>CM053604.1:118967313-118984097 GCA_028646535.1 Procyon lotor
CCCCCCCCCCCCCCCCCCCCCCCCCGCCTCTGCCTGCCTCTCTGCCTGCTTGTGATCTCTCTCTGTCTGTCAAATGGATAAATAAAATCCTTAAAAAATAGAAAAATTAAAAAAAAGAAATTTAGCACTGATACAATCTGTTGCATTATAATTGAATATAGAGTCCCTATTCATATTTTCTGAGTTTTCTCAATAATGCTCTGTACAGGTTTTTTTTTTTTTTCCTCATCCAGGACCCAATATAAGATCACAAATTGCATTTACTTGCCCTGTCTTTTTATTCACCTTTAATCACGTCTTCAGTCTTTCTTTATCTTTTGTAATACTGACCTTTTTGAAGAATTCAAATGACTTATTTTGCAAACCATCCCATAGTTGGAACTGTCTGATGAATTCTTCAGGTGTTGGTTAAGCATCTTAGGCAGGAATACTAAATGTGTGAGGTCAGGTCCTCCTTGGTGCATCCTATGGGCTTTACATATTACTCCCAAGAATTATGTTTTGTTTTTTTTAAGATTATTTATTTATTTATTTATTTATCTGATAAAGAGACACAAGCAGGGGGAGTGGAAGAGGGAGAAGCAGGCTCCCCGCTGAGCAGGAAGCCCCGATATGGGACTCAATCCCAGGACCCTGGGATCAGGACACGAGTTGAAGGCAGATGCTTAATGACTGAGCCACCCAGGTGCCCCCAGAATTATGTTTTTTTTTTTAAAGATTTTATTTATTTATTTGACATAGAGGGAGAGAGATCACAAGTAGGCAGAGAGGCAGGCAGAGAGAGAGAGAGAGAGGCAGGCTCCCAAATTGCAGGATACAAAATCAGGGCTCAAATGCTATTTCTATACACTAGCAATGAGCAAGTCTACAGAGAAATTAAAGAAATAATTCCAGTTACAATAGCCTTAAAAACAACAGGGGCACCTGGGCGACTCAGTGAGTTAAGCTTCCAACTCTTGGTTTCGGCTCAGGTCGAGATCTCATGGGTCATGAGGCTTCTTGCTCAGCAGGGAGTCTGCTTGGGGATTCTCTTCCTCTGCCCCTCCTCCCACTTGCATGTGCATTTTTTCTCAGATAAATAAATACATCTTGAAAAAAATAATAAAACACTCAGAAATAAATTTAACCAAGGAGATTCAAAATTTATACAGTGAAAACTATAAAATACTGCTGAAAGGAATTACCGAAGACCTAAATAAATGGAAGTATATCTGAAGTTCAGGATCGGAAGCCTGAACATTGTTAAGATAGTAATACTGCCCAAAGCAATATATGGATTCAATGCAATCCTTGTCAAAACCCAATGGCCTTTTTGCCGAAATGGAAAAATCTTAGATTTTTAGTATTGCAAGTATTTAGTATTGCAAGAGCCCCCTAAGATATTGGCAAAATGATATTGAAAAAGAACAAAACAGAAAGTGAAATACAGAGTAAAGATGTTGTTTGTCAAATTTGACCAGGCTATGCTGCCTGTAAACCCTGATGTAAACCCTGACATCTCAATGGCTTAGCACCACAAAGTTTATGTCTTGTTCTTGCGATGTCCAAGACTGAAGCTGCGGCTCCACTGAGTCTGAGCTCCATACCCTCTGACCTTGTGGCAGCACCATCGAAGAATTGTTTTAGAGAGGTCAAGAGAGCACTATGACCTGTTTCCAAGGAGGATGGTGACTTACTCCCAAGATCACAACTTGGAAAAGTAAGGGAGGAGATGTAACTGTACAGAGTAGAGAGCTTACAAATGCTCGTAAGATGATCAAGGTTCACATCATTAGTGATGCGCCATGTTAATAGCAAGTACCCTTGATATGATGTGATAAAAATGGCACTTCAGCCCTATGGTCTTCCCTAAATCCACTGCTCTAATCCAATCATGAGAACAGAAAACTAACTGAAACTGAGGTACATTCCCCCGAAATACCTGCTACAATATTCCTCAAAACTGTCAAAGAAAGTCTAAGAAACTCAGATCAGAGGAACCTAAGGTTAGAGATGTTTAAATAATGTGGTGTCAGAGATGGGATCCCGGAACAGAAAAAGGACAGTAGGGGAAAACTCATGAAATCTGCATAAAATATGGAGTTTAATTAATAATGTATCACTACTGGTTCATTTGTTGCAACAAAGGTACTAGAGTAATGTAGGGAAACTGAGTATGGCGTACATGAGGACTCTTTGTAGTATCTGTGCAACTTGACTGTACATCTAAAATTATGTGAAAACAAAAAAATTATTTAAATATATGAAGGAGAGAGAGCATTGTGATGGCCTGTGGCTCTTCATACCAGGCAGAAAATAGCACTCATCATGTTTGCACTTACTTTGTTGGCTAGAACTAGTAATGCGGCCCCACTTATTTGCAAGGTGGTTGGGATCACTGGGAGTCATCTTAGAGGTAGGCTACCACACCCTGTGAAAGAAAAAGAAAAAGAAAAAGGAAAGAAAGGAAGCAGATAGTCTGTGGGGAGTTCCTCATACAGAGTGCACTCAGTCTGGCTAGATTGGGGGTGGCTGGTAGAAAACTAACAAATCAACCAACCACCCCAGGTCTCTTAAGAATGCAAAGACTTCTAGCCCACAGGACAACTCTATGCCTCAACCCGCCCTCCAACTCCTACTGCCTCAGGTGCTGCAGAGTATCAGCTCCTAAGAGTCTGAAAAGCTGGGAGGCTGGGCGGCTCAGTGGGTTAAAGCCTCTGCCTTGGGCTCAGGTCATGATCTCAGGGTTCTGGGATCGAGCCCCGCATCAGGCTCTCTGCTCAGCAGGGAGCCTGCTTCCCCCTCTTTCTGTCTGCCTCTCTGCCTACTTGTGATCTCTCTCTGTCAAATAAATAAAAATAAGATCTTTAAAAAAAAAAAAGTCTGGAAGACAAGGGGTGGCCAGCCAAGCTGTGACTGGAAGTGGCCATCGGGGGCTTCTGGGCCTCAGCTCCCAGTCCTACAGGAGGAGGAGGTCAATCTTGGTTTTGGAGACTATCAGCAAGACGAGGTGCCAGAAAGATGGAAAGATACAAGGTGTGAACAGAGAAGCTGTCCTCTTCTCCCAAGATCCAGCGTCTGGGGAGCTGGCTGGGTCAGCTGGGTGAGCACAGTGCTCCCCAAGAGGGCATGTCAGTTGTTCTGCAGACCTCTCACTGAGGTACAGCTTCCCTAGCTGTTCCTGCTTCCTCACAGACCCAATGACAACTGTCCTGTACAACCGCTGTCGCTCTTGCATCTACAAGTCCTAGGAGAAGTTGAATGCTTCTTCTCCCTGCCTTACCTGCCCCTCACTCTGCCCACCCAGAGAGCAGCCCCCAGCAGATCACTGCAATTGCCAAGCAACTGCTCGTCAAAAGTAGCACAAGGCAGGAAGAGAAATACTATCAGGTTCCCACCCCTTTTTATGTGAAGAACCTAGGTGAAGGACCTTCACAGTCTCCCACTGGGAGTCTCCCGCTGGGCCCACATGTTCCATAGTTCCATAGAACAAGATGCCTCAAAGAAAAAGCAGTAGCCATGTAAAGGAGAAAAATGTTAAAGCTAGAGAAGATAGTTGAATACTAGAGGGAGAAATTAGATTCTGGTTTTGAGCAATGGATGCTCAATTGGAAAGTGACTGGGCGGCAGCCTAGGAAGTCTTAAAGTATAAAGAATAGGATATTAGGCACAAATTAAGTGAAAACAAAACTTTCAGACCATGCTTTCATACTCAAATCTCTAATAAATGAGATAGCAGATTTACAACTACTAATTAATATTGAAAGTATCCACAACAGGGTGCACATTTCGGCAGCACATATACTAAAACTGGAAGGATACTAGATTAGCATGGCCCCCATGCAGTGATGAAGGGTAAATTCATGAAGTGTTCTACATTTTGTGTAGCTCCCCAACATCCTACCACTCTTTGAAGATTAGGACACACACACACATAAGCATTCACAACAGGTATTAAATGATACAAACTCCAGGGCTTCTTCATTTTAATTAAAGAATAATGATTACAGGGGGTGCCTGGGTGGCTCAGTGGGTTAAAGCCTCTGCCTTCAGCTCAGGTCATGATCTCAGGGTCCTGGGATTGAGCCTCATCTGGCTCTCTGCTCAGCGGGGAGCCTGCTCCCCTCCCCCCCCCCGTCTGCCTCTCTGCCTACTTGTGATCTCTCTCTCTGTCAAATAAATAAATAAAATCTTTAAAAAAAAAAGAACGATGATTACAGACTTTTGTCACAAAATTATGGCTCAGAAAACATTATCAATTCAAGATAAATCTGGTTCTAGATCTTAAAACAGCACAATCTGATCTTACCATCTTTAATGAGAGAAGAGACATTGGGATTTCAAAAGACACCACAGAATTACCATCCAAAATAGATCCTGTCAGGCTGGCTTTACTAGGTGGGAGAGACAGAAGACAAAACCAAGCAGGATATAAGAGTTGCTAAGAATCCCAGGAAAAGGACTAAGATACCATCACGACAGGATTCAGGCCATAGAATTCAGCTTCAGAACTGGGATAGCTTTGCAGCACTGGTTACAATACTTACAGGGGCAATTCTTTTTCCGTGAAAAGTAAAACCCCTAGGACTGGCATTTTCCTGAACTATGGACTTGGCACAGTTTAATTTTATAATTTGAATGACTAGTCTTATATCTATTAAAGTGTTATTTTACCAAAATACTTATACCTTACGTCATCCTGGGTATGATTCTTAATCTCTTACAGTCTGTATAAGTGATAGATTATGAACAATGGACTATTTAAAATCTACTGTACGTTCTGCTTTATTTTTTCCTTTTACATATTTAGGAGAGTAAGTACATGCTTTATAACTCAACCAGTGTGCAGTCTTTACAATTCTGAATTCTGTCTTTACCATTCATAAGTGGAAGAAAGATTTTTGTGGGTGTGATTTTTTTAAGTGACATCTTTAAAGTGTAGGAAAAAAAAGTGTCAACTAGTAGTTTTGTACTTAATGAAAATACTTCTCAAAAGTGATAATGAAATGCCTACAGGAGTAAAACTGAGGGAATTCATTGCTATTTTTATACTACAAGGAATGGTAATCAAAGTTCTTCAGGTCAAGTCAGAAATGTGCAGCTTTACTGAAAAAAAAAAAAGAAATGTGCAGCTACAGAAAAAAATGACGTACATCAAAAATGGAATAAATGAAGGTAATAACTCTAAAAAATGACTGCTTCTTACAGCAATAATGGTAACAATCTATTAGTCTGTTTCTAGCATATATAATAGTGAAATATATGACCCTAAAAGCATAGAGGATTAATGGAAGAAGTTGATAATATACTTTTATAGGGGCTATCCCTTTCCTTTCCTGAAAAGGAAGTGGTATGTTATTTGAAGATGACCCCAGAGTATTTTAAAATGTATACTATAAACCATGGGGTGAACAAATTAAACTTAAAGCAAGCAGAATATAATAAAAACTAGTATTTTTTTTTTGAAAATTGCAAATAAGAGGTTTAATTTCAGAAATTGAATTCACCATTTACAAATACATTAAAACATAGTCATTGCAAATATAGATTAATAATAGGTACATTTTTAAACAAAATAACTTTTCTAAAAGGTCTAGGCAAATGAGTGACTTGTTTCATCCAGAATATTTAATTGGTTTGAAATAAGAAAATGAACCCTTTTCTAGATGTTGAAGCAAAATTTCTGAAGACAGATCATTGTTAAAAGAACGCAACTGGGGGCGCCTGGGTGGCTCAGTCGTTGGGCATCTGCCTTCAGCTCAGGTCATGATCTCAGGGTCCTGGGATCGAGCCCCGCATGGGGCTCCTTGCTCTGTGGGAAGCCTGCTTCTCCCTCTACCACTCCCTCTGCTCGCTGTGTTTCTGTCAAATAAATAAAATCTTTAAAAAAAAAAAAAAAGAACGGCAACTGGTACTTCATTCTGCTGTCCTTGGAATTTTAAAACACTCCAGTGATGGCTGAATCTTCCCTAGTATATGTATTAAAAAAAAAGAAAAAAAATCTGAACGCCTAAGGCTGTTCTTAAAACTGCAATACAACGGTCTCCTCCCTGTTAATGAGCCATCTCTTCTAAAGAGAATTTTTTTTTTTTTAAAGAGAATTTTATACATAATTTGATCAAATTGGGGTCAGTGGGGTCAGTGCACAAATTTCAAAAGATAACTTCCTGGTGTCAACACAGCAGGTCCGAGACTCGAGGCTCCAGGTGTCCTTGGCTGGACTGCTGCGCATGCGCTCCTGGCATGAGAGCTAGACAGCAGGTGTGCAGGGGCTCATGATCAAGGTCCGGGCTCTGCAAGAGTTGACCACGTAAAACCTGAACACAGAAGCACAGACCCAGAAGCCTTCTTTACCAATCACTACATAACCGACAATCCAGGACACATCTAAGTATAGTTACATCTTCAAATGCCACAGGTCTGTTGCAGTAAAGTTACAGTCGGTAATACTCTCTGTACTCCACATACTTTAGAAGTTAAGTTAAAACTGCAGTTAAAACTGCTCAGCCAGGATTTTTTTTTTTAATTTCTATTAACATATAATGTATTATTTGCCCCAGGGTACATGTCTGTGAATCGTCAGGCTTACACATTTCACAGCACTTAACAGCACATACTCTCCCCAATGTCCACACCCCAGCCACCCTATCCCTATCCCTACCCCCCCCAGCCACCCTTAGTTCGTTTCTTGAGTCTAGGAGTCTCTTATGGTTTGTCTCCCTCCCCATCCCTTCCTGTTTCATTTCTCTCCCCCCCCAAACTCCCCCGCCTTGCCTCTCAAATTCTTCATATCAGAGAGATCATGTGATAATTGTCTTTCTCTGACTGACTTATTTTGCTTAGCATAATACCCTCCAGTTCCATCCACATCGTTGCAAATGGCCAGATTTCGTTTCTCTTGATTCAGCCAGGATTTCTTGAATGCTATCTCTTATTTACAGGTTTCATTAAACAGCCGCAAAAGCTGTTCTGTTGAACTAAAGCAATTTTTAACTAAAATACAGTACCTGATTTGTGGTTTTTACGTAATTGAATAAAAAGCCTACATAATAAAATTGTTTACATCTCCTCTGCCGTTCTAGTGAAACAAATTAGTAACCCCCAACTTTAAAATAACTTTAGTTATGAATGAAACCCTAATCATCTGTTTCCATCATTGGCAAGACAGGCTCTTCCTAGGGAGCCTGTGGGAAGTCCCCTTATTTGATAGAGAGGGAGAGAACCAGAGAGCACAAGCAGAGGGAATGGCAGAGGGAGAGGGAGAAGCAGGCTCCCCACTGAGTAGGGAGCTTGATGTGGGGCTCAGTCCCAGAACCCTGGGATCATGACTGAGCTGAAGGCAGAGGCTTAACCGACTGAGCCACGTAGGCGTCCCCCATTGACGTATTATGAAACACATGTCAGACATCATAAGTGTATTTCACAACAAAAAATGCTAGGCATACCTAACAGTAAATTATTTCAAAACCAGAAACTGAGGAACTTTGTTAAATATCAGGATAGACTAAAGATACTTTCATACTTGAAAATCTTGGAGAAGGGTGCCTGGCTGGCTCCTTCGGTGGGGCATGCAACTCTTGATCTTGAGGTTGTGAGTTTAAGCCCTATGTTGGGTATAGAGATTACTTAAAAATAAAATCTTTTCTAAAAAAATATTTTATTTATTTGATACAGAGAGAGAGGGAACAAGCAGGGGGAACGGCATGCAGAGGAAGAGGGAGAAGCAGGCTCCCCGCGGAGCAAGGAGCCTGATGTGGGACTCAATCCCACGGCCCTGGGATCATGACCTGAACTGAAGGCAGATGCCAACTGACTGAGCCACCCAGGTGCCCTCAAAATAAAATCCTTTTGAAAAAGTCTCAAGAAATTTATTTCCCATGCACACTATTAGGAAACTACTGAAGGACCTTGCCAATGACAAACAACCTCCAAATGGAGAACCATATGGAAACAGAAAAAACAACTCAAGAGATGCCAAGGGCATTCCCAAGATGCTCTATGAGCAGCTGGCTTTGTGAACCTGCCTGCATTGGAAGTTACGGGGCTCCTCGAGAGTAGCCTGCATCCTCAAAGCGGTAGAACGCTGAATATGTTAAAATTGAGAAATCTAGAGAACTCCAGGGACAGTCTGAGGATGAACTAGGGATAAAGACATGGCAAACAAAGGCAATGAGAAATAGAACTGTTTTAACTACAGCAAAGTTGTGGAGAAACAAAAAGTAATCATTTGATAATACGTGGCTACGAGGTGAATGGCACTGATATAGCCAAAATACTGTAAACATCAGAAAACATTCTAGAGGAAAATGAATTCTACTAGGAGAGGACCACAGAGTGAAAACTGCTCTAAATTCTCATCTTCCAAAGGAGGACATTAGACGATAATACCCCAAACTGAAAAATACAGAAGTATTACTGTTAGCCTGTTATTTAGTGATTATAAACACCCTAAGAACAAGACTTGAGAAGTGGTTGTCTCTGAGAAGCTGGCAATAGTGGTTGTAAAATAATCCTGTAAACAAGATGAATAATTGAAACATTAAAACTAGATTTAAAAATAAATGTGCGTCAAATCCCCTTCCCTAAAGGAAATCAGATGAGCTATTTTTTTTTTTAAAGATTTTATTTATTTACCTGACAGAGAGATCGAAAGTAGGCAGAGAGGCAGGCAGAGGGGGGTGGGGGGAAGCAGGCTCCCTGCTGAGCAGAGAGCCCGATGCGGGGCTCGACCCAGGACCCTGAGATCATGGCCTGAGCCAAAGGCAGAGATCTTAACCCACTGAGCCGCCCAGGCACCACCCCCAGATGAGCTATTCTTAAAGCACAAAATGCTTAGCTAGGGGCGTCTTGGGCTGTGGTCATGATCCCAGGGTCCTGGGATCAAGCCCTTCATCAGGCTCCCTGCTCAGGAAGAAGCCTGCTTCTCTTGTCTCCCAGTCCCCCTGCTTGTGTTGCCTCTCTCGCTGTGTCTCTGTCAAATAAAATGCTTAGCTGCACTGAGTTTGATAGGAGGAAGGGGAGACTATGCCAGTAGTCATAGTATTATTGAGAGTGGCAGCTGGGAACACTGTCTTTAATCAACCCTATAAGGTAGATTATTTTTCAGTTTTAAAGATAAGAAAACTGGTTCCAAAACCTATCAAGTTCAAAGAACTTCAAAACCCTTTTGTTGTATCTAGTATATGTGCTTTCTCCAGAGATCACTTAACTCTTCAGTGCAATTTCTAGTCTGAAACTCACTGTGGTCAGGTAAGTCACAAAACTTAATGGCTTCTTGGGATATGAAGCTTTTAAGTCAGTGCAGGTACCTCATTTGCTCAATAGCTCATGAACTTCTACCTGAACCATCTCACAGGGAACCTGGGTGGCTCAGTGGGTTAAAGCCTCTGCCTTTGGCTCAGGTCATGATCTCAGGGTCCTGGGATCAAGCCCCGCATCGGGCTCTCTGCTCAGCAGGGAGGCTGCTTCCCCCTCTGCCTGCTTGTGATCTTTGTCAAATAAATAAAATCTTAAAAAAAAAAAAAGAATGCCCTGTGGAAGTCATGTGAGCTAGAATGTTTAGTTTTACCTAAGGCATCCCACTGGTGGGTGTTCTAGAAGTTTTAAAGAAGACTTAAATAGATATAAAGGCATACATGGATTGTGCAATTCAATAAACGTGTCAGTTTTCTCCAACTTGATACATAGCTTCAATGCAATAAAATAAAATGCCCAAGTTATGATGTTTAATTTGGCAAGCTGACTAAAATTTATATGGAAGAGGCCAAGAGTTGTCAAGGTAACCCTGAAGAGATGAAAATTGTCATGAGGTATTAAGAATGAGAGAGCTGCACGAGAATGGTATTGGCCCAAGGATGGACCCACAGACCAGCAGAACATATTAAATGGGGATACAAGTGGTACTGCAGATCAACTGGGGAAATGATGGACCTCTCAATAAATGGTGTTGTAACCATTACTCATCCATACATTATGTATCATTAAATTTATAAGCAGGACCCATCCCAAACACAGAATCAACTTCCAAGTAGATGATTAGAAGTACATACAGACTATTTAATGACCTTGGAGTAGAGTAGGGGAAGAGTTCCTAAAGAAACCAAACCTCTGGCGCACCTGGATGGCTTAGTTAGTTAGGCGTCTGCCTTTGGCTCAGGTCATGATCTCAGAGTCCTGGGATGGAGCCCCAAGTTGGGCTCCATGCTCAGTGGGAACTCTGCTTCTCCCTCTCCTTCTGCCCCTGTTTGTGCTCACTCTCTAATAAATACATAACATCTTTAAAAGGAATCCAAATCTCAAAAAGGAAGACTGAATCAAACTTAACTAAGACACCATAATAAGAGTGAGATAAATTTTGATGATACCTGCAGTGAATATAATTGCTACAGGACTAAAATCCAGAAAATACAAAGAGCTCTTATAAATCAGTAAGACACACTAATAGGAAAACAGGGTGGGGGGTTAACAGATATTTTACAGAAGAAAAATGATTATTAAATTACAAAAATATACTTATTAGAGATCATGGGAATAATTAACACTGAAGAGAACATTTTAACATCTTGCAATTAGTAAAAAAATATATATGTATAATTTAAGTCAAGTACTGTTGTGGCAGAGCAATGAAAACATTTATACACTGTGGGTGGGAGTATAAATTGGCACAACACTTTGGAAAACAATGTCACTATCCAATAAAGATGAAGGTTTAGTAATTCACTCCCCCAAAGAAACCAGATGCGTAGTTTTCATAGCAGCTGTTTGTGAGTTTCAAACTGAGTATGAGCAGAATGAAAATGAAGTACAACTTTAAGCAAAAACATGACAAATCAATCTCATGAACATAATGTTGAGTGAAAAAATATTCAAGACACGATTAATCCACTTTATGTAAAACTCAAAAATATGTGGAACCAGAGTACACTTATGAGCTTTGAATAATGTACGGAATTGTTGAAGAACTACTGTGCACTTGAAATTAACACTATGTTAACTATACATGTTGTAGTTAACTATGTTAATTTAAAAAACATGTGGAACAAGTCAACATATTGTCTAGGGATATAAATATACACAGTAAAAGGTCAAGAAAACAGACTATCAAACTAAAAATAGTGTAGGTAACTAGAAAGGACCAAGAAGTGAAGAGACTGGAGTTGAGAAGGGGCATAAAGGAAACCTTAAAGGTGTTGGTAATATTCTATTAACGTTAGGGCCATGGATAATGAGTGTTTTTTCATTATGTTACTCTTTTTTGTTAAAGGTATAAATATGTATGAATTGTACATTATTTGCAGAAGATGATCTAAATAACATCAGTGGGGGAAATGATGATCAAAGAACACCGAATTGCCAGTATTAAGTAATTTTATGTAAAGACTGTGAGGTATCAAAGTTAATAACAAAAAAAAATATAGGGGAGGGGTGGGGGGATGGAATAACAGGGTAATGAGCCCTCCTTAATTGATGTTATGTACAACTGATAAACGACTAAACTCTACCTCTGAAACTAATAATACTGTTAATTAAATTTAAATAGAAAGGAAAAAAGTATGAAAATCAAGTGAGGAAATATGAGCAGTAAAATGACAGGTAAAACCAATCATAAAATGTTAAGAATTAGCATTGTGCTGGAGGCCCTAGTCAGAGCAATCAGGCAAGGAAAAAAAAAAAAAAAGGAAGCAATCAAAATGTCTTTATTTGAAGGTAACAAAATCCTCTTTTGTAGAAAACCCGGTGGACTGTACTTGGGCATAAATCTGACAAGATGTTCAGTCACGTATACTGAAAACTACAAACATTGCAAAGAAAAATTAGTAATAAACGGGTACACGGATTAGAAGCCTCAATATTGTCAAGATGTGAATTTTATGAAAATTGATCTAGATTCAATACAACCCCAACCAAAGGCTCAGCAGTGTTTCTTTGTTGTTGATACAGTTCTAAATTTTATGTTATCTCCCGAGAGATGTGATTTCCAGAATAGAGAAGGCCTGAGAAAGAAGACCTGGGAGCTCAGTCAGTTAAGCATCTGACTTTGGCTCAAGCATGACCTGAGAGTCCTGGGGCTGCACTAAGTAGGGAGCCCCTCACCCTCTGCCCACCCCGGGCACTCAGCTCATGCTCTCGCTCAAATAAAATCTGAAAGAGAGAAGAACTAACAAACCTAGATCTAAATCAACAGGGATTCTGAGAAAAGAGGTCAGTTCCTAAAATGAAATGAAGGATGGTAGCTGAAGGGAGCTACAGGGTACGGTGTCCAAACAGGGAATAGAGGGAAGATTTTTTTTTTCTACTCTTATGTTCCTTCCCATTCTCTTATTAACATGTAATGTATTGTTTCAGGGGTAGAGGTCTGTGATTCAGTCTTACACAACACACACCCTCCCCAAGGTCCATCATCCAGCCACCCCATCCTATCCCCCACCCAGCAACATTATTTCCTAAAATTAAGAGTCTCTTATGGTTTGTCTCCTTCTCTGGTTTCTTATTTCATTTTTTCCCATTCCCCTATGATCCTCTGCCTTGTTTCTTAAATTCTGCATTATCAGAGGGAAGATGATTTACTGTGTGTATATCTAATGTAGTAACTATATGCTGTATGTGTATGGTGGGGGCATTACCTCATTTTCCATAATACTAAGACAAGACACACAAAATAAAAAGAACAAAACATGTCAGAAATATTGAGGTAAAAAGATAAAAGTGGAAAGGGGCTACCTTTACAGAGCTCATAGTCCTGGAATGGTCATATCTGCCTTTAATAAAGCACATATATATATGCAAAATATGTACACAGTACAGAAAAAAATACTGGACTTTTATTTGTTGGGTCACAGACTAGCTCTATTTTCAACTTTTTGAGGGACCTCCATACTGTTTTCCAGAGTAGCTACACCAGCTTGCATTCCCACCAACAACATAGGAGGGTTCCCCTTTTGCCATATCCTCACCAACATGTCATTTCCTGACTTGTTAATTTTAGCCATTCTGACTGGTGTGAGGTGGTATCTCACTGTGGTTTTGACTTGTATTTCCATAATGATGAGTGATGTTGAGCACATTTCACATGAAACTGTTGCTGGCCATTTGGATATCTTCTTCACAGAAATGTCTGTTCATGTCTTCTGCCCATTTCTTGTTTGGACTATTTGTTCTTTGGGTGTTGAGTTTGGTAAGTTCTTTACAGATTTTGGATATCAGCCCTTATCTGATAATGTTATTTGCAAATACTTTCTCCCAATCTGCATCTTTTGGTTTTGCTGTTTCCTTTGCTGTGCAAAAGCTTTTGATCTTGACGAATTCCCAACAGTTAATTTTTGCCTTTGGAGACAAGTCTAATAAGACATTGCTGCAGCAGAGGTCAAAGAGGTTGCTGCCTATGTTCTCCTCTAGGATTTTGATGAATTCCAGTCTCACATTTAGGTCTTGCATCCATTTTGAGCCTACTTTTGTGTGTGGTGTAAGGAAATGGTCCAGTTAAACTCTTCTGCACATGGTTGTCCTATTTTCCCAACACCATTTTTTTAAGAGACTGTTGTTTTCCCACTGGATATTCTTTCCTGCTTTGTCAAAGATTAGCTGACCACAGAGTTGAGGGTCCATTTCTGGGCTCTCTATTCTGATCCATTGATCTATGTGTCTGTTCTTGTGCCAGTACCATACTGTGTTGATGATTACAGCTTTGTAATAGAGCTTGAAGTCTGGAATTGTGATGCTGCCAACTTTGGTTTTCTTTTTCAACATTCCTTTGGCTATTTGTGGTCTTTTCTGGTTCCATATAAATTTTAGGATTATTTGTTCCAGCTCTGTGATAAAAGTTGATAGTATTCTGATAGAGATTACACTGAATGTGTAGACTGCCCCAAGAAACAAACATTTTCACAATATTTGTTCTTCCAATCCATTATCATGGAATGTTTTTCCATTTCTTTGTGTCTTCTGCAATTTCTTTCATGAGTGTTCTATAGTTTTCTGAGTAGAGATCCTTTGCCTATATGGTTAGGTTTATTCCTAAGAATCTTATGGCTTTTGGTGCAACTGTAAATGGGATTAACTCCTTAATTTTTTCTTTATTCTGTCTCATTATAACCACATTAAAAAAAATAAATAAACTCTATCCCCAATGTGGGGCTCAAACTCACAACCTGAGATCAAGAATTGCATGTAGTACTGGCTGAGCCAGCCAAGTACCCTATAACCACATTTTTTAGAAGCTGCTGAAACTGAGATAAAATCATTCTGGTTGTTTAAAGGAAAAACTAAGACAAAACAAAAACAAAAAGTCAACAACAAAAACCACAACAGAATTGTTGAGACTATATTCACTGGCTTAGTTTTATCCACTACCTGAAACAAACAAGCAATAACAACAACAAAACAAGAGTTTCACAATAATTCATCATTCAGAATCTGTTACTGTACAGATTTGAAGAGGTTTTGAGTCAGTTCCAGTATAGAAATAAGGCCAAAGTGTTTCTGTAAAATAATAGTTAAAAATATAGAGAAGGGATCTATCACTCAGATTATAAAAGGAAACTTCACACAATTCACAGTCTAAAAAAACGCCGATTTTTCTAGGTATCACTTTTGGCAGAAGATTAATTTTTTTAGGACCCAATGCAATATAATTACTCTGACTACATCGTCCAACACCCCATAATCCATCCTGTGCTAAAATTGGTTGCTTCTGATTCTTTCTCCTTCTGGGAAGAGAGTCTTTACAGACACCCACGATCCATTCAGGCTTGTCTTTCACTTTCACCTCCCAATACTGCCTGCCAGAATTATAACCCCTAGAACTCAGAACAGCTGGGCAGAGATAGAACCTCCTTGGGTTATGAGGTAAGTTATGCGTTTTATTTCCATATTGCACAGTTTTTCTGTCTTCTGAGATAATAAGCTTGCGGTGTGCTGTTTCAGGATCTAGAATTAGGTCCACCTGAAATCTATTGATAATTTTATTTAGGCCAGAATATTGTGGAGCAAGATGGTAACCGTAATTCTTCAACTGAAATGAAAAAGGTTCAGGGGACTTTAAGGTTTTATACCTATGGTAGATACTTTTAACATCTGTTAGTAATTCTAGCTCTGACTTCGTAGATTTGCCCTCTATCTCCTTTGATAGATGTTTTAATGTGGAAAGATGACTTGAAAATGTTGTTAGGTTTTCATTTAGTTTTGTTAAAATATCCATTTCTTCATCCTGTAATTGCCGAAGAATAATCTCTTGCTCATTTTTGAGAAACAACAAAATTTGTTCAAATTCAGACTTGATTTCTTCTCTTCTACACCGTACCTTCTTCTTCAGTTCCAAGGATTTTCTGCTTTGCATAGTTATCACCTTTTCAACTTGTTCTACTCTCTCCTTCCATGGTTCAATGCAATTCTGCAATCTTTTCCTATGATAAGGAGCAGCCTTCTCTATGGGCCAAATATAGTGATTCTGGTGATCAGTGGAGAAGCTACACTGTGGACATAACACTTCTAGGTCCTTCTGACAGAAAAAGGTTAAAACCTGATTATGTTTCTCACATATACGCTTCTCTTCCTTCCTCTTCCTCTTGCTTCTTCTTACCTGTAGTAGCTTAGCAATTTCAATCAAATTGCCCAGTTGAGGATTGTTTGTGAATTTCCTTTCTGGAGAGCAGTAACGGCAAAAGGGGCAGGGGAAAGTACCATTTAGATCCTTCCAGAACATACTGATGCAGGAGAGACAGAAGTTGTGCCCACAGTTGATGGTCACTGGCTCTTTCAAGTAGTCCAGACAGATGGGACAGCTAGCCCCTGTTTGGAGGTCTGCCAGGGCCTTCACAAACTCCATCGAGACGTGAATAAAGGTGGTGGGTAAGGTATGTCCTTTAGTAAAACTTGGCTCTCTACCACACAAGATGCAGTGAACGAACAGTGGATGATATCCTCCCACAGACCTTGAAAACTGACCAGCTTTCGGTTTCGCTGGATTGGCGTGCTGATGCTAGCCTATACAAACCTGCTATCCCCTGCCCCTTAGCTCTAGAGTCTGCTGCCAAAAATACTCCACAGGCTGCAGTCTACTGCATACTAGGACATACCAGCTGGGCTGTTCTTCCCATTCAGTGCTGTAAAGTCAGGCTTAATGACTTTCCTGTTCAGGAAAGCAGCTGTAGTAACCCTGAAACAAATAATACATTATGTTAATAAAAAGAAAAAAAGAAAGAAAGAAAGCAGCTGTAGGTCCAAGACTAGGAATCTTTCCTATGGGTGAGAAAAGACACTAAGTTAAAAACATGACACCACAATCACCAATGTATTAAAACGGTCACACGAGACTCATCAGTAAATGCTAAAATCATTGCGTAGAAGATCTTGAAAAAACAAGAATTCACAGTTACAGTCATTCATCTCACATATTTCAACAACAGCAACAAAGCCTATAAGATATCCTTGCAAAAAAATATTCCACCTCAATCCAGTCATAAGAAAACAAGTATTCAAACTTAAATAGTGGGGCATTCTACAATCAGGATGTCTTCTTCAAAATGTAAAGATCATGAAAAACAAAAAAGTTTCAGAAATATGATAAATATAATGTGCAATACTTGATTGGATCTGAGATCTTAAAAGTAAAAGATAAACAACTAAAAGAATATTCCTGGAGGGGCGCCTGGGTGGCTCAGTGGGTTAAAGCCTCTGCCTTCGGCTCAGGTCATGATCTCAGGGTCCTGGGATCGAGCCCCACATCAGGCTCTCTGCTCAGCGGGGAGCCTGCTTCCCCCTCTCTCCCTGCCTGCCTCTCTGCCTACTTGTGATCTCTCTCTGTTAAA
>CM053604.1:118984597-119005248 GCA_028646535.1 Procyon lotor
GGCTCAGAAGTTACATCAGGCCCCTGAAGAAGCAGATGGCAGAAGTTCAGAAACTAGTGGCCACCCAGGAGCGGAAACTCTTAGACCTGAGCGAGAAGGTGCAGTACCAGACTCAGAAATTAACCTCTGAGTTTGAGCACCTGAACGAGTGCGTCGAGCGTGAGCAAGAGGCTGTCCTGTCCAGGCTGGCGGAGGAAGAGAAGGACATCCAGCAGAAACTCTGTGCGAACATCGCCGCCTTCTCAGACCACCTTTCCACCCTCCAGAGCCTCCTCAACCAGGTGGCAGAGAGGAGCGTGATGTCGGAGGTGAAGCTGCTGACGGGTGTCAGGGGCATCCTGGACAGGTGTGAGAGCCTGAAGCCCCCAGCTCCCTATTCTTTCCGGCTGAGGACGGAAGGATGCAGCCTCCCTCCACAGTACTTGGCTCTGCAGAAACTCATACAGAGGTTCCGACAGGAGGTCACGCTGGATCCCGAGACAGCACACCCGGATCTGCTCGTCTCCGAGGATAGAAAGTCGGTGACCTTTGTGAGGAGAAAGCCAGGCCTTCCTCAGACCCCAAAGAGGTCTCTGATGGATCTGGTCGTGCTGGGCTCTGAGGGCTTCGGGGGTGGCCGGCACTACTGGGAGGTGCAGGTGGGCGACAAGCAGGAGTGGGCCGTGGGGCTTTGTGAGGACCCCCCTTCCAGGAAGGGCAAGTGGCCCCCAACAGGCAGGAGCCGATGCTGGACAATTCAGCGGTGGCACGGTGGCTACGTCGCACAAGGGGCCGCTCCTGTGGCTCTCGTGCCGAAAGAAAAGCCCAGGGGGGTTGGCGTTTACCTGGACTGTGAGTTGGGGGAGATTTCCTTTTACAGTTTGAATGACAGGTCTCACCTCCATTCTTTCACGGATACGTTTTCTCAAGTCCTGAGGCCTTACTTCTGTGTGGGGCGCGACTCCAAACCTCTTACCATCTGTGCAGTGAGCATTTAGGGAGGATGAACTGTGACTTGCCTTCATTTTCTGTCTCCCTTATGGGTGGCAGGGAGAATATTATACAACTATCAGTGAATCTGGTACCAAGTTTTTTGTTTTGTTTTGTTTTGTTTTTTTGGTACCAAGTTTTTAATACTTCTGTGACTTAAGCACATTTTCCCATTTTGTTTTCTCTTTTTTTAATTTTGTTTCAAAAGCAACAGAGATGTGGAGATGGTTTCTGGAATTCTAAGATCAGAGTGTGTGTGTGCATTATAATTTTATTGCTCCAATAGATTTTTGTGTACATTTGTGTATTTACATTTATATATATTGTATTACATTTATTATAAATTTTGTACATTTACGATGTAGTCCTTTACATAAGTAGCTTTTATAGTCCTTTATAGTCTATAGTAGCTTATAGTCCTTTTATGGTCTTATAGTACCTTAGTCTTATGGGTAGGAGAAAAGACATAATTGCAGGGAGACGATTCTCAGTGGGTCTCTCCTGTTTCTGTGTGGGAATGAGGTACTGACCTCTCCACAGTATATGTTCAAGGGTGTTTTTATGGGGAACAGCCTTGGAAGATGGAGACGGTGTCTCCATCCAGATTATATGAGTAATAAACCTCTTTGTATTTTGTATCTTATGTGTGTGGTGTCATCAGTCCTTACAGGAAACAAAATGTTGGGTGAGGGTCCACCCTGGCTATACAACCTGGTCCTAATGTTGGTGTTCTGAGCAGACTTATGGAAATGTTAACCTAAATCTTCAGGTGGTTTTCTCTCCTTTCTTTCTTTCTTTCTTTCTTTCTTTCTTTCTTTCTTTCTTTCTTTCTTTCTTTCTTTCTTTCTTTCTTTCTTTTTCTTTCTTTCTTCCTTTTTCTTTCTTTCTCTCTGCTGCCCAAAGCAATCACCCACTATGAGCATTTATGCCTTTACTTGCAAATCAGCCTATCTTTAATGGGGTCTCCTCCAAGAAAAGGCTCTAGAATCCAAGTCAGAAAGAAGGAAGGAGAGACTGGAATCAGGAAAAGGCAACAGAACAGAGGTCCACAATTTGACCTAATTGGCAAGTCAAAATTTACTAAAAGAATCTATAGAACAGGTTTCTGGGAGGCTCAGTCACTTAAGTGTCTGCCCTTGGCTAGGGTCCTGGGGTCAGCAGGGAGTCTACTTCTCCCTCTGCCCCTGGGCATCCCACATGCGCGCTCTCTCTCGCTCGCTCGCTCGCTCACTCTGTCTGAAATAAACTCTCTCAAATAAAGAATCTATAGAACAAACAAAAAGAGAGGGTGAGATTCTATTTTGTGCCTCCATGACCTAGATGCTGATTTAGTGGGATCCCGCTATCCCACTATAATGTTGATGCTACTGAAAATAAAATAGACATCGAAGAGCTGTGCCTCATCTTAGCCATCAGAACAGTTCTTGCCTAAATTCCCCATGGTCACGGCACACACATTCTTCTAAAATGCTCAAGAGAAGGCATGGATCAGCTGACCCAGTGAGTAATAAATAAATTAAAATTACATCACTGACACAAATTGGCTTCACAAAATAAACCCAATGAATGCCCCACCCCCAATAGATGATATGACTAAACATTAGTTAAAACAGGGCATTCAAGAATTGAAATATAGGGGAACCTGGGTGGCTCAATGGGTTAAAGCCTCTGCCTTTGGCTCAGGTCATGATCTCAAGGTCCTGGGATTGAGCCCCACATGCAGCTCTCTGCTCATCAGGGAGCCTGCTTCCCACTTTCCCTCTGCCTGCCTCTCTGCCTACTTGTGATCTCTCTCTCTCTGACAAATAAATAATATTTTAAAAATAAAAAATAAGAATTGAAATATATTATCGAAGATCTATGTAGAGCAGAGGTTATCCCTACTGCTTCTCTGTTTAACAGGCAAATTTTGCCTATCTTTAACTTGAAAAGAATGGATAGCGTCTCTAGGTGAATCCCTACAACCTTAATGCTGTGGTCCCACCCAGTGTTGTCATAACTGAGAGTTCCAGCCAGTCAACAACTGGCCAATATCTGGCTGTTATAGATTCAGCCAGTGTTTGAGATTAAGGGTTGATGCCAACAGTCTCCCAGCCATAACTTCCCTTCACCTCCAAAGGGATATCGTACACCTCTCCCCTGCCGTTCTAGCCACCTCAACAGTTTTGGCAGATTGGCCTACAATCTGTGAGGCAAGATTTTTACTACATTCAACTTTGTCTAAATCATAAATGATTTATATTTATGACACACTCCTCCAGGGATCCCAGACTACAGTCTTGGTTAATTTCTTGAGCTACTTGATAACATGAGGACACCTCCATCAAGGAAGACCTATGTCAAGGAAGAGCTAACAAGGAAGAGCTAGGGACAGGGGCACCTGGGTGGCGCAGATGGTGGGCATCCAACTCTTGGTTTTCTGAGGTCCTGGGCTCAGGGTCATGGGATCCAGCCCCACATCGGGCTCTGTGCTCAGCCCAAGTCTGCTTGAGATTCTCTGTGCCCCTCCCACTCATGCTCTCTCTCGCTCTGTCTCAAATAAATAACTAATTCTTGGGGGAAAAAAAAGGAAGGAGTAGCTATTGATCCTCTCAAAAACCCTCAACATGAAAACAAGCCCAACATCTTTTAGGCTTTTTTTGGGTTCTGGAGGCCACTTAGTCTTTATTTAAAAATTTTGCTTCAGGCCATTTATACTGTTACTTGCAAATCAGCCCACCTTTAAGGAGGCTGCTTCCAAGGAAGGGCTCTAGAATCTGTCTAAATAGGAATCTGTCAGGCATTCCTATTAGTGCCCCAGAGACATCATTGTAGAGGCTTCAGCAACTTCCCCTCGTGCTCACTAGATGGTCTAGCATCTAGACCAGCATGATGGCCATAAACTGCACCTACGCTCTCAGTGCAAGATCCTCAGCTCTAGGCTGTAAGCCATTGTTAGGCATATACAGATAATCCAACTTAGAATTTTTCAGCTTTATCAGGGTGTGAAAGTGATATATATTCAATAGGAACTTGCACTTCGAGGGGACGTGGGTGGCTCAGTGGGTTAGGCGATTGAACCTTGGTTTCAGCTCAGGTCATGATCTCTGGGTCATGAGATTGAGCCCTGCTTGGGGCTCTGTGCTTAATGTGGAGTCTGCTTGGGACTCTCTCTCCCTCTTCCTGTGCCCCTCCCCTTGTTCTCTCTCTCAAATAAATAAATAAATTAAAAAAAAAAAAAGAAACCTGTACTTTGAATTTCGATCTTTTCCTGGGCTCCCAACACGTGGTATGATACTCTGTCACGATGCTGGGCCGGGGCAGCAAGCTGCAGCTCCCATGCCCCTGAGGGTGGACAAGCAATACATTGGTAGCCATTGTTCTTCACTTTCAGTCCAGGATGCAAGGAGATAGTCAACGCTTTAGTAGGAAATGGGCTTTGTGTTAGACTATTTTGCCCATCTGTAGGCTCATGTAAGTCTTCTCTTTCAGGTAGGCCAGGCTAAACTATGGTGTTTGGTAGGTTATGTTGCAATATTATTATCATAGCTTCAATTTTGATGGGCTTATTGAAAAATGACTCCATCATAAGTCGTGGAACATCTGTACTGAGACTTCCTGGAAACAGAGGCTTTCATGGGCCCAAGTCTCAACCTTTAATACCCATGAGGATGACTGACTGTTCAGTCAGCTACAGGCTGGAGTCCCAGCTGGGCCCTCTGGCACACCGCCTGCCCTCTCTGTTCTCAGGCCCTTGGCACGTGCCATGGTGTGAAGGAGGACATGGAAGGGCCTGATGCAACACCGTTGGCTTTTGTCCCTCTTTCCCTATAGCTCGCTACGTATTGGTCTGCTTGGGCCACTGTAACCAAATACTGTAGGCGGGGTGGCTGAAACAACAAAAGCTTGTTTCCTCACATATTTCTGTCCCCAGCAATCTATAACATTTCTCACGGGGAACATGAGGGTATCTGTGATAAATCCTGTGAAATTCTAAATAAAACCTCCCATAAGAATTTAAAAAAGTACACTGCTGGTTCTACAAAATCTACCGTAAATATAATCTATCACATTTGGTTTTACACTGAAGAAGCAGTAAATGCTTTAAAAAAAAAAAAAAAGTAACCTAGTCTACGTAGGTGGATATGAAATACCTCTAGTTATATTTAAGTATTAAAAAATCCATGTACAGATGAGATCGGGCACATTCAGGGTGGTATGGCTGTTCATGCTTGCTTGGGGGAATAAAAGCACATAAAGGATTTATCAAAAGAATAGGAAAAAAAAAAAAACAAAAAACCCATGTACAAATTACTACACATCTGTTTCCTGCACCATTTCTGTGAAGTAGTCCTGCTAAGTAATACGTCCTAGTTACTGAAAGAGAGGCACTATCTCTCAGAAACATGGCTTTCTTTTAGTTATTAACAAAACACACCCCACTATCTTTGTGATTTCCTGTGAATATAGAATCCCTTTTTAAAAGGTAAAAATAAAAAAAAATAAAGAAATAAATGGGTAAAAACCAGGGGCGCCTGGGTGGCTCAGTGAGTTACCTGAGCCTCTGCCTTCAGCTCATGACCTGAGCCTCTGCCTTCAGCTCAGGTCATGATCCCAGGGTCCTGGGATTGAGCCCCACATTAGGCTCTCTGCTCAGCGGGGAGCCTGCTTCCTCCTCTCTCTCTGCCGCCTCTCTGCCTGTTTGTGATCTCTCTCTCTGTCGAATAAATAAATAAAATATTTTTAAAAGAAAAAAAAGAAAAGAAAGAAATGCATAGGTTGCAGCACCTGGGTGGCTCAGTCAGTTAAGCATCTGCCTTCAGCACAAGTCATGATCCCAGAATCCTGAGATCAAGTCCTGCATCGGGCTCCCTGCTCAGTAGGGAGTCTTCTTTTCCCTCTCCCTCAGCCCCTCCCCACTGCTTGTGGGCCCGTGCTTGCTCTCTCTCTCTTTCTCTCTCTCTCTCTCTCACTCTCTCTCAAATAAATAAATAAAATCTTTAAAAAAGAAAGGAAGGAAGGAAGGCAGGCAGGAAGGCAGGAAGGCAGGAAGGCAGGCAGGCAGGCAGGCAGGAAGGAAGGAATGCTGTAGGATGGCCACTGCAGTACACTAAGCTCCACAGAGACAGCCCTGGGGTAAGTGAGAGCCAGGCCGGTTCAGTGACTCTGTGTCTCGCTGAGGGAAATAATCAAACATGGGCAGAGTAGGTCTTAAGTGGAGAAATAACATGTCATCATATGCATTCATTTGTGCAAACCTGCAGAGAGGAGCACAAGAACAAGCACCCAGATGCCTCTGTCAACCTCTCAGAGTTTTCTAAAAAGTGCTTGGAGAGGTGGAAGACCACATCTGCCAAAGAGAAAGGAAAATTTGAGACATGGCAAAGTCAGACAAGCCCCATTATGAAAGAGAAATGAAAACTTTTTGTTTTAAGATTTTATTTATTTGGGGCACCTAGGTGGCTCAGTTGTTAGGCATCTGCCTTTAGCTCAGGTCATGATCCTAGGGTCCTGGGATAGAGCCCTGCCCTCTGTCAAATAAATAAATAAAATTAAAAAAGAACTCTAGGGCACTCACCTCTTTAAAAAAAAAAAAAAAAGACTTTATGTATTTATTTGACAGAGAGAGACACAGCAAGAGAGAAAACACAATCAGGGGAAGTGGGAGAGGGAAAAGCAGGCCTCTCGCTGAGCAGGGAGCCCGATTCGGGGCTCAATCCCAGGACACTGGGCTCAAGACCTGAGCCGAAGGCAGATGCCTAATAATTGAACCTCCCAGGTGCCCTGAGAAAGGAAAACTTATATGCCCCCTACAGGAGAAACCAAAAAGAAGTTCAAGGTCCCAATGCACCCAAGTGGCCTCCTACCACCTTTTCCTTGTTTTGTTTTGAGAATTGGCCAAAAGTCGGAGGAGAACATCCGGGCCTATCCATTGGTGATGTTGCAAAGAGACAAGGAGAGACGAGGAACAACACTGCTGCAGATGACAAGCAGCCTCATGAAAAGAAGGCCACTCAGCTGAGGGAAAAAACGACAAGGATATTGCTGCACACTACGCTCAAGGAAAGCCTGCAGCTGAAAAAAAACAAGACAAAGAAGGAAGACCAGGGAGAAAAGGAAGACAAAGAGGATGAGGAAGATGAACATGATGATGAGGAGGAAGTTGGTTCTCAAGCAGTTTTTTTCCTTGTCCATCAGGGACTTAACCCGCTGTATACAACTCACGCCTTTTAAAGAAAAAAATTGAAATGTAAAGCTGTGTAAGATTTGTTTGCCCTATAGTGTCTTTTTGTATAGTTAACACACTACCGAATGTGTCTTTAGACAGCCCTGTCCTGGTGGCATTTTCAATGTGCGGTGTGGGGGGAATTCTGAATGCTTCTAAGTAAACTCCGAATGCTTCTAAGTAAATCCAGTTTTTTAATTTAAAAAAAAAAAAAAAAAACAGGAAGTAGGAAATATACAAGTATGTATTGACATTATCTGCATTTTGCTTCAGGCAAATACATGGTCGAATCAGACAAACAGCAACAATAAAAGCCATAGCCCCAACTAAAAACAACTCAAATGGCCAACAAATGGGTGACTGGCTCAAAAAATTGTGGTATATCCTCAATATGGAATAGTATTCAGCAATAAAAAGGAATGAACTATTAATTGTTGTTGGGGATGGGGTGGGCTGATTGTATAACGTAGAGAAAGATTATAAAGGAGGATCAAAGAAATACCTAAGGTTGGTAAGTGTATATATAGTCGCTATCTTGAATATGGTGATGGATTCGTGGAGGAGTACCTGTCCAAATTCACCAAATTGTACACTACAAAAACCTATAGTTACTTTTATGTCGATTATCCCTCAAACGGCTGTTTTTGTTGAAACATAAAACTCTTTCCTATTATGCACGCATATTTGATCTCCAGTTAAACCATAAGTTAACTAACTTCCTAGTTGTTCCTTTAGCAACCTCATAAGGTGGCCCATCATCTATGTCGCCAGGCAGCACTGCTTATGACAAAAATGACCTCTAGTTGGTAAATTGCATTTGGACTGGGAGAAACTAAAAATACACTCTCAAAACCTGAAGGGAATACTATATTCCCTTGGCCTTTGTTGAGTATGGTGATCTTGTAATTAGGTATG
Organism: Procyon lotor; assembly: GCA_028646535.1. Taxonomy (NCBI): domain Eukaryota; kingdom Metazoa; phylum Chordata; class Mammalia; order Carnivora; family Procyonidae; genus Procyon; species Procyon lotor. The sequence goes on from CM053604.1 coordinate 118,992,687, forward strand.
TCCTTTGAGGGACCATGGAAACAATACATATAAGAAACTGTACCAACCAGTGAGATTCTCCACCTTCCCCAGTTATGGATCTGGTCCTACTAATCTTGATTTGTCACCTGGCTGGGGGTGGGAGAGATGAGGACTCCCACTGAAGAAAGGTATTTAACACTGACCTGCTGGCCAGCTTTCATTCATGTACCATATACTTCTGATCTATTAATAAATATGGCCTACCATAGTCTTGTGAATCAGAATGCTTTGTTACTCAAAATTGCCTGATGCAGGGCACTTGGGTGGCTCAGTTGGTTAAGCATCTTCCTTTGGCTCGGGTCATGATCCCAGGGTCCAGGGATCGCCCCCCCCCCTTTGGGCTCCCTCCTTAGCAGGGAGCCAGCTTCTCCCCCTCCCTCTGCCTCTTGTCCCCTTCCTACCCTACTTGTGCTCTCTCTTGTTCTCTCTCAAATAGATAAATAATCTTTAAAAAAATTTTTTAAATTACCCAGTGCAACAAGAAAACCATAACAATATGAGCCCTGACTGAATATGTGATTAAAATAAAGAAATAATTAATTTTGTACGTGTGTGATGATGATGTGACTTTTTAAAAAAGACAATCCCTATCCTTTAAAGATAAAGCTCATATATATACACATGTGAAGTGACATATGGGGAATATTATTTGGAATTTGCTTCAATATAATTAGGAAGAAAAGGGGGGAAGAGGGTAGGATACAGATGACAGAGGATCACCAAAGTGTTGTCATTTATTGAAGCTAAACGATGGGTTCATGGGGGTTCATTTATTAATCCATCTATTTTTGAATATGTTTGAAATTTTTTGTTTTAAGTCTTCCACTGAGAACGTGGAGAGAAGACACAAAATTACTGATAGAAGGCACTGGAGAGCAAACAAGTCTATCAGGACCTGAGAGGCCAAAATCCTAGAGCAAAGGTAGCCCATATCGGCCTCTTTGTTTCTCTCAAGGAATGAGGCCATTGTCTGCATGGGGAGTAGGTTTCTATTTTTATATATAATGTGCGTACACAGTATGTAAAACATTCTCATCTGGGCATCTCCTCTCTATTCACTCTCGACCTTCAGGTATTCCTTCTCTTCTTACATCAATTTATGTGTGTTACATCATCCTATCAGCATACAAATGAGGAGTCATTGCTCCCACTCTCAAAGGAAATCCTCTCCAGATTTCACTCCTCCCAGTCCCATCTCATTCCTCTGGTCTTTTTACTAAAAATTCCTTGCGTCGGGTACCTGGGTGGCTCAGTCAGTTAAGTGTCCAACTCTCTTGACCTTGGCTCAGGTCTTGATCTCATAGTCACGAGTTTGAGCCCTGTGTTGGGCTCCATGCCCAGTGGGGAGCCTACTTTTAAAAAAAGAAAATGAGTGGCACCTGGGTGGCTCAGTGGCTTAAGCCTCTGCCTTTGGCTCAGGTCATGATCTCAGGGTCCTGGGATCGAGCCCCGCATCGGGCTCTCTACTCAGCAGAGAATCTGCCTCCCCCCATCTCTCTGCCTGCCTCTTGCCTACTTGTGATCTCTCTCTATCAAATAAGTAAATAAAATCTTTGAAAGAAAGAAAGAAAGAAAGAAAGAAAGAAAGAAAGAAAGAAAGAAAGAAAGAAAGAAAGAAAGAAAGAAAGAAAAGGAAGAATACAACCTTGTGAATGTTTTCTCTATTTCCCACTTCTCTTGAATCCACTAGAAAGCAAGTTTACCTCGCTCCAATTCCATGAAAAGCCCTTTTTAAAAATTGCCCAATGATATCTACTTGGCTCAAATCAATAGTCATTTTCTGTCCTGAACACACTTGGTCTATCAGCAGCATTTGATATAGCTGGTGACTCTCTTCCCGAGATTCTTTCTTGTCCTGGTTTTCAGACCACTGGCTCTTTTTCCTTTCTGGCCATTTCTTCCAATCCTTGCTAGAGACACCTAATTACTACCTCTCAAGTACACCACAACTAGGGTTGCTGGATTTAGCACATAAAAATGCAGGACAAAGTCTTATAATTGAAATATTGCATGAGATATACATATCCTAAAAAGTCATGTGTTTTGCCTCTAGCTTGGTCTCTTCCCTAACTTTAGATCCATGTATCCAACCATTCCTTGACATCTCCACTCAGCGCATCGAATAGGCATCGCCACCTGGGGTCTGTTCAACAGAACTCCTGCTATTCCTTTGCAACCCACCTCCTGCTGCAGCCTTCCTTCCTGTGAACGCTTCCTTCATTTTAGCAGTCACTCAGGCTAAACACATTCATCCCATCCGTGATCCTTCTTTTATGTCCCAGGATCACCAAATCCTACATATAGCCTTTCTCGCCAAAATGGACCCAGAAATCAATCACTTCTCATCACTCCCACAACCACCCACGTGCTCTGAGCCACCTTCATTTCTTTTCTTTTTTTCTTTAAAGCTTTTATTTATTTATTTGACATAGAGAGAGAGAGATCACAAGTAGGCAGAGAGGCAGGCAGAGAGAGAGGAGGAAGCAGGCTCCCTGCTGAGCAGAGAGCCCAATGTGGGGCTCGATGCCAGGACCCTGAGATCATGACCTGAGCTGAAGGCAGAGGCTTTAACCCACTGAGCCACCCAGGCGCCCCCACCACCATCATTTCTTGCCCGAATTATTGAAATAACTTTAATGGTTCCTCTGCTTCTTCCATTTTTCCTTCCTCTCTTTCTTTCTTTTCTCTTTTCTTTCTTTCTTTTTTTTTTAATTTACTTGAGAAAGAGCATGGGCAGGGGCAGAGTTAGAGGGAGAAGCACACTCACCACCGAGCGGGAGCCTGACCTGGGGCTTGATCCTAAGACCCCAGGTTCATAACCGGAGCTGAAGGCAAACACTTAACCAACTGAGCCACCCAGGCATCCCTTCCATTTTTCTATTTTCCATCTATTTTCAACACAGTAGCTGATGTTCCTGGTAAACTATGATTGGATCATGTCCTCCCTTTGCTCCAAACCCTCCGGTGGTTTTCCACTTGACTCAAGAAAGTTGACCTATGAGGCCCAACTTGCATTCTCCCTCCCCATTTTTGTCTTCACCTCCTAAATTCTCGATCCTTGGTCCTCTCTGCTCCAGCACTGTGGCCTCCTTCCCATTCCCTGAACACTTTCCACACATTCTTCTCAAATACTTATTAATTCACTGAATACATAACTCACTGACTACATATTTGAGAAATTCACTACTATATGCTAGCTATTCAGGGGATAAAATGATTTAGGAAGTAGTACTATTACTACCTCTCTTGTATCAAAGAGAAAACACTAGGAGGGTTTATAATCTACAAGGTTATAATCTGTCCAGAGTCTCACAACAGGATTGAAATACCGTAAAATAATAAAAAGGATGTTTACATAATGACATATTTGTACCTATAGCTATCTCCAGGTACAATATTTAGCAACAAGAGCCCAAAAGTGGGGGAGTCACCACTCGGGAGCAGCTCACACTACCCCCCTTCCCCCCTCTCCCCCCCTTCCTCCTTGTCCAGTCCAGCAGGGGACACAGAGATGTGGGGGCCTGGCCACACCCACAGATGGAACAGCCCTCCCTGCTGTTCCAGAAATGCATCCCCTCTGGATCAAACTGAGCATCCACCCTGCAAGCTAAGTGGTTTTTTAAAGGTCAGTCTAATCTTTCTCTCCCAAACCCTCAATACGCACACAAAGCCTTCCAGGTCCCCCTGACTAGGCCGCTTGAATCATCAGAGGCTGTCAGAGCCCCGAGTTCCTTCCTTCCTAGAAGGAACGCAATGGAATGAGGCATTTCTATCTGAGTCTTTGGATCAAGTCTGGATCCCCGTGATCCCAACTTCCACCCACGGTAAGTCTGAGTCTGGTCTGGCCTACGGGATCCCAGCACAGCGTTTCTGGCCCATGGAGGAGGAATCCCAGAACCCGCGGAGGTTGGGGCCGCGGAGACCTGCACTCCTGGTTACTCAGGTGACTGAGGAACCCTCTCCTGCGCCCTGAGACTGTGGCCAAGTGCCCCTGTCAGAACACCCCACTCTCAACCCCGGCTCGCGGCTGGCGCAGTCGTCCCCGCGGGCATCCGTGCAGGCCCGGAAACCTTCCCGAGGCCCTGCTCACCTGTGGTGGCCATGCTCACAGGGCCGGTTCTGCTCTAGTTGCCAGCTCTGCTCAGGAGGAGCGGCTCTAACACCTTCAAGACCCGCTGGGAATTTAGGACCCTCCCTTCCCTGCAGCACTGACTTGCTTTCTCTTCCTCAAGGGAAGAACCAACCTCCCAATCACTGTAAAGGTTGGAGTCAATCCAATTCCCCTTCAAAGCCCTGTAGGGAGTGTCCTTTCCCGGGGCCTTCGGAGAGGGTCAGGGGGAGGGGGGAAGCTCTGGCAGGTACTGGAAAGGGAGGGGTAGAATCCAATATATTTGGGGGATGGATACCAGTTTTGTACTTGGGGAAGCAGGATGTGAAGTTTTCAAAAACATTCCGATGTGTTGAGATGGGCTAATCTCAAAGAAAAACGACTCTTTTTAGTTGACACCTGACTGGTAACTGCCGAGTAGTTGACCTTCGGCCCTGGGCTTTGCCTCCATCTTCTTAATAGACCCAGTCATCTCTTTATCAGCCCGCCCATTTGGCCCTCCACTCAGCGGCCTGTCAGTGCCCGCTTTGCTTGATCGTTAGAATCCGAGAACTCAGAGACAACAGCCAGCGTGGAAACCAGACATCTGACCCCTCCGGGAGAAGAAAAGCAACGCAGATTTTGCCCTGTTTCTGGGAGGATGACCATCCATTCAGGAGAGAGATAAAGGCTTTTTTCCATCCGGAACCCAAATCCCCGTCCTTTACTGTGCGCTGAAGGGAGTCTAGCGCCATCTGCTGGAAAACTTGAACAGTCACATTGACTTATGGTTCTAAAACTTCCCATAGCTCAAAACTGATCTGGGGAGTCCTCTAGTGGCCAGTGCGGCAGGTACCCAAGATCGCAGAGCTGTAAAGTTTCCAGCCTTTGGTGTTTCTTGGAAGTGGTCTGTGCACATTTAGGTATATGTGCATCCCTTCTTTCAAACTACCGAGAGCACAAGAGTTCTGTAACTTCCCTGTCGCCTCTTTTGTTCACTTCACATACGGTTTTAGAAATGTTCCCGGGGCACCTGGGTGGCTCAGGTCATGGTCCCAGGGTCCTGGGATCAGCCCCACGTCAGGCTCCCTGCCCAGTGGGAAGACTGCTTCTCCCTCTCCCATTCCCCTGCTTGTGTTTCCTCTCTCACTGTGTCTCTCTCTGTCAAATAAATGAATATAATCTTAAAAATTAATTAAAATAAAATAAATGTTCCCATATTAGGGCAACTGGGTGTCTCACTTGGTTAAGCCTCCAATGACTCTTGATTTCACCTCAGATCATGATGTCAGGGTCCTGGGATGGAGCCCCAAGTCTGGTTCCCTGCTCAGGGGGGAGTCTGCTAGTCTCTCTCCCTCTGCACTCCCCCCCACACCCCCCGAAGGTGTGCTTGCACTCTCTCGCTTTCTGAAGTAAATAAATAAATTTTTAAAAAAAATTTTTCCCTATATCAGCCCTGGTATTTCTTTTTTTTTTAAAGATTTTATTTATTTGATAGAGAGAAACACAGCGAGAGAGGGAACACAAGCAGAGGGAATGGTAGCGGGAGAAGCAGGCTCCAGGCTCCCTGCCACGCAGAAAGCCCGATGCGGGGCTCGATCCCAGGACCCTGGGATCTGACCTGGGCCGAAGGCAGACGCTTAGCGACTGAGCCACCCAGGCACCCCCAGCCCTGGTATTTCACTCTTTTAAGTCACTTTGAGCAAAAGCCTAAAATTAAAAATGCATTCATGGTAGAAAAAGAAAGTTTCCAGAGAAAGGCTATCCTTCCTGCTAGATCAGTGTTTCCTCCAGTATTTTTCTACCTTTTCATTTTCAAATAAAAACCACCATGTACTGGGTACATTACTAGGTTAGGGACCCTGTGCTCTATGTTTTACTCAGATATACCATGGAAGCTTCACAAGAATTCTTTATTATAGGGCACGTGGGCGGCTCAGTGGGTTAAAGCCTCTGCCTTCAGCTCAGGTCATGATCTCAGGGTCCTGGGATCGAGCCCTGCATCTCTGCTTGGCGGGGAGCCTGCATCCCCCTCTTTTTCTCCCTGCCTTTCTGCCTACTTGTGATCTCTCTCTGTCAAACAAGTAAAATCTTTAAAAAAAAAAAAAATAATAATTCTTTATTGTAGAAAAAACTGTCTCCCATAAACAAAAGGGGAAAGGGAGACTCAGGACAGTGATTTGGGGCCACTGGGACGTAATTCACTTCTCTGAGCTGCCACCACAGTCTTTGTCTTTCAAAAATGCTGCAGGTCTGTAAATTTTTTTTTAACCCCTTGACTTGGCAATTCCTGATTTGAGAATACTCCCCCCAAAGAAAGTCAAAGAAGAGGAAAATCACGATGTATAAGATTTCCATGCAAGCAGTATTTATCAAATGGAAAAATTAGAAACAGACCACGTGCAGGAGAAACAAAGAGTTTGAGCCTTGGTGTTGAGACAGGGAAACTACAGGGACCCCATGAAAAATTGCTTTTTCTGCTCCTTTTCTGGATTCTATTTTTGCTAGGACCCACACCCCAGGCCTTACACACATCTTAGAGAACAGATAATGTATGTTCTTTTTGTAAAGGTGAAGGAGTTAATGATTTCTTCCATGTCTTCTAGCACAGTAGATAATATCTAAGGGGCAGCCAGGCAGGGTCATCAGGAATGTTTTGCCAGACAACCGACTAGTCAGGATCCCAGGCTTCAGGGCATAAGTGATTTATGTAGAGCACCTAAACACTTGTTTTTGTTCCTGGACTACTGAGAAGACACGTGCACCAGACCACCGCCTTCAGTAAAAATCCCCAGGCCCCAAGCAAAAAAATGAGACTCTTTCTTTAACACTCTGTCAGTATCTACACTCTACGTCCTTTTTTTTTTTTTTAAGATTTTATTTATTTATTTGACACAGAGAGAGAGATCACAAGTAGGCAGAGAGGCAGGCAGAGAGAGGGGGAAGCAGGCTCCCTGCTGAGCAGAGAGCCCAATGTGGGGCTCAATCCCAGAACCCTGAGATCATGACCTGAGCCGAAGGTCCCAGGACCCTGAGATCATGACTTGAGCTGAAGGCAGAGGCTTTAACCCTCTGAGCCACCCAGGCGCCCCTGTCTTTTTTTTTTTTTAAGATTTTATTTTTACTTACTTACTTACTTACTTATTTATTTTAGAGAGGGGCAGGGGGGCAGAGGAAGAGAGTGAGAGAATCTTATTTTTTTTTTAAGACTGTATTTATCTATTTGAGAGAGAGAATGTGTGTGGCAGAGGGAGAAACAAACTCCCTGCTGAACAAGGAGCCTCATGTAGGACTCGATCCTAGGACCCCAGGATCATGATCTGAGCCAAAGGCAGATGCTTAACCACCTGAGCCCTTCCTCTCCCCCTACCTCTTTGAAGTCACCTTTGGACTCATAAATTCTTTTTCTATCTAATGTGTTATAATCCATTACTTTCTGAGTCTCAAAGTCTCCCACATTTGGCCAGTTGAGCCCCTTTACACTGACTTCTGTGTCCTTGTAACAAGTCCTCACTAGTCTTTGGGCACATTCTTGCTCTGACATAAGAGACTTCAGTCTCATCTTCCCCTCGCCTGGTACTCATCTCGAATTAGTGGTTTCTCCATGATGCTCTACCTCCAATCTACCTTTGATTGGTGAAGGACATTTAAAAATCAAGATCTAGAGGAGTAAACTTTTTTTTTTTTAAGTAAGATCTACACCCAATGTGAGGCTCAAACTCATGACCCCAAGATAAAGAGTTGCATGCTCCACCAACTAAGCCAGCCAGGAGCCCTGGGAGTAAACCCTTTTAAATGTTTGATGTAAAATCTTTGAGGGTGTACATTTTAAGATCTATGAAGATTTTTTAAAAAGAAGAACTATGGGGGTGCCTGAGTGGCTCAGTGGATTAAAGCCTCTGCCTTTGGCTTCGGTCATGATCTCGGGGTCCTGGGATCGAGCCCCACATTGGGCTCTCTGCTCAGTGGGGAGCCTGCCTCCCTCTCTCTCTGCCTGTCTCTCTGTCTACTTGTGATCTCTTTCTCTCTCTGTCAAATAAATAAATAAAAATCTTTAAAAAAAAAAAACTATGAAGGATCTGAGATTTCGCCTTATTTTTTTTTTAAAGATTTTATTTATTTGACACAGAGAGAGAGAGATCACAAGTAGGCAGAGAGGCAGAGCAGAGAGAAAGGGGGAAGCAGCCCCCCCACTGAGCAGAGAGCCCATGCGGGGCTCGATCCCAGGACCCCGAGATCATGGCCCGAGCCGAAGGCAGAGGCTTTAACCCACTGAGCCACCCAGGCGCCCCTTCACCTTATTTTTGAGCTAACAAGTTAGCCTGCCCGTCTTTCACGGATGCCCACAAAAGACACCATCCCTTTGGGCCATACACAAAGTACACTCCTACTCATGCTAAGTTTTACATTAACATTGGTGCCTCTTTGCCCCTTATTCCCCCATCCCATGGTGTGGACCTAGATAAATGATGTGCACACAGTGAATTTGCATGTCAGTCAAGGAACCTCAAATTAAACCTCAAGGAACTTTCCAGTCTTGTCTAATACACTGCAATCAACCTGCCCAAACTCGGCCCCACAAAAAAAGCATCATCTTTATTATATTAAACAGTAATCATACCTCCTTCTTTGGAGGGCAATTCTTTATCTCTCTTCTTAAACGCTTCCTCCTGCACACACCCTTGAAAAGATAGTCCAGAACCAAAAGCAGTCAGTGCCTCTGCTCACAAGATGTGCGGAAACCCAAGAGACCCACAGAGAATTGTCTCCATTAAACAGACCCAAGAAGCAGTAAACCTGGGTGGGCTTGGAAACCTGGATTGTTGGTGAAAGTATGAAGCAAATTCCTGGGGGTGCCTGGGTGGCTCTGTCAGTTAAGCATCTGACTCTTGATTTCAGCTCAGGTCACGATCTCAGGGTCATGAGATCGAGCCCCAAGTCGGGCTCACGCTGGGTGTGGAGCCTGACTCAAAAGAGGGAGAAGAATCCTGTGTTAAAGGAGAAACTAAGTCCCTCCCTACCCCCAGGGCCCCGTGGCACAGGTAGAGGGAAGACTCTGAAAATTGAGTGTTCTACAATAGAGTGATTTTTCCGAGTTAAGGGCAAGGAAATAAATGCACATCAAAGAACTAAGAGGCCTTATTGTCCATCGATTCTGTCAAATGTCAGCCACTCAAGACTTCCAACTACTTGATCTCTTTTAAAGAGTCGCAAGTACGTGCTTTTATTCCGGACTCCTTCCCTAAATGTCAAGTCAGTAAATCCAATTGTAAACCAGACGTTTCCCTTTCTTAATGGCACCGAACGCTCATTACGGTCAAAAACTGAAGCTCCCTTGCCATTCAGTTCCGCGGTCGCCCCGTGCTTGTTATGTCAGCGACTGTGGACAGGGGCTCCTTGCCTCCCCCCGCAGATCCCATCATCTCCCTGTCTCTGTCCGACCGCATCTAGTCTCATTCCACCACCCTGCTTCCCCCACGATTTCTAGCAAGAGCCTCCTAACCATCCAATCTGATAGCTGCACTTAACCCCACCTCATCCACCCAGTCCCATAATCTGACCTCTAAAATGCAGAGAGATCTTTTCAAAACCATGTGTCCGTAGGCTTAAAATCTGCCAGCCAGTGCCCATCGCTCTCAGACCAAAACCCAAATTCTCTCTTTTTTTTTTTTTTTTAAGATTTATTTATTTCTTTGAGAGAGAGAGTGCGTGTGTGGGGGGCGGGGACAGAGGGAGAGAATCTCAAGCAGACCCATCCGGAATGTGGAGCCCGACACGGGGCTCAATCTTAGGACCCTGGGACCACGACCTGAGCTGAAACCAAGAGTTGGATGCTTAACCGGCCATGTCTATCAGGCACCCCAAAAAACCCAAGTTCTTAACATGGCTTTATGCTAACTGTCCCCTGCTTCCCTCACTTGCTTCCTGGAAGGTAATTCTCTGCACCACCATTCCAGGAAGAAACTCAACCACTAACTTCTCTGTTTACCCAAGCGCACGGGCTTTTGAAGGTAGATCTCTGACCTCTAAATTTACTTCTACCCTTAATCTACTCGGTTAAGAGAGGAAGTTGCTAGTGTAACTGGACTAACATGAGTCTACTCCTTAGCAAGTGACCGACAGAGAGACTACACTCTTGGAGTTGTCATGCAAATGAATCTTTATTTGCAGCAAATACAGAGATCGTGAGGAATAATTTCCAAAGCCTGACTACTCAAACAGGGGCGAACAGATTATTTTTATTTAGGGTTTAGGACAAATATTTAGAAAGGGAAGTTTTGTAAGGGCGGGCATAAGGTTACACAGGTGTACTTAGAAAATATGTCTATTTGTGCCTCATATGCTATGTTAATGAAGCTCTCGTTCTTCATAGGATGGAGAGTTTAATGTTTTCATGAAGCAGAGGTAACTGTCGGACACTTCTGGGCTCATCTGTGCAGGCCATTGACTTGGTGGTTGAGCTCAAGTTGGTTTCGGCTGGCCTAGGCTGGCTAGTTCTTGGACTGCTAGCAGATGGTCTGAGGCTATTCTGTGGTAAGACCACTGGGGTTAAGGAACTTGGGGCCTTGCTTGTTCATAGGCTGTAATCATGTCCGTTGACCTTGAGTCCCGACTTCTGCAGAGACAGCTAGTATATTTGTTAGTGGGGCCTGAAAAGAAGCAATAGATAATTAGGGAGAAACAGTTCTCTGAAAAACAAGTTTTAAATTTTCTGCTAGTTTTAACCCCACTAACCCCATGGGGCTCGGTTTCAACATGGGCCCAGAAGTAGGTGGACTTAGTTAAGCTATTTACCTGAGGCTCCTGTTTTATTTTTACTGTGGTCGTCCTGCATGATTTGTCCTCCATCTGTTTTTTTTCCTTCCATCTTGTATATTTTCTGTTGGCTGCAGCTGCCCCTGATAACAGGTTACTGCAAACATAGAGTCCGGGCAGTGAATAGTGAAGCTGCTCTTGACAAAATTTCCCAGTATATGCAAATCTGAAGACAGGTATGGGGTTCCCTGGCCATATGCCTTGGAAAAAAATGGTTATTTGCAGCTGGCATATGGGTGGCAGGTGAGTAGAAGGATAAAAATAGCTATCGTGGGCCCCCTAATGGCAACGTCAGTAATTTAATCCTCAGAACAAAACCTTTTTTCATGATTATGCTGAAGATATTTAACAATACTAGAGAATAATTTGCAAATGACATCCAGAAACCTTTTTATCCTTTTAAGATTTTATTTCTTTATTTCCAGAGAGAGAGAGAGAGAGAGCACAAGCAGGGAGAGGGGTAGAAGGAGAGAGAGAAGCAGGTTCCCCGATGAACAGGGAGCCTCCATGGGACTCGATCCCAGGACCCTGGGATCATAATTTGAGCTGAAGGCAGACACTTAACCGACTGAGCCACCTAGGTATCCCCAGAACCTTTCTTTAAACACTGAATTTAAGTGACAGATACTTACTGAGTGTAATTTCTGATCCAGTTGTTGTACTAAGCTTTTAATTTAAACCTTTTCATACTATATATACTATATACTCACAACATAACTCTCAGTGCACGTACGTGTAAATCATATGAGAATTGAATGACAACTAAGTGTCAGGCACTAGTTCCAGTGTTTGGGAAAAGACAGGGATCCAGGAGTCCCTGCTCCCCTGGAGAGGCAGACAGAAAACAAACACATAACATTCCTGCCTATAGGCATTTTATTTTATTTTCTTAATGATTTATTTATTTATTGTAGAGAGAGAGTGGGAGAGGGCCAGAGGGAGAGGGAGAGAGACAATCTCAAGTCAACTCCCCAATGAGCATGAAGCCCCACGTAGGGCTCTCTCTCAGGACTGAGAGATTATAACCTGAAGCAAAACCAAGAGTCTGACACTTACCCAACTTCCCCACCCAGGTGCCCCTATAGGTCTTTTAACAAAACATTTTAACATGGTTTCTTGGGGCACCTGGGTGGCTCAGTCAGTTGAGCATCTGCCTTCAGCTCAGGTCATGATCCCAGACTCCTGGATCGAGCCCCACATCGGGCTCTCTGCTCTGCGGGGAGCCTGCTTCTCCCTCTCCCTCTGCCTGCCTCTCTGCCTACTTGTGATCTCTCTCTGTCAAATAAATAAATAAAATCTTTAAAAAAAAAGTGAACAACATGGTTTCTAACATCTGACACATTAAAAACTCAAGTATCAGATAATGCAGCTGACAGAAAAATAAGAATGGAAATGGGTGCAACAGTCTTTAGAACCTTTGTGACTCTTTCTGTGTGAGCTGAGTATGCACGTTCCCTACGGCTCAGCAATTCCACTCCTGTTATTGACTTTGCAGAACTGTACACACATACAAGAATGCTCACAACAGCACTATTCCTAATAGAGAAAATGTGCCAACGACCCAGTGTTTTTCAACAAGAGAACAGATTAATAAAACTGTGATATGTTCCTAAAAAGAAATACAATCCACCAGTAAAA
>CM053604.1:119005748-119027316 GCA_028646535.1 Procyon lotor
TGCTTCCCCCTCTCTCTCTGCCTGCCTTTCTGCCTACTTGTGATCTCTCTCTCCTTCTGTCAAATAAATATATAAAATTTTAAAAAGACAAGAAAAGAAAGAGGGCCTTGAAAGAGGTAATTCAGGTAAAATGGGTTCATAAATATGCAACCTTAATCAGGTATGACTTGTGTCCTTCTAAGAAAGGGAGACCCTAAGGATGACTATACACATAGAAATAAAGGCCAAATGTGGACACGGTGAGTTCTTAGCTATAAACAAGGAGGGATTTCTTAGGATAAATCAAATCTGTTGTATAGCTTGATCTTGGAATTTTAGTCTTGAGAGAAGTGAGAAAATAAATGTTTTTATGCCACTCATAATGTGTTTTTCGTTATGTCAGCCCTAGCAAACTAATACAAAATACAAAAGTAATATAAAGAGAGAAAAATATTTTTTTAAGGAAATACCTAATATAGGAGGGGTCAGAGACTGATATACCATTGCCCTAAATCCTCATTTTTTCAAGTAGGATGTTAGAAGATAATGCATCAAACTCAATTACGCATAGGTATCACTGTTAGTATATTTGGATTCTAAACAAGAAGGAAGGAAAGAAAGAAGGAAAGGGGAAAGGAAAGGAGGGAGGGAAAAGGAAGAGAAGAGAATGAAAGGAAGGAAGGAGAGAAAGAAAAGAAAGACCGGGACAGTGGTAAGTGCCTGCTTCTTAGAAACTAGCCCTGATTACAGCAGTCAGAGATAGGGCCTGTTGTTTGTAGTAAGCCTAGTAGAACAATGGAAGGTTTCTCTTCATGTGTATCTTTACTAGAAAGGAAGGTTAGACATAAAGGACAAATACTGTTTCTCTGCTCATCGTCACTGCTTAGGAGAAATCCAGTGAGCCACAATTGCTGGGCTGACCGCACCAAAATGCAGAAGGAAGGCGAGCCCTGAAGCCTAATGATGGAGGATGTGGATGGAGGTTGGGGGTTCAAATGACAACAACTCTATGGGAGAGGCAAATTATCTGTCTTAATAAGAAGAAGCCAATTCTAAAAGTTACACCCATGTAATCTCTCCAACACTTTATTTGCTGTTTCTACTCCATCCGCTTTGTGCAGAAACCCGTTACTATCCAATGATTGGCTTCTCTGCCAAAGGCCCCTTCCAGTCCAGCAATGAAACCAGTCCCCATCTGGAGCTCTGCCACTCAGAAGGGAAGCTGCCCTTCAGGAGACCTGAGCCTCTAGAGCCTCCAGAGCTGAAGACTGTGATAAGATGGAGATCCCGAGGGGCCATTCTCTCATGGAAAAGGGTCGATCTGAGAGCAGGGAGGGAGAGGACGTGACTGTGGGCAGAGGCTTGAGGGTGTAGACACGGCTTAAAATGTCATTTCCTGATCATCTCGGAGAAGAAAGAAATCACAACGGGAAAGACCAAAAATCTTATATCCAAACTTAAACTTACAAGAAAGGAGGACTCCTATTTCCCACAAATCATATTTTCCGACTTTAAAGGGTGCATACGAATTGAGCCTTTTCTCTGAAGAGGGGCGGAGGACCAACAACCATGACTCAGGGACTTCCAAAAGAGAAATAAAACCGAAAAATAGTTGCCAAATTCTCTAGTAAAGAAGGAAATGCAAAATGAAGTGACACTTTGTTGATTTTGCTGAGTTAAGTTAGCTAAGTTTTGTTTCTAATGAACATTCTGAAGCTGGTGATGCCTTAGGGTGTAAGCTCTGATGAGGGATGTGAGCATCCCCTTTGGGAATTATATGGAAGCATGAGTCAAAACTAGTATTTTTTTATTTTATTTTAGAATTCTTTCCTAAAGACAGAACCTTTTTTTTTTTTTTAAGATTTTATTTATTTGAGAGAGAGTGAGAGAGAGAGCGAGCACTGAGGGGGAGGAGCAGAGGGAGAGGGAGAAGCAGACTCCCCGCTGAGCAGGGAACCCAGCATGGGGTTCAGTCCCAGGACCCTGAGATCATGACCTGAGCCGAAGGCAGTCGCTTAACCGACTGGTGTCCCAAGACATAGTCTTTTTTATCATTAATTTATTTTTGTAAAAGATTTTATTTATTCATGAGAGACAGAGAGACTGAGAAGAGGCAGAGGGAGAAGCAGGCTCCCCACTGAGCAGAGAGCCCGATGTGGGACTCCATCCCAGGACTCTGGGATCATGACCTGAGTTGAAGGCAGATGCTTAAGCATCTGAGTCACCCAGGTTCCCAGGCATAATCTTTTTTAAATAAAAGCTTTATCTGCCACCTCATTCACCATAGCATTACATACAATAGCAAAAAAAGTGTAAATATCTTACAAACTCATCATACAAACTTACTGTATGTCTACTCTTGGAATGTGTTACAAACTGTTAAAATGATGTATTCAAAGAAATCCTAATTACATGTGTTAAAAAGAAAAACACAGGCCTAAAATATCATCACCTAGGCTAAGGCCCCAGGTCAGTAAATCAAGACTTAATACCTAACCTGACCACAGTTACAACCCACGCCCGCCTGCCCCCCAAATGTAGCCTTACCCAGTCGACATGGGGATTTCATGACCGGCACTAGGAAATTTACTGATAGACCCCTCCTGTTCCCTTAGGAGGGTAACCTTGCCCAAAACAATGGATTCTTTGCTAATAATTTCCTTTTCTCCATTCCCTCTTTACCATTAAAAACCTTTCCTATTCTGGAGCTCTTTGGAGCTCTCTTCTACTTGTTGGATGGGATGTTGCCCAATTCATGAATCAATTAATAAAGCCAATGAGATCTTTAAAATATGCACATGGAATTGCTTTTATTAATATGATAAGAGATAAAACATGACAGTTTAAAGTTTTCACAGCATATGGAAACAAATGTGTTTTGTTTGTTTTTTTTAATGCTCTGAGGGCACCTGGGTGGTGCAATCGATTAAGCTCAGACTCTTGATTTTGGCTCAGGTCACAATCTCAGGGTTGTGAGATCGAGCCCTGTGTTGGGCTCTGCACTCAGTGGGGAGTCTGTGTGAGGCTTCTCTCTCCCTCTCCCTCACACCCCCAACACTCATGCTCTCTCTCTCTCTTTAATAAATAAATCTTTTTTTAAAAATGCTCTGACAAAAGACTGGAAGAAGCTGCATTAATACTCTGAGGGGTTCGTTCTAAAGGATGCAGTACAAATGTCTTTTTTTCTCTTATTGTTAGGTTCTTTGCACATTTCTCTGCAGTGGAAAACACAGGCTTTCTAATCACCCCTACAGGTTTAGGAAGGTCTTAAGATCACCCTTAGTTTTGGTAATTTGCTAGACAGACTCGCAACACCCACCATGAGTGTTACACTGACCAGTATGTTTATTACAGCAAGAGGACACAGATGAAAACCAGGGATAGGAGGTCAGTGTTGGGGGGAAAACCAGGCAGGAGACTTCGGTGAGCCTTTCTCAGTGGGATTATGTAAATAGCGCTTATCTCTCCCAGCAATGAAGTAATGAAGTTTAACAACCAGGGAGGTTCCCCTGAGCCTCGGAGTTTAGAGTTTTTACTGGGGTTGTGGAAATGGCTAACCACCGCCCCCCCCCCACTCACCCTTGGTCTCCAGCCCCTCCAGAGGTCAAGGTGATACTAGATGGCCTCAGGCTCACACCGTAAATGACGTCATTATGTCATTATCCTGGGCTATGTGGCTGGGCGCAAGGCTTCCAGATATGCAAAGATATGACTTTCAGGCAGAACCCTGGAAGGATGTAGAGGTTACCTCCCAGGAGCCAGAGGCAGAGGATTTTCTTTGAGCAAGCCTGGTTCTTTACTGTGCATCCACCAGGCTAGGAACCCCTTTGTTTTCTCAGATCTCACCGCAACCACTGAGCTCTCCTATAAACGTTGACCCAAGCCTGCTAATCTGTTCCCCACTCTCTAGCCAAAATACAAACCTGCCCGTACCACCACCCCTGCCCTTGTCAGGACACACTTCCCGTGCACAGTGTTCTCAGACATTCCTGAATAGTCACTTTTCCACGTTTATACTTGGTGGTGGTGACGCTTAACCCAGGTGGCATTTCCCATTTCTTTGTACATTGTCACAAAGTACCTCATGGTAGGTCCTCACTAAATAGGTGTTGAATGTCTATGTAGATTAAAGTGCTACATTCCAGAGATGTGTTTTTAAAGCATGTAATGTTGGGTTGACTTAATGTCTTTGACCCTCAGTCTGCTGATCAGCAAGTAGCAGGTTATGGTGAGGACTAACCTAGATGCTAGGTAAGAAGGAGGTCCTTGCTAGCTCTAATAATTCTCCTACGGACTCACTCCACACTCCATGTAAAGAACAGTGAGACCCATGTCTCCCAAATTGGTCTCCAGAAAAGAATCTTCTGGGAAGCTTTGTCAAAAACAGACCCCTCCTTGCAGCTGGGAATAGATACTGGTACCACCACCTTGGAAACCTTTTTGGTGCAGCCTGCTAAGTTGAATGTGGACATACCCTATGACTCAGCAAGCCCCCTCCTACATGTTCAGCCAATGGAAATGGGTACTAATGTCCGCCAAAACACATGTACAAGAATTATTGCAGTAATATTATTTTTTTATAATAGTATTTGTTTTAGATTTATTTATTTTCTTTTTATTCTAGAGAGGGGTGGGGAGAGGCAGAGGGAGAAAAAAAATCCAAGCTGAGCACAGAGCCTGACATGGGACTCAATCCCAGAACCCTGAGATTATGACCCGAGCTGAAACCAAGAGTCAGATGCTTAACTGCCTGAGCCACCCAGGTGCCCCTGTATTCTTAATTGATAAGCAGAGAAACAACCCACATGTCTGTTCAGATAATGGGCTACCATTCAGCAAGAAAAGTGACCTGCTAAATACAAAATCTGTAAAAATTTTCCACGCATAATGAGCTGTGGAAGTGAGAACATAATGCATAAATTTTCTTTGTATAAAGGTCAAAAATATGCAAAATTAATCTGTAGTGTGAGAAGTTAGAACAGTTGGTTTTCTTTGGGGGAGGAGAGTAGGGGTAGTGATTGAGAGTAGCCACAAGGGGGGCTTCTGGGGCCCAGAGATGCTATTTTTAATAGGGAAATGGTTACAGGGACAATGTTCCCTCTGTGATACTTATCAGATGGATACCTGGGTGGCTCAGTCACTTAATCGTCTGCTTTGGCTCAGGTTGTGATCCTGGCATCCTGGGATTGAGTCCCACTTCAAGCTCCCTCATCAGTGGGGAGTCTGCTTCTCTTTCTCCCCCTCCTCTCCCCCCACTCACGTGCTCTCTCTCTCTCTCTCGAATAAATAAAATCTTAAAAGTTATTATTGCATTTTTTTAAAGATTTTATTTATTTATTTGACAGAGAGAGAGAGAGATCACAAGCAGGCAGAGAGGCAGACAGAGAGAAAGGGGGAAGCAGGCTCCCTGCTGAGCAGAGAGCCAGATGCGGGGCTCGATCCCAGGACCCTGAGATCATTACCTGGGCTGAAGGCGAGGCCTTAACCCACTGAGCCAGCCAGGCACCCCTTATTATTGCATTTTTAAAATATGTGTTTAATTTATTAAAAAAGAAAAATAAACATCACCTTTAAAAGGAGATAGTATCTGTTAGTCATTTGTATGTCTCCTTTGGAGAAGTGTCTGTTCGTGTCTTTAGCCATCAGGGAGATTCAAATCAAAACCACACTGAGATACCACCTTACACCAGTTAGAATGGCCAAAATCAACAGGACAGTAAACCACAAATGTTGGAGAGGGTGTGGAGAAGGGGGCACCCTCTTCCACTGTCGGTGTGATTGCAAGCTGGTGCAGCCACTTTGGGAAACAGTGTGGAGATTCCTGAAGAAATTAAAAATAGAGCTACCCTATCACCCTGCCATGGCACTACTGGGTATTTACCTCAAAGAAGCAGATGCATTACAAAGAAGGGCCACATGTACCCCAATGTTCATAGCAACAATGGCTACAATCGCCAAACTGTGGAAAGAACCAAAATGCCCTTCAACAGATGAATGGATAAAGAAGATATGGTCCATATATACAATGGAATATTATGCCTCCATCAGAAAAGATGAATATCCAGCTTTTGTATCAGCATGGACGGGACTGGAAGAGATTATGTGGAGTGAAATAAGTCAAGCGGAGAGAGCCAATTATCTTATGGTCTCACTTAGGTGCTGTGCATAAAGAAAAACATGGAGGGTGTTGTGAGAAGGAAGGGAAGGGGGAATGGGGGAAATCAGAGGGGGAGATGAACCATGAGAGACTGTGGACTCTGAGCAGCAAACTGAGGGTTTTGGAGGGGATGCAATGGGGGGTTGGGGGAGCCTGGTGGTGGGGATTGAGGAGGGCAGGTATTACATAGAGCACTGGGTGTGGTGCATGAACAATTAATCTTGTAACGCTGAAAAAATAAAATAAACATATTGGAAAAAAAAGAAAAAAAACAGTAATGCAAATTATCAGAACTCATTTCTAAACTTTGTCCTAAGGCCATGCTGAGCTATTAGTGATTTAACCTGCATTATTCATTTCTCAATGGACATTCCCAAGTGAATACACACAAAACACCTAGCGTTCTCCTTAATCTCCAAAGATTAATCTCCTTAATCTCCGAAGTCCTGAGATCATGATTGCTGTTTTGTCTTTATGGAGTTATTTAAAATGTCAAGGGCAGGGATGAGAGAAAAGTATAAACACTGGTTTGAAAGATACTCCTCAAAGAAATCTATTCAGAAAAATAACTTCATTCATATGATGATGGGAGGACCCATGTCAGTTGCCCAAACCAGTGAGTCTGTAAATATGCAAGAAAATGAATGGTACACGTCTTAATTGTATTTTTTATTTTTATTTCATCATGTAAGGTCGAGATACGTCTGTAATGCTTAATATAATTTTAATTAGAATTATAAAAAACCATTTAAATAAACTATTAGAATTAACGATGTATACATTCTACCATTTAATCAAGTATGGAAATTCAATGGAGAATTTTATTTGACTGAACACAATTTAAAAGATATATATTTTATGCTTTTGTCTATTTCATATATATATTAGATACATATTAAAACTTAAATACTAAAAATAAAAAATAAATAAAAGGAGATAGTATCATTCATGCATTCCTTTTTTTGATGCAGTACTGGAATATACTTTCAGATGTAGAATCACAGAAAAAAATGTCATCAGTATCTAGATCCATAGGCGTTTTGATACAGTTTGGAGAAAGGCACAGTTCCCCTGAGAACAGAGAGAAGAGGCAATATAACTGAATAAAGGGAGAGCAAATTGATTCAACAACTTTGTAAGTTTTGTTTTAGGGGCGCCTGGGTGCCTCAGTCAGTTAAAGGTCCGACTCTTGATTTCAGCTCAGGTCATGATCTCACAGTCATGAGATTGAGACCCGTGTAGGAATCCAGGCTCATCCCACAGTCGCTTGAGATTCTCTCCCGCCCTCTCCTTCTTCCCCTCCCCCCACTCTCTCTCTCTTTCTCTAAAATAAATAAATAAATCTGTAAAAAAGAACAGTTTTGTTTTAAAATTTGGCAATGCCAAGTAAAACTGAACATTTGTGCACTTAGCAACCATCAGAATTTTAAGTAGAAAAGTGACATGATTTGATAAGCTTTTTCAAAAAGATCATTCTTGTAGCATATAGGACAGATGGTAAGAAGGCAGAGATGGAAGTAAGGAGATGAATGGGAAGTTAGTGCAGTATTTTAAGCAAGAAATTAGGTGGCTTGCACTGAAGACATAACAGTGGAAATGGTGTGTTTATGTCCTGAATAAAAATAGATATGTTCTCTGGGCTTTTTAATTTGCTTCAATGGTATATCTATTCTTAGGTCAATAATAAGATTTTATAATAAGTTGATATCAACTACAGGAAGTCTACCATCTGTCCTTGGTCTTTTTTGTTTAGAATTCTCTTGATGTTTCTTGGACAATTACTTTTCCACAGAGACTTTAGTATCAGTTCATCGGAGTTCTTGGAAACTTTTGATTAGACATAATGCTATTTTTATTTATTTATTTATTTTTTAAGATTTCTTTTTTTTCCCTTTTATTTGACAGAGAGAAACACAGTGAGAGAGGAAACACAAGCAGAGGGAGTGGTAGTGGGAGAAGCAGGCCTCTTGCCGAGCAGGGAGCCCGATGCGGGGCTCGATCCCAGGACCTTTGATCATGACCCGAGCAGAAAGGCAGAGGCTTAACCCACTGAGCCACCCAAGTGCCCCTAGACACACATCAAATTTGAATATTCACTTGAGGACTTCTGACCCTCTCTAGCTCAAGATTGCCATTTGTGGTGACAATGGCTAGGAATGAACTCATTCTTTGTTACTCCCTTAGGACAAGGACCTTTTGGCATTTTGGTGCAGCCATCATTCAACTCAAATTCCACCATGCGATGGTCCCAATGGCCACCGTGGCTTCTGAAGATGAGGCTGGCTTGGGGACACCTGGGTGGCTCAGTTGGTGAAGCGTCTGTCTTCGGCTCAGGGCATGATCCCAGGATCCTGGGATCCAGTCCCGCATCAGGCTCCCTGCTCAGCGGGAAGCCTGCTTCTCCCTCTGCCTGCCGCTCCCCACTACTTGTGCTCTCTCTTTCTCTCTCTTTCCCTGACAAATAAATAAAATCAAAACAAGAAAAAAAAAAAAAGAAGAATCTCTAAAAAAAAAAAAAAGGGATTAGGCTGACTTGAAAACTAAGCAGCTGCCTCATAGGCCTCCTCATCTGATTAATTCTAACCTCTGACAAGCTCTTTTTTTTTTTTTAAAGATTCTATTTATTTGACAGAGAGAGAGAGATCACAAGTAGGCAGAGAGGCAGGCAGAGAGAGGGGGAAGCAGGCTCCCCGCCAAGCAGAGAGCCCAATGTGGGGCTCGATTCCAGGACCCTGAGATCATGACCCCAGCCGAAGGCAGAGGCCTAACCACTGAGCCACCCAGGTGCCCTCTGGCACGCTCTTTCAATGTACTCTTCGAGTTCCTTAAAGTACATGTACATCTGTATCTCTACTTATACCTACATCTGTACCATTACCAACACCTGGACCTCATCAAACATGTATCTATAACCATCTTTCTCAGAATTTCCAGATGTAATGGACAGTGCACCTAAATGATAGGAAACACCCCAACAATGTCCGCATAGCCCCTGGAGATGCCAAACAACCCACTGAAAAGTGACAGGGTAGATATTCAGGGTCTTATCCTTGGGTAATAAAAATACCGTTGTGTCTAGTGCTCTCTTATTTAATATAATCCTCACGTCAACTCCTGTGAGATAAATGCTAGTTTACTTCATACCTTATAGCTTAGAAAACTAGGTAAAGAATGGGAGAGATTCCAGGGTTATAGTGCCAATAAGTGGGAGAGAATCTAATGCCAAATCCAGATCCTAAACCTCTGAGCCATAACACCTATTGCAAAGTGCTTACCTTCAGAAAAGGGGCTTTTGCTCCCATAGTTTGATCTGTTTCATGTCAGTCTTTTCAAGTAATCTACCCCAACCACTCTCAATCCCCAAAGTCTTGTTGGTTTCACTCCAATTGTAAGAATATGGTATATAATCTACAAAATCTGCATTAACCTAGTGTTTATGTCATCGGTAAGGCTTCTGGTCAACAGTAGTCTATTAGTAGTTAAGTTTTAGGGGAGACAAAAGTTATACATGGATTTTCAGCCGCTCAGGGGTCAATGCTCCTATTCATATATTTTTCAAGGCTCAACTGTACAGATAAAATGTATGTATCAGTAAATTAAGCAGACACACACACACACACACAAAGTAGTACTTAATATTTTACAAGAATACTTAAAGAAAGATGAAATGCATCAAGTGGGTCCTCAGTGGGGGTGTGGAGAATAGGAGTGAGGATAGAGAAAGAGGAGAGAAATTAAAAAATAAAAAACAAGAAGGGCGCCTGGGTGGCTCAGTCAATTAAGCTCCTGCCTTTGCCTCAGATCATGATCCCCAAAGTCCCAGGATCGAGCCCCACATCTCATTGGCCTCCCTGCTCAGTGGGGATTCTGCTTCTCCCTCTGCTCCTCACCCCTCTCTCTCTCTCAAATAAATAAATAAAATCTAAACAAAAACAGAAAAACAACAAGAGTGTGGCCTTGCATGAAATGATAATGTAGTCTGAACTAAAGGGTAAGATTAAATTACCTGCCCCAGATTCCCAATCAAGTTACCATTGTAAGCGCATTATATGTAACTCTTTCATTTTAAACACCGCTGTGGGATGTCATGCCCCATAATTTAAACAATCTGTTATTTTTTGGAAGACTTTATTTTTAAGTAATCTTATTTTTGAGTAATTTTACTTAATAAAAATATTGATTTTTAAGTAATTTTTAAGATTATTTATAGTAATCTCTATACCCAGCATAGGACTCAAACTCATAACCCTGACACCAAGAGTCCCATGTTCCATAGACAGAGCCAGCCAGACGCCTCTAAGTAGTCTGTAATTCACGGCAACTTCTGCAACCCTCTCTGTAGTATTTCTATAAATCTTAGAAATTGAATTACAGAGTCAAACGTCCTGAGAATTTCTGCTGAGAAATACTGACAATTACTGTATTAAGTCCATCATGTCGCACATACAGTAAACTATTAGCTGCATGTACATTTTACCTCCGTTTTTAGAAAGTGTAAAAAACATCTGAACCAATAACATTTCTACTGACAGTGTATGATTTCTCTCACAGTTCTCGCCAATTGGATTTTTAGGGTCTGCTTAATTTTTGTTAATCTGGTGGAAGAAATGTGCGTTTGAATTAGCTGTTTTCCATGATTGCCGCTAAGTGTCAGTATCAATCCGCTCCTTAATTTGTATTACCTTGGGCACTGTCCAGAGAGCCTTTTTAGATCTTGAACTTCTCTCCCTAGGTATCATCCCTTCTTAGCACTATTTAAGACATCTTTGTGCTGATGGCTCAAAGTTTTTCTGCAGCTTGTCCCATTTCTGGACCATCAGTCTTCTGTATGCAACGTCTAATGGAAGCCTCCCCCTGGATTTCTAATGCGTCTCCAGATGCATAGGTCTGAAACAGAAATCCCGGCATATGCTATAACATGGATGAATCTCAAGGATGTCAGCCCGAAGCAAAGGAAGTCAGTTACAGCAACAAATACTTTATGGCTCCACTCATATCAAATATACAGTCAAAATTATAAAATCATAGAAAGTAGAAAGGTGGTTACCAAGGGCTAAGGGGAAGAGGGACAGGGAATTAGTGTTTAACAGATGTAGAATTTCAATATTGCAAAAAGAAAACATACTAGAGACCTGTTGCACAGCGATGTGAATATATTTAATATGGAATTGTACATTTTAAAACGCTTACAATGGTAAATTTAATGTTATGTGGTTTTTACCATAATAAAAATAAATTTTAAAAATTAAAAAATTTAAATATTGCCTGAAGTTGTTTCTTTTTTTTTTTTTTTTAAGTTTTTATTTATTTATTTGTCAGAGAGAGAGAGAGCGAGCACAAGCAGGCAGAGAGGCAGGCAGAGGTAGAGGGAGAAGCAGGCTCCCTGCTGAGCAAGGAGCCCGATGTGGGACTTGATCCCAGGACCCTGGGATCATGACCTGAGCCGAAGGAAGCTGCTTAACCAACTGAGCCACCCAGGTGCCCCTGAAGTTGTTTCTTAAATACAAAAGTTATGTACTGTTTGAAAAAATCTAACGGAATTACAATATTAATTTGGGATGCAATCTTAAGTATAAAATTGCCAATTTAGTTGCGGATACAATCAAAAATCCCAATATGAAAAATCCCAATCCCTATATGAAAGAATATAAAAGGTGCTGTGGAAATGCAGAAAAGGGATTCTGTGACTTTGGATGAATTAGCCATCCTAGTGCTCATTTTCCCATTACACAGTGATGTGATCTTTAAATGGGAAGTAATTGTCACTATCTCTCAGATGTGAAGAGGAAATTCAATTAGATGTTTAGATGAAGCACTTCACACAGTGCATATCGTATGGTTAATAATTACACAAATGAGAGCTATTCTTTTTTTTCCCTAAAGATTCTATCCATTTATTTGACAGAGAGAGAGAGAGACCATAAGAAGGCAGAGAGGCAGACAGAGAGAGAGGGGAAGCAGGCTCCCCGCTGAGCAGAGAGCCCAATGCAGGGCTTGATCCCAGGACCCTGAGATCATGACCTGAGCCGAAGGGAGAGGCTTCAACCCACTGAGCCACCCCAGGCAACCCGAGAGCTATTCTTGAAGAGCAAACCAAAGGGCCAAATATACTGTGGGAAACACTAATCTTTTTTTTTTTTTTAAGATTTTATTTATTTATTTGACAGAGGGAGAAATCACAAGTAGGCAGAGAGGCAGGCAGAGAGCGGGGGGGGGGGAAGCAGGCTCCCCGCTGAGCAGAGAGCCCAATGCGGGGCTCGATCCCAGGACCCTGAGATCATGACCTGAGCTGAAGGCAGAGGCTTTAACCCACTGAGCCACCCAGGCACCCCGGGAAACACTAATCTTGAAGAATGGAGAGCCTACAGGTTCTTCAAAAAATACCCATATTAATTATACTATTTCCCATTCAGACTTCCTTAATTTGGGAACATACATTTTTTTAATTTTTTAAGATTTTTTTAAAATTTATTTGACAGAGAGGAAGAGCACAAGAAGGGGGAAAGGGGGAAGCAGGCTCCCCTCTGAGCAAGGAGCCCAGGATCATGACCTGAACTGAAGGCAGATGCTTAACCAACTGAGCCACCCAGGTGCCCCTTGGCAACATGTTTTACAGTAACATGAAGTATGTTTGGTGATATAAGACAAAAATAAATGACAAATGGGCAATTGTAGACTAGAACACATAGGTTACTCTTGTTTGGAGGTAAACACAGGACATTGTTCTACACATATATACTCCTACTCGTATAAGTGTTTTCTTGTATAAGCAGAGATCAATGGGAAGTTTCAACAAGAAGCCATTAGCAGTAATTAACTCTAGAAAGGCAAATGGAGATGAGAAATCACTGTGTAACATCGTGTAACTGCCATGGGAGACTTCTATCATACACAGGATATCACTTTACTTCTTGAAAACTGTAACAGCAGCTTATTCTGGAGTACAGGCACTCCTTCCCTTGACAAAGGAAAATCCTAAGCTCTCCTCTCAGGAGCTGGCCATCCTGATGAAGAAGAGGCCAGAACCTTCATTCTTTGGCTCATCTCTCTCCCATCTGCACTGTGGTTCCTTGCTGGTGGGAAATGCTCCATTACCCTTGGGTTCCAGGCTGCTGGGCAGAGTGCATGCAAGGCGAGCACTCAAGTTTGTTGAATGACTGAACGAGCTGTCAGTGAAGAGGATGTCATGTAGATGTTGTACATATAAAGGACAACACATTGACCAATACCCAATCTGAAGGTATAAATTGTCACCAGGGCAGTGGCTGGAAAAATGTGGTGTGGATAAGATTACCAAGGGTATCACAAAATGCCCGAGTCGCCAAGGAGGACTTATTGAAACTCTATGCCCAAGCCTTTCAAAGCAAAATCCTGATACAGTCCATGTAGGGAAGTCTGCTCCTATAGCTACTTTGGCCCTATCCAGGCATCGGGCCCTCCTCCACCTTCCCAATACCCCCTCCAAAGCCCCCACCTCCAGAAGGAGCAGAGGAAGGAGAGATGTTGCTACTGGGAGCTTTTCTCCTAGGTGGGAGGATAGAATGAGCTTGTGAATCCAGAAAACAGACAAGGACTCACTCTGGAAACACCTTCTTTAAAGGGCAGAAGGAATTAAAAACTGCCTGAGAAGGATTGAAACTACCTAAGAACAAGCCAAGGCTAGTCACCCAGCCCTGCATCTGCGTGCTTGGGAAAGACAAGATGAAGTCTTTTCAAAGTATTCAGTGGACCCAGAAATCAGACCTCTGATTAAATTAGAGGAGTTTCACTGGTGAAGTAGTAGGAAGCGGGAACATGGGACAGTGAGTCAAATCTTCCCCACCCCCATGCCCCATCCACACCCTCGTGCAGAAGATGCAGAGAGGAAGATGGGAAATGTCATCAGGGCCTTGTCATTTCCCTGATGCTGATTGCATCTAGAGTCTGTCCAATATGACAAAGGAAAGGAAACTCCCTACAGGATTATGAGTATAAAAGGAGCCAGATTCAGAGCTTGGTGGTAAACAGAGAGGTTGTGCTGTGTGGCGCTCCAAGGATCGACAAGATGTGACCGATTTGCAGGAAGAGGAGGAGCTCTCAGTGCTGTGTTGTGAGCCAGATGTGAGGTTCATTCCCAGGACCCTAAGATCATGACCCGAGGGGAAAGCAGATGCTTAACTGACTAGATTTAACTGTCCTGTATTAGATGTTTTCATAATTATTGGCATTTAGGGATAGAAGAAAGGGTTGAGCTCTTCTCTAATGTGGTTCTGGGTCATGTGTCTCTGTCTACACCTGTCCGCAGGTCTTAGAATGAATTGTGCGTCTGGATTCTGGCATCAGCTGTGACCCGTGTAGTTTCAGGGGAAAGTCTCT
The DNA here is from genome assembly GCA_028646535.1 of Procyon lotor. Taxonomy (NCBI): domain Eukaryota; kingdom Metazoa; phylum Chordata; class Mammalia; order Carnivora; family Procyonidae; genus Procyon; species Procyon lotor. Next base: position 119,020,240 of record CM053604.1, read on the forward strand.
AACCCGTGACTGATGGTTGAATGTCTCAGTAGACGTTAGCTCCTGCTCTGTAGAGCACTCAGAGGAAAGACACTACCTCTGTGGTATCCCGGATGCTGAGTAGTCACATGTGTGGGGCAAGGGCAGTCACTGTGTGAATAACCGTCATGGTATGAAGATTTGAATTACTGAGCTGCATGCTTCTCAAGCAGATAGCTCACTAAGACTCTGTAAAACATCTATGCTGCTTCTGCCCCTGCTGCCTATGTCTTTGTCAAAACAAATATCCAAATCTTCAAGGTTACGAGGCAAAACACCCAAGGCATTCCTGTGGCACATTGAAGGCACACTAGACTTAAGCCCAGGGTCTTTTTTTTTTTTTTTTTTTTTTAAAGATTTTTATTTAGGGCGCCTGGGTGTCTTAGTGGGTTAAAGCCTCTGTCCTCTGTTCAGGTCATGATCTCAGGGTCCTGGGATCAAGCCCCACATTGGGCTCTCTGCTCAGCAGGGAGCCGGCTTCCCCCTCTCTCTCTGCCTGCCTCTCTGCCTGCTTGTGATCTCTCTCACTCTGTCAAATAAATAAATAAAATCTAAAAATAAATAAATACTTAATCCATATTCAAATTTCCCCTACTGGCTCATAAATGCCTTCTTAAATTTGGTTTGCTCAAATCACAATCCAAAGTTCCAGGTTTCACATTTAGAAATTTTCAGTTCCATTGCTTCTCTGCCTTTTGGCTAAGAACAAGTATAGAAATTTTCAGTTCCAACTGGCTTTCTTTTTTCTTGCTTTTGTTTTTGGATACTATTTATTGAAGTGACTAGGTCATTCTCCTGGATAATTTCCACGTAATTGTGTTGTTTTCTCATAGTGTCCTTTAGCTTATTTCCCCTCTACTGCATGTGTTTGCTGTCAACTACAGGGGAGCTGCAAAGGTTTGTTGAATTCAGATCCAAATTTTGCAGCAAGAACAATTCATAGGTGAGGCAATGTTTTTCAAAAAACATCAGATAAGCGATCCTTTTGTAGTTCATAAGCATGATGATTAGGTGTTCACGCGACTGTGTGACATGTGCCTCCTTCAAACCTTGTTATGACCTCGGCACATTACCCATCTGACGTGAAAAAAAAAATCAGATAAAATATTGAGGGTATTTTTAAGATTATTTATTTGAGAGAGATTAAGAGAGCTAGTGGGAAGAGGGGCGGAGGTGGAGCAGGGAGCCTGATGAATCCCAGGACCCTGGGATCATGACCTGAGCCAAAGGCAGCGGCTTAACTGACTGAGCCACCCAGATGCCCCAGGGTATTTGTAGCAACACTATTGTAAAATATGTGTGTGTAATGTATATCAGTATGTGGGCAACAAACAAACAAAAAATTAACAATGTTTAAAAAGTGAAGCTTTTACCCCTATGTTTATTGCAGCATTGCTTACAGTAGCCAAGATAGGGAAGCAACCCAGTTGTCTATCAATAGATAAAGGTGTGGCATATATACTACACACAATGGAATTATTCTGCTATCAAAGAATATGAGATCTTGCCATTTACAACACAGATGGACCTAAAGAGTATTATTCCACTTTTATGTGGAATCTAAAAAACAAACACATGAACAATAAAAAAAAAAAAAAAGCAGAAACAGACTCAATACAGAGAATTGATTGTTGCCAGAGGGGCAGGGCTTAGAGAGATGGGCAAAATGGGTGAAAGGGTGAGGGAGATACAGGTTTCCAGTTATGGAATGAGTAAGTCACAGGAATAAAAGGTACAGCACAGAGAATTTGGTCAATGGCATGGGAATAGTGTTGTATGATGACAGATAGCTACACCTGTGATGAGCACAGAATAACATGGAGACTTATCCAATCACTATGTTGTGTACCTGAAACTAATGTTAACCTTGGTATCAACACTGTACATTCACCATTGTGTATTCATCAGCAACGTTGTGTATTCAATAAAGTGAAAATTTTATAACTGCATCAAATATTAAATGGCCACTTCCTGATGGCACACGGGAGAATGAGGCACAAACAAGTCAGCTGCAAGAGAAAGGGAGCAGGGGTCGACAGTAGAGAAGACTGTTGCCCCAACAACTCCTCAGTCCCGTATTTATTGGAGAAAAGATAACAACTAAAAAAGGGTCAGAAAATGGCTATACATTAACCATACGCCTTGTAGATAAACAAGAAGGAATATGAGTTATACATTGATTACAAATCTCATAGATAAGTAAGGAGAGTAGATTCTATATGGTCAAGCAGTATAGAATTTATAGTTGAGCAAGCACAATTAAGAGAAGTCTTAATTAACGGTAGGCTGTCTCTGAGGCAGGGGAGATAACATCAAAACTGATGCAGGCGGCGTTCCCCACTGCTTGGCTTCCAAGACGTAAATCATCCTCTCCCCCAGAGACCTGTTGCTAATGCATGTTTTCCTTTTCTTTTTTTTTTTTTAAGTTTTTTTAAGATTTTTTTTATTTATTTGACAGAGAAAAACATAGCGAGAGAGGGAACACAAGCAGAAGGAATGGCAGCTTTTTTTTTTTTTAAAGATTTTATTTATTTATTTGACAGAGAGAGATCGCAAGTAGGCAGAGGCAGAGAGAGAGGAGGAGGAAGCAGGCTTCCCGCCAAGCAGGGAGCCGGTTGCGGGGCTCAATCCCAGGACCCTGGGATCATGACCTGAGCCGAAGGCAGACACTTAACGACCGAGCCACCCAAGCGCCCCAATGCATGTTTTTCTTAAGGTAACATTTAAGCATGCTTGCCAGGCTAATACAATTTTTCATAGTTATATTTTAAGTAGTACATTGTTTTGAGGGACAGTTACATTAAATAGCTAGGAATTAATCTAAAATGAGTACATATCGTGAGGAAAATAAAATATTTAGGGGAAGGTAGTAAGGAATATCTTTATAAATGCAGGACACCATAGGCATGCATGAGAACACTCAACATAGCAAAGATGCCAATTAAAATTACAGCTTCAGGATGATCCCAATAAAATCCCCAAAGACATTGTTTAATGGCATTAAGATAAGCTGAACAAAATGCCAAGAGGAATCAAGACACTTCCGGAGAGGAGGAACAAAAGAGACATTTTACCAGACATCAACATAGTAATTACTGAATAATAATGTCTTAGTAATCATGAAACTGTTGTATTGGTGCAGTGTAGGCCAACAGACTAATGAAGCAGAAAAGAGACTGCAGACACAGAATCAAGCACATGGAATGGCTGTGTGATAAAGCTCCCATGCAGATCAGTAAGAATTCTTCAATAGTTTTGGGACAACTGGTTATCCAGATGGACACTGGACTCCTTTTACTGGTACACAGAAAAATCAGTTCATTTATTTGAAATATAGAAACTTAAATTATAAAACATTTCAAAGCCAAACAGGAGATTCTAGTAACCACATGCGAGAATGACTCATAAAGGCTCCAAGTCTCATAAAACAAAGGAAAAGACAGAGATCTTAAAATTGCAATACTATACACAAAACACAATAAACAAGGTTTTTTTTTTAAAGAAAAGTTTTTATGTAACATGAAAAATTAGACTATTCACAAACTGTCAACCACGGCTCAAAAAGATACAAAGGAGCGATATTTTTGTTAAATTCACAATCTCTTAGTAGAGAGATTACATAGGATGTATACATGCATTGTGGAGATGCATTTATTTATGTACTTATGTATTATGTACATACAGGTTAGGTGAGTATACAGATTATGTACGTATGATAGCAGATAAACAGAATATAAAGATCAATAAAGGGAATAATTAAAACAAATAGAAAATAAACTTGGGACTATTCACACATGTAACTTGTTTACTTGATGGCATCAAGTTTATTGGGGGCTCCTGAAACACACTTGTGAGGCACGGGAGTAGAAGCCGCCGTGAGACTAGAGGTAGGTGACTCGTCACATAGCCCCCTCCCCCAAGGGCCCGAGAGGAACCTCTATCAGAGAAATCAGTCCTGGTGTTGCAGTGAGAGAAGGTAAGCCAATGGTCTGCTTTTTAATTCTAGTCATTTTGCTACCCCTGGCCATCCTTCAAGTCTGGCAGTCATGGCTGGAGGCAGAGCCCATTCACTTCTCCCCCAGCGGGTGCCAGCAACGACACCTGGTTAGAGCCAAATAGCACACGGGTTTGGCCGCCCAGATGGGACACGGATATGCGCCGCCCGTGCAGCCCCAGATTTGCAGGCTGCCTTGGAGGTCTTCTTGAGCTCGTTCTTCACCTTTGGTATAGAGATCTTTTCTAGAAATCCTTGGGCTTGTTCTGTACGTAGGCCAGCATTCTCTGGGGCATCTCTTTTCCCTGTGACCAGATGCTCATCCATAGCTCCCTGGACACTTTCTCAGGCATCTCGGGGTGCTCCAAGTTGACACTGGTGAGGAATCACAGGGCCAATAAAAATCCTTTCTCAAGGATCACAAAGAAATCCTTGGAAAACCAGATGGGAACTTGGACGGGCTGTTCCAGGAGCCTAACATTATTTCTCAGGTATTGGGCTTTGCAGGGAGGCAGAGCTGGCTGCCTGTATCTGTCTTTCATGATGGACGCAATATACAATATTGTTGTTCAGTGTTGCAGATGCTCTCATATCAGCTCCAGTATCAGGACCTCGAAGCCCAGGCAGGAGTAGGGGGACCACACATCACAGAAGAGCTCCAGGGTACCACACATGTAACTTTTAAAAATGCAATATATTACAATGAACTATACTGTATCAGATGGGCAAAAATAACCCTCACATACCATTACTGGAAATACCACTGCAATTTTAAGATTTCATTTATTTGAGAGAGATCACAAGCAGGGGGAGACTAGACTCCCCACTTAGCAGAGACCCAGATTTGGGGCTCAATCCCAAGACCCTGGGCTCACAACCGGAGCCAAAGGCAGATGCTCAACCAACTGAGCCATCCACGTGCTCCAGAATACCATGGTAATTCTTCTGAGGGTCAGGGGTTGGCAACTATAAATATATATCAAAATGGTTCAATGTCTACAGCTGTAAACCGAACAATTATTCTTCTAAGAAATGTGCTATTCAAATTCATAAAAATGCAAATATGCGCAGTTTTCAACGAGATTTCTAGTATTTCACCCTTGCTTATGAAGAAACATTTATCAGTTTAACATGAATAGTCTGACATGAAAGACAGAGACCAAATAAACAGGAGGAAGTTAGAGGAGTAAACATAGGAAGCAAAGTACAACTTCAAAAATATTAGATATAAAATTCTTAAAAACACTAAAAAAGGGGGCACCTGGGTGGCTCAGTGGGTTAAAGCCTCTGCCTTTGGCTCAGAACATGATCTCAGGGTCCTGAGATAGAGCCCCGCATCGGGCTAACTGCTTGGCAGGGAGCCTGCTTCCCCGCCCTCTCTGCCTGCCTCTCTGCCTACTTGTGATCTGTCAAATAAATAAAATCTTAAAAAAAAAAAAAAAAACACTAAAAAAGGTTACTACGCCAACTATGTTCCAATAAGAGCAAGTAGGCCAGTGTATATATCTAGAGGGGAAAGATTGTTTAACAGGAAAATCTGATAAAGTTACTCTCTCCCTCAAAAGCCTCCAAGGACCCATTTATTTCATAGACTAAAATAGCCTATTTGACCCTACAAAGGCTGGATGTTCTCCCCTCCCCACAACTCCCCTTTCTGACCTCACAACTCCCCCTGCACTCACTTCACTCCCAGGCTTCCTCGCTGTCCCTGGTGTGCCGATCCCTCCTAACATTTGCTGAGCCACTCTGCAGTTTTTCCACCACTGCTATTACCTCATCTGAAGTTCTGCTGATTCCATTTTCTCTAAAACGCCTACCGTGACCACCCAAGTTCAGGCAGCTAACGTCTGCCCCCACCCCCACCGAAAGCACGCGTGCGCACACAGTACTTTCATGCCCTGGACACTAATTTACTCTTCCTTGTACTCATAGCGATTTCTTAGCTTCTAAGTTGCTAAATCAATTACTTATGTTTATTATTTGATTGTTCCTCTGAGGGAGGTTTTGGGTAAGACTAAAACTTAAATTGGTGGACTTTAGGAAGATTGTCCTCTGATGTGGGAGAGCCTCGTGCGATCTATTGAAAGCATGAACAGAACAAGCCAAGAGGGAGATGAACGATGAGGGAGATGGCCTTCAGACTTGAACTACAGCATGCGGTCTTCCCTGAATCCCTAGGTTGCTGGTTTTAAAACCTGTCATGCTTGTCTTCATAGATTTCCCAGTCTCCACTACCGTTTGAGCCAACTGCTTAAGATAAACCTTTAAGAATATACATCTTTTGGTTGTTTCTCTGAAGAATCCTGACAGAGTATCTCATCACTCAGCAAAATAAAGGGACAAGGCTCAGAACACTAAGAATAAAAAAGGTCTTCGAACCCTAAGTGGGGCACCTGGGTAGCTCAGTCAGTTAAGCATGTCTTTGGCTCAGGTCATGATTCCAGGGTCTTGGCATGAGTCCCACATCGGGCTCCCTGCTCGGCAGGAAGCCGGCTTCTCCCTCTCCCACTCCCCCTGCTTGTATTCCCTCTCTTGCTGTCCCTGTCAAATAAATAACATCTTTTTTTAAAAAAATAAAAGTAATAAAATGTCCTAAGAAAATGGTATCCAAGCATCAAGAGTAAGACTAGTATCAGACTTCTCAGAAACAATAGTATGTTTTGAAAATTAGATAGTATGACTTCCAGTGTAGCCATGAGTATTTGGCTTAACTGTCACCTCAGTATAAGTAGAATAAAATCATTTTGAAACATGCAAAATCCCCCAAATTTTAAAATATTTGGGGTAGGATGACACTCCAAATGGAAAGATAAAACAAGCAGGAAGGCACTGGATTAAACCAACAAGGAATTCAAGAACAGAGGCCAGGGGCGCCTGGGTGGCTCAGTCGTTAGGCGTCTGCCTTCGGCCCAGGTCAGATCCCAGCGTCCTGGGATCGAGCCCCGCATCGGGCTCCCTGCTCCGCGGGAAGCCTGCTTCTCCCGCTGCCATTCCCTCTGCTTGTGTCCCCTCTCTCGCTGTGTTTCTCGCTGTCAAATAAATAAAATCTTTAAAAAAAAAAAAAA
>CM053604.1:119027816-119049778 GCA_028646535.1 Procyon lotor
GCGCCTGGGTGGCTCAGTCGTTAGGCGTCTGCCTTCGGCCCAGGTCAGATCCCAGCGTCCTGGGATCGAGCCCCGCATCGGGCTCCCTGCTCCGCGGGAAGCCTGCTTCTCCCGCTGCCATTCCCTCTGCTTGTGTCCCCTCTCTCGCTGTGTTTCTCGCTGTCAAATAAATAAAATCTTTAAAAAAAAAAAAAAAAAAGAACAGAGGCCAATTCCCAAGATAGTGGATAGTATATAGACAGCTATATATATAGGTAGCTCGTTCAGACTGGAACAGGATATCCAGAACTGTGGTCACCGGGGAAAACTATTCAGATTATATGTATAAATGTATGTAGGGAAAGAGCCTTTAAGAGGCCCAAATCCCAAGTACCTATAGTCATCAGTCAACCGTGTCGACTAATAGACACATACAGTGAAGAAAGAGGATATATGGCATCAAGAATTATGGAAGGAAACAGAAGAATCCATGGAAGGTAGATATACGGTAAGGATGCCTGTTAAGACAACTTATTCAACTGTAAAGGAATGACTATGATTAAAAGACTTATAGGGGTGCCTGGGTGGCTCAGTTGTTAAGCCATCTGCCTTTGGCTCAGGTCAAAGGGTCCTGGGATTTGATCCCAGGGTCCTGGGATTAAGTCTCACATTGGGCTCCCTTGCTCAGCTGGAAGCCTGCTTCTCCTTTTCCCACTCCCCCTGTTTGTGTTCCCTCTCTCTCAGTGTCTCTGTCAAATAAATAAATAAAATATTAAAAAAAAAAAGACAACTTATAGGCAATTTCAACATAAAATATTTTGTTGGATTTAAGTAATTTAATTCTCAAATACTTTAAGAAATTCAAAGCACTTGGCCATTGATATCCAAAACATCTATAAAATTGGTGTTACTACCATGTTTTTATAGTTGCTGAAAATGGAGAAAAAAATCCATTCTGTTTTTCAGCAGTAAACCCTAAAGAGTCCAAACTTAGTGAGACTACATTTACTGGCTAAGTTACCCCTAGACGTTGGAATGATACTGTTTCCCAGGTACCTCATTGTTCATCATCTGTTACTGAAGAGATTTTAAGAGGTTCAGAATCTACTCCAATATAGAAATAGGGACACACAGCTTCTATAAGAGAATCATTAAAAATATGGAGAAGAGATCTATCATTCATATTGTAAAAGGAAACTTCACCCAACTCACAGTCCAGAAAAATGCCAATCTTATTGGGTCTTACTACAGGCAGAAGGTGGGTTCGCCTGCCACCCAGTATAACATAAATGCTTTCAATATATCGCCCAATTGCCCAGAATCCACCCTCAACTACTGGCCAAGTCCTCCAATTCCTAGGAAAACGGTCTCGACAAACCCCCAAGGTCCATTTAGGCTTGTTTCCCACTTCTACCTCCCAGTAATGCCGGCCAGAATTAAAACTCCTAGAACCCAGGACAGCAGGGCAGAGATAAAACCTCCTTGGGTTGTAACAAAGGTGTTTTTTTTGGTTTCCATATCGCACGCTTTTTCTATCCTCAGACACAATAAGCTGAGGGTGTGCTGTTTCAAGATCTAGCATCACATCTGCTCGAAACGGCTTGATAATTTTGTCCAAGCCAGAATATTGTGGAGGAAGGCTAAATCCGTATTTCTTTAATTGGAATACAGAGAGCTCAGGATAGGTTAGGTTTTGATACCTGTGGTAGATACCCTTAATGTGGGTCAGTAATTTCAGTTCTGACTGCACAGACCTGCGCTCTACCTCCTTCAACAGATGTTTTAATGTGGAAACGTGACCTGAAAATGTCCTTCGGTTCTTGTTTAACTTAGTTAAAATCTCTCTCTCCTCATCTTTCATCTGCCTAAGAAGAGCCTCATGCTGATTCTGTAGAAACTGTCTAATTTGCTCAAATTCGGAAATGATTTCTTCTCTCCTGTCCTCTACTTTCTTTTTCAGGTCCACTATTTTGCTGGCTTGAAGACTTAGCACTTTCTCAACTCGTTCCACATTGTCCCTCAAGGGCTCAATGCTATATTCTAGAATTTTCCTGTGAAAAGAGGCAGCTTTCTTAATGGGGTAAATATAGTGTTTCCGGTGTTGAATGGAGAAACTGCACTGTGTACATAAAACCTCTAGGTCCTTCCCACAAAAAAGGGTCAGAAACTGATTGTGCTTCTCACACATAGAATACTCCTCCTGCCTTTTCCTCTTGCTCCTTCTGACCTGCAGTCGCTTACCAATTTCAGTCAAATTACCGAGCTGGCGGTTGCTCCTGAAGCTTTTGTTATGAAAGCAAAAACGGCAGACAGGACAGGGGAAGGTATCATCTAGATCCTTCCACATCATGTTGATGCAGGAGCGACAGAAATTGTGCCCGCAGTTTATAGTCACTGGGTCTTTCAAGTAATCCAGGCAGATGGGGCAGCTAGACTCCTCTTGAAGGTGCACCAGGCCTGTCACAAATTCCATTGAGCTGACAACAAAGTGGTGGCTAAGAATGCTCCCCTTGGCAAGGCCTGCGGAAAGCTCAAGACCCAGTGAGCAGATCTCCTCCCCCAGGCCTCACAGCTTTAGGTTTCACCGGATGGAAGCCACTGAAGTCTGTTTCAGTTCCTGCGCCTTAGCTTGAGGGCTCGAAGGAGTCACTGTGTGCAGCTTTCTCTCACAGAGGAGCCCACCTAAATTTAAGATTAATGACTTTCTTCTTCAAGTAGCCACAGATCCAAGGAAGCAATCACTCCTGTGGATGAGAAAAGTTTTTAATTTTCAAAATCTCCTAGACTTGCTATCACAATATAATAATTAATTTAGGCAAGAATCATCAGTAACTGTAAAAACTATTCATTGAAGTGTCCTGGGTAATAATATATTCATAAAATCTCAAAATATCACTCTGACGATTATATTTTATTCAGAGAGGAAAAATACGTGCCTCTACAAAGCAGGGATCTGAAGAATTCCTCCTGACCAAGGAAAAGACGAAGTGATGGCCTGCAATGAGGAAAACATCACTTACAGAGTATTTCTGCCCCCCCAAAAAAGAAAAGAAATTTACCTAAATTTAATCACAGGGAAATAAATCACTAAAATCTAAACCACGGGAACATTCAGCAAGTCAATGGTCTTCAACTCTATGAGATGGCACTGAAAAAAAAAATGGGAGAATTTCTACATTAAGAGACTAAAGCAACAACTAAGGGAAATTTGTGGTCTTAGATTTCTAGAATCTAGATAGGCAAATAAATTGCTGTAAAGTGGATAGCATAGGGATGCCTGGGTAGCTCAGCTGGTTAAGCATCTGCCTTTGGCTCAGGTCATGATCTCAGTGTCCTAGGATCCAGTCTGGAATTGGGCTCCCTGCTCAGCGGAGAGCCTGCTTCTTCCTCTCCTTCTGCCCGCCACCCCTGCCCCCGCCCCACGTGTGAAGTCAGTCTCTGTCCAATGAAATAAAATATTTTTTAATTAAAAAATAAAGTAGATAGTATAGAATGGCAAAATTTTGAATATGCACTACTAGATAATAGTAACATCAAAATTCAATTTCCCGGATTCAATAATTCCACCATAGCTACAGAAAATACCCTACTTTTAGGAAATATATGTTGAAGTATTTACAGAGGAAGGAGTTATAATCTCTGAATATTACTCTGAAACAGTACTAAAAAAAAAAAACAAAACTATACAAACTTGTCTGACCAGTATCAAATTCCCAGTTTTGATAGAATATCAGTAAGAAACATGGGAATCTAATGACAGATATATGTCTTTCCAAATTCCTGTGAATCTATTATTATTCCAAAGTATTAAAGTTTTAGAAAATCTCAGGCTCATAAATGTTTAAGTCAAAGGCAAGTGGTGTAGTTCATTTTGTAGAGCTGCACAAAGTCAAAGGCAAGTGGTGCAGTTCATTTTGTAGAGCTGTATTTGGGATACACAATTAATTATGTCTTTTGCTCTTTCTATTCATTGACTTGACTGTATTATTTGGCATGCTGCCACTTTTTAAGATATATGGACCTAGTACAGCAGCTTAACCTCGCCCAAGCTGCATTCGGGTCTCAAGAGAATTACGGTGCTACCCTTCTATCTGGTCAGCCTGCCTCCATTCTTTCTTGCTCCCTTGCATCCATTCGCCCTCCAAGTAATAAAAACTTTCTTCAAATACACAACTCATAACATCTCTTTCTAGAGCTTAAAATCCTACTTTTTTTTTTTTGAGATTTTAAGAGAGCGAGCAAGCATGAGTTGGGGGAGCGGCAGAAGCCGGCTCACCAGTCAGATCCAGGACCCTGGAATCATGACCTGAGCCAAAGGCAGATGCTTAACTATTCCCCTCAGGCGCCCCCAAATCCTCCAGTTTCTAAAGGTACTTTAAATCCTCAACACGGGGTACAAACCCCTGTGCCACTTCCCTTTGAGTTAAATATTTGGATGAGCCTGAAGGTGATTTCTCTAAAACTTTAAAATAACAGAGTCACAGGAACTTTGATAGTATAGAGAGGTCCTTTGTATCTGTCATCCAGATTCCCATGTTTCTTAACACATTAAAAACTCACCATACTTGTCACTCTGACCTTGACTTCTATCATTCTTCCTTGTTTCGCTGTAGTTGACAATTGTTTTGAACATGCTGAGGTAATTGCATAAGCATTCTATCCAGAAATCTTTGTACACCTCTGCCTTTTCCTTCTGATCTTCTTTCTCAAATGTTACCTCCTCGGGGGAAAAAATGGTTTCTATTCGCCTCGTCTAACACACACCTTGAATCCAAGCAACTTGCCAGATCTTCTGGCCACTGTCATCCACACGTGCGTGGGGGTAGCAGGGTTCCTGTCCTGTGTGTGTATGGATGGCAGGAATGGGCTTGTAAAAGGTGGGTTTTCCAACATAGACTGACCTACCTCTCCTATCTCCAATTTCTTTCATCTGGCAGGGCTCAGTACTTTTTAGACCCTTTTATGTTAATCTCCCATCTATGATAATAGTATTCCCTGACTATTGACCCTTTCCTCACATCTTCACGAGGTTTTTTGGAGAGAGCTCAAAAGTCTCTAGTGTGTCAAACACTGTGCTATAAGTGCCTTCCTCGCAGTCACTAACTCTCCTCAATTAAACCCTCCTAGCTTTGTCAATTAATGCTGGGAGAGGCACTCTCACACAGGTCCTGAGTGTCCCTGCATGGTATCTTGGGTGTGCCAAGAATGCAGGGCCTCTCATCCCTGAAAGAGGAAGCAAAGACTTCTTGGTGGACCAGGAACAGGCTTGCTAGAAAAGTGGGCCCGCCAATGGGGCGCCTGCGTGGCTCAGTCAGTTAAGCAGCTGCCTTCGGCTCAGGCGCCCTGTATTGGGCTCCCTGCTTCAGAGGGAGTCTGCTTCTCCCTCTGCCTCTGCCAGCCGCTCTCCTTGCCTATGCATGTTCTCAATCTCTGTTAAATAAATAATTTAAAAACAAACTCAAGAGTTCTTTGGCTGTGACAAATCCACGGTGTACCACAGCTACCAGCTTGTGAGACTTGGGAGATACATGGAACCAACACCAACCTGATGCTCATGTTGTGGACTGTGCCAGCTGTCACTGAGTCCTGTCTCTGAGCCAGGAGTTTGTGTTGTCTGGCAGCAACCATGAAACATCAACAGGCTAACCTATTAGCTTCAAGTAGGGTGAAATCTTAGGCCTTGACAGTGGGACTTAAAATCTTTAACTACAGGGGCACCTGGGTGGCTCAGTGGGTTGAAGCCTCTGCCTTCAGCTCAGGTCATGATCCCAGGGTCCTGGGATTGAGCCCCGCTTCGGGCTCTCTGCTCAGCAGGGAGCCTGCTTCCCCCTCTCTCTGCCTGCCTCTCTGCCTGCTTGTGATCTCTCTCTCTGTCAAATAAATGAATGGAATCTTTAAAAAAAAAACAAAAAACAAAAAAGATTTTTGCCCAAGGTTTACAGCTAAACAAAATAGGAATGGAATTTTTGAAATCAGAAAGAACAGCTATATAGCTTTAAAGAGAGTATTTCATTTATTTTATTTTTTAAAAGATTCATTCATTCACTTATTTGAGAGAGTGCAGGGCGCCTCGGTGGCTCAGTGGGTTAAAGCCTCTCTGCCTTCATGAGAAGGTGATGAGCTCAGGGTCCTGGGATTGAGCCCCACATCGGGCTCTCTGCCCAGCAGGGAGCCTGTTTCCTCCTTTCTCTGCCTCTCTGCCTACTTGTGATCTCCCTCTGTCAAATAAATAATAAAATCTTTAAAAAATAAAATAAAATGAAAAGGAGGTGGGTGGTGTTCCCGTCCAGATTCCAATTCCAAGTGAGTCCTCCCCTTTCCACATACTTAATGTCCTCTAACCCACCATCCAGACTCAAGCCATGAAATAAAACTTGAGGGGCCATTTTCCCAGTCCAATCTACAAACAGCCTACTATTTTGACTATGTCTTCTCTATTCCCTCATTTTTTTCATTACTTTAAGAATAAGACTTTAAGGACACCAACATCTGGTCCCTACTCTTATTTCCTGACTCCACATAGTTTTCTATCATAGCACAGATCACACTTGTGGTTTTATATTTATTTTTGTCAACTTTTGATTAATAACATGTGAATACAGTATGATTCATGGTCTGAATTCTTTATTTTATTATTTTTATTATATTTTTAATTATTATTTATTTTTTTCTCAAAGCTGTATTACCTACTTTTATTCTTGTGGCTGCTGAAAAATGTTGGCTAGTATGAACTCAATAAATCATATTAGGCTAATAAACCAAACTTGTAGTAGATTTCCAGCTCTCAAGATTGGACTTTAGGCACTGATATCATGCTATTAGCATACCAAAGCCTCACCTCATCCTCTTAAAAAAAAAAAAAAAGGATAATTCCCTACTTACAAGGCTACAAATAAGAACTACAGGATGGGGCGCCTGGGTGGCTCAGTGGGTTAAGCCTCTGCCTTCGGCTCAGGTCATGATCCCAGGGTCCTGGGATTGAGCCCTGCATCAGGCTCTCTGCTCAGCGGGGAGCCGGCTTCCTCCCTCCCCCCCTCCCCCCCTCCCCCCGCCCCCTCTGCCTGCCTTTCTGCCTACTTGTGATCTCTCTGTCAGATAAATAAATAAAATCTTAAAAAAGAAAAACAGGAACTATAGGATGACTGACTTCACCAGGCAGGCGCCAGCACTGGAGGTTGAAAGATCCCACCTTAACACCCCAACAACCCTCCTTTGGAGATCGTGTGGCCACTTTGCCATCTATCATTCCAATAAAAATCTCTTCACCTCAGGCAGTCACACCACCTCCATTATGACTACATGCATCAGAGCTGAGGCCAGGGATCCTATACTTCTTTTTTAAAAGATTTATGAATTTGAGAGTCCGCGAGAGAGAGAGAGAGAGAGAGAGAGAGAGAGAGTGAAAGAGTGAGCACAACCGAGGGGAGGAGGGGTAGAAGGAGAGGGAGAATTTGACTCCCCTCTGAGCAGGGAGCTTGATGCCGGACTCAATCCCAAGACCCTGGCTGGAATCGTGACTTGAGCCAAAAGCAGACGCTTAACTGACTGAGCCACCCAGGCATCCCTCTACTTCTTTTTAAAAGAGTTTTTTGGCTGGGACGCCTGGGTGGCTCAGTCAGTTAGGCATCTGCCTTCAGCTCAGGTCATATTTCCAGGGTTCTAGGGATCGAGATCCCCATGGGGCCCCCGCTCAGCCAGGAGCCTGCTTCTTCCTCTACCTGCCGTTCCCCTTATTTGTGCTCTCTAAGAAGTAAATAAATAAAATCCTTTAAAATAAAAGGATTTTTGGCGGAGGGCAGTTAGAGAATTCTGTTCCTCAGAGAGACAGTCTGAGGAGACCCAGTCATGCACAAGCCTGGACCCCAAAATCAGAAGTCCAGAAGATGCTCAGGAAGCCCCTGCTCAGCTGCTAAGTTAGCCCTTTCTCAGGCCCTCCCCGCCTACCTGGAGTACGCTGCTCAGTAGCTGAAGCGAAAGACCGTGCACGGAGTTCAGGGACCCGCTGCAGCAGGTTATCGACCCCAACACACCCCTCAGCGCAGGAGTTCCTGTGTCAGAGGCTCCCGTTTGTTCGGTGCTGTGATTGGCCATTCCCCCGGAAGTGGGCAGGTGTGGGGCCTGTGCATGCTCAATGACCCTGGAGGAGGAGAGAGGGAAGAGATCCTGAGGCTAGCCGGGGGTCGTAAGGCTCAGTGACTAAGGTCATTTAGTCCCAGTGTAATTTGGATCATTAATATTTTTATTCCTGCGAGAAACTTGAGAGCCAAAGTAAGGCCAAACCATACTGCAGGCTAGTTTTTTAAATTTTCAACATCTCATCCTCGTAGACTCTGAAAGAGTGAGTTCTGCATGGTAACCATTTCACCTAGTGTGGGATTACAGGTTGTTGAAGGTGAGAGGTTAGTTAGCCTTGAGGGAACAATCCTCTTTGGATCAATTTGCATCTCAGTGAGTGCTTGGGTGGGTCTGTCCCACCCTATGGATTGCACCCCACCAACTCAGGCTCGCCCAGGTCTCTCCTTGAAGTGTCTTTTAAGGTGAGTCACTTGGCCAACTTGAAGATAAAATCTTCAAAGCTGAAGGAGCATTAATTAAGATGCCTCTTAACTCTTGTAACTTGTACCTGTGGGACTGAAAGCGGCTAATATTTGCAGAAGAAATAATAAAATTAATGTATCACCTTTTAATTGAAATCATAGTGCTGGATTGTCAGGAGAATAACCTGCTGTTATGTGATCATCATTCAGATGACCCAAATATACTTATCGTATATATTTGGTCTTTGTCCATGGTTTCTGGCTCACAACCCCCCAAACCCTTGTAATTTCATGGATGATAAGAGTAATGGGAGCATCTTGTCATAATTAGTTTCCTGTCTTCAGTTCCATCAGCGTGTAAAGGTGGAATAGGTGTTTTGTTATTCATAACAAGCCCCTTTCAACCACCAATATCAATGAGATGACTTCTAGAAATTCCCTTTAGGGGATTTTGGGGATGTGGTTGCCAGGAGAAATGACCCAGAATGGAAGGTTGGAACTTTTAGTCCCACCCTGATTTCTAGGGAGGGGGAGAGAGACTGGAGGGTGAAATCAGCCTCTGATGACCAATGATTTAATCACCCATGCTTAAGTAATGAAGCCTCCATAAAAAAACAAAAAAGAGGGTTCCTGGGTGGCTCCACCAGTTAAGCATCTGCTTTTGTCTCAGGTCATGATCCCAGGGTACTGGGATCAAGCCCTCCTTCCGGCTCCCTGATCATGGAGGAGCCTGCTTCTCCCTCTCTCCCCACTCCCTCATTTGTGCTCTCTCCTTTGTGTTGTCTCTGGTGTGTGCACGCTCTCTTTCTCAAATAAATAAATAAAAATCTTTTTAAAAAAAAAGAAGAAGAAGAAAGAAAAGAAACAAAAAAGAAGGGGGGGTTGGAGAGCTTCCAAGTTGGTGAGCCAAAGTTCCTTTGGGCCACCATGCTGGGCCCAGACTCTGGAAGGACAGAAGCTCTTTGGAATCTTGTCCTGTGTTTTGCTTCATTTGACTGTTGATTCGTATCTTTCAGTATCCTTTAAATGTAATCCATTGAGTAAATGGAAGGTATTTTTAGCTAACCAGTTGAAGAAAACATAATGGGAAAATAATAATGGAGAGGAGAGGACAGCATACAGGCTTTCCAAAAAACATTCATTACGTTTATATTTCCCGTTTAGACATTTACCCAAGTTTGCAAGACATTTTAAAATAGAATGAACTATATGTGAGGACATGGACAATCTCCCAGATAAAATATTCAAAGAAAAATTTACAGAATACAGAGGATGCCCCCATTTTTTTTTTAAATACATACACACACTCATACAATACATACTCTCACATGCACAGGTTATTTGGAAGGTACACATAAGAAGCTGCTCCCCCCGGTACTGTCTCGATTCCAGGGAACGGACTAATGCACACAAAGTCACTATGGAAAACTTTTCACTCATTAATTGTTTTCATGACATTCAGACAACCATTTTTTATTTTAAGATTTTATTTATTTTTTGACAGAGAGACACAGCGAGAGAGGGAACACAACCATGGGGAGTGGGGGAGGGAGAAGCAGGCTTCCCACTGAGCGGGGAGCCCGACTGGGGGGGGGGCGCTCCATCCCAGTAACCTAAGATCATGACCTGAGCCAAAGGCAAATGTTAACGACTGAGCCACCCAGGCATCCCTCAGAAGACCATTTTAACTTCTTTTTTAAAGATTTATTTGTAGAGAGAAAGAAAGAACGTGGGGGGGAGAGAAAGAATCTGAAGCCAACTCCCCACTGAGCGCATAGCTACTGTGGGACTCAATGTCACAACCCTGAGATCACAATATGAGCTGAAACAGTGGGATGATCAACCAGCTGCGTCCCCCTAGGCTCCCTCTACCCCATTTTATTTTTAAAGAAGTTTCAAAATGATATTTTTGGGTGCAGGCATTTGTGTTCCTAATTAAACGAAAATCTTTTCACTTTATTGCTGGCTCTCTTCAGGAGGTCTATAATGCTTATTTGTTTTTTTCCCTCACTCTTTGTGATGCTAATAGGTATGCTGGTCATT
The DNA here is from genome assembly GCA_028646535.1 of Procyon lotor. Lineage (NCBI taxonomy): Eukaryota > Metazoa > Chordata > Mammalia > Carnivora > Procyonidae > Procyon > Procyon lotor. The sequence continues at coordinate 119,038,376 of CM053604.1, forward strand.
GCCTAGTTCAGTTAATAAATTTGGGGTTGCAAAATGGTAATGGTCTTCTACCTTATTTTATTTTATTTTTTTTAAAGATTTTATTTATTTGACAGAGAGAAACACAGTGAGAGAGGGAACACAAGCAGAGGGAATGGTAGTGGGAGAAGCAGGCTTCCTGCTGAGCAGGGAGCCCGATGTGGGGCTCGATCCCAGGACCCTGGGATCATGACCTGGGCTGAAGGCAGACACTTAATGACTGAGCCACCCAGGCGCCCCGTACCTTATTTTATTTTTAAGATTTTTTTTTATTGGGGCACCTGGGTGGCTCAGTCAGTTAAGCGTCTGACTCTTGATTTGGGCTCAGGTCATGATCTCTGGGTCCTGGGATCAAACCCCACATCAGACTCTCTGCTCAGCAAGGGAGTCTGCTCCTTCTCCTTCTCTCCCTCCCCCTGCTCATGCTTTCAGTCTCATGCTCTCTCTCTCTCTCTCTCTCTCTATCTCAAACAAATAAATGAAATATTTTTTAAAGACATATGTATTTTAGAGAGAGACAGACAGAGACAGAGCACCAGCAGGGGAGGGGCACAGGGGGAGAGGGTGAGCGAGAATCTAAGCAGACTCTGCACTGAGTAGAGCCCCACTCGGGGTTGGATCCCATGACCCTGAGATCACAACCCGAGCTAAAACCAAGAGTTTGGCTGCTCAACCGTCTGGGCACCCGGGCATCCCCCTTCTATCTTATTTTAAATATTAGTGGAATATATCTTTGGTAGTAACTTTTCTTATTATTTGACCAACATGAAGTGCTGTTCATGTCAAAAAGGAAGAATAAATGCTTCACTGGGCATCCTTTTAAAAGGGGAATATCAGGGCACCTGGGTGGCTCAGTCGGTGAAGCATCTGCCTTCAACTTGTATCATGATCTTGGGGTTCTGGGAGGGAGCCCTGCTCTCTCTCTCTCTCTCTGTGTCAAATAAACAAAATCTTTTAAAAATAAAAATAAAATAAAAGGAGAATATCTTGGGTTGCGGCACTTGGGTGGCACAGTAAGTTAAGCGATCAACTCCTGGTTTCAGCTCAGGTCTTCATCTCAGGGTTGTGAGATCAAGCCCCAAGTAGGGCTCTGCTCTCAGCCCAGAGCCTGTTTAAAGTTCTCTCTTCCTCTCCTCTGACCACCCACCCCCACCACCGCAGCATTCTCTTTCTCTCTCTGTGTCAAATAAGTAAATCTTTTTTAAAAAGTGCAAGGGGGAAAAAAAAAAAAGTGCAAGGGGGATATCTTGTCCCTAGAAACTATATAGCGCTGATAATTTGGGTTCTTTCCTGACCAAGAAGACTCCATAGTGACCTTCAGTTAATTTGGGCCAGTGGATATAGGAAGATCAGTAATTATGTGGAGATCTGTGGCTCTCGGAAGACTCCTCTGGAAATAAAGGAAAAGAGACTGAGCCAAACTTCAGGGACTGTAGCCTCTTATGTACTGATTTCTAAAAGAAGACTGAGGATTCGCCAGCTTCTCATTTTTCCATAGCTCCTAGAGAATCAGCCCTTCCTCCCCCACCTTTTGGAAATGTTTTCCAGTGTTACTGAGAAATAGTTGACACACACCACTGTGTAAGTTTAAGGCGCACTGCATGATGGATGCTTTGATTCACATGTTCCAGCTGCCTCCACCACTGCACCAACAGGGACTTAAAGAAGAACACCCAGTTTTGTCTCCTGACTGATAACTGTAAGCAGTTTCCCACCATGAGAACAGGGAATGACAGGAAGAGAAGACAGCAGAAAGTTAAGGGTCCCTGGACAAAGAAAGAGAAGCCACAGCTCTTGTGACATAAGAAAAGACATTTTAGGGTCACCTGGGTGGCTCAGTGGGTTAAAGCCTCTGCCTTCAGCTCAGGTCATGATCTCAGGGTCCTGGGATGGAGCCCCACATTGGGCTCTCTGCTCAGCGGGAAGCCTGCTTCCCCCTCTCTCTCTGCCTGCCTCTCTGCCTGCTTGTGATCTCTTCCTTCTTTGTCAAATAAATAAAATCTTTAAAAAAAAAATTAAAAAAAAAAAAAGAAAGAAAAGACATTTTAGGCCCCCAGCCATTTTATGATCTAGGCCTGACTGGCTCTAGCAGTCTTCTCGAAGAACTTCCTAGGGGGCATTGGAATTACAAAAAAATGCAAAAATCTCAGTAGTTAAGGATTTGAAGGAATGGAGAAAATGCAAAAACGACCAGTCTCTACCAGGCCAGGAAATAGCCTAACCCTATCAGACGCAATAAGGCGATGGTAAAATTTCCAGTGCAGTTTCAAAAGTAAAGATTAACCTAATACACGTTCTTGAGTTGTTTCTGCAGGATCTAAACCCCTTTGAACACTCAAATACCAGACTAATTGGCGGAGAGACTTGATGACACTGACCCTTGTTGGCCCTTGTGACTTCAATCCACAAGGACCTGGCTTCTGTCATTTTAGGATGACCTTTGCCCCAATTCTACACTTAGCTCTCCTTTGCCAAGCCCCCTTCGTGAATATGCATGCAACCCCTAGCTTAAAACTACCCTAATCGTGTTTTGGGGGAAACACTGTTTCTGGAAACATTCCTGGTGTTCTCTTTCCCTTGTTATAAGGAAAACCTTTTCCTGTTCTTCGGCATGTTTGTGTCTTTGGGCCCAACACCCACCAAGAGGCAAACCAGTTTCCACTAACAAAACCCCTATGTGAGAAGCACAGATTCTGGCCTGTTCTGTGAGAAAGACCTGGAATTACTGCGCCCCTGGGGCAAGGTCTCCTCTCACCTCTGGGATCACCCCCTGAGTCCCATTGAGCAAGCTGCAGCTGGTCCCAGGAGGCGGTTCAGCAGATACATGAAGCCTCTGAAAGAAGCAGGTGGGAAACGCTGAGGGGGGCTAGAAATCCAAGCCTCAAAATTACTTGAATTAAGGTGGAAGGTGGAAAAGCAGAGGAGGGAATTGCACCACGAATTTGCAGAACTTCAGCATTTACAGGAAAGGGAAGAGGATTCCCTTTTACAAAATTTATTTATTTATTTATTTTTAAAGATTTATTTATTTATTTATTTGACAGAGAGAGAGAGATCACAAGTAGGCAGAGAGGCAGGCAGAGAGGGAGAAGCAGGTCCCCTGCTGAGCAGAGAGCCCGATGTGGGACTCGATCCCAGGACCCGGAGATCATGACCTGAGCTGAAGGCAGAGGCTTATCCCACTGAGCCACCCAGTCACCCCTATAAACTTTATTTTTGATGGAAAAGAAGGATGTTGAACAAAAACAGATTGAAAACCAAGGCCATAGTTCAGATCATATTTCTATCCTTAAAAAAAAAAAAAAAATGCTATGTGAAATAGCAAAGAAGTGTGTACAGGCAGACTTAGATTTACTGATAAGTATTGAATATATGCATAACAGATATAAAAACCTAAAAAACCTCAGGAGTCTTTTTTTGTTAATTAAAGAAAGATTTTTGTCCTACAAAAATTTATCATCATATTAAAGTGGATTTAACTGTAGATTTGAAAACTGCCTACCCCAAATTTTTTCCATCAGAAGACAAAACAAGTGCAAGATATGGAAAGATGTAAACTTTCCATATAATCCCAAGATATTTATTTTTTTACCCCCCTGTGCTGAGTTTTGGAGGGATTGATGCCAGTAAGCAGATAGAAAGAGGCACTGTGGATTTTCCATAGGTTTGTGCAGACTCTTTCTCCAGGAATGTTTTACCCCCACCAACACCAAAAGGCTACTGCTGGCAAAGTCAGCATTCCAGTGGGTCATGGCGTGCAGTCCAAAGCATGTGAACTGGCATTTTCTGAATTATGAGTTTGGAGAGATTTCATTTTATAATAAGAGTAATGGTTTTTTTTTTTTTTTTTAAGATTTTATTTATTTGACAGAGAGAAACACAGCTAGAGAGGGAACACAAGCAGAGGGAATGGTAGTGGGAGAAGCAGGCTCCCCGCCGAGCAAAGAGCCTGATGCGGGGCTCGATCCCAGGACCCTGGGATCAGGACCTGAGCCGAAGGCAGACGCTCAATGACTGAGCCACCCAGGCACCCCAAGAGTAATAGATCTTATATCTTCACTGGTACTTTCACAGAAACCCTTTGGCCCTACTTCTCTCTTGAAACTACTTCAAACTCTCTCACTACCTGTAAAATCACAGATGAGCAATGAACTCTTTGGAACCTTGTGTATTATTAGAGATTTTTTCTATAATATGAAATGTCTTTAAGATAATATATAATCTCTGTTAAGTTTTGGATAACATGATTTCAAGAGTTCCAGTGGTTGTGTTTTCAATAGCAAGAGAGTCACTTTTTGTCCTTCTATATCAGTAACTAATGATAATATTGTAAGATTTATTCCAGTCGGCAGTAAAAATAACCAGAGACAGGAGGCCAGATAATAGGTCTGAGTAGGCTTCAATTGGAAGCACTCTTGGCGAGGTTCCTTGGTCCTGGTTAGGACAAGACCAACGAAGTCACGCCCAGGAACATGGCAGGCCGATATTTATGGGGGAGAAAGAGGGGCTCAGGTAACCACCATATAAGGGTGGGCTTTGGGGCCAGACAATGCCGTATAGGGGCAGGGTTTTTTAGGTCTTTGTTCCTTTGTGTACTGAGGAAGGAAGGCCTCGTGGCAGGAAGGTTTCAGGGTGAAGATCTCAAGATGGAGGATCGGCAGTCATTTTATTGAGTTTCCTGCACTCCCTAGGACCGCCAGCCCAACAAATATAAAATTTGTGTTGTTTCATGGAAATGACATGGGAGTCAACTAGAAATTGTCATTTTTCGGTTCTTTTATTTTTTTTTAAATTTAATTTATTTATTTGCCAGAGAGAGTGAGCACAAGCAGGGGGAATGGTAGGCAGAGGGAGAAGCCGACTCCCCACCTGAGCAGGGAGCCCGATGTAGGACTCGATCCCAGCACCCTGGGATCATGACCTAAGCTGAAGGAAGACACTTAACCAATGAGCCACCCAGATGTCCACAATTTTGCAGTCCTAAAAATAAAGACTTCAAATTGAGCATGTTCTATTTACCATTCCTGTTTTATCAACACCAAAAAATGTGTTTTATAACTTTATTTTTTTTTAAGATTTTATTTATTCATTTGACAGAGAGATTGAGATCACAAGTAGGCAGAGGCAGGCAGAGAGAGAGGAGGAAGCAGGCTCCTTGCTGAGCAGAGAGCCCGATGTGGGGCTGGATCCCAGGACCCCATATCATGACCTGAGCTGAAGGCAGAGGCTTTAACCCACTGAGCCACCCAGGCGCCCCTGTACTCTTTTTTTAAATGGCATACACTTTGAGGCACCTGGGTGGCTCAATCGGTTAAGCAACTTCCTTCGGCTCAGGTCATGATCCCTGAGGGTCCTGGGGTCAGGCTCCCTGCTCAGCAGGGAGTCTGCTTTTGCCTCTGCCCCTCCCCCTGCTCCTGCGCGCTCTGTCTCTCTCTCTCAAATAAATAAATAAATATTTTAAAAAATAAATTCTTTAAAAAAATAAAAATGGCATACATTTTAGTATTCGATCTACTTGTCTCATATTTTATACATACGTATCCAGTGATTAACTCACAAAATAGCCAACTACATTGCATATGTTGTATTACACCTGCATCATTTTAATCACGTCTTAAATTACAGAATAGATGTGTGTATTGTTTTGCTATTAATAACTGATATTTTAGGTAAGCATAGGGTAAAACAGTTGTGAGAATTCATTTTTTTGAGAACTTATTTTATTAAAATAGTTAATTTTAATAAACTAATTTATTACTTCACTTTTTTTTTTTTAAAGATTTTATTTATTTGACAGAGAGAAACACAGGGAGAGAGGGAACACAAGCAGAGGGAATGGTAGCGGGAGAGGCAGGCTTCCTGCCGATGCGGGGCTCGATCCCAGTACCCTGGGATCGTGACCTGAGCTGAAGACAGACGCTCAACGACTGAGCCACCCAGGCGCCCCTATTACTTCACTTTAATTAAAGTAGTTAAAGTAGTTAATTTCTCTAGTAGTTATTATATTAATGATGTTTTTTTCCCTAGTTTTTGAGACTTAATTGACTTACAGTCTGTGTAAGTTTAAGGTGTACAGCATAAAGACTTGACTTACATATATCGTGATTATCACAATAACTTTAGTTAATATCTATCATCTCCTATAAATTGATGTGGTTTTAGAATATAGGTGAGGTTCAGTGGGGTGAGGTCCGGAGCTGATGACCAAGAAGGAATTCTTGAGCTGCCTTGGTGCGCAAAATGGTGGTTTATTAAAGCACGTGAAATGGGGGCTGGGGGGTTGGGGGGTGGTTGTGAGGTGTGACTGATTCCGTACTGTGAGGTTGGGGAAGATAAGGAAAAGGGCGGCTTCAAAAGGATTTTCATATGTTAAAGAAGACTCCCAAGAGACCTGAGGCCTTGCCATTGTCAAGTTAAGGTTGTTTTTCCCTCTAGCAAGGCATTAACAGGAGGATAGTTGGGAGCTTCCTGGAGGAACATTATACCCTGCCCACTTCAAGTATCTCTCAATGGGCTGCAGGTTATAAGGACAGTTAATTGTATCTACATTCCCTTCTGGAAAACTAGGTTATTGATAGAAATGCTTTGTTCTTGTAGATTGCTAAAACATTTATAAACTGATTTTTGCAGGATTGTGCAATTTTTGCAGGATTGTGATCTCTAGAAGTTAACTATTAGTTTTTCCTCTCCTTAACTTTAGGACAGCCTGGGAGCACCTCAAGAATGTCATATATATCCCATGGTGGGGGGGGGGGGGGTTGTGAGGTGTCAGCTTCTGATTTGTCCTTAGCTTGCCTTCTGTACCCTCACCATAAATGAGTAAGGAAAGGGTTAAGGTATAGGCAGGGAGAGGTAGGGGCCCCATGAGGCTCTGAAACTCTTTGTTTCTGGTGAAAGCACTAAGCATGAATGAATAAAAGGTAAGGGACTAGGCCAGACCACAGGGCCCCAGTTAGGGGGTATTTTTCTTTGGTGGCTACTGTTCAATCACAGAAAATGACCAGACTTCAAAGAAGTAAGTCATTAAGAGGGTCATCAATAGTCTTTACTCAAACCGAGACAGCATAGGAATCTCAAGGCCACAAATTCCCCAGTTAAGTTTTCAATAAAAGACCAGCCCCAAAACCTTCAGTGGCAACCCATTAGGGACCCCTCTCACTCTAGAGAGCTTTTTCTTTCCTTTCCGTTCTCACCTTTGCTTTATAAACTTTCACTTCACTTCACCCTTTTGTGGCCATGAGATTCATTCTTCGACTCTGGGAGATAAGAACTCTGCAATACTGCAACATAAACACAACAAAAAAGAATTTAAAGAAAGTTTTTCTTGTAACGAGAACTCTCAGAATCAACTCTCTTAAGGACAAACAGCATTCAGCAGTGTTGACTGCAATCTTCAGGATGTACATTTCATCTACAGTATCTTACACCTTATAACTGAAAGTTTGTATTTTTTGATCGTCTTCCTCCACCTTCCTACCTCACCCCCCCATACACACCTTCTGCCCCTGGTAACTACAAATCTAACCTCTTTTTATAAAAAAAGTTTGGATTTTTTTTTTAAGATTTCACATACAAATGAGATCATACAGTATTTGTCTTTCTTGGTCTGATTTACTTCAGACATAGCACAATCCCCTCAAGTTTCATCCATGTTGTCACAAATGATAAGATTTCTGTTTTTTGGTTTTTTTTTTGTGACTGAATAACATTTCATTTCAAATGAAATATCATTTCATTGCGTGTGTATACGTAAGTTCAGGAAGGGACTTCTCCTTTGGTTAGCTAATCCCTAGAGAGAGCAAACAAATTGCCTGTGGCTATGGCTTTGATATGTAAACCAACCACTTCGGAGACCATTCCCGCATCAGCCTGCTACTCCCAGGGCTTTTGAAGTTCGGAACAGCTCTCCCCTAAATCACCCCCAGTCACCAGACAAATAGAAACCATCCCTATCAGAACCTACCAAGCCTAAATTTGTTCAGGTGCCTCAATCACTCATTCCCTTGAAAACCCGAATAAAGGCTTATGCCCATTCTTTTCTATTGCCTCTTGACTAACTCTAGTAATTTCCTCATGACTCTGCATGACGTGGCATGACCTCCATTCTTGAACACTGTAAATAATAGACTATCTTTTCAATGGTAATTGTTTCCTGATGTTGTGGAGTTCAGTTTTAAATAATTAATTCTGACCGTAAGTTAGTGTAGATTAAGTACATTTTGGAGTTAAGACTTAATAGTGTGTAGTATGTTAAATTAAGTGCTATAAGATATGGGGCAACATATTAAAGGCAAGCTAAATCTTGGTCTAAGGAACTTTTAGGACTTGTTGGGAGGACCGCCGTTCCTCCATGACAGGCTTCATTTTAAGCCAGGAAAAGACAGGCCTAAGGGTACGGGCGTGAAACTATTCCTGGAATTTAGATTCTTCTGCTTCCCTGTGTGACACCTAGCCCCTGAGTTGTTCAAATGCACCAATGAAATGCATAGATTTAGGTAATTGCCATATAAAGAATAAGGAACTCCCCTATGTGTGTAGTGACGTATGTGCTTGTTTACTCGAGTGCATAAAAATGCTTTGAAGGGGAGAGGCAGGGCTTCCCACCTTAGCACTGTGCTGCGTCCTATGTGCCGGTGAGAGCTCCAGCTAGCTGGAAATAAATCCTCTTGCTGTTGCATCCAGCCTGCTTTTTGTGGGTTCTTTGGGGAGGGTCTCGATCCGGACATAACAATGTGTTTGGTCTCACGATACCTAAATAAAGCCAAAATGCTCCGTTTTTCTCAATGTAACAGCACTGGGCCAAAGTCAGATGTACCCAGCATAGACTGAGGTCGGGTGGGGGCAGAGTCATCTCACTGAGGAAGGACAATATCTCTTTAAGTCTAACTGGGAATAATATAGTCAATAAAAGAAAAGAACGTAATCTCTAAGGGAAAGAATTGACACATTCTATTAAATTTGGCTCTTTTTTTTCATAAAAAGATACATAAAAAGAGTAAAAAGGGAAGCTGTAAAAAATCAGGTGATATCAGCAGTGTATATAAGATTTATTTCTAGGACATACAAAAACTTTCTATTAGTCTATAAGAAAAAGAAAACGTAGATTGAATATTTGTTTCTCCCCCAAATTCATATGTTGAGCACTTACTTGGAATATGATGGTATTTGGAGGTGGGGCCTTTGGAAGTTAATTAGGTTGAGTTAATTAGAATGAGGTCATGATGGTGAAGCCTCACAGTGGGATTAATCCTCCTATAAGAAGAGGAAAATCTCCGTTTCTTCAGGATCTGGCACCTGGAAAGCCATCTGAGCAGAGGGTGAGAAAGCAGCCATCCCCAAGTCAGGAAGAGGGCCCTCACGAAAACCATCTTGGTCTCCTGATCTCAGATTTCTAGCCTCCAGAACTGTGAGAAATAAATGTTCAAGCCCCCCGGGCATATGATATTTTGTTATAGCAGCCAGAGCTAAGCAAAACCCAATACCAAAATGGGTGCATCAGAGCAGAGAAATCATAAATAGCCCATAAATACATAAAAGATGAGGATCATCTTTTATGTATTTATTTATGTATTATTACTATCAGTAATCGGGAGATTGCAATTTTAAATTGCACCCATTGCAATTGTGATACCATATCATACCAGCTAAGCAGTATTCAAGAGTGACAACACCTGTATTGATCATCAAGGGCGGCCAAACAAAATGCCATAACTGAGCTACTTAAACACCAGACATTTATTTTCTCACAGTTCTGGAGGCTAGAAATCCAAATCAAGGTGTTTCGGGTCTGGTTCTTTCTGAGGCTTCTCCCTTTGGCTTGCAAATGACCTGCTTTTCCATTTTTCTCCACATGGCTTTTTCTCTGTATGTCTGTATCCCCAGTGTCTCAGTCATACTGGACTTTGCATAAGTTACCCATTGTAAGCTCATTTCCCAATTCTATATATTGAAGATAATAGGAATCGCTGCTTCATGAATTAGCTACAAAGATTCAATTAGATATTTAAATAAAACACTTGTAACAGTGCATATAACATGTTTACTAATTCAGTAAAATGTAGCCATGTTGATAAGGAAAAAACTATAATCTAAGATGGCAGACCAAACCGGCAAGGGAATTCAGTCCCTGTTTCAAAGCCCTTCCGGGTTCTTCTTTCCAGCCCATTTCCTGCACGCCAAAATACCAAGTATGCAGAAGTAGGAGAGTATAAATTACCCCCCTGCTTGGTTCGGGTCTCAGACCTTTAGAGAAGGGTCTCGGAGCCCACTGGTGTTAAATAAACCTCCGATCCTTTGACCGCGGAGGCCCGCATCAGCCCAGGCCCGGGCGGGCGCCCTGAGCTTACTCTCTGGCCCCGCTGGCCTGAGGCCGCAGCGCCACCATGTCCACCCCTCCGTTGGTGGCGTCGGGCATGGCGCCGGGGCCTTTCGGTGGGCCCCAGGCTCAGCAGGCCGCCCGGGAGGTCAACACCGCATCGCTCTGCCGAATCGGGCAGGAGACGGTGCAGGACATCGTGTACCGCACCATGGAGATCTTCCAGCTCCTAAGGAACATGCAGCTGCCAAATGGTGTCACTTACCATACTGGAACGTATCAAGACCGGCTAGCAAAGCTCCAAGACCATCTTCGCCAACTTTCCATTCTCTTCAGGAAGCTGAGGCTGGTCTATGACAAATGCAACGAGAACTGTGGAGGGATGGATCCCATTCCAGTGGAGCAACTAATTCCATATGTGGAAGAAGATGGCTCAAAGAATGACGATCGGGCCGGCCCACCTCGTTTTGCTAGTGAAGAGAGGCGAGAAATTGCTGAAGTAAATAAAAAACTCAAACAGAAGAATCAACAGCTGAAGCAAATTATGGATCAATTACGAAATCTCATCTGGGATATAAATGCCATGTTGGCAATGAGGAACTAAACTGATATTTAAATTTCCTGCTTTACTCGTTATGCCATTTTCCCTCCCTCTAGTGTTTTTTCCCTTTGAAGATTATTTATCTGCTTTTATTCTACTCACTAGAATTAAAGTTCCTATTTTTACATTGCAATTTTACATTAAAGTATTCATTGGCAGGTTTTTTTTTAAGCTATTGATTCTATGGAAAATTATTGTAATAAACTTTGGTAGGGCTTATGTTTTGGTTAATCTTCATGAATTGAATTTTTTAAGCAAAGTAATTAAGTCTTGTAAATAAATTTTTCAATTTGAAAATAAATAAATAAATAAATAAACCTCCGAACCTCCAAAGTCTCCGAGTGCCGCTTAGTTCTTCCACCAGGATCCAGTCCAGGTTCCCTAACAATGTCACTGAGTCCAAGCTGCCTCTGCTCACACTGCATGACAGGCCAGTCGAGAAGCAAGATGCTCAGACAAGGAAAAGCAA
>CM053604.1:119050278-119080693 GCA_028646535.1 Procyon lotor
GCCAGGTCCTGACCCTCTTCTGCGAGGACGACCTCGCAGTGCTGTGTCCCCAGTGCACACGGCCCCCTGACCACCAGGGCCACCTGGTGAGGCCCGTGGAGGAGGCCGCCTCTCACCACAGGCAGCGGCTCAGCCGTTACATCGAGCCCTTGAAGAAGCAGATGGAAGACGTTCAGAAATTAATAAATATTCAAAGCAAAAAACCCTTCGAGCTGAAAGAGAAGGTGGAAGACCAAAGGCAGGAATTACTCTCTGAATTTGAGCGCCTGAAGCAGTTTTTAGACCGTGATCAAGAAGCAGTTCTTTTGAGGCTGGCCGAAGAAGAGAAGGACATTCAGCAGAAACTCAATGCAAACATAACCGCATTTTCAAACTACATCTCCATACTCAGAGGTCTGCTTAGTAAAGTAGTTGAGAACAGCGTGCTGTCCGAAGTGGAATTGCTGTCACAAGTTAAACATTTCTACAGGAGGTCTGAGGATGAGATCAGTCCATCAATTTTCTCAATCCAGTTAAGAAGAGAGGGCTGCGGCTTTCCTCCCCAGTATTCTGCTTTGCAGAGAATTATAAACAAATTTAGAGTAGACATTATCCTAGACCACGAGACGGCACATCCTAACTTGATTATCTCAGAGGATAAGAAATATGTGACGTTTTCGAAGAGAAAACAGAATGTTCCTCATTTTCCAAAAAGGTTTACAGCCAACACAGTCGTCCTGGGTTTTCCATATTTTTATTCTGGCAGGCATTACTGGGAGGTAGAGGTGGGAGACAAGCCTGAATGGGCTGTCGGGATTTGCAAAGACTCCCTTCCCCCCAAGACCAGGAAATCCCTGTCAGTCTGGCAGGGCTGCTGGGTGATTCAGCGGCAGGAAGATCGTTATGAGGCAGTAGGAGCAGCGGCAACCCTGCTGCCCTTGGATGTGAACCCCAGAGGCATTGGCATTTTCTTGGACTATGAGCTGGGTGAGATCTCATTTTATAACAGGACCAAAAAATCTCACATCTATACTTTCACTGACACCTTTACTAGACCTCTTAGGCCTTATTTCTTTGTAGGACCTGATTCAAAACCTCTCAGGATCTGCATGGGGACAGATTGTGAATGAAAACTCCCTGAACCATTTTAGTAGTTTTAAAGAATGGAAGGTGGATAGGCACTTGTACTAATATGCCAGTAAAGCTAATCTTTCCACTCCCCCCGGTTTTTTTCTTTCTCAGTTTCATCCAAGAAGAAAGATTTATTTTGTTTCAACAACTCTCTAGAAAACACTGCTAGTAATGCTTCTCAGGAATGTCACAGGGGTTTACTGGGTGTGAGGGTGATTAAGTTTGTCAGAAGGTGTAGATGGAGTTTGCAAGGGATTAACCAAAACAACTGGTCAGCTTCACCTCAGCTCTATCAAAGTTGTGCTACTAAAACATTGCACTCAGGGCACCTGGGTGGCTCAGTCAGTTAAGCAGTTGCCTTTGGCTCAGGTCATTATACCAGGGTCCTGGGATCGAGCCACGCATCGGGCTCCCTGCTCAGGGGGGAGCCTGCTTCTCCCTCTCCCTTTGCATGCTGCTCTGTCCACTTGCATTATCTCTGTCTAATAAATAAATAAAAAATCTTAAAAAAAAAAAAAAAACCTGTGCTCTTCCTGCCATGTACAAGTTTGCACAATTTGAAGGGGTTAGGGTGGGCATCAGAGAACCTTTAACATACCAGGGTTTGACAGCTTTTCCCTTTACTCCAAGGGACCAGGTGCTGGTGGCATTCGCTACATCTGCTTTCTTAGAAACCCTCTATTTAGTTTTCATTTCATTCTAAATTCTTCGTTTTTGTTTTTGTTTTTTAAGATTTTAATTTAATTGAGAGAGGGAGAGAGAGCACAAGCAGGCTCCCCGCTGAGCAGAGAGCCCAGGCATGGCTTAATGCTGGAACTTTGGGATCATGACCTGAGCCAAAGGCAGACGCACTTAACGATTGGGCCACCCAGGCGCTCCTAGATTCTTTGTTCTTAGATATTGTATTTTACAGCATGGTGACTTAGATATTGTGGAGAATTGGAAAGTGTTCTACTAATAACAGATTATTACAGTTAGATACCGTGCCAGAGAATAGGATGAATCACCAGATAGTAAAAACTATTCAGGCATGATGGCATATTTATTTTAATTCAGCATTTTCTTACAAGTGTAACTAACTTAAATTGAGCCCTAACCCTGTCGCAGGAGTTACTGTATTTTCAAAGCAAATATTGAATGGAAGGCTAGGCTGTTAAGGATGCTTGTTCGTGTTTAAACTCTGAGACACTAATAAATTCACCAGAAGGACCTAGATTCTGCTCATTTTCTATGATGGACTTAAACTAGTTGCAAGTTGTAGGTAATACTTATTTTGCATGAAGATGAAATTTTGTATGTATGTGTGTATGCTCCAAAGTTTCATATCTTTTCCTATTTTGAATAGAACTTTATATATAATTTCCTCTTGTTTTTCTTTTCTACCAAGAGTCTTTATATTTTTTAAGAAAATAGATATAATCAATGAATGTGTGGGTCATATTTTGGAGCTTGATTTGAACAATTGAAAAAGACATTCCTGACTCAGGGAAGTGGGGATATGGTGGCATGTTAAAGGTATGCTAAAAAATATTATGATTCAGGAGATGTTCTTATTTTTAGAGATTTCTGGTGAAATATAATCGGTGCAATTTTGTTTTTATAATTTACACTAAAGAACTCCAGCAAAAGAGTACAGAACACAATAAATGAAGCCAAGTATGAGAAAATGCTGGTAACTGTGGAATCTAGGTGATGGCCTATGGACATTCACTTTATGTACTTTTTCTATAACTTAACTTTAAATAAAAAGAATAAGCAAATCTGTTTCGGTTTATCTTTGTGTTCTGAGGTAAGCTTTCTGTGGTCCTACCTGCAGTCTAAAAGGGTGCATTTGCAGTTGAATGAACCTGCTTATCCCTCCTTATTGTCTAAAGTAGGTTTATGTTGTTGATTTTGGTTAGTTCCAAGTTTTCTTTCTTTCTTTTTTTTTTTTAAGATTTTATTTACTTATTTGACAGGGAGAGAGAAGACAATCAGGCAGAGAGGGAGAAGCAGGCTCCCCACTGAGCAGAGAGCCTGATGCGGGCCTCGATCCCAGGACCCTGAGATCATGACCTGAGCAGAAGGCAGAGGCTTTAACCCACTGAGCCACCCAGGCACCACATAGTTTCGAGTTTCAAGAGAAGCAGGCTCTCACTGAACTACAGCTATTAGCTGTCCATTTCCTTAGAATTGAATGCAGATTGGATGTCCTTTGAGCAAGAAGGCTCTCTGTTAGCTTTATATGTGTGTGTGTGTATTTATATACATAATTTATATATTATATGTCATATGACATGTCATTAAATGTCATATATGTCATATGATATGTCATAAATATATAAATTTTTATATGTATATAAAACTATATTTTTTACTGCAATAGTATAACAAGAGATGCTTTGCCTCTTCTGTTGTCTGTTGCCTAGTTTTATATATATGAATTATGATGAACTTCTCAGGATAACATTTTGCTTTCCTTTTGTTTTCAATAGAACAGATTTTTTTTTGGAGAGGGAGAGGGGGGCGAGGAGGCGAAGAGGGAGAGAGAATCTTAAATGGGCTCCACATCCAGCACAGGACTTGATCTCAGAACCCAGAGATGATGACCTGATCCGAAATCAAGAGTAGGTCTCTTGGGCGCCTGGGTGGCTCAGTTGGTTAAGTGACTGCCTTCGGCTCAGGTCATGATCTTGAAGTCCCAGGATCGAGTCCCACATCGGGCTCCCAGCTCCACGGGTTGTCTGCTTCTCCCTCTGACCTTCTCCCCTCTCATGCTTGCTCGCTCTCTCTCTCAAATAAATAAAATCTTTTAAAAAAGTAGGACTCTTAATTGATTCTTAACCTACTGAGCAATCCAGGCACCCCCGGACAACTTTTTTTGGCAAATTTCCCTGGTAATACAACATGGATATTCCAATGAAAACGAAAATGAGAGGCATATAGAAATTATTGGTGTAACTCTCATGCGCACACACTCGTTAGCAGCGCTAACATTTTTGTGTATAACTGTAGTGATTACCAAGTAAATACAAAGTCCATCTTATGTGAACTAATTTGTAATAAAGCTGCTATCAGGGACAAAGATTGGAAGAAAGTGGGCTATAAGGAGCCTTGCAAGTATATTAGGATTTAAGCACAGTGGGAAGCCACTGACGGGCTTGACTCAGGGAACTGGGTGCAGTCAGATTTCTGTTTCACTGGCTATATAACTCTGACATTAAGATTAGTGGTGTTGGGGGGGCGCCTGGGTGGCTCAGTGGGTTAAAGCTTCTGCCTTCGGCTCAGGTCATGATCTCAGGGTCCTGGGATCGAGCCCCACATCAGGCTCTCTGCTCAGCGGGGAGCCTGCTTCCCCCCTCTCTCTGCCTGCCTCTCTGCCTACTTGTGACCTCTCTCTCTGTCAAATAAATACATAAAATCTTTAAAAAAAAAGAAAAGTTTAGTGGTGTTGGTGTGAGTTGGAGATCTAAATTTAGGAGTCCTCAGTAAATACTTAGAAACAAGCACTGGGAGTAAGTAAGAAAACTTGGAGAAAGGATATAGTTTGAAAATGACAATAAATAGGGCTGGCCAAGAAGCCATCAGAAAAGCCCGAGGAGCAAGGACTAGGGAGATAGATGGAAGTTTATTTTTCCTCCCCTACAAGTATAGAGGAGCCGCGAAAGTAAAAGGTGAAAACCACTACCTTAAAGTTTAGAAGGAAAGGGGAATACAGAACGCAAGAGGAACATTTGGTCTTTGACCTAGACAGTTAATTCTTTGACTTAAAAAGAAGGTAAAGAGGATGGGTAGTGTGGTTTCTAAATGGGGGGGTCTCAATCACACGGGGGCCCCTAAATATGGGGCAACGATCGGGTGAAAGTGGTGACAGGAAGTGCGAGAATTCACCTGAGGCAGAACCAAGGAGATAGAAGTTGGCTGAATGCACTGCTAGGGAGTGGTGGGCAGGCTGCCAGGAGGAAGTAGGGGAAGATCAAGAGGTAGGGGACGAATGGAATCTTCCCCTTTTTGGTAAATGCCTAGTTCTAAGTGGCCCATTGGTCAGTTAGGCAGCTACCTTCAGCTCAGGTTGTGATCCCAGGGTCCTGGAATCAAGTCCCAGCTCATTGGGGAGCTTGCTATCCCCTCTGTGTGCTCTGTCGCTCCTTCTGCTTGTACTCTCTCTCTCTGACAAATAATCTTAAAAAAAAAAAGATGGCAGAGAGAGGCACCTGGGTGGCTCAGGGGGTTAAAGCCTCTGCCTTCGGCTCTGGTCATGATCCCAGGGTCCTGGGATCAAGACCCACATCGGGCTCTCTGCTCAGCAGGGAGCCTGCTTCCCCCTCTCTCTCTGCCTGCCTCTCTGCCTACTTGTGATCTCTCTCTTTCTCTGTCAAATAAATAAATAAACAAATAAATAAATAAAATCTTTAAAAACAACAACAAAGAGAAACCAACTCCCCCTCTTCACTTCATCTCAACCTCTTCAGTTTCAACTTATTACTGTTGTGGGATTGGTCATATAACTTTATCTACTTTTTTCAAAAGTCACAGTACTTCATACCAACCGTGAATTTTGCTGTATATAAATGTTAAAACTGGGTCTAGAAAATGGGAAAGCAGTAAAGGAGACTAAAAGGAAATCACCAGGAATGTGAGAAGAAACCAAAAGTTTGTGGTGACCTAGTAGCTGAGTAAAGCAAGAATATCAGGGAGGTGGGGCACCTGGGTGGCTCTGTAAGTTAAATGCCTGCCTTCAGCTCAGGTCATGATCCCAGGGTCCTGGGATCGAGTCCCACATCTGGATCCCTGCTCAGCGGGAGTCTGCTTCTTCCTCTCCCTCTGCCTGCTGGCTCCCCCTGCTTATGCTCAATCTCTGTCTCTGTCAAATAAAGGAGAGGAGGGGAGGGGAAGGGAGAGGAGAGGAGAGGAGAAAAGAATGTCAGGGAGGCCATGATGAACTCAGGTGCTATCGAGATCCAGGATGGTGAAAAGTGAGTACTGATCAAGCAGCATAGAAGCCCCCAGTCAACTACATAACAACCATAGTTTCTGGGAAGTAGTGGAAGCAAGAGCCAGACAGAAGTGTGGGTTCAAGAGAGAAATGAAGAAGTAAAGACAGTTAACACAAAGACCATTGCCGCTCAAGTAGCCAGTCCTTGAACCCGAACCACAAACAGAGAGTTACTAGTCGTCTAGGAGATAGGGAGTTTGCACTGGAATTTAAACCAGCACACTGCTTCCTGTATTCAGAATCTTGCTATGGAAAAAAAAAGTGCCCTGATCTTAATGCTTAGTGACAGAGCTGATTTACATCCTGGCTCTTCAGTCTCCTCCTCTCATGGGCTGGTTGCAGGTGCCTGCGCCAGACCAGAGACTACACTTGGAGCAGAACTAGCAATACTCCGGAAGAGTTTTGCTGCTTTACATTAAAAAAAAAAAAAGTTTCCTCTCCTTCAGTCATTCTGAGTTTGTGCTTAAGAAATTCTTTACTATCATTTTAGTGTGGCTTAAGGGAGGAAACGTGGGAAATTTGTGTATTCCCACCATCTTTTCTTTCAAGTACCAGCTTTTCTTTGTATGCACTATTACTTAAAAAACAGTTGTAGGGGCGCCTGGGTGGCTCAGTCGGTTAAGCAACTGCCTTCAGCTCAGGTCATGATCCCAGGGTTCTGGGATCGAGCCCTGTGTTGGACTTCCTGCTTAGCTGGGGAGCCTGCTTCTCCCTCTCTCCCCTGCTCTCTCTCTCTCAAATAAAAAATCTTTTTTTTTTTAAAAGCAGTTGTACTAAATATACTGAATTGTAACTTACATTTTTAATTTACTATATGTTGAACATTTCTTTATCAATTAGAAAATAATAGTCACTGTAAAAATTTTGAATACAGAAATAGAATAAAAAACCAAAAATCCTTTACTTTTATTTTATTCTCCTTCAACCCTTCTACCTTTCATTCTCCCATTCCACAGTTATACACTCTTTATAGTATGAACTATTAAATTTTATATCCTTCTGTCTTGATTCTCTTTCTCTCTCATACACACACACATCCACACACAGACACACAATTTTTAACCTAAGTGGAATGTCACACCATTATAAGCTATGTTGAACATGCTTTTTTCACTTAACAATATATTAGAAGCATTATTATTATTATTATTTTTAAAGATTTTTATTTTATTTTATTTTATTGACAGAAACACAGCAAGAGAGGGAACACAAGCGGGGGGAGCAAGAAAGGGAGAAGTAGGCTTCCCACTGAGTGGGGAGCCTGATGTGGGGCTAGATCCCAGGACACTGGGATCATGACATGAGCTGAAGGTAGATGCTTAACAACTGAGCCACCCAAGCGCCTCTAGAGGCATTTTCATGCTGATATGTGTATATACATTTTTTATGTTGTTGAGTGTTTCATGCCATGAATCTATCATAACTTCTTTAAAGATTCACCTACTGAATCCATTTCATTTCATTTACCCAATATGAAAATAATGAAGTAGGGGCATCTGGGTGGCTCAGTCAGTTAAGTATCTGCCTTCAGCTCAGGTCATGATCCCAGGGTCCTGGTATTGAGCCCCGCATCGGGCTCCCTGCTGAGCTAGGGGGTCTGCTTCTCCCTCTCCCTCTATCCCCCCACCCCATTCATGCTCTCTCTCCCAAATAAAACAAAATCTGTAAAAAAAAAAAAAAAAGAGAAAATAATGAAGTAAACCCTCACTTATAACTTTTCACACATGAATACTTTTGTAGGAAAGATGGAGTCAAAATTATTAGGTCAAGTTACCTCTAAGAATGCTTTTCCACTTATTTGACCATTATTGATATACCCATTTGTGCACAATCCTGCCAAAATTGCGTATGACTAATTCCATTCTTGCTACTCAATTTTTTTAATTTAAATTCAGTTAATTAACATATAATGTGTTATTAGTTTTAGAGGTAGAGCTCAGTGACTTATTAGTTATATATAATACCCAGTGCTCATTACATCACATGCCCTCCTTGTTGTCCATCACTCAGTTACCCCAACCCCCCCACCTTCTCTCCTCCAGCACCCCTCAGTTTGTTCCCTATAGTTAAGAGTCTCTTTTTTTTTTGGTGCAGAATGGTGGTTTATTAAAGCATGGAGACAGGACCCGTGGGCAGAAAGAGCTGCTGCACTGGGGTTGTGAGGGGGGGCTGATTATATACTATGGGGTTGAGGGAGGTAAGGAAAAGGGAGGTTTTCTTTTTTTTTTTTTTTTAAGATTTTATTTATTCATTTTCCAGAGAGAGAGATCACAAGTAGGCAGAGAGGCAGGCAGAGAGAAAGGGAAGCAGGCTCCCCGTTGAGCAGAGAGCCCGACGTGGGGCTCCATCCCAGGACCCTGAGATCATGACCCAAGCCAAAGGCAGAGGCTTTAATCCACTGAGCCACCCAGGCACCCAGGAAAATGGAGGTTTTCAAAAGAACTTTCATATGCTAGAGGACCTACAAGATACCCCAGAGGCCTTGCTATTGTCAAGTTAAGATTGTTTTCCCCTCTAGCAAGGCATTAACATTAAGATAGTTGGGAGATTCTGGTAGAATGTCACACACGACCCACCCAGGAGTATTGCAGGGGGAAGTTGCAGGATATTAATCAGCCTATGCTTTGTCTTTAGCTAGCCTTCTGCTCCCTCATCATTTCCCCCCTGAACAATTTTGACCTTAAATCTTTAAGGTTGTTGAAGGTGGAAGGCCTCATCTTCTGTAATGTCTTCCTGCTGAATAAGGGTGTAGAGATGTCCCCACCTATGGGTCAATATTGGTCAGTTGGGGAACATATAGGGGAGTTATGAAAGGGGAGGCAGCCGAATCCAACACAGTCAACATACATGAACCTCTAGTTAAGAGTCTCTTATGGTTTGTCTCCCTCTCTGGCAGTATACACAGCTTAACTTCTATTTCCCAGATAGGTAATAAGGTGGAATATTTTTTCACGATTTTTGGCCACTAGGTTTGACCTGTGAGTTGCATGGTCTTTGCTTTCCTTTCTAAAATCTTAAATGTAGTGGCACCTGGTGGTTCAGTTTGGTTAGGTGACAGAGTCTTGGTTTTGGCTCGGGTTGTGATCTCAGTGTGGTGGGATCAAGGTCCCCTCTCCCCCTTCCTACCTCCCCCAAAAGTCCCCTCCCACGAGGAACGTGGAGTCTGCTTGTTCCTCTCCCTCAGCTCCTTACCCTCTCTCTCTCTCTCTCTCTCATAAATAATCTTTTTAAAAAATCTTAAATGTAATATTTGAATAGATATGAAAATCAAGTGTCAAAATTCAAAAGGTAGAAAGGGATCATACAATAAAGTCTCACTCCCACTCATCTAGCTCTCACCACACATTGGCAGAGGAGGACTGTAAGTTCCAACTCTCAGGCTGCCTGGGTGGCTCAGTTGGTTAAGTGACTGCCTTCGGCTCAGGTCATGATGAGGGTCCTGGGATCAAGCCCTGCATCGAGACTGCTTCTTCCTCTCGCTCTGCTGGCTCCCCCGGCTTGTGCTCTGCTGCTCTCTCTCCTGTCAAATAAATACAATCTTAAAAAAAAAAAAGTTCCAACTTTCTAAGTCATGTGATTGGTCTTCCAGGAAACCAGCCCCTTTCCTTAGGGGATTTCCAGAAGTCACCTCAATAACATAAACTCAGGTGTGGTTGAAAGGGGCTTGTTATGAATAACAAGACATTCCTTACACTTTCATGGCTCTGGAACTATTCAGAAGCCCATTGAAAGACCAACTATCATAACAAAAGATGTTCCTAGAGCTCTTAGGAAATTTCAAGGGTTTTAGGAGCTTTATGCCAAATACATATTTCCCTTTTATATTTATATTTTTATATATATATAAATTTATATATATAAATTTTATATTTATATATTTTATTAAAGATTTTATTTATTTATTTATTTGTCAGAGAGAGAGAGAGAGAGAAAGAAGGTGCACAGACAGAGCAAGAGGCAGACAGAGGGAGAAGCAGATTCCCCACTGAGCAGGGAGTCCGATGCAGGGTTCCATCCTAAGACCCCAGGATCATGACCTGAGCTGAAGGCAGATGCTTAACCAACTGAGCCACCCAGGCATCCTCGTAAATATTTTTGTATATATAAATATTTATATATAAATATTAAATAATATATTAAATAAATATATAAAAAATATATAAATATTTTTTATTTGTCTTCTTTTGGTTTATTTATCTCATAAGAGTTTTTGCCAAGGAGAAATTCAAATTTTTATGTAGTTAAATATATCAGGTTTTTCATTTATGGCTTCTATGCCAAACTTTGAAAAAGGTACCTTATTCTGAAATGATTTTAAAAACTTCTCCCATAATATATATAGTACTTTCATAGTTTCATTTTAAACAGTGAAATTTTTGAGTCAGCTAGAATTTATTAGATATGAATTCTAAGGGAGTGATCAAATAATCTGTTAACCTAAATAAAGGGGTAAACTGAAGCAAGCTAAAATTATGAGAAATTGAGTTTATCTGGGAATAGCATAGGCTGTATTTATGGGCAAGGAGTATGGGGGTGGGGAGTATCTAGCTAGAGTTCAAGCAATAAATTCATTGGTTTGAGGATGAGGAGAGATTCTTGGTGGATGTTCACTGGTTAGGAGATAAGTCTATTTTCTGAAAATCAGGCACTTAATGGGAAATCAGTTCTTAAATTCCATGCTTCTAAAGGCGCATGTGAGGTTCTCTATTTCATATCCTCCAGTTCCATTTTAGAAAGCCTTTCACAAACCTGTTTTTTTCCCTTGATGGTTTACCTTGTTGTCTCAACACCATTTACTAGATGAGCTAGCTTTTTGGTGGTGGTTTGAAGTATCACCTTTATATCCTAAATTCCCATATACACTTTGATCTGTTTCTACATTTCCTTTTTTGATACACTGATTTGATTATTTGTGGATAGTATCTCATTGTTTTAATTATTATTGTTATTATAATATGTCTGATCTCTTAGCACTAGTCCTCATAGATAGATTGAACCACCCAGGCACCCCCATGTCATGCCTTTTTGCCATGTCTTACATCTTTCAGTCGTGTTTTTAAGTTTTCTTCAAGAAAATCTGAGTTTTTTTTTTTTTTTTTGGTTATTATAAATGGGGCCTTTTTTTGAATTGCATCTTCTAGTTGGTAGTTGCTTAAATGAAGCAGAAGATTTTTACATATTAACTTTGCTCCCAGCCACCTTACTGAATTCTCTTATTTCTCTATCTTTTTTTTTTTAAGATTTTATTTATTTCACAGAGGGAGAGATCATAAGCAGGCAGAGAGGCAGGCAGAGAGAGGGAGGCAGGCAGAGAGAGGGAGGGAGGCAGAGAGACAGAGGGAGGCAGG
The DNA here is from genome assembly GCA_028646535.1 of Procyon lotor. Lineage (NCBI taxonomy): Eukaryota > Metazoa > Chordata > Mammalia > Carnivora > Procyonidae > Procyon > Procyon lotor. Next base: position 119,061,712 of record CM053604.1, read on the forward strand.
CTCCCCTCTGAGCAGAGAGCCCGATGCAGGGCTCGATAACAGGACCCTGAGATCATGACCTGAGCCGAAGACAGAGGCTTTAACCCACTGAGCCACCCAGGCACCCCTATTTCTCTATTTTTTGTAATAGTTTTCCAGTAGGTTCTTTGGAGATTTCTGCATCTTCAATCCTATTATTTGCAAATAATGGTAATTTTACCACATCCTTTTCAAATTATATAGCTCCATATCCTTTTTTTTTTTTTTTTTAAAGATTTTATTTATTTGACAGAGAGAAACACAGCGAGAGAGGGAACACAAGCAGAGGGAATGGTAGCGGGAGAAGTAGGCTTCCTGCTGAGCAGGGAGCCCGATGCGGGGCTCGATCCCAGGACCCTGAGATCATGACCCGAGCCGAAGGTAGAGGCTCTAACCCACTGAGCCACCCAGGTGCCCCTAGATCTGTTTTAAAGGAAAAGTCAGCAGGATTTGCTGAGACTGTATGTGGGGTGTGAGGGGCAGAGGAACCCTCAGCATGGAGAGAGAACCGCTTTGGAGGACAGCCCCGCTTCGGACATGTTGTGTTGAGGTATCTTGGACATTAAAGTAGAGCTCTAGATGAGGCAGCCGGGTATATGAGCCTGGAGTTCAAGACGACCCGGCTGGAGGTACACTTTTGGGAGTTGTGAGCTTGTCGACTGTATTAAAGCCAGAAGATTACCAAGAGAGTATGTACTGACGGAGAAAGAAGGGGTCTAGGGACTGAGCTCTGGAGTATAAGGAGAAGAAGAAAAGGAAGCTGCAAAGGACACAGAACAAGAAGCCAATGAGGTCAGAAGACAACGAGGTGTTTGCAGCTGTCTTGACAGCCAAAATGAAGATGATGAATCACAGAACACTCAGCTGAGTCTGCTACTGCTGACAGGCTGAGGAGGAGGAGACTTGTGCATTCATCCCTAGCTCAAGCGACCCAGGGCATTCGTGGTAACCTTGGCAAGAACAGTGCAGTGGAGGAGTAGGGTGAAAAGTGAGACCAATTCAAAAATGCAGAGAGAAGAATTAGAGACAGGCTTCCTTGGTTTACAAATGAAACAGTTTTCCTTAGGAAACCAGGGCAGGTTTTGAGATTTTTGTGATTTGTGATTGTCATATATTCAAGGTTTGTTTCCTTAAAAATTTAAGACCTACGTGGGGTGCCTGGGTGGCTCAGTGGGTTAAAGCCTCTGCCTTCGGCTCAGGTCATGATCCCAGGGTCCTGGGATCGAGCCCCGTATTGAGCTCTCTGCTCAGCAGGGAGCCTGCTTCCCTCTCTCTCTCTGCCTGCCTCTCTGCCTACATGTGATCTCTCTCTCTCTGTGTCAAATAAATAAATAAAATCTTAAAAAAAAAAATTAAGACCTACAAAACCATCTCTGATCAAGTTGTGAAGTCACTAAAAAGTCTTTTCTGTAAAATGGATGGGGAAAGAAGAACATGAAGTTCATTTCATTTGTCATTTGATTTTCTGAATGGTTACGGTACATAGAAGTTAAAGTTTCTCTGTAAGTCACAATTTTTTTAAAGATTTTATTTATTTATTTGAGAGAGAGAGAGAGAGACAGCATAAGCACAGAGGGTGCAAAGGGAGAGGGAGAAGCAGGCTCCCCGCTGAGCAGGAAGCCCGATGCGGGACCCTGAGATCATGACCTGAGCTGAAGGCAGCCACTTAACTGACTGAGCCACCCAGGCATCCCCTCTATAAGTCATATTAACATAAGAGTGCTCCATGATGTCTAATTTACAGAAAAATAATCAAACTCATCAAACCCAATGGCCAGTTTGTCACTTCCACCGTCCCCTCTAGCCCCTGTCCCCACCCCAACACCATCCTTAGAATGCAGACTCCATGAGAACAGGACCCTTCTCTGTCTTACTGACCCCTGAGTTCCCAGCACCTAGAATACACTCTGGCATGTGGTCAGTAATTAAATGCTAAGTGTTAAATAAAATGAAATGCACTTTATGGAGACATTTTTGGCTGTAACTACTGGAGGGTCCTCACAGTCATCCTGGAGACAGAAATACCAATAAACCACCTACAATTTACAGGAAAGCCCCTCACAGCAAAGATAATCCCACCTGAATGTCAGTAGCGTCAAGCTTGGGGAATGCTGCCTTAGAGGAAAGAGGAGAAAGAATTCGCTTGATTCCTGTAAGACTTGGGTTTGAGTCCTTGGAAGAAGAAAAGGGCGTCCAGCAGCAGTCTCAATATATTAAAATTCACTCCAGATACTGCTGGCTCTCACACAAGAAAACCTCTGATGTGGCTTGTGGGGATTCACTGGTGTGAACTTTGTCACTGGTGCTGCAGCAGATAAAATCTAGGCTGCAGTGGAGGAAGAGAACATGGCAGAAGAACACAAAACAGTGAAGTATTTCCAACAAATAGAAACTGAGGACTATCCTGATATATAAAGGAATATTATGTCTGTTAAGAAAAAGAATATCCTAGGAGAAAAATAAGCAAACGACCTGATCCATACATATCACAAAGGACTGATAAAAGGCCAAAGAATATGGAGGAAAATGCTCAACATGATTAGTATTCAGGGAAATGCAATGTGAAACAATGATGCATTTTAATCCATCAGATGGGCTAGAATGAAACAGACCGATCACACGCACAATGGGTGAGAATACGGGACAGCAAGCAGTATTGGTACAATTCCTTGGCAGTGGGATTTCAAATGATTTTTTTTCCTTATATTTTTCAACACTGCTCTTCTAAAAAACAAGCTTTTAGCTTCTAAGTCATGATGCTATTGTCATCTGAAATAAAATCCCCAAATCATAGGAATACATGTTACGCATATATACATATAGACTTTCAGTGTCACTGTGCCCTCCCTAGCTCGGAGCCAACTCTTTCTGCCACCTAGCTTTCCTCCTCATTGTACTGCAATGGGATCCTCTTGAAAATAGAACCCACTCTGTCACTTCTTGCTTGAAACTCTTCAGTGGATCCCATTCCAGGGGACCCCTCACATAGCATTAGGGCACCCTCCCAGACCTGACGCTAGCCAGTTCTCCTCCCGTGTCCCCTCACACTTTTGGCTCAAACTCGACACAGTGCTTGTGACCTTTGTAGCTGCCCTGCTTGACTCCTTAATTTGCCTGGAATTCCTACAGACCTTTCCCTGCTAGGGCACTCGGACCTGAAGTTCCTATGGTTCCTTGGCCTGACAGCCATTATTTCACTTAGCAGAGCCTAGAAATCCTAGTCCCCTTCGTCCTTACAAACCAGGGTCCTCTTAATTTTTTATTTGCTGTACTAGCACACCACCAGCCTGGTGAATAGAAAGCTTTAACATTTAAAGTGCTTTGTTCATTACCCTGTTTTCCCAATTCTGATACTTTGTTTCATTTTTCTTGTTTGATATGTTCATTATTGACTTTAGAAGTCTTTGTGGTTCTACAGACAGACATCAGAATCTCAGTTTCCTAACTTTTCAGCTATATCTTTCTCTGTAAGCCAAAGTTCATCCTATAAACCTTAGAAACTGACTATAGACCCAAATTGAATTTAAAACTAAATAAGAATCATCTCCTGCTGGTGTTTTCCTTTTTAAAAGGAAAATAGCTGAAGGCAGTTGGGGGGAGATCATCTAGAGGACCGGACTGCCAGTTCACCCACGAGCTGCATTTGGGCCTTCAGAGGCTGCTCACCCCCCCGCCCCCCCAAGAATGTATGTTTTGCCCACCGTCCGCACAGTGGGCACTGGCCCAAGGACACAGCTTTGGGACAGCAGAGTGCTGTTGAGAGCTCCGGATGGTATACGTGACTGAACCCAGTTAAGGCCTCCTTAGACACTTTCAAGACTCTGGCGGGCAGATGGAGGGATCTGCTCACCCTGTGGGCACCCCAGACAAGCCTTGTAACGAGTCAGTTCCCTTGTTCATTAAACCCGCCACCTGCCAGTCTGGAAGGGTCTGCCTCTTTCTTTGGTCTCTCCCAGCCCTTCGTGTACAAGGGCCAGTTTCAGATCATATGTAGGAAGCTCCCCAGGAGATTGTGGAACAACAAAGGCAGTTTATAGATTCTTCCAGAACACACACACAGATTTCCAGAGAAGGCAATGGCTTTGAGATATACTTGGTCAAAAGAAAGGAAAGGAAAAAAAAGGGGGGGGGGGAAGAGGATAAGTCAGGAAACTTGGATATGATCTGAATTTTAAAAATACAATTTTGGCTTCAGTTTGTGAATGTTGTCATTTTGGGGCTTTAAGGGGACTGCCTACAGGTGGCACACCATCACTTTTCCCTTGGCAGAGAACTTTCAGAATGTCCCAGCAATGAGTAGATCTAAAGGAAGCTGGTGTCCGCCCTCCTAAGCACCTGGATGCGACGAAATCAACACATCCCCTGCCAAATAGCTGTGTATCGCGTATGGGTTTTCAAATGAGATCGTGATTATTCAGCTAATGGCCAACACACGTGATCGCAAATGGCCCCTCCCCTCATGTTAAGCTTTCTAGGGTAGTATATAAACGTGCTAATGCAAATAGATGAATTCAAGGGGGCAAACTAGGAAAACTGGGGAAATAATGCCTTTTACTCATGAAAATGCTTCATTTCACCTGGAGAATTAGAGATGATTAATATGTATATGTAAGTTTACATGACATTTTCTTCTCATAATTTAAAAATATAATCCAAGGTGGGCCCGGCTGGCTCAGTTGGAAGAGCATGTGACTCTTGAGCTCTGGGTTGTGAGTTCGAGCCCCACACTGGGTGTAGAGATCACTTAAATAAATAAAACTTAAGAAAGTGTAATTCAAGGGGTTCTTTTTAGATCAACTAAAAGCCACAGAACGTACCTTTCTCGATCTAATCAAGGTATAGTCAATACTGAAACACATGGCAACTTCTTGAAGAGGGATTCAAATAAAGGGACGTTCTCAAGTTTTCTCTGAAGTACTTCAGCCGTTGCCAGTGGAAGGTGCTGCTGACGTCAAGCAACGCTAGTCGGTCTGACACTGGTCCAAGTAATCCTGATTATCTTATTTCCGGAGAATGGAAAACTGTAGGAGTTTGCATAGTCAATGACCTAGTGAGATTGGTCTTACAAAGAGGAAATTCTCCTTAAGAGCTACAGGGGCCAAGCTGTCATCCCAGACCCCGCAAGCACGAGTACATGATGAGGCTCTGCAGGGGAAAACAACATTAACCCCCCAAAAATAACGACCTCTCTCATCAGTTTAAGAGTGGAGAAAACTCACTTGATCAAACCCTTGTTCCAACTAGATCACTGTGTCAGATTTCCTCCATACACACAGCCAAATTATTACTGGGTTCTAATGTTGGGCGAGAAGAATAGTTTAAACTATACCTTTGATCTTTGGATAAACCAGACAGTTAAACAACTTCAAAATGTGCAAAAACAGACGTTCTCCTCGAGTTATCCAGGCTCTACGAAGTACCTTTCAAGTGACCCACAAGTCTCACCTACTGAACAGCCACACAGGTGAGAGCAAAATTCAGGTTTCCAACCAAAATTGTCAAATGTTATCCGGCAAAAACTGCCATTCCCGAGGACAGCTTGTCAGGTGGTGGATCAGTCTTAGATTCCTCTGCTTTCCTCTGCAACTGCTCTCCGGACCTTGAGCCGCTCACACACGACCGGGCGGAGAGTCAAGGTCAGAGGAAGTGAAAGTCAACAAGCGCTTACTCAGCAGGGCATTGTGTCGCTTCAGGTAGGCAATTATGTCTCCTTGCTTTTCAACGATGTCTTCTAGGCTTGAATTAGACCTGCAGGGAATCAACATATTCACCAGTACTCAGTCTCTCTTTGCAAATGGGTCCCCTCCCAGTTTCTAGTACGGCATATTGTATTTGTGACTTTTTCTTGAGATGCTGTAAGCCCAGGTAATATTCCAAAATGAGATTCTTTCATCAGACTTGGTTTTATCCAGCTGAATGGGAGTAAGCAAATCAAACTTAATTCTAGGCACATATGCATAATCATAAACTCCAAGCATAAGAATGCTTTCTAGATTTCCAAGGGGGGGGGAGAAAAAACCTTATAATTCTCTCTAGTTTTCATTCCCCACCCAAAGCTTACCTGAATCCAGTCTCCGAGGTAATATTGCTGGGGTAAGCATAGATTTTTTCTTCTTCGAGTACATCAGGCTGTGGTTTGGCTTTATTAAATTTTCGAATTTTCACTAAAATAATAAAGTCATTATTGTCAGGTTATCTAATTATGAAAAAAACTTTTACTTGCATTTATTCAAATTACATTAATTGGCTATGCTTTTCAAGTAGGTTAATATGGATGAAAGTGCTTTATAAAGTAAATAAACAGTTTTGTTTATCGATGTACTCAAGCCTTTGAAAGTCTGTGAGCAGGCTTGAACTAAACACTGGACTACAGAGAGTGTCATGATTATTGATAATAAGAACAGCTATGATTTTTTTTTGTAAATTTAAAACACAGAAGGCACAGGTGAACTACTGTGTATGGATGACCTCATTCAGTTCTCAGAACCACCCCCTGAAGCAGATGCCCTTATGACTCCTACCTTCTACAACAAAGTGAAGCCCAGGGAAGTTAAGTAAGTACCAGGTTTCCAGTCCAGGAACCATGACTTTAAGCCTCCATTGTTGAAACTACCCTATAGAAAGAGCTACTAGTCCGGGCAAAAATACAGATAAACCAAAATCAAAGTTTGCATGAGGAGCTGTGGCAGCCCTGGAAAGCAGCCCCTTAACTCAGCAGGAGTAGGATGGAAGGGACAATCATGGAGGAGGAAGATGGCAGGCCTTGAGTCCAGCCTTGAGGAAAACAGAACTAACTGCACAGACTAGGGGAGGAGAGACGAAGGGTGTTTTAGGTACGAGAAGAGACTGAACAAATACTTAGGACCTTGAGAAGGGGTGTGTGTGTGCACTCACGTGTGTGTGTGTGTGTGTGTGTGTGTGTGTGTGTGTGTGTGTGAGGGAGTCGAAAGCTAGGCAGGGAAGACATGAGTGACTGCCAAGGCATTGAAATTTTGTCCTGAGAGTAAATGGGAGTCATTGAAAGGGGCTCACCATCATCCCTGAAGGGCAGGGGTGAGTAGGGCCAGCTCATGCAGGGCCTTGTATGCCACACCAAGATCTCTGATTTTCTTCCTTAGGCCTTTAGAAAACTCTGAACAGGGAAGCTGTTAATGATGAGAGTTACTTCTGAATACAATTACATTGGCAGGAGGAAGGAATACAAAGTAAGACAACAGAGGAAGGGAGACCACCTAGGGTGTCTACTGGATAACTGGAATTATCCACATAGGACATGATGAGGGTCTAATCCAGGCAGTGGCAGTGACAGTGACAGGGGAGGAGACAGATGTGGGAGGCAGACTTAACAGGATTGATGACTGAGGGAGGGGAGAGTAAGGTGGAAGGAAGAATCCAGGATAACCAAAAGGTTTCAGATTGAGCAGGAGCTGCGGGCTAGCGCTGTTAGCTGAGGTAGGGGAGGGGGCACAGGATGGGGGAAGGCTTGGAAGAAGAGACAGACGTTCAGGTCACTTCTGTCTTGGTACACTGGAACACCTGGGTGGAAATGATCACTGGGCAGGTGAATATAAAGGTCTGGGTGGCTCTTTTCACCTGAGGGCTGCCCACTGGTGTGAGGACGGTAACTTTCATATGTAGAGGAAAGGATGCGGGAACGCTGACACCCACTGATATTAAAGAGATGGGGGAAAAAAGGAAATGAGGAGAGAGAGGAGGAGAACTGGGAAAGAACAGTTCACTGCCAGAAAGATGAAGACACGGAGAGGACCCAGGGGATGTGGCAGTTTGGAGGTCACCGATGAACCTGGCAGTTTGTGGGGATAAGTGACATTATGGACTGAACCGTGTTCCCTGAACATTGACACATTGAAGCCCTCACCCCTAAAGTGATGGTCTTTGGAGATAGGGCCGCCGGTGAGGTAATCAACAGTAAATGAAGTAATAAGGGTGGGCCCTGATCTGACAGGAGAAATACCAGGATGTGCCTGCACAGAGCACAAGGCCGTGTGAAGACACCGCCAGAAGGCAGCTCAGGAGGGGAGGCTCAGGAGAAACCAAGGCTGTCCATACATTGACCTTGGACTGGCAGCCTCCAGAACTGTGAGGAAATGAATCTGTGTGGTTTCAGCCCAGTCCTGGTACTGCACTGTGGCAGACGACTGTGGGGGGAGTCAGAGGCAAAGAGGCGGAGAAGCAGACACGGTAAAAGCCGCTGTTCCCCACCACTCAGGGGTGACAACAGACCAGGACAGTTGGCACTCTGGACAGTAGTTAACTGGGCTGGGGCTCCGCCCTGCCTGAATAATAACTCTGGGAGCGGGCTGGCATGAGTAGTCTTCCCCAGAGGTGGCTTCCGGGGGAGAAAGCCAGGGCTGGAGGCGGTGATCGTCAACCCTGACTGAACATGAGAATTACATGTGCAACACCAAATGGATGAGAGTATTTGGCATGTGGGTGGGGGGGAGGGGAAAGGGTCAGACCCCGGCACTACATTTTGTAAAAGCTCCACATGCCATTCTTTCCTTTTTTATAACAACTTTCCAGATAAAATTCACAATCATGCATTCAGCTGCTGGAAGTATACAAGTCAATGGGTCAGTATTTCAGAGAACTGGGCAACCACCCCCACAGTCAATTTTAGAACACGTTCATCCCCCCAAAGAGAAACCCGGTGTCCACTAGCAGTCATTCTCCATTTGCCCCCTGCCCCCCAGCTCAGAGGTAACCGCTGAGGTACCCAGCGGTTCAGAGGTACCCAGATCAGAGGTAACCGCTGATCTATTTCCTCTCTCTGTACACGTGCCTGTTCTGGGCATCCCATATCCATGGGCTCGTACGTAGACTGTCTTCTGTAATGGCTGCTTCCACTTAGCATAATGTTTTCAGGGTTCATCCATGTTGTAGCACATAGTACATCAGCCCATGAGTCGTGCCTTTTTAGGACTGAGTAATATTCTGTTGTACAGAGCAAACACATTTTGTTTATCTATTCATCAGTTTATCCTAGCATCCACTAGACGATTTCCCCTCTGGGCTATTATAAACAGCCCTTCTTTGAACAATTGTGTATGCGTTTTTGTGGAGATGTCTTGGATATATACAGAGTCACGTGACACCGTTTCTCCTTTTGTGGCGCTGCCAGGCTCCACGTGTGATTCGAATGTGCCCTCTTGTACGAGAACTAGGCTCAAGAAGTTGAAGTAAAGAGGTTAAAAGTGAGAAAGTTGGGGGATGTGCAGAAGGCCCACCAGGAAGGACCAGGAGGAAGCACACAGTATGCTGCCAAAAGAGCCAAGTGTGCCCTGTACCTAGATGCCCTTGACTTTCAGATACAGCAAGAAAGTGGGAAATGAGAAGCACCTTCTGGCTTTCAATGGCACAGGCATGAAACCTGCGGTGCTACAGCTCGCAGGTTAGGGGAGACAGACTGAGCCCCGAGGCTCCCTCCAACAGGTCAGGGAGAGCCCTGACAAAGGAGACTATGGGGCCCCATTGAGGCAGGCAGGAAACCAGGAAAGCCAGAGGCCCGAAGCAAGTGAGGGGTAAGCTTCTAGGAGGTAAACTGTGTCCAAGGTCATCCAGTAAAGATGAAGGCCGAGAATTGAGTTCACTGGCAGTGAATCTGAGTTGTTCAGTGTTCACATCTTAGTTCTCTAAAACGGTATCTTCCCCATAACAATCCCTGAATAAAGGAAGAAGCTTGGAAAAAGTGTAAGTTTCTTGAACTGGAGGACAAGAAATAACAGCTATATAGTATTAAAGTAAAATTCAGGGGACAGAAATAAAAGACAAACCACAGTCTGACGAAATAAAAAGGTCTTGGGCGCCTGGGTGGCTCAGTCATTAAGTGTCTACTTTTGGCTCAGGTCATGATCCAGGGGTCCTGGGATCAAGCCCCACATCAGGCTCCCTGCTCAGTGGGAAGCCTGCTTCTCCCTTTCCTACTCCCCCTGCTTGTGTTCCCTCTCTCACTGTGTCTCTCAAATAAATAAATAAACCTCTTTAAAAAAAAGGTCTCTGTGGTCTTTAAAATAGATTAAATTGAACACATTCAGCATTTTATAGATAAGGCAGTTAACACCACTCTTCTCATTGTAAGCCAAAGAAAGCAGGGATACTAAAACATCAAAATACTAAAAAAGACAGGTGGACTTATTCACCACTTACATTTTCTTTCTTTCTACACTGAACCTCTTACAACTTCAGAGCAATGATACCAGCTGCTGGAAAGCTGATAACTGAGTGACATTATTGAATGTTTTGTTTATTTTTAAATGAATGGAGAGCTAATCAAATTTAGTATCTCAAAACTGTTTCAGGTTTTATTTTCCTAGTTTTCCCCTATAGAGGAAGTAAAGAAAATTAGTGCTCAATGAGAAGGGTCCATCTTGGTTTCTAGAGATTAACGACTTAAAATGCAAATAAATTAGTCAAGGTTAGGTGAGAATTAGTATCTATCAAAGAATCATGTCCTCAAGAGTCGCTATTAATGTTACCAAACTCCCTATCTTTTAAAATCATTTCAGTATAAACAGGGAAAATCCATACATCCATAATCCATACGTACATAAATACAAAATTTAAGGAATCAACCTTGAATTTTCTATGATACTGAACAAAAGCAACATTCTTTTTTTTTTTAAGATTTCATTTATTTATTTGACAGAGAGAGATCACAGGTAGGCAGAGAAGCAGGCAGGGGGAGGAGGGGAGCAGGCTCCCTGCTGAGCAGAGAGCCCGATGCGGGGCTCGATCCCAGGACCCTGAGATCATGACCTGAGCGGAAGACAGAGGCTTTAACCCACTGAGCCACCCAGGTGCCCCCAAAAGCAACATTCTGTCTCTAGAAGCTACTCCCTAAATCTCTCCTGTCAGAACCTACAGTATATTTAGGAGTGCCTGGGAGGCTCAATCGTTAGGCATCCGCCTTCGGTTCAGGTCATGATCCCAGGGTCCTGGATCAAGCCCTGGATCAAGCCCCACATCAAGCCCCGCATTGAGCCTGGCACTGGCACTGGGCTCTGGGAGCCTGCTTCTCTCTCTCCCTCTGCTGCTCCTCCTGCTGTGCTCTCTCCGTGTCAAATAAATAAAATCTTAAAAAAAAAACACAACAAACCCTACAGTACATTTAAAGGAACATTATAATTTAATAAGTTAAGCTTACTCTTGAGGATGTGGAAGTAAAACAATCATACTTGAATCTTCTAAAGAAATTCAATATTTGCAGAAACCTTAAATTTATAATAATTATAAACCTTTCCTATGTAAACCATCTATTTACTTTGCAACTGTGAATTACCAATTATCAGGTTTTCTTACAGTAGGAAGCATATTTATTTGAGATTTAACAAAAGTTTTTTTTTTAAAGTTTTTTTTTATTTATTTGACACAGAGGTAGAGATCACAAGTAGGAAGAGCAGCAGGCAGAGGGAGAAGGAGAAGCAGGCTCCCCACTGAGCAGAGAGCCCAATGTGGGGCTGGATCCCAGGACCCTGGGATCATGACCTGAGCCAAAGGCAGATGCTTAACTGACTGAGCCACCCAGGTGCCCCACAAAACAGTTTTTTAATGGTGTTTTTATTCAGATAAAAATTTAAAAATTAAACTAAGTAAAGAAGAAATATGCTACAAAGTCTTTGAGTATAGAATAAAGCAATTCTTTTTAGTTGGGAAGACAATATTTTAAAATAAATGGAAAAGAATAAAATAAAAGAAAACCCTTTTTGTTTAAGTTTAGGTGTCCTGCAATTAATTGTGTCTAATTGTAAAAATGAGTTCCTGTCAGGATTCTTGGAATATCTGTTTCCTCTGCCTCTTAAACACTCTCAGGATTTGGATCTCTTTGTTTCTAATATTAGATGTCTTATTTATAATTAATTATAGATGCCACAGCAAATCCTTTAAAAATAGTACAGTAAGTCCTAGAGAAATAAATCTTGGACTACATTTTAACAATATTAATTTCCCCTTATTTACACAATTGAGATTCACATGATCTTTGGAATATTGTTGTTACCTCCTTCTATGTCACAGAGCATTCTATAGATCTTTACTACAAGAAGGCCTGCACCCCTTGTAGTAAATAAAAATTGTAGAGTACTAAAATAACAGGCTAAGCGAATTCTATATTCAGATCTAAACGATGACCTCATTTACAGCTTCTGACAGACATGTCGTAGACTGGAACTGATCTCAATCAAGAAGGTAATTCAATATTCATGTGTCATATGGATCACTTTACTGAAATAGCAAGATGTTTCTTTTTTTTTTTTTAAAGATTTTTTTAATTTATTTGACAGAGAGAACCACAGCGAGAGAGGGAACACAAGCAGAGGGAATGGTAGCGGGAGAAGCAGGCTTCCTGCAGAGCAGAGAGCCCGATGCGGGGCTCGATCCCAGGCCTCTGGGATCTGACCTGGGCCGAAGGCAGACGCTTAACGATTGAGCCACCCAGGCGCCCCACAAGATGTTTCTTATATATTGAAAAATGAACCTTACTTTAAAACTAGTCTCATTCTTTTCTAGAAAGTGGATGATATACATTTATTTTTTTTAAGATTTTTATTTATTTATTTGACACAGAGAGAGAGATCACAAGTAGGCAGAGAGGCAGGAAGAGAGAGAGGGGGAAGCAGGCTCCCCGCCGAGCAGAAAGCCCAATGTGGGGCTCGATCCCAGGACCCTGAGATCATGACCCGAGCTGAAGGCAGAGGCTTTAACCTACTGAGCCACCCTGGTACCCCTACATTTATTTTTTTAAAGTGAGTTACAAAATGTAATCCTCTCCATAATTTGGCTCATTGTTAGCTGATAATTATAGAAAAATTTATAAAGATCAATCGATAATATGACATTCACATTTACAAACTAGTTACCATTCATATTCTACCATTCATTTTCTAAATACTCTTCTGTTGGCCTAAGGAGATGCACAGAAAAAAAAAAATCAGTAAAATGAAACATAAGTTGAGACCCATGTGACTTTGTCCTTCATAACCAAAAGAAATGACCTCTTCCAAAATGGATACACAAGATATTTTATTGTCACAAAATAACTGTTATGCAGTGCCAGAAAATTAGCTACTATTTTGGACAGATTTTACTGCATGTCAACATTGCAGCAGGAATGAAATCTAGATTTTTTTCCAGGACTTGAATTTTTTTCTGTTAAAAGTATCCTTCCATCTATTTTTCATGTTAACATATCTAAAGTTTATTTTTTTAAAAGATTGTTTATTTTAAAAAGATTTTATTTATTTATTTGAGACAGAGAGAATAAGAGAGGAAGCAGACTTCCCTGCTGAGCAGGGAGCCTGATGCAGGACTCGATCCTGGGACTCCAGGATCATGACCTGAGCCAAAGGCAGTCGCTCAACTCACTGAGCCACCCAGGCACCCGTTAAAAGATTGTTTATTTTAGAGAGAATGTATGGGGGAGAGAGAGAGAGAGAATCCTCAAGCAGACTCTCCACTGAGCACTGAGCCTGATATGGGGCTTGATCCCAGGATCCTGAGATCATGATCTGAGCTGTAATCAAGAATCAGCCACTTAAACAACTGAGCCACCCAGGCGCCCCTCTAAAGTAAAGCTTCCTTTAATATTAACTACTGAGAGTTCTGAGAGAGAGAGAGAAACGGGCCAATCCTCAGACAGCTCTAAATTTAGAAAATGAGTTCCTAAATGGACCTATCCTAAAGCAAGTCTGGGATAATGCAGTTTTGCATGCATTGTTTATTTACTTATTTTGAATTTTGTCATTTTAAATTTAACCGCCAGACTTACATCCCAGTTGCCTTTGAAGAAGCAAAAGTCTGTGGGTCTTTTTAATTTTTTTTTTAACGATAAGGTGTCACTTGACAGAAATCAATTTATGACACAAATTTAGAAGCATCACTGGTATGTTGCTGTTCGTTTGAAATTGAGGAAGTTTGCATGTGGGCAGCAATGAAATGTACAGGTGCTTTAACAGGCTCCCAGTTGCTAGGAAAACCTTGCCATGAAGATAATGGCCACGCTTCCCATGATCAGGGATGAAACAAGCAGTTCACAGTCTTTTGCCCAACAGTCTTGATGTAATTCTCACCTGTGTAAATGAGCAGACAGGTCAGGGAACATATCAGTTCCAGGGCCAGGATGGCCAGGATAAGGTCAAGATACAGCCTGCTGGGCTCCGGGAAGGAGTGCTGCACGCACAGCACGAGGAGGAGAGCCGTGCTGCCTGCGGAGGACAAGGAAGTGTATGGTTAGCAGAGCCCGCTTGGGGTCCACACAGCAGGTGTGTGCCCAGGCCCCGTTACACTAAGCAGTGAAGGAAGCAACAGTAAAACTCCCCAACTGCTGCTCCCCTGAGGGAAAAACCCCAGTGCATCTAAGAGTTAATGATGCCCCCAAAATACAATTACTAAGAATCTGCATTTTCTTAAAAACTAAGAAATTATTCTTTGTTCTATAAAATAATTAACAATGGCATTGCATGAAGTCCTATGTGCATTTACAAAGGGATGCAGGGGCACCTGGATGGCTAAGTCGGTGGAGCCTCCGACTCTTGATCTCTGACTCATGGTCTCAGGGTCATGTGATTGAGCCCCTTGTTGGGCTCTGCACTCAGCAGGGAGTCTGCTTGTCCCTCTCCCTCTGCTCCTCCCCCTGCTCACTCTCTCTCAAATAAATACATAGGGATGAAGTTTTTAGAAATTTGCATTATCTCAGTTCTCCCAAATCCAGAGGCACTTGAGGACCCTTGTGGCCCATCCTGGTCACATACTGTACCAACAGAGAACTGCACAGAGGTTAAGAATGTTGCAGTTATATGGACCGCCTGGGTGGTCATCTGGGACAATCTGCTGACCGTGGACAAATGACTTGACACCTCTGCTCAACTTCCTTGTCTGAAAAACGGGAATGACAGTACCTTCCTCACAGTGCTCTTCTGAGGAATGAATGAGTTAATACATGAAAAATACTTAGAATGTACTTGGCAACTATTTGATCAATATGAACTCTTCCCTTCCCCCCCCACACTTATATCTATTATTTGGTTTTGAAGATCAGTAGCCTTGTTCTGTGCTTTTATTTTGAAGAGTACAACGCAGAAGAGAAATAAAATTCTGAAGCAAAGAGGCTGGGTCTTGCCATTGTGTAGGGTATAACTGTGAGTTCGCCACAGGGACTTTCTTGCAGGAAGGGTTGTATGGCAGTGTGCCTGGGATTTTGAAAGATTACACGAAACCAAAATTATTATTATTAGTAGTTTTATTTTTAAAGATTTTATTTATTTGTCAGGGGGGAGAGAGACCACAAGCAGGGGGAGTGGCAGGTAGAGAGAGAAGTAGACGCCCCGCTGAGCATGGAGTCCCGATTCAGGGCTCGTTCCCAGGACCCTGGGATCATGACCTGAGCAAAAGGCAGACACTTAACTGACTGAGCCACCGAGGCATCCTGAAACCAAAAGTATTATTATAATGCTGATGATACCTACCATTTATTGAATAACTAGGCACTATTAGTTCACTTCCTCCTGCGACAGAGTTTGTGTGAAAAATATTTCCCCAATTTTATAGAGAAAAGGTAACAAGATGAAGCTAATCACTAGCCCACAATACTATCATGTGCCTTAGAAACAACGGTTACACTCATCTGATTAGCTGGACGTTCTACACCCTCGTGGATTTACCTTTTTATTCTTCATATAAGAAAACAATATTTAAAGAAAGTAGAAACCGGGTCAATACCTGCCCCAATCTCTTTGGCTTTCTGGGTCCTTATATGAGCAACGTAAAAGTGATGCCATCTCTGATTAAAAGTAAGGGTCCAATTGCTTAGAAATATTAAGGGTCATATGTTAGCAAGAATTTAAAAGTGAGTGGAAAGGTAAAGATCAGACAATCCCTTAGTGGGCCTCAGAAATACTATTTCCAGACCACTCACTTCAGAGACTGAACATCATTTTGGTCATAATACATATAAGGTCTTTTAAGTTAAAAATGGGTTTTTCCTTTTATCTTTGTGGGTGGGAGGAAAGGTTATAGTGACATCTTCTGGCCAAAACCAAGTACTACACTTCAGCAGCTGATAAGCTAAAAAGCTCTTCCTCAAGGAAGAAGTAAACGTGTCCCCCCTTCCACAATGAGTCAAAATCAGCCATTTCTATAAAATGCTTCTCTGTTGTTTTTTTGTTTTTTTTTTTTTAAATGCTTCTCTGTTATCACATGGTTCTACAGCTTCCACCGAGAACATCACAGAGTGGGTGAACTCGCAGCTTGCCCTTTAAGAAAATGTATTAACAGAACACAGAAGAAAAATAAAAATTAAATTCTGTAGAGCTGGGGCTCCTGGGTGGCTCAGTGGGTTAAAGCCTCTGCCTTTGGCTTGGGTCATGATCCCAGGGTCCTGGGACCGAGCCCCACATCAGGCTCCCCGCTCAGTGGGAAGCCTGCTTCTTCTCCCTCTCTCACTCTCGCTGTGCTTATGTTCCCTCTCTTGCTGCTTGTGTTCCCTCTCTCACTGTCTCTCTCTCAAATAAAATCTTAAAAAAAAAAAAATTCTGTAGAGCTGTTTTTTCAGGGGGAAAATTATTTTCAAATCTGGTTTCAAAATGTCTAAGTATTTATTCTGGATTCAAACTGAAAAAAAAGGGTCTTTTAAAAGGTAGGAACTTAAAACACCAAGGCAAAATACCTAAAGAACTTCAATTTAATTCCACTGAGCCTTTTTAAAATGTTTGCATCAACCAACAAAGTGGGTACTAATGCAGCTAAGTCCTGTACGGACTTTCTGACCTTGCTTTCATAAATTGTTTTTCAAGTTTTCCATTTTGGAAAATGCAGTTCATTATATCACAGTCTCTCACTGAAAGACAAACACTGAACTTCATTTAAGGTAAAGCCAGTTCCTTCCTCTTACCCTACAAGTATCAAATAACAACAGCAGCTTATCTTCTTGATACAATTAAGACAGCTCATACCAAAAGGGGGGAAAAGTCTCTATTACGCACAGGCAGATACATGGACACCATGTTCACAATGGGGGGGGGGCAGAAAATGTCACCCCAAAATGGTTTTTGGCATAAGGATTATTTTAAGCTGATTATTTTTAAGAAACAGCAGACCCAGGCGAAGCCCTGAAAGCTGAATAGAAGTTGCCCTCCCTTTATTTTTCAAGATTTTATTTACTTATTTGAGAGAGAGCAAGAGAGCACAAGCAGGGGAAACAGCAGAGGGAAAGGGAGAAGCAGGTCCACGCTGAGCAGGGAGCCTGATGTGGGGCTCGATCGCAGGACTCTGGGATCATGACCTGAGCCGAAGGCAGACACTTAACTGACTGAGCCACCCAGGCACCCTGGAAGTTACCCTTTTGTAAGAGACAGTTATAAAGGAAACTAGCTTGTAAGCTTGTAAGCTAGTTTGTGTTTGTGTCCTCCCTTTTGTACTAGGAAGAGAAGGAAGACTTTAAATTTCTAGAAACTATGATCCACAGAGAAGGCACAGACTTAAATCTGCATAATAATCTTACCATTGTTTCCAGAGCCCCCCCCACCCCCACTCCCACTCACCTTCCCGTAACTCCTCCCACTGCCTCACCACAATGTCTCTGGTCTCTTTGCCTAGAGATGGTATTTAAGGTGGTGGCAGGGCCCATTTTGGAGAGTTACTCAGTTTTCTTGGGTCTCTCACATGTAACACGGGAGGTATGCATGTTAATAAACTTCTGTTTATTTTTTCTTGTTAACCTTTTATCACAGTGGGGTCTCAGCCAAAAATCTACCTACAAGGGTAGAGGGAAATTTTTCCCCCTCCCATATGATAACAAACACAGATATCAAAGGAAAATTAAGACTATACTGGGGTGCCTGGGAGGCTCGGTGGGTTAAGCGTCTGCCTTTAGCTCAGGTCATGATATCAGGGTCCTGGGATTGAGCCCCACCTTGGGCTTTCTGCTCAGTGGGGAGCCTGCTTCTCCCTGTCTGCCTGCTGCTCCCCCTGCTTGTGTTTTTTTCTCTCTGTCAAATAAATAAATAAAATCTTAAAAAAAAAAAAAGGAAAATTAAGACTATATTAAAAAAAGCTCCAACACATTGAGGTGATCTGAATTTTAGTGGCCACAACGCACATCACTCTCACAACAAACATGAGAATATATTTGATTATAAAGTCAGACCTCCCATTTTCCTTCTGCTGGCATTTCTACCACACAAGGAAGGCGCAGACAAGCTGAGCCAGACTCACCGGTTGAGTGTATCATCAGTGCGAGTCCTTTAAGATGCCTCGTGGCTAGGTAGATCATGTTATAGCCTCGGTTTCTGACTTTGTTGTGGTGATACTGGATGTAGCGTTCAAGGAGGAAATGCAGAATCCACAAAATTACTTTTCCAAGGATTATGACTGTCTGAACTTTCAGTGGATTGGTATAGTTTCCTGGGCACTTGTCCTCAATTGGATTAGGGTAAGAACAAAGCACACCTGTTAAAAACGCTAAAATGACAAATACAACCTGGCAGAAAGGAAAGCAGTAGGATTAATATTCACTATTCAGAATTAAGAAATGATATTTACCATCCAAGCACATACTCATATCTATGATTTTTGTGATCCTATTTATATAAATGAATTTAAGGGGCACCTGGATGGCTCAGTGGTTTGGGGCCTCTGCCTTAGGCTCAGGTCATGATCTCGGGGTCCTGGAATCCAGCCCCGCATCTCTCCCTCTGCCTGCCTCTCTGCCTACTTGTGATCTCTCTCCTCTCTGTCAAATAAATAAATAAAATCTTTAAAAAAATAAATGAATTTAAAAACAACTTATTTTGGCCATTTTACAAAAATGATTTAAACAGAAAATTTGGAGAAAAATTTGCAGAAAATTTGGAAACAAATCAAGTAAGAGAAGTCACCCCAAATCCCATCTAACAGAGATAAGGACTTAAACAATTTCTTGCCCACTTCTCTTATTGAAAAGAGTAAAAATAGT
>CM053604.1:119081193-119097312 GCA_028646535.1 Procyon lotor
TGGTTCCTTTTTCTCCACATCCTCGCCAACATCTCTTGTTTCTTGTGTTGTTGATTTTAGCCATTCTGACAGGTGTGAGGGGATATCTCACTGTAGTTTTGATTTGCATGTCCCTGACGATAAGTGATGTTAGGCATATTTTCACGTGTCTGTTGGTCATTTGGATGTCTTCTTTGGAGAAATGTCTATTCATGTCTTCTGCCCATTTTTTAATTGGATTGTTTTTTGGGTATTGAATTTCCTAAGTTCTTTGTATATTTTGGATTCTAACCCTTTATTAGATATGTCATTGGCAAATATCCTCTCCCATTCCGTAGATTGCCTTTTAGTTTTGTGGTTTGTTTCCTTTGCTGTGCACAAGTGTTTTATTTTGATGTAGTCCCAATAGTTTAACTTCTGTTTCTTTTGCCACAGGAATCTTTTCTAGAAAAAAGTTGCTATGGCTAATAGTAGAGAAATTATTGCCCTGAAGAAAAGAAGTGTTTTCTTCACGGAGTTTATGGTTTCGGGTCTCACATTTAGGTCTTTCATCCATTTCAAGTTTATTTTTGCGTATAGTGAAAGAGAATGGTGCAGTTTCATTCTTTTGCATGTTGCTTTCCAGTTTCCCCACAAAAAGAGACTGTCTTTTTCCCCACTGGATATTCTTCCCTGCTTTGTCGAAGATTAATTGGCCATATAATTGTGGGTTCATTTCCAGGTTTTCTATTCTATTTCATTGATCTATGTGTCTATTTTTGCACCAGTACCACACGGTCTTGATCATTACAGCTTTGTAATATAGCTTGAAGTCGGGAATTGTGATGCCTTCAGCTTTGCTTTTCTTTTTCAAGGTCACTCTGGCTATTTGGGGTCTTCTGTGGCTCCATACGAATTTTAGAATCATTTGTTCTAGCTCTCT
Organism: Procyon lotor; assembly: GCA_028646535.1. NCBI lineage: Eukaryota > Metazoa > Chordata > Mammalia > Carnivora > Procyonidae > Procyon > Procyon lotor. The sequence continues at coordinate 119,082,095 of CM053604.1, forward strand.
GAAAAATGCTGTTGGTATTTTGATATTTTAATAGGGATTGCATTAAATGTGTAGATTGCTTTGGGTAGTATAAGCATTTTAACAGTATTTTTTCTTCCAATCCATGAGTGTGGAATGCCTTTCCATTTCTTTATGTCATGGTCCAGTTTTTCATCACTGTTTTATAGTTTTCAAAGTATAGGTCTTTCACCTCTTTGGTTAAGTTTATTCCTAGGTAGCTTTTGGGTTTTGGTGCAATTGTAAATGGGACTGATTCCTTGATTTCTCTTTCTGCTGCTTCATAATTGGTGTATAGAAATGCAACACATTTCGGCACGTTGACTTTGTATCCTGTGACTTTACTGAATTTGTGTATTAGTTTTAGCAGTTTTTTGATGGATCTTTCAGGTTTCCTATATATAGTATCACATCATGTGCAAACTGTGAAAGTTTTCTTCTCCCTTGTTGATTTGGATGCCTTGTGTTTCTTTCTGTTGTCTGATTGCTGAGGCTGGGACTTCTAGCACTATGTTGAATAAACATGGTGAGAGAGGACATCCTTGTTGTTCTTGGCTGTAAAGAAAAAGCTCAGTTTTTTCCCATTTAGGATGATGCTAGCTGTGGCTTTTTCATAGATGGTATTTAATAGGTTGGGGTATGTTTCTTCTAAACCTATTTTGTTGAAGGTTTTTTTTCATGAATGGATGTTGTACTCTGTCAAGTGTTTTTTCTGACCCATTGAAATGACTGCATGGTTCTTACCCTTTTTTAAATAATTAATGTGATGTATCATGTTGATTGATTTATGAGTACTGAACTACCTTTGCAACCCAGGAATAAATCCCACTTGATTGTGGTGAATGATTTTTTTAAATGTATTGTTGCATTTGGCTTACTAGTATTTTGTCGAGGATTTTTGATTCTATGTTCATCAGAGATGTTGGCCTACAGTTCTTTTTTGTCGTGTCTTTTTATCTGGTTTGGGTATCAGGGTAATGCTGGTATTTTTCTTGTTTTTCAACATAAAATTTTCTTAGTCCTAGAATTAAGGCAGTCGATCCCACAGTATCATAGGCAGGCAATTTAATATAAAAAAGTTTTTCAAAGTCATATGTGCGTATGTTTGTGCGTGGGGGGGGGTATAAGTACATAGAGATTACGTTACATAAAGATATGTTATAAAAAAGAAAGTAAAAAGAAAAACAGGCCATAATCCAAGGACCAGGAGACCACCTCTTCAGTTGATATTCTGGGATCGGGAAGCCCTGGAGGAACCATGCCACACTTACTACATCTACACAAGGAGAAAGGATGCTCCTCTCTCCTCAGGGTATTCAGTTCTGAATTCAAGTCCACATGGTGTGTGTCACTGGAGCAGCAGCTGAATGAGTCAATGAACCACATTCATTCACCTCATAAACACTTGGGATCACTAAGAATTTGCCCTTTTCATTTTTCACACTGTAGCAAAGAATAACTACATCCCCTCATGCTTCGGATCTCAATGACCAAAATGGAGATGATTAACAGACTGGATGCAGAGCCATCGATAAGCTACACCAAGACCATCCACACGTACAGGTTTTTGTTTGTTTGTTTGTCCATTCAGGGGTTTCTTTTTGTGTGCATGTGATGTTGAATTTATTTACTTATTTATTTTTCTTGATATAATTGGCATATATCCTTGTGTAAGTTTAAAGAGTATAACTTGGCTTTTTGTTTGTTTGTTTTTTTAACTCTTTATTTTAGTTTTAGTAATCTCAACAGCCAATGTGGGGCTCAAACCTGTGACCCTGAGATCAAGAGTCACACACCCTCCTCCAACTGAGCCAGCCAGGTGCCCCTACAACTTGTTGATTTGATACATTTATATATTGCAATATAACTACCTTCTCAGCGTTAGCTAACGCCTCTATCACTTCACATAATCACCGCTCCCTTGTTGTGGTGAGAACAATTATGATATCTAATCTCTTGGCAACTTTGAAGTTTATAATACACACAGTATGGCTGACTGTAGTCACTAGGCTATGCATTTGATCTCCAGGACTTTTTTTCTTTTTTTTTAAGTGATAGAAGTTTATTATGCAAGGATGCAGAAAAAGCTCTCAGGTGTGACAGAGGTCCTGACAGGGCTGCCCTCTCTAGAACTTATTTATCTACTAGTTGCAACACACGTGCCTTTAGAAATCCCCAGACATTTGGGGTGCCTGGGTGGCTCGGTCAGTTGGGCATCCAATTCTCTCTCTTTTTTTTACTTTCTCCACCATTACCTAATTTACTGCTTATTTATATATTTATATTATTAACATATAAAGTATTATTTGTTTCAGGGGTACTGGTCTGTGGTTCATTAGTCTTACACAATTCACAGTGCTCATCACAACACACACCGTCCCCAGGGGTCATCCAACTCTTGATTTCGGCTCAGATCATGGTCTCAGGGTTGTGGGATCGAGCCCTGTGTCAGGTTACACACTAAGAACGGAGCCTGCTTAGGATTCTCTCTCTCCCTCTCCCTCTGCCTCCCCACCCCCAAATCACACTGTTGCTTAAAAAAAAAAGAAAAAAAAAAAAGAAATCCCCAGACATTTGTAATGTTATCATTGTTTAAAACATGGTGCAATACTACTTATTGTTCTGCTGCAACTTGATTTCTCTGCTTAACATTATTTCCTATGTACAGATAAATTGATAAATTTCTGTGTCAGCATATGTAGATTTATCTACATCTTTTTTTGTTTTAGTAACTGAAAAATACCTGCATAGGGTAAAAAGAAATTTCAAATAGTGCAAAAGGCAAACAGTAAAATACATGAGGTGTGCCTTCTACTGAGGCCCTCAGTCCTCCACTGCAGTGGCACCTAGTGTTAAAGGATCTTGTGAATGCTTCTAGAAATTTCCTCTTATACGTGGGAATACACATGCACACCACCCTTCTCAACTATCTTTTAAAATGTGCAAATGGGAACATTCTGTGCAAACCCAAATGTAAACCTATGTTTGTGAATACTCAGCAATGTAAGTGTGAAGGCTAGTCTAATTAAAATATACACATCCACCCTGTTTCTTTTCAAACAGTTGCAGAGCATTCCTTCCTACGTATTTCATATGGAAATCCAAATGTCCTCTGAATGGTGGTAGTTGCAATATCTTGATATTACAGACAACATTGCTATTATTAACAATATCCTTACATGTATGCAAATATATTTACAATGAATTCTTTGAAGTAGACAGATAAGTAAAAAAGTATGCACATTTTAAATGTTAGTAGATGTAGCCAAACTGCCCTGAGGAACGTATACACACACACACACACACACACACACACGAGCTTATATATAATTATATTACATTATATATATGAGCATATATATACACACACACACACATATATATATTTTTTCATATATAGATTTTTTAAAATATTCATTTGACAGAGAACACAGCAGGGGCAGCAACAGAGGGAGGGGGAGAAGCAGGCTCTCCACTGAGCAAGGAGCCCAACACGGGGCTCGATCCCAGGAACCTGAGATTATGACCTGAGCCGAAGGCAGATACTTAACCGACTGAGTCACCCAAGCATCCCGAGCTTATATATATTTTTAAGAATATCACCCTCTGTATGGATTACTTTGTCCCAGCCAACTTACATGTATTAATAAGAGAAGATTTGCTATGATAACCGTAGGAAGAGGATGGAATCTGGGTCTAAACTGAGCGTGTAATGAATGGTGTGGGAGATGCTGCGTGTCCAGGAGAGGGTCATCTTCAATACTCTGGGTGAGATCCAAGGAACCCTGAGGTACAGACAAACAGAAGCAAACTATAACCACCACTTTCTAGATTATGTTTCTAAGACAAATCTATTAAATTCTAAAGCATTAAAAACCATTACACAAATTAGAGGCAAGAAAAATATGCTCCCTACCTAAAGCCAGTATCATAAACTTCTAGATAACTACTGTATACAAATTGGTGAAAACTGGGCGCCTGGGTGGCTCAGTGGGTTAAAGCCTCTGCCTTTGGCTCAGGTCATGATCTCAGGGTCCTGGGATCGAGCCCCACATTGGGCTCTGTGCTCAGAAGGGAGCCTGGTTCCCCCTCTCTCTCTGCCTGCCTCTCTGCCTGCTTGTGATCTCTCTCTCTCTGTCAAATAAATAAATAAAATCTTAAAAAAAAAATTGGTGAAAACAAGTATTAAAATGGTTAGAGGATATCTTACTTCAATTATCTTTGAATGAGGTCATACATAATGAGATTAAAGCAAACAATTTTTTAAGTCCTTAAAACTTAGTTGTTGATTTATCTAACATTACTTAGATTATTGATGAAATAATTACATACAGTTGCAATTCTTTTTTTTTTTTAAGATTTTATTTATTTATTTGACAGAGAGAGAGAGCGCGATCACAAGTAGGCAGAGAGGTAGGCAGAGAGAGAAGGGGAAGTAGGCTCCTTGCTGAGCAGAGAGTCCGATGCGGGACTCGATCTCAGGACCCTGAGATCATGACCTGAGCTGAAGGCAGAGGCTTTAACCTACTGAGCCAGCCAGGTGCCCCACAGTTGCAATTCTTTTTTTTTTTTTTTTTTTTAAAGATTTTATTTATTTGACAGAGAGAAACACAGCGAGAGAGGGAACACAAGCAGAGGGAATGGTAGTGGGAGAAGCAGGCTTCCCGCTGAGCAGAGAGCCCGATGCGGGGCTCGATCCTAGAACCCTGGGATCATGACCTGGGCCGAAGGCAGACGCTTAACGACTGAGCCACCCAGGTGCCCCCCCACAGTTGCAATTCTTAAACTACATCTTGATGTTCCACAAAAATTTGGAAAGTTGGCGGAGGCTTTATTAAACTTTCAGTTATGATAGAAATGTTTTATTTATTTTTTTCTTTGTAAGATTTTACTTATTTATATGACAGAGAGAGATCACAAGTAGGCAGAGAGTCAGGCAAAGGGAGAGGGGGAAGCAGGGTCCCCGCTGAGCAGAGAGCCTGATGCAGGACTCCATTCTAGGACCCTGAGATCATGACCTGAGCCGAAGGCAGAGGCTTTAAACCACTGAGCCACCCAGGTGCCCCAGATAGAAATGTTTTAAAGAAGGAAGCAGATCACCCTGATAGAGCCTCAAGGAGACTTTAGTTTACAGATACTAGATTCTCAATGAAAACAACTAGTTGTGAAGTCCTTGAAGTAGCTGCAACCTAAACTTTAATCTGTTTTATTTAAAGGTATTGTCTCAGTAGGAACAGTACTACCAGATCTCTGGTGCATGTAATCATCTCTTAATCTCGGACCCTTGCTGAAAACTACTATATATAAGGTAATATAAAATTTAAAAAATTCTAAACCTCTCCAAAAGTTTGCATTTCCATTGGGGAAGCTAGGGATAAAGGCATACAGGATGAAATAATAATATAAGTGAGCTAACTGGATGAAAACAGGATGGAAATAAAGATTTCATTGGAAAAAGGGAAGCCTGAGAATAGCATTTGGAAAGAGATAAAGGCTCTTTGGAAGGGGTAGAGTGAGACAAATGATATAGGGATGGTGTCTAGGCACCAGATTACAAAGACAAAAATAATAATCTGGAGCCTAACTCAGATCTGGGGCGGGCTTCTCAATTTCCAAATTCAGGCATTCAATGCTGCTTGCAATTTTTTTTTTCATTCAGTGCCTACATACAGCTTCCATACATACTAAACTAAACAGCTACATACAAACTAAACAGTTTGCCATAACTTACGGGATGATTCTGATTATTTCCGTTCTTTTCCAGATTCCTCTACTTCTAGTCTCTCTCAGTCAGCAGATGTCCCAGACTCCACAAAGCTTCCCCTGGCTACCATCTGTGCATCCTTGCAGGCCCCGCTGGGGCAATTCCCACACGTAGCCTTCCCCGGGCCTGCAAGCTTCTGGATCACGCCACACCTCCACGCCCTCCCATGCGTTTGCTGCTTGCTTCCTCTATCATACTATCCTGTGATGCTCTTACTTCTTACCTATTCTCACCAGTAGATTTCATGAGACCCACGAACTCCCCACTGCGTATTTGTCTTTGTAATCCTGGCGTCCAACAGTGACTCAGGATTAGCTCCCGAGGAACCAATGATGAATGAATGACTGTTGGGATCCCATCTCGGCAGTGTTCCTTACTCAGGGTGTCGTCAAAGACTTGGGCTAAGCAGGAGAGGTTATCGGGAGCTGTGGGGACAATCAGCTCCGACCAGACGCAAAGGCAGGAAGTACTGTGGTTACAGGCAAGCTCCTAAGGAGACTGCCCCGTTCTCCGGGGTTCTCTGGCTTCCTTAGCAGTGAGCGAGTTCCTTCATCTCTGTGCCTGTTTCCTCATGTCAGGAACCAGAGTTCTAATAGCTCTTGCTTCATAGCTTTGCTGGGAAGATCCAGCGAGTTACTATTCATAAAAGGGCTGGAACACTGCCTGGCGCAGACTTGGTAGTCAGTAAGCATCAGCCGAGGTTGCCTCTAATGTTTGCTCTTCCCCTGCTCCCCACAGGAAGGTCTTACCGCTCCGACTCACATCTGTCCTGGCTCTCCATTCTCACTATTCAGCCCAAGCCCCGTCATTTCTCTTGGCCTTTGCCTTCCAGTCTCCAGACCCTAGCAACCTCTCACTGCAGCAGACGTCTTCTAACCTGAACTTTCACATCTTTCTCCCCCCACCCCCCAAACTTGAGTCCCTCCAGGTTACCCTCAGGACAAAGTCCAAATTCTTAGTCTGGCTCTCTTTTACAATCCATTCCCAAGCTACTTTTTGGGTCTTGCCTCTTGTTACTTCTCTTTCCTTCCTGATGCTGACTGCTAATGCTCCCGTCCCTCACAAATCTCTTTCAGCCCCTGTGCCTTTGCTGACTTTGGCCCACATGTCAGTGCTTGTCTTAGCAAGAACACTGGCTTCTCTGATGCCTCACCACTGTTCCTACCGCCCTTTTCAGCCACCATTGTACTTCTCGTGTCCCCAAGTCTGACTTGGGCCTATTTTATATCTTTCATATGTCTTTTTATCCCTTTGAACATACAAAAAACAGGTATAATAATTTGTTAATATTCTTGTTTGCTATTTTTTTTTTCTTGTTTGCTATTTTTAGCATGTCATTTCTGAATCAGTTTCAACTTCTATGTCATATTTTCCTGCCTTTTGCATGCTTGATAATTTTTTTGAACTTTATTAAGATACAGTTGACATACAGCTTTGTGTAAGTTTAAAGTGCACCAGGAGTTAATTTGACACAGTTCTGTATATTGCAAAATGATTCCCAATGAAGCATTAGCTAACTACCTTCATCATGTTACATCATCATCAATGCCTGGTAACTTTGGATTGGATACAAGACTTCCAGATTTATTTCTTTGGGTGCAGGACAGTTTTGCATTTCTATAAATAGTCTTGAAGGGTTTTTTTTGCTTTTTTTTTCTAGAACGCAGTTAAATTACTTGGAAACAGTTTGATCTTTTTGGTCTTGCTTTTATTTATTTATTGTTAGGTGGGACCATAGTCATGTTTAGTCTAAGGCTAGTTTTCCCCCGCTATGAAGGTAAGACCTCTGTGAGCCCTAGTACCCTGGGAATTACTGGGTTTCCTATAGGACTGGTGGAGTAGGACCTATGTGAGCACTAAGCACCACTTCCTCTAATCATTTCAGGTGCTTCTTTTCCAGGCCACGGGCAACGTCCTCACCGGCCCGTACTGAGCAAGACTCTGCTGACTCCCTGAGGGGCACTTTGCACATTTTCAGTTCTCCTTCTGTGCCGCTCTCTCCTCTCCAGCTACTGCCACGTGAACTCTCATTGCCTCAGTCTCCTCAGACTCTCAGCTCCATCTCCTCAACTCAAGGAGCCTGCTGACCTCTGCTGGGGCGCCCCTTCCTGTCACAGCCCGCAGACTCCCTCAAGGGGGTTGGCTGGGACAATCATATGACTCACACTCTCTCCCTCCTCTCAGAAAGCTCTGGCCTTCCCTGCCCAAAGTTCAATAGCTCAAAAAGTGTTGTTTCAAATATTACATGTAGCTTTTTGGTTACTTTGGGCAGAAGGATGAATCCAGTCCCTGTTGCACTGTGCTGGCTAGGAACAGAAGTCCCTACTGCACTCTCACACGCGTCTATTACAACTTCTAATATTAACCACAAGATAGCAAAGTTGTTGCAAGAGTGTGCCTCATGAGGGCAGAGACTCTGTTTTGTATATTCATGATACCTTTAGCATCTAAACACAGAGTAGGTGCTCAGTATGTATGTGGAGTGAATGAAACATTGCCCAACTTCTTTAACACTTGGGGCCGGAGAATTTAAAGAAAGCAGGCCTTGAGACCTTAACTGTAAGATCTAGGTCCATTTATCTCCCATTTACCTCCCGTTCATGCTCCTCCTCCCCTAGCCTAAATGACCTTCCTGGAAGGCCCCACAAATATCCTTTTCATTTTTTTCAGAATCCACCCAAATCTTAAGTTCTCTATAAAACTTGTCCTGCCGGGGCACCTGGGTGATTCAGTCAGTTAAGCGTCAGACTCTTGATTTCGCCTTGGGTCCACAGGGTTGAGATGGAGCCCAGTCAGCTCCGTGTTGGGTATGGAGCTGCTTAAAAGTCTCTCTCTCCCCTCCCTCTCTAAAAAACAAAAACCAAAACCCAAAAACAACTTGTCCTGCCAAGTGTTTTCTTTCTACTTTAAAACTGCTAGAAAATGTACTGCTCATAATATTAATTGGAATATTTCTTTTTTCTGTAAGATTTTATTCACTTTTTTTTAAAGATTTTATTTATTTGAGAGAGAGAGAGAGAGAGAGAGAGCGATCACAAGTAGGCAGAGAGGCAGGCAGAGAGAGAAGGGGAAGCAGGCTCCTGGCCGAGCAGAGAGCCCGACACGGGGCTCGATCCCAGGACCCTGAGATCATGACCTGAGCTGAAGGCAGAGGCTTTAACCCACTGAGCCACCGAGGCACCCCAAGATTTTATTTACTTACTTGAGAGAGCAAGCAAGAGTGAGCAAGAACAACCAAGAGAGCATGCTCAGGGGAGGAGGGGCAGAGGGAGAGGAAGAAGCAGACTTGCCGCTGAGCTGGGAGCTCCATGTGGGGCTCAATCCCAGGACCCCAGGATCATGACCTGAGCCAAAGGCAGCCGCTTAACCCACTCAGACACCAAGGCGCCCCTAATTTGGAATATTTCTTATGCTATCTTGTATTTTTTTCCTTTTTAATGCATATACCTGGGGCGCCTAACTTATGATCTGTCAAATAAATAAATAAAATCTTAAAAAAAAATGTGTATATGTTTTGTTTCTCCTGACTACACTGAAGGGGTTGGAGACTATAGTATCGTTTCTTCTCTATGTCACTTATTAGATGTTCAGTAAATACAATGTATTTGACGTCTACATAGAATACTCTGTCCAGTGGATTCTATAGGAAATGCAGTATAACCGTACAGACAATGCCTCATCACTCTCAGATGGCAACTCACCATCTCCATGTGAAAGGTAAAAGGAAGACAGCTCCTGGAATCCAAATAATTTCTTCACTTACACTATCATGACCCGGACAAGATATCTGTGGTTTTGCCCACGTGGATCTCTTTCCTCTTCTTTTATGACAATAACTGGATCTCCTCTAGGGACTCACTGTCTACCTCTTCATTAAGTCTCAATGGGAACATCCTTCAGTACTTTTCACCCTCCTCTGCGAAGTGGAACCTCTGGCCTCTGGTGGAACTTAAGGGGCCTGGACAATTCAATTCTTTCTGTGAGTGACAAACCAAAGGGAGATCATGGTGGGGAAGATTCATTCCAGAGAAGACTCTGAAAGGACCCTGTCCTTAGATCCCTTGAGCCATCCTTGTCTGGAGTCCTTTCAGAGGCGTAGGTGTTCACCCACTCTGTATCATTTCAAAGAAATTCCTTTTATCCTTAAATCAGCCAGAGTTGGTTTCACAGCTTGCCAACAGTGAACCCTAAATGAAAAGCCTTTGCCTCTGTTAACTCTTTCAAGTGTCTAGCCCTACGGCACACACATATTTTTAGCTTTTTACTTAATGGTAGAAATCATATCCACAAAGTACCCAAAACAGGCAACTTGCTCAGATCTAAAGTGATTTAGGTATGTAACTGTTGGTGAAATATTAATCTTCATTTGTTTGGTGCAACAGATTTCTAGAATTGTACTCCTAAAGCTAAAAGCTACAGATTCAAGAATCTGGGGGCAACTTAGCATCAACCAAGAAGCACTTACTGCACACATTTTTCTAAGAGTTTCTCATTTTCCTCTGATTTTTCTCCATACATTGTCAGCTTATGAATCTCACCCTCAAAAATTCAATGCTTTTTTTCCTTCAAATGTATATGAATGTCAAATCTACCTTCATGTCTTACAGTTTTTCATTTTCTCAAATAAAAAAAATGGAATTTTAGTCTTATTAGAAATTGTCTGGATCTTAAGATACTTTTAACTGTGGTTGTTACTTACATAAGCATCCAAGCTCTTGTAGGCCTAGGACTGTTATGTGTCATGCCTAATGCCCCTAATTCAATGACAGGATCACAGTAATATTCCTATTTATGTATTAATCCAAATTAGTGCTTTGATGTAACTGTCAACTTTGCATTTCTCAAGGATAAATTTTACTACCTGTCAATGAGGCAAACCGGTTAATTCCGGACACAATTACATGTTTCCCCTAAAAATGTTTCAATACACCCAAGCAAAGATTTCATTTTGTACTATACAGACTGTAAACTAGGCCCGTGTTTTTTTCAGTAATCTAGTTTGAATCCATGAAGTAAGGCGATTTAAAAAATCCTTCCACGATTACCACGCTTGCATTCAAAATATCACGACACCGTTTTTCTCCAGTGCGGGTTTCTGGGCAATGACAGCGACAGGTCCGCCCGCGGGACGCCGGCGGCCGGCCTGCGTGTCGCAGCCGCTGCAGGTCCACAGCGCTCTAAAGCCAACGCAGGGAGCCCGGGACGAGGGAGACCGGCCCCCGGCGCCCCAGGACCTGTGAGCGGAGCCCAGAGGCCCGGCCCAGAGAAGCGCCGCGGTGAGGGCGGTCAGGCCAGACGCTCGTCACGTGAAGCTCCCAGTTCCGGGATCAAAGACGCGCGCCACACGTGAGCTGGGCGCCCGCCAGGGACCCCGCATCCGCGCACCCACCGCCCAGCAGCCCACCCGGCCTCCACCCGGGAGCACAGCCCAGAGCCGACGCGTCGCGGACCCCACTGCCTCCTGGGAGACTCGTGCCAGGACCCCGCGCCCCGGGCCAGTCCTGCACAGGAAGCGCCGCCTCCAGCCGCGGCAGCACCGGTTAAGGGTGGCTTCCCCCGGCAGTCTCCGCCCCGCGCGCCCAGCAAGGGAAGAAAGGGTTCCGGGGCCAGCCTCCCTCCACTTCCGCGCACTCACGTCCTCCATCCTGCCCCTCGTAGCCATTTCCCGAAGCCTGAGGCCGAAGCCCGGGCCAGCCGGGCCTCTCCACCTGCTCCCTGCGCCGCCGGCCCAGGAAAATTGCCACCTTCTAGGACTTAGCCTCCCCCGCTTCAGACACACCCCCTCCTGCTCCCGCTCCGCCTCCGGCTGTCCCCGAGCCCCGCCTCCTCACTCCCGATTGGCCAAGACGCGGGGGCGTGACCCGTCCTGGAACCCCGGCCTGCGCGTCGCCGCAGCTGCACTGACCGCCTCGTTTCCGGGGGTTTCCAGCAATCTCCGCTCAGGTGGGCTACTGGCCAGAAACTTGGACATTAAAGGTTGCGGTCCGAATCCAAGAATTTAACTATTTTTGCCGCCACTTGTTTCTTTTTAAAACATTAACTTTTTTCGGTCTTCCTTAGTTTGTGTTTGCAGGTACAGCTCCGTGCATAAGTAGAGCCAGCTATAGAATCCAACCGCTGCTGTTTACAGCTGGAAACTCCACCAGTAGAGTGGTATGAACAGAATAAAGATTCTAATTTACATGGCATATTTACAGATTTCACTAATGGGAAATGAAGCAGTTCAGGATTTTTAGTGCTTTTGTTTCTTTTTAATGGAATAAATAAATAAAGCAGAAAACTTTTCTGAAAATCTATGATCTTTGTAAAAATGTGAAGAAAGTAAAGAAAAAAATTATGTTAACATCAATTCTCTGATCTAACCCTGCTACTAGTGGGGATATGCACACTTTCATACTTTCTAATGCTTGTTTGTGCATTGCATGTGGTGTAATCCTGTTTATGCCATTGGTGAAATAAAATTATGCAAGTATCAGCCAAGGAAAAGATGATACAAGACTCCCCAGATCTTTACAATGTCAAGAAATTTTAAAATTTCCGGAGATCATATATATATATATATATATTTATTTGTTTGTTTTTGAGAGAGAGGGAGAGAGCACCAGTGCATGAGAAGGGGGAGGGTCAGAGGGAGAAGCAGACTCCCCGCTGAGCAGGGAGCCAGATGCTGGACTCCAACCAGAGACTCCAGGATCATGACCTGAGCTGACAGTCACCTAACCAACTGAGCCACCGGTGCCTTCTATAAATTTGATCTTGAAAATTTTCAAACCTAGGGAATTGTTGAAAATCTAATGCACTGAACATCCATGTGACCCTCACATCCATTCATCAGTTCATATCATGCCACAGTTGCTGTGTGTGTGTGTGTGTGTGTGTGTGTGCCCGCGTGCTCAAGGATTCACACACATTTTTTTAAGGGAACCATTCGAAAATAAGTAGAGGACATTTTAAAAATTCATTCCAAATACTTCATAAGGTCACTTTCCTACTTAACCACAATATCATTATCACAACTAAGAAACCAATAATAGGGGTGCCTGGGTGGCTCAGTCAGTTGAGTGCCTTCACCTCCAGTCGTGATACCGGGGGTCGTGATACTGGGGTCCTAGGATGGAGCCACTTTGGGCTCCTTGCTCGGCGGAAGGCCTGCTTCTCCCTCTCCCACTCCCCCTGCTTGTGTTCCTCCCTCGCTGTCTGTCTGTCATATAAATAAATAAAATCTTAAAAAAGAAAAGAAAAGAAACCAATAATAGCTCCATGTTTGCTAATAAACAATCCATGGCAAAAAATTTCCAAAATTTCCCCAAAATATTTTTTTATTTTTTTAAAATACTTATTTATTTTAGAGAGTGAGAGAAAGAGAGAGTGAGCACAAGCAGGGGGAGGGGCAGAGGGAGAGAGAGAATCTCAAGGAGATTGCCCTCACTTCTCATCCTGTGGCTTCATCTTAGGAGGTGGAGATCATGACCTGAGCCAAAATCAAGAGGGAAGCTCATCCAAATGATCCACTCAGTGCTCCTTAAGATATCTTTTTTAGTTGCTCTTTTTCATCCAAAATTCAATCAAGGTTCACACATTGCTCTTAGTTATTATGTCAAGAGGTGTACTTTATTATTTTTTTTAAAAGATTTTATTTATTTATTCGACAGAGAGAGAGAGTACACAAGCAGGGGGAGCAGCGGAGGGAGAGGGAGAAACAGGCTCCCCACTGAGCAAGGAGCCCAATTCTGGGCTCCATCCCAGGACCCTGGGATCACAACCCAAGCCAAAGGCAGATGCCTAATCGACTGAGCCACTCGGGCGCCCCAGTATACTTTAATAAGCACATTATACTGGTTAAGACCAAGGCTGTGGAATTAGTCATGAAGATTTGAATTCTGTCTTACTAGGGATATGATCTTGGGCACCTTACTTAAATTCTCTAGAAGTCGGTTTCCTCATCTGTAAAAATGAAACTGTTATTAGATCCAATTTCGGAGGGATTTTTGATGAAAGGAAATAATGTATGTAATGCTCTTGGTACAGTGCTGTCTCGAAGCGCTCAAAATGTTAGTCACTTTTTTGTGTAAGTCAGTTTTATTGGAACATTATTAACATATATACTCACTGCTTTAATGGTATACTAAAATAATACATTAGTCAAATAGTTCAGTAAGTCTTTTTTTCTGGAGGCTGAAATTTTTCAAAATAAAAATAGTGGTAGGGGAGAAGTTGATGGTGCACTTGGTCGGCTAAAAGGCTTTAGGGTAAGAATAATCTGTGATTACCCTGTGTAAACCAGATGGGAGAAATGGTGCCAGGAAATGGAATTCGGAACGTTGCAAGATTTTAATAGGAGTGGGTTGGTAGAGGAGAGAGGTTGTCAGGCCAGGAGCTGTGCTTCAATAGGAGGCTGTGACCCCCAGGGATTAGAAAGAGCAGAAAAGGTTGCCCTATGGAATGGCAAGGGTGACTGTTTATTTTTTTTTTTTAAAGATTTTATTTATTTATTTGACAGAGAGACAGAAAGCACAAGCAGGCACAGCAGCAGGCAGAGGGAGAGTGAGAAGCAGGCTCTCCACTGAGCAGGGAGGCCGATGTGGGACTCTATCCCAGGACCCAAGGATCATGACCTCAGCCGAAGGCAGCACACTTAACTGACTGAGCCACTCAGGTACCCTGTTTGTTTATTTTTTAAAGATTTTATTTATTTATTTGTCAGAGAGAGAGAGAGCACATGTAGGCAGAGAGGCAGGCAGTGAGGGGGAGGCAGGCTCCTTGCTGAGCTGAGAGCCCGATTGATTCTATGTGGGGCTCAATCCCAGGACCCTGAGATCACCATCTGAGCTGAAGGCAGACACTCGACTGACTGAGCCACCCAGGCATCCTTAGAAGGAAGAAGATTTATCTTTGCCTTAGCATTTTCTTTAGGACTAGCCATGCAAGTATGGTTATGTTTACTATGCCCAGGTCAAAAGTTAGAAATAAAGAAAAAATATATGATTACCACTAAAAGTCATTGATATTCATATTCAGGGAATATAAACAGAAACAATGGGTTAGGTACAGGAATATAGTTCTGGGGAACTCTCTCCAAAAATTCCAGAAGGATTTTTTTTAGCACTCAGGTACAGATGATATGTATGAGGAATGAAAAATTAGTCATCATGAAAGATTATTAAAATGTCCACATAACGTTCTAGTGTTGATCAAAGCAATTTAAATAAGCAAAGCCCGGTAAAGAAATGATATTTATAAAGGTATGTGACATTTCATTGTTGCATGAGTTGAAACATTTTTAGTGAAAGTTCTTGTGTTTGTTTGCCTTGAGGAATAAGAAGACAGGAAGAACTCATTTTTCTGCCCAACAGGTCACCTTCTGATTCGGGTCTGAAGCTCCATCTTTCCTATAAGTGTTATCACCATCGACATTATTTCAAGCACAGTGCTGAAGTGTTAAAAATATCTCATTTTT
>CM053604.1:119097812-119122000 GCA_028646535.1 Procyon lotor
ATCTCATTTTTTTTAACGTCAGTATAAAATTTTAATTTTATTTAATTAATTTAGTTAAATTTAAAGACTTAATTTAACTTAATTTTGACTTAATTTTTTAAGTCTTAATTTTTTAATTTTTTTAATTACTTAAATTAACTTAAAGACTTAAGTATAATTCCTTAATTCACTTTATAATGTTACTAATACAACTTCCATTATTCATCCTACCATAGTATCCTGTATCATGTAAACAATAGGTGCTCAATTGATATTTATTATTGATTTTAAAGTGAGATCTCATTAGCTACTAATACTGATATTAACTTGGCTTTTTAATCAAATTTTAGATTGAGTCAATCCTAGCTAGACTTTTTTATGATTCTCTTAAGCTTCCCTGTTTCTCTGTCAGGAATACACTTATCCAAAACTCTGGCTTTGGATAATGCTTTGTAGCTAAGTCCCTTTTAGATACCCAGAGAGACGCTGCTGACAGTTTCCCTTTCAATGAACAGAAAGTAAGTCAACAGTTATGTTAGTGTATCAAATTATTTTGGCCCATATACTTTTCTTGGAAATTTTTTTTTCTAGAAAGAAATTTAAGGATATCGGAAAAATTCTGCAGTTTCTGTTTATTTGTTCCATAAATATTTGGGCCTTTGAGAGCACCAGGTTCCACAAATAGAATCCAGTTGTAACCAAACACTTCAAATTTGGATGAAAAAGGTGAATCAGAGGTCCTCAGAACCTATGAAATTTCAGACTTGCTCCCCATCACCTCTTCCCACATTATTGGTTTGTGTTCTCCTAAAGTTCTTGTACTGACATTTAAAAACACACTTGTTCCTCAAGGCAGAAAAATTTATTTTAGTTTCACTGACTAATTCGGGAGTGGGAGAACAAATTTGCTAAAACTTCCAAAAATAGTTTATTTTTGGAGAGACACCAAATATGTGAAGTTTTAGCCCAAAAAAATTGTTTTCTTTTAAAGTTTTAGAAAAACAGGGCACCTGGGTGGCTCAGTTGGTTAAGTGTCTGCCTTCAGATGAGGTCATGGTCTGGGGGTCCTGGGATCGAGCCCTGAGTCAAGCTCCCTGCTCAGCATCAAGTCTGCTGCTCCCTCTCCCTTTGCCCCTCTCCCCCACTGTGCTCTCGCTCTTCCTCTCAAATAAATAAAATCTTTTTAAAAATAAAGTTTTAGAAAAACATTTACAGAAACTCAAGATGAGAATGAATTTTGTAATCTTCATGAAAATCAAGGCTACTACTTAGTAATTCTAGAGTAATCTCATCTGATGTCTGCTCCCTTCTGATTCTACTCTAATGCTAAAGGCCAGGTCCTGTAATCCAGCCAAGTTAGTTTTCAGCATTTTCATGGGAGGATTTCCTTATTTCAGAATAAGTAGAAGATGGAGCTGTAAGCTTTTTGCAGTGATGTCCCATTTAATGAAGTTCTAGACATGTAAGAAGTAAAATTTTTGTTTTATTTAAACATTTTTTTTAGATTTTATTTCTTTATTTGACAGAGAGATAGAGAGCACAGGTAGGCAGAGCAGCAGGCAGAGGGAGAAGGGGAAGCAGTCTCCCTACTGAACAGGGAGCCCAACACAGAGCTTGATGCCTGTACCCTGGGCGTCAACGCTTAATCAACCGAGCCACCCAAGCGCCCCTAAAATTTTTGTTTTAAGATATAATTCAAATTTGTAAATTTGAAGCACATTTGAAAGTGTCCCCCAATAACTTATGAAATAATTAAGTTGATTTTTCCAATATTTAGAAAACTTCATAACTTTTTTTTTTTTAAGATTTTATTTATTTGACAGAGAGATCACAAGTAGGCAGAGAGGCAGGCAGAGAGAGAGGGGGAAGCAGGCTACCCGCCGAGCAGAAAACCCGATGCGGGGCTCCATCCCAGGACCCTGAGATCATGACCTGAGCTGAAGGCAGAGGCTTTAACCCGCTGAGCCACCCAGGTACCCAAACTTCATAACTTCTAAGTGTCTGAAGTTGTTTGAACCGAGCTGAAATAAGCTAGGATATGCAGTGGTCTGTTGTTTACAACACCTTTGTTAATATAAGATGTGGACTTATTCTTTAAAGTAAATGAAAATTAAGTTACTTAGAGTGTTAAAAAGGATATAAAACAAAAGACAAAAGCAAATAATATGTAAATTTGTACATGGGTTATGTATGCCTTGCCTTTCCTTT
Source organism: Procyon lotor (assembly GCA_028646535.1). NCBI lineage: Eukaryota > Metazoa > Chordata > Mammalia > Carnivora > Procyonidae > Procyon > Procyon lotor. Next base: position 119,100,000 of record CM053604.1, read on the forward strand.
AAGAAGGATCCTAGGTGCAGTGTTTATGTGTGCATGACAATTTATGAAATTTTACAAAAATTTTCAAATTTACATTTGAAAACAACATATTGGTTTTGGTCCTTATGATAGTCCTCAGAGCTTGGGTTGTATAATATTATTACTTGCATTTTACAGTTGAGAAAATTGGTAAGAGAATTTAAATGACTTGCCCAAGGTCACCTGTTAGTAATAGAGAGAATTGGAGTTTGATTTTATGTTTGGTTCTCACTTATTCATTCATCAATAAATACTTATTAAAGTCCTTCAATATGAGACACTGGTAGGCCCTGTAGGAAACTAAAAAAATCTGTAGGTTCTATGTTTTCTTTTTCTATTCCTTACTTCCTGGCTAGTCTTTGTAAATGCTGATCTCAAATTTGCCTATCCTCTTGTCTTTAGAATGAACCTCCACATGGACTGAGTAAATTATACTCACGAGTTCCCATTGGGCCTCAGCTTTCTCCTAACTATTGTCTCTTACTATGTTCTGGTCTCACAATTCTCTGGTATCTCTGGTATCTCCTGTCAACCCTTTCCCATTTCCTCTTTTTAGTCTCAGACGGACTGTTGAAAGGGATTCCTGGATATTCTGATGTGTGTTTGAAGTAGAGCAGGAGCAAAAACTAACTTTTGGAGAATGAGGAAAATAATTTCTTTATGGACGAAGTGGCAACTGAGTTGGGTTTCACAGAGAAAACTAAAAAGGGAGGTAGACTTGGACCGAAGGGCATGAGTAAAGAACCCAAATTAGAAGCTATAGTCCTGCACACTGAGTTGAGCGGCAGCTCCCTAATTTGGTTCTGATTCAGTTCTGAAAGATAAGTAGTCTTCACTCTTTTCGGAAACTTACTCTGAGAGTCTGTCTTTGCCTATATAACTCTTGTGGGAGTAAAAAGGTTCTCCTCCTCCTCCTCCTCCTCCTTCTTAAAAGATTTTATCTATTTGAGAGAAAGAGAGACAGCAGGACTGGAGAGGGAGTGGCAGAGGGAGAAGCAGGCTCCCCACTGAGCAGGGAGCCCGATGCAGGGCTCTATCCTCCACCCCCATCATGACCTGAGCTAAAGGCAAATACTTAACCAACTGAGCCATTCAGGTACCCCGGCCCTACTCCTTTTTCAATGTGAACTTTATATTTCTTTTATAGGTACTTTCCAGCTGATGCATTATTTAGTGAATGATGTTGGGGAAAGCAGCTAGCCATTTGGAAGAAAATAAAGCTGGATTACTTACATAGTTCTTAAACCAAAATAAATTCTTAATAGCTCAAAGACTTAAACATAAAAATAAATTAACAAAAGTTCTAGGGAAAAACATATTGTAACAGTCTACAAGAAAAGAAGGAATTTCCATGCATGACCCCAAAGCCAGAAACACCGAAAAAAAAAAAAGTGCAATAAATTTGATTACATAAAAAGTTTCAAACTTCTATATGGGAAAGAAGACAACTTAAAATTAAAATATAAATGCCAAATGCCAAGTAAATTGAAACAATCCAAATATTTATTGTTTGTAGAATATTTAAGTAAATTAGGCACCCATACTTAGATATTATCCAACCATTTTTATTATTTTATTTTTATTTTTTTTTAAGATTTTATTTATTTATTTGACACAAAGAGAGAGACAGCAAGAGCAGGAGCACAAGCAGGGGAAGTGAGAGAGGGAGAAGCAGGCTTCCTGCTGAGCAAGGAGCCTGATGCAGGGCTCGATCCCAGGACCCTGGGAACATGACCTGAGCTGAAGGCAGAGTCTTAACCCACTGAGCCACCCAGGTGCCCCTAGCCATTTTTATTTTTATTTTTTTAAGTTTTTATTTAAGTTCCAGTTAGTTAACAAATAGTGTAATATCAGTTTCAGGTGCACAATGCAGTGATTCTACGCTCCCATACACCGACTTCTGCTCATCACAAATGCACTCCTTAATCTCCATCACTTATTTCACCCATTCCCCTACGCACCTCCCCTCTTTTAACCATCAGTTTGTTCTCTATAGTTAAGAGTCTGTTTTGTTTTGTTTTAAGATTTTTATTTATTTATTTGACAGAGAGAGAGATCACAAGCAGGCAGAGAGGCAGGCAGAGAGAGGGGGAAGCAGGCTCCCCACTGAGCAGAGAGCCCCATGTGGGGCTCGATCCCAGGACCCCGAGATCATGACCTGAGCCGAAGGCAGAAGCTTTGACCCACTGAGCCACCCAGGCACCCCTAAGAGTCTGTTTCTTGGTTTTCCTCTCCCTTTTTTCCCCTTTTGCTTATTTGTTTCTTAAATTCCATGTATCAGTGAAATCATATGGTATTTGTCTTCTTCTGACTGACTTATTTGGCTTAGCATAATACTGTCTGCTATAAACACTGGGGAGCAGATATCCCTCTGAACTAGTATTTTTGTATTCTTTGGGGAAATACCTAGTAGTGCAATGGCTGGATCATAGGGTAGTTCTTTTTTTTTTTTTTTAAGATTTTATTTATTTGACAGAGAGAGAGATCACAAGTAGGGAGAGAGGCAGGCAGAGAGAGGGGGGAAGCAGGCTCCCTGCTGAGCAGAGAGCCCGATGTGGGGATTGATCCCAGGACCCTGGGATCATGACCAGAGCCGAAGGCAAAGGCTTCAACCCACTGAGCCATCCAGGCTCCCTTCATAGGGTAGTTCTATTTTTAACTTTTGAAGGAACCTCTATACTGTTTTCCAGAGTGGCTGCCCCAGTTTGCATTCCTACCAACTGTGTAGTTGGTTCCTTTTTCTCCACATCCTCGCCAACATCTCTTGTTTCTTGTGTTGTTGATTTTAGCCATTCTGACAGGTGTGAGGGGATATCTCACTGTAGTTTTGATTTGCATGTCACTGATGATAAGTGATGTTGAGCATCTTTTCATGGGTCTGTTGGCCACCTGTGTCTTCTTTGGAAAAATGTCTATTCATGTCTTCTGGCCACTCCTTATCTAGATTACTAGTTTTTTGGGTGTTGATTTTCATAAGTTCTTTATAGATTTTGGATATAAATCCTTTTTTAAAAATTTTGAATTCAATTAATTTACATATAGTGTACTATTAGTTTCAGAGGTAGAGTGATTTCATCAGTTTTTTTTTTTAAAGGTTTTTTTTTTTTTTTTTAAGATATTATTTTTTTGACAGAGAGAAACACAGCGAGAGAGGGAACACAAGCAGAGGGAATGGTAGCGGGAGAAGCAGGCTTCCTGCAGAGCAGGGAGCCCGATGTGGGGCTCGATCCCAGGACTCTGGGACCATGACCCGAGCCGAAGGCAGATGCCCAACGACTGAGCCACCCAGGCGCCCCTAAAGGTTTTTTGTTTTTTTTTTTTTTTAAAGATTTTATTTATTTATTTGACAGAGAGAGAGAGAGAGATCACAAGTAGGCAGAGAGGCAGGAAGAGAAAGAAGGGGAAGCACACTCCCCACCGAGCAGAGAGCCCAATGCAGGGCTCAATTCTAGGACCCTGAGATCATGACCGGAGCCGAAGGCAGAGGCTTTAAACCACTGAGCGACCCAGATGCCCTGATTTCATCAGTCTTATATAACACTCAGCGCTCATTACATCACGTGCCCTTCTTAATGCCCATCACCCAGTTACCCCACCCCCACCCCTCCAGCAACCCTCAGTTTGTTTCCTATGAATAAGAGTCTCTTATGGTTTGTCTCCCTCTCTGATTTCATCTTGTTTTATTTTTCCTTTCCTTCCCCTATGATCCTCTGTTTTGTTTCTTAAATCCCACATATGAGTGAGATCATATGATGATTGTCTTTCTCGGATTGACTTATTTCACTTAGCATAATACCCTCTAGTTCCATTCAAGTCATTGCAAATGGCAAGATTTCACTTTTTTGATGGCTAAATAATATTCCATTGCATATAGTTACCACATCTTCTTTATCTGTTCATCTGTTGATGAATATCTAGGTTCTTTCCATAGTTTGGCTATTGCAGACATTGCTGCTATAAACATTGGGGTGCAGGTTCCCCTGTGGTATCATCCAACAATTTTTTTTTTTTTTTTCATCCAACAATTTTTAAAATGAGATAGCTCTGTATATGTTGGCAGAAGGGGCTCTGTAATATAGTGTGTCATAAAAGTAGGTTGCAAAATAATAGGTATGCTATATTTTAAAAATTTATATTATTATTAACATATAATATATTATTTGTTTCAGAGGTACAGATTTGTGATTCATCATTCTTATTCAATACACAATGCTCACCACAACATGTACTCTCCCCAATGTCCATCACCCAGACACCCCATGCTATGTTTTTAATGAAAAAAGAATATGCATATAATGCAAAAAATACCCCAAATATTTTGATATACAAATAAATGCTATGAAAGTATACAGAGCTAGAGAAATTAGGCAAGAAAAAATAAAAGGCATTTAAACTGGAAAGAAAAATGTAAAACTACCTCTCTTATGAGAAGACATGATGTTATAGCTAGAAAAACTTGAAGAAGCCACAAAAATGCTGTTAGAATTAATAAGCAAATTCATGGAAGTTTCAGGTTACAAAGTCAATTCAAAAAATGAGTTGCATTTCTATATACTATCTTTTTAAAATTTTTTATTTATTTTATTTTTTTTGCATTTCTATATACTATCAACAAACACTATAAAAAAAGGAGTTAAGAAAAGTAATTCCATTTACAATAGCATCAGAAAGAATAAAACACTTAGGAATATTTATTTATTTATTTACTAGAGAGAGTGCACACAGGGGGAGGGGCAGAGGGAGAGGGAGAGTCTTAAGCAGATTCCACATTGAGCACAGAGCCTGATGTGGGGCTCCATCTCATGATCCTGAGATCATGATCAGGGCTGAAACCAAGACAAAACACTGAGGAATAAATTTAACCAAGGAGGTTCAAGACTTGTACACTGAAAACTAAGAAATATTGCTGAGAAAATTAAAGACCTAAATAAATGAAAAGACATCCTATGTTCATGGATTGCAAGAATTAATATTGTTAAGATCACAATACTATCCAGAGTGATAATATAGATTCAATGCAATCACTAGCAAAATCTTAACAATATTTTTTTTCAGAAATTGAACCCATTATAAAAATCACATGGAATTTCAAGGAATCCAGCATAGACAAAATAATCTTGGGAAAAAAAAGAGCTAATTTGGAAGACTCACACTTCTTGATTTCAAAACATTCTACAGAGCTATAGGAATCAAAAGAGTGTGGTACTAGCATAAAGTTAGACATATAGACCAGTGGAATAGAACTGATATCTGATAAATAAACCCATACATCTACAGTCAATTGATTTTCAACAAAGACCCCAAGATCATTCATGAGGGAAAGGATAGTCTCTTCAACACATTGTGCTGGAAAAACTGAATATCCACACTGTATGCAAAAATTACACAAAATGGATTAAAGATATAAATTTAAGGGGCACTTGGGTTTCTTAGTCCATTAAGCATCTGCCTTTGGCTCAAGTCATGATCCCTGAGTCCTGGGATTGAATTGAACATAGGACTCCCTGGTCAGCCCCTTACCCTGCTCATGCTCTTTCTCTCTTGCTCTTAACTAAATAAATAAGTAAACAAACAAACAAATAAATACATAAGATATAAATTTAAGAGCTAACACTATAAAACTGTTAAAATATAAGGCAAATTTGTATGACCTTGGCTGAATTAAGCAATGGTTTTAAAAATATGACACCAAAAGTAAAAATACATAAATTGGACTCCATTAAAATTAAAAACCTTTGTGTATCAAAGATAATATCAAGAGAGTGAAAAGACAATCCACAGAATGAGAAAAATATTTGTGAATCCTATATTTTTTTTTTTTTAGATTTATCTATTTATGAGAGAGAGAGAATGAGAGACAGAGCATGATGGGGGGAGGGTCAGAGGAAGAAGCAGACTCCCTGCTGAGCAAGGAGCCTGATGTGGGACTAAATCCTGGGATTCCAGGATCATGACCTGAGTCCAAGGCTGTCGCTTAACCAACTGAGCTACCCAAGTGCCCCTGTGAATCCTATATCTGAGAAGGTTTTAATATTCAGGATATAGAAAGAATTCCTACAACTCAAAAGCAAGAACAACACCAACACCAACAATAATAACAAAACTAAACTACCTAATTAAAATAAGAGGCAAAGAACTTGAACAGGCATTTTTTTCCTAATAAGATCTCTAGATGGCCTAGAAGCACATGAAAAGATGCTCAACTCATTAGTCATTAAGGAAATGCAAGTCAAACTACAATGAGATAGTACTTCACACCTACAAAAAATGACTATACTTAGAAAAATGGAAGATAATAAATGTTGGTGATGATGCAGAAAAATTGAAACTATTGTACATCGCTGATGGGAATTAAGTGATGCAGCCAAAACAGTTTAGCAGTTCTTCAAAATGGTAAACATAAAGTTACTGTAAGACAATTTCACTCCTAGGTTTATAACCAAAGAATTGGAAAGCAGGCACTCACACAGGTACTTGGACATCAATGTCCATTATAGCATTGGTCACAATAGCCCAAAGGTGGAAACAACCTGAGTGTCCATCAACAGATGAATTGATAAACAAACTATAGTATATACATACAATGAAATATTATCTAGCCATAAAAAGGAATGAAGTTCTGATACTTGCTACAATGTGGATGAACCTTGAAAATATTTTGCTGAGTGAAGTGAGATCCAAAAGGACAAATATTATATGATTCTACTTCTGTAAAATATCTAGGAAAAACTGAAAGTAGATTAGAGGTTACCAGGTGCTGGGGAAAGGAAGGAACTGGAATTATTCCATAATGGCTAAAGATTTCTGTTTGTGATGATGAAAATTTTTGGAAATAAATAGTGGTGATCATTGCATAATATTATAAATGTAATTAATGTCACTAAGTTGTACACTTAAAAATGGTTAACATGGCAAATAGTATGTTATAAATATTTTACCACGATAAAAATAATAGTTTTTAAAAAGTCTGGAACCCACACACATAATTGTTTACTCTGTAATTATGAATCATGGCCTGATCCTACCTCTAACTCACATGATAAAGAGCCAATTTTTTTATTATGCAAAAAGCACTCAAAGTTTTAAAAAAATGTGTAAACAATAAGAATAAGTAGTTCACAGAAATAGAAATGCAAACAACATAAGAATGTTCAACTTCACTCATAATTTTTAAAATGCAAATTAAAGCAACAAAAGATGCCATTTTATTTATCAGATTGACAAAAATGAAAAGTATTGGTGAGAATGTGGGAAATACTTGCACACTGCTAGAAACCCTGTGAACTACTGCAACATTTTGAGAACAATTTGGCCAACTGTGTCGAATTTACCAAATCAACATTTATCCAAGTTTTAAATATTTATCATAAAAAAATTAAAAATAAAATAAACATTTATCTTTTGACTATAGTTAAACTTCTGTAGTTATGCTAGAAAAAATAAAAAAGATATTTGTTTATGGACATTTGTTGCAACATTGTTTCTGGAACATTCTCTGTTAAAAATAGTAACAATATAAATATCCAACAATAGAGGACTAGTTGAATAAATAACTGTGCTGATGAAACTTGCCATTAACATTTGGGGCACCTGGGTGGCTCAGTGGGTTAAAGCCTCTGCCTTCGGCTCAGGTCATGATCTCAGGGTCCTGGGATCAAGCCCCGCATCGCATCGGGCTCTCTGCTCTGTGGGGAGCCTGCTTCCCCCTCTCTGCCTGCCTCTCTGCCTACTTATGATCTCTCTCTGTGTCAAATAAATAAAATCTTAAAAAAAAAGAAACTTGCCATTAAAAAGTATAGGAGTAGATCTATATGCATTGATAAATATATGCTGCAGAAAATTCAATTTGCAATTATATATAAGTATTTTCACTTGAGAAAAATGACTATTCATATATTTGTCTTTGTATACTTATGAAAATGTTCTATAGGAATATACAAGAATCATTCCCAGTTACCTCTGTTGAGTAGAACTGAGGATGTAGAGAAATGTTTTATTGCCAGTTTAAATTTTTCTGCACTCTGAATTTTTTACAATGTATGACTTTTCAAAAACTTAAGTTCTAAATTTTTTAAATAGGTAATTCATGCTTACACATGAACATCTTTGTGTGTATATTTCTTCAGATTTTTTTTGTATACTTTTATAGCATATATTGGCTTAATAGAACATTTGGTTTTGGGGGCACCCGGGTGGCTTAGTTGGTTAAGCGTCTGACTCTTGATCTCAGCTCAGGTCTTACTCTCAGGGTTGTGAGTTAAGCCCAGAAGCCCAGTAGTAGACTCCACAATGGGCATGAAACCTACAAAACAAAACAATAGCAAATCACACACACACACACACACACACACACACACACACACACACAGAAACTTTTGGTTTTTCTAGTCCACATAATTTTTCCCAGGAATAAAATTATATTTTAATTATTTTTTCCTACATTATAGAACTGGGTTGTTGTTTTTATAACACATAGAGATCTACTTCATTTTTAAAAATTGCTGAATAGTGTTTTAGTTAGGAATACTATAGTGTATTAACCAGTCATTAAATAATGGATATTTAGTTTGCTTTCAGTTATTTGTTATTTCAAACAATGCTGTAAATGAACATTCTTCTACTTCTTTTTTATATGCCAACTGTGCCAGTTGGCATATATGTAGAGGTATATTTCTAGAGCAGGTATTATATTTTTACAATTAAAAAAAGTTTAGGAAAGAATCATACTTTGGAAAATAGGTAGAAAAATTTCTTTTAGACAAAAATATCCAACAATATAAATAGAATATATATCTAAAAGATTCAAGTGTCTCTTTGTGTGTCATTGCAAAGTAGCCAAGAGAAATAAAATGGGAGAAAAATGAGTTAAAAACCCTCCTCAAAGTCCATATGTCAGAAACAGTGTCAGCGTTTGAAGTTTATATATATATATATAAATGATTTATATAAAGATTTATTTATTTGAGAGAGAGAGTGTGCGTGGGCATGCAAGAAGGGGGAGGGGCAGGGAGAGAATCTTTAAGCAAACTCCCTGCTGAGCACAAAGCCTGCTGGGGGAGAGGATGAGGGAGGGGCTGGATCTCAGGACCCATGAGATCATGACCTGAGCTGAAACCAAGAGTCATTTCTGGCTTATCAGAAATAATGTCTATCTACTCAACACACAATAGTTAGCAACATGCCACTCTCCCTTCCTTCCCTAACCCAGCCTTTCTCCAGCCACTTGAAAGTAATAACCCTGAATTTTTTTTTAAGTATCATTTTCTTTCATTATTCTAATTGATGTTTATCCTTTAGTGAGTGAGAAATGAACAAGTTTTAAGCCAGGTATTCAGAATTTAGAGGGCTAAAAAGAAGACAAAATCTTTCTCATCTCTTTAGATACAAGCACATATCATTTTTGTGTCTGACTCCCAATATTTTATTTATTTATTTGTTTGTTTGTTTGTTTATTTATCTATTTATTTAGAGTGTGCATGCATGTGGGGTATGGCCAGAGGGAGAGGGTGAGAGAGAAATCTTAAGCAGGCTTCATGCCCAGTGTGGAGCCCAACCTGGGGCTTGAGCTCATGACCTGAGCTGAAATCAAAAGTTGGAAACTTAACTGACTGAGCTATCTTGAAGCCCCTATTTTATTTATTTTTTTAAGTAATCTCTATGCCCAGCGTGGGGCTTGATCTCACAACTCCAAGATCAAGAATCACATGCTCTACCAACTGAGACACTCAGGCGCTCCTGTCTGACTCCCAATAATAATCATTCCCTGTAATCACTAAAAGGGTCCTGGTTATGCCTCACTCCCCCCACCCCAACCCCTACTAAGTCCGGGACATCTTAAGTCAGAATCCATTACATGCCGCCCAGAACTTAGTATGCAACAAATGGTAGCCGAATTGACCTTACTCAAGGAGAAATGAGGGGCAAGGCATAAAAGGCATCCAAAGGAATGTAGAGGGTGGAGAAATAGAGCAAGGGGGATGGGCTAGAAGGAGAGATGCGGGAAGGAGGAGTAGCGAAAAGAGGATCAGTAGAAGAACAGAAAGGAGTGCCTGTAGGGTTGAAGAGAAGAGGTTTGGAAAGGCATTAAACCAGGGAGACATCCACGCTCTTCATTAATTAGATCAAGATGTGGCTAATAAGATCCATGTGAAACACCCAGAGGGTGGATGGGGAGGAAAGAGGTAGGTAAATAGGTGTCTGAGGGGGGCAGTGGGAGCCCCAAACTTTAAATGACTGAGCCATCTTGATTAAATGCTGACAGTGAGCAGCAGACTGATGCCAGGCGGTAAGCCAAGGGCTACGTGGGTGTCGGCCTTGGCCGGGCATCCTGGCACACTGTTGGGCTACCAACTGCAGTGAATTTCTCGTCTGGGCAGGTTTGCTGTGGATCCTGCCACAACATTTACCCCTAGAATACCCCTGCACCTGGGGCAGATTCACTGGCCAGAATGTAAGCATTAAACCCCAAAGGCGTTGTCAGAATCTCTTAAATAGCCTGGGGGGCGGGTGGGGAGGGGTAGGAGAGAGAGGGGCAGCTAATTCTAAGACCACTGCCCTACAGCGCCCCTCAAGCGGGAGATAATGAACAGAATGTTTTCATCTCAAATTTTAGGGCCTGAAACCAAAGGTCTAGGGGGCATATTTTCTTTAAGCACAAATTACATGCAACATACATATCTCTGCCTTCCACCCCTAAATGCTTAGAAATCATCTTAACTCTTTTAAGGAGTCCTTTTATTCTGAGCACCCTTTCCCATGTCAGCCTGCTTCCCCCGCCCCCGCAATTTGGTCTGGAGAGAGAGCCTCAGAGCTGGAAAACGTCTTTTGAATTTCAGCTCTACGACAGACCCCTGTGCGCCTCATTTTCCTTATCTACAAATAAAGCATATGTTGACTCTGTACATGAACTTGGCGCATAGGAGGAACTCGGGGCATTTTCGCTTCCTTCCCGTCTCCTTCCCTACCCTCTACAATTCTCCATATGTGAACTGTTGGAGAGGAGGGGCCCGCGCACACAGTTTTCTCTGCGGGTATCCAGCACAGCACTGCATGTAATTAAGTACTTAATAAATGCTTTTTGATTAAGTTCAGCAACATCATAGCGGGCGAGAAACACTTTGCGCAATCACCCTGATTAGATGTTTTTCCTTGGCAGAAATTCAGATGGCACCAATGATAAATTCAGAGTGTTGTTTTGGCAAATTGCATAGGGATACTTTATTTCTCTCCGAGACGGGGCGATCATTCTCACACCTGTCTCGCCACTCTGTTTGCCATTGGACAGTCGCTGTCTAGAATTCGAGGGCCTGCCTTCTGGTCAATAATGTGAATATCAAACATAGAGGCAAAGAGATTGAGAAGCCGGAGGCCAGTCAGAGAGACTGAGGAAGTGGTTTATCTCTTGTTATGGCCACTCACCCTTTCAAAGTCAGGACAAGATGCGGCTCTCAAAAGGGACCAGACGTCAGCTGGGCTCTCCTTGCCCTTCTGCCTTCACTGATCACTACGGGAAAGCAATTTACACCAGGTGCTTGTGGATTCTACAGGATTTCCTGAGGATTTGGGGAAGGTGGGGCTTTCTGCTGTCCTACTGGTTCGGCCCATTTCCTCTTTTCTACTTTTTCCTCTTTTTCAGGAGCAAAAAATATTTTTTCTTGCTTATGCATATCCACTTAGCTTGCATCGTTAGTTGCCTGAGCAGACGCTGATGCCCTACGCTCCTCTCCAAGTTGCTTATCAAAGAATTTCTTCCAAACAAACTTAGAGCTCTCCCTGGGATATATTCTGTGGTATGAAATCTTCTCCATCTCATTGCCCCATCCTCTTTTTAGTAAGCAGTAAGGTTTGGCAGGATGATATGTCCATCCCAATGCTTTTAGGACCGCAAACTATCCAGAAACTTTAAGAAACCGTCTTGCTTCATAATAGCTACAAATGTGGTTGTAAGCTTTCCAAACCACACTTACATTTAGAGGTGCAGTTCTCGACCAGCCCACTGAGCAGCACTGTGCCTCTATTTGTAAGGTGGAGACTGCGGACTCAAGTATACTTTTCCTCATTAAATGGGACTGGCGAAGCACTTAATGTGTTTCTGGCTAAACACTTAAAAGAGAGATATTTGGGGGCACCTGGGTGGCTCAGTCGGTTGAGGGTCTGACTTCGGCTGGGGTCACGATCTCAGGGTCCTGGGATCCAAGTCCGGCACTGGGCTCCCTGCTCAGCCTGGAGTCTGCTTCTCCCTCTGCTCTGTCCCTCCCCTTGCTTTCTCTCTCACACCCACGCATGCTCACTTTCTCTCTCTCACAAATAAATTTTTGGGGGGCGCCTGGGTGGCTCAGTGGGTTAAAGCGTCTGCCTTTAGCTCACGTCGTGATCTCAGGGTCCTGGGATGGAGCCCCACATCGGGCTCTCTGCTCAGCAGAAAGTGGTGAGGTGGGGGGAGGAGCAGAGAAGAGGGAGAAGCAGGCTCCCTGATGTGGGGCTTGATCCCAGGACACTGGTATCATGACCTGAACTGAAGCCAGACACTTAACCTATTGAGCCACCCAGGTGCCCCTAAATTTATAAATAAAATCTTTTAAAAAACCTGTTTTGTTACAGATTTTGAGTTCCCACGAATTCTTCTAATTTTCCAGCAGATATTATATTCAAATGGATTCTGTAAATTTTAGGGATCTCATTTTTTGCTTAGAGGAAGATTTTTTTTTATAGATTTTATTTATTTACTTGACAGAGAGAGAGAGATCACAAGTAGGCAGAGAGGCAGGCGGGGGCGGGGAGGGGGGGGATGGAAAGCAGGCTCCCTGCTGAGCAGAGAGCCCAATGTGGGGCTTGATCCCAGGACCCTGAGATCATGGAGAGGAAGATTAAATAGCCTTTACATACTAACACAGCAGCATACTGAAGATAGAGGAATCATTTTGATTCTCTGCTTTGGATTGTCTTAGCCCATCAAAAGAAAGTTAAGGAGGGAATGAAAATTGTTTCCTAGCAACTAATAGAATCTATTAGAGTATTTCTTTTCCCCCCACTATTTTCATGCTACTTCTGGGTACCTGAAGGACTAGGGGGTATCTGATGAGTGTTGCAGGCAACCTTAGCACTTTTGGTGACTTTTTCAAGTACATACCCCTATTGGCTAAATTACAGTGATGAAATCAATCAAAAGCAAATTTGCTTGGAATGTAGGTATTGTAAATTTTCTCTTTTGCTTCAGCTGTTTATAAACAACTTTTATGATTTCCTACCTTCTGTTTCTGAAAGGGGAAGAAAAAGAACTGATTTGCAAGTGTTGAGAACTTGACGTTTAGATTTAGATTTTGGTTTAATCTCACATTTCTGTAGTATCTTTGGTCTGGAAAAGAAAGCTTAGCTCATTACTGTTAGTTACTCCAATTCATTGGGGGCACTTTCTTTTTCTTTTTTTTTAACCTTATTTTTAAATTTAAATTCAACTAATTAACTTATAATGTATTATTGGTTTCAGAGGTAGAGGTCTGTGAATTGTCAGTCTTATATTGTACCCAGTACTCATTACATCACATGACCTCCTTAATGTCCATCACCCAGTTACCCCATCCCCCACCTCTCTCCTCTCCAGCAACCCTCAGTTTGTTCCTGTAGTTAAGAGCCTTTTCTGGTTTGTCTCCCTCTCTGATTTCATCTTTTTTTTTTTTTTTAAGATTTTATTTATTTATTTTGACAGAGAGGAGAGAGATCACAAGTAGGCAGAGAGGCAGGCAGAGAGAGAGGGGGAAGCAGGCTCCCCGCTGAGTGGAGAGCCCGATGCGGGGCTCGATCCCAGGACCCTTAGATCATGACATGAGCCGAAGGCAGAGGCTTTAACCCACAGAACCACCCAGGCGCCCCTCATCTAGTTTTATTTTCTCCTCTCTTGTTTTATTTTCTCTCTCCCTATGATCCTCTGTTTTGTTTCTCCAATTCCACATCGGAGTGGAATCATGTGATAATTGTCTTTCCTGGTTAACTTATTTTCCTTAGCATAATATCCTCTAGTTCTATCCACATTGTTGCAAATGGAAAGTTTTCATTTTTTTGATGGCTGAGTAGTATTCTATAGTAGGAGCATTTTCTAATAGGATTGGAGAAAATGGGATGATTTGTTTTCATGCAACAGATATTTCTGGGCTCTTGTTTCTGTAAGGCATATTGCTGGATGGTACATGAGGTGGTGTATTAGTTGGCTGACAAAATACCACAGACTGGATGGTTTAAACAATAGACACTTATTGTCTTACAGTTCTGGAGAAATCTATGATGTTGTCAGGGCTGATATCTCTGAAGTCTTTCTCCTTAGTGTAGATGACTTAGATGGCTGTCTTCTCCCCTGCCCTCATATGATCTTTTTTTTGCGCACGTACATTTCTGTGTCCAAATTTTCTCTTCTTATAAGGACACCAGTTATATTGGATAGTTATTTAATTATCTAAATGGTAATTAATTACTTTTTTAAAAGATTTTATTTATTTATCTGACAGAGAGAAATCACAAGTAGGCAGAGAGGCAGGTAGAGAGAGAGGGGGAAGCAGGCTCCCTGCTGAGCCGAGAGCCCGATGCGGGGGCTCAATCCCAGGACCCTTAGATCATGACCTGAGCCGAAGGCAGAGGCTTTAACCCACTGAGCCACCCAGGTGCCCCTAATTACTTTTTTTTTTTTTTTAAAGATTTTATGTATTTGAGGGAGGGAAAGAGAGAGAGAAAGCACGAGTGAGGGGAGAGGGAGAAGCAGACACCACCACCCATCCCAGAGCAAGGAGCCCTATGTGGGCCTTCCCAAGACCCTGGGATGATGACCTGAGCTAAAGGCAGATGCCTAATGGACTGAGCCACCGAGATGCCCCTAATCACCTTTTTAAAAAAGAACGTATCTTTAGGGGCGCCTGGGTGGCTCAGTCGTTAGCCATCTGCCTTTGGCTCGGGTCATGATCCCAGGGTCCTGGGATCGAGCCCCGCATCGGGCTCTCTGCTCGTCAGGAAGCCTGCTTCTCCCGCTACCACTCCCTCTGCTTGTGTTCCTTCTCTAACTGTGTTTCTCGCTGTCAAATAAATAAAATCTTAAAAAAAAAAAAAAAAAAGAACGTATCTTTAAATACAACTACCTTTTGAGGTGTTGAGAGTTAGGACTTCAATATATGTATTTTGGGGGGCACATGATTCAGCCCATTACAGGAAGAGAGTAAGAAAAAATACTCACAGAATTTCCAATCTAGTGAGATGCAAAGAAATAAACAGGAGATGATGATTCAGTGTGATAAATACTATAACAGGAAGAAATACTGTGGTTTGGAAGGGAGTCTTCTAGTGGAAAGTGATATCCAAACTAGCACTTGTATGAGTAAGAGCTGGCCAGGCAAAGGGTAGTTAGAGGATGGCGGTGGTGGAGGGGGAGGTTGTCAGCGGAATCTTGGGAGGAAGGAGAATGTTCTAGGCTGAGGGAATAGCACACAAGTGGCTCAGAAGGAAGGGAAAGAATAGGCAGTTTGAAAACTAAAAGTAGTAGTGTGGCTGGAGAAAAAGAATAAAAGCTATAGTGTGTGTGTGTGTTTAAGTTTTTATTTATTTATTTGACAGAGAGAGAGAGAGAGAATACAGGTAGGCAGAGTGGCAGGCAGAGGGAGAGGGGGAAGCAGGTTCCCTGCTGAGAAGGGAGTCTGATGTGGGGCTTGATCCCAGGACCCTGAGATCATGACCTGAGCTGAAGGCAGCTGCTTAATCGACTGAGCCACCCAGGTGCCCCTAAAAGCCATAGTGTTAATTGAGTGTTTGTTATATGCTAGGCATTATGCCAAGGAGTTTGCATACATTACCTCCGTTTATTCTCTCAGCAGCTTTATGAAGGAGGTACTGTTCCTATTCTGATGTTACAGATAGGAAAGTGAAGCACAGAGGGGTCACGTAAATTGCTCAAGGTCACACATCTAAGTGAGTGACAGAACAGCCAATTAGTCTAACTTCAGAGATAGCAGGTTGAATTTCCAGTGCCAGGTTGGGTGAGGTTGTGTGTCACTGGAAAAGCAGCAAAGGGATAATGAGTAAAAGGGGGAGATTTGAGAGGAGGTTGAAGAGAGCTAAAAAAGGAGCTTTGAGCAGTAGGTGCCGGATCAGTAAGGACCTTGTCATCCAAGTAAGGAGTTGAGATTTTATTCTACAGGTGTTGGGGACCCACTGGAGGATTTAAAACAAGTGAATAAATTTCATATAGAAAGATCATTCTGGATTTTCTGTGATAAACAGCTTTTGTACGTGTGTGCATGGGGGATTGGGATGAGGGTGGGGTATGGCAGGAAGCCTGGCAGTGTATTCAGGGAAATTAGATAAGAGTCTGACAAATCCAAATGAGATCATTGGTGGTTGATCAACTTGGGGATGGAACACTAATTGGTTGGATAGAGATGGCAGTGGATAAAAGGATACTCAGGTATCTGAATGGAGCCATTGATTGTGTCACTCATGAAGAGAAAGATCACAAGAAGAGAAATAGTTTTGGCAAGAGGGGAGATGACTTCATTTTGGGTTCTCTATGGGATAAGCAAGCAGGAATGTTGAGTATGTAATTGGATTTATACTTCTGAAGCTAAAGGAGAGAGATCTGGGCCAAAGATTTATATTCAGGAGGTATCAGCATATAGACGGTAACAAAAGGCACTGAAAAAGATAGGATGACAAGAAAGAATGTTTAGAGTGAAAAAAGAAAAGGGCGCAAGATAAAACCTTAGGAATGACAACACTGAAAAAATGGACATGGAATAAATGGAGCCCCAAGAATTGTGCCGTCAAGGGGATAAGATAAAGTAAGCTGAATCCGTGTAGGAGAGTGTTTCAAGAAGGGATTTGTCTACATGGCTCCATGCTATTCAGAGTTAATTCAAAGAACCAAGCCACCTCTATTCTGTTTAGCAACAAAAAGGCATGAGTGACCTTGGCAAGAGCAATCCAATGTAGTTGTGTGAGTGAAGCCCTATCACTTATGGCGTAAAATAATCACAAGGTGGAGAATTAGAAACAGTTGAATGAGGGGCGCCTGGGTGGCTCAGTGGTTAGGCCTCTGCCTTCAGCTCGGGTCATAATCTCAGGGTCCTGGAATTGAGCCCCGCATCGGGCTCTCTGCTCGGCGGGGAGCCTGCTGCCCCCACTCTCTCTCTGCCTGCCTCTCTGCCTACTTGTGATCTCTCTCTCTCTCTGTCAAATAAATAAATAAAATCTTTAAAAAAAAAAAAGAAGTTTGATTGTGAGGGACAATAGAGAGATAGGGTACTAGGTAAAGTCGAGTTATGTGTTATTTTAAGAGGAAGGTATGGGAAGAATCAACATAGAAAGAGGTTGAGGATATAGGAAATGGAGGGAAAAATAATAGAGAAAGATCCTTGAGGTAAAAAAAAGTGGGGAGGAGCAACCTATAACTTGAATGTAGGTAAGGTACCTAAGACATGCTAGACTATTACATTGGTGGCTTCAATGGGCCCTACCGTTCTTGTGTAGTCTCTTCCCACATTCACTCTTAGCTGTGTGATTTGTTTTGGCCAGTGGTACATTAGCAAGTGCGATGCAAATGGAGGCTTTATAAATATTTGTATAATGGGGCTTCTGCTCTTGGAATGCTTCCATCTGAAGCATAAAAAGCCATAACATAAAGAGGTCCAGCTATCTTGCTAGAAAGAAAGCAGAAAGAGAGCCATCTGATCAGCCCCCAAGCTGTTCTAGCCATTCCATCTGAGGTGTTGGGCATGTGAGTGGAGCTATTTTGGATTTTCAGCCCCATTCAAGCCTCCAGATGGCTGCATCCAACACTGCATGGAGAAGAACCACCCAGTGAAGTCCAGCCCAAGTTGCAGAATTGTGAGCAAATAGTTGTTATTTTGGGGCGTCTGGGTGGCTCAGCCATTAGGCATCTGCCTCCGGCTCAGGTCATGATCCCAGGGTCCTAGGATCGAGCCCCACATCAGGCTCCTTGCTCGGTGGGAGGCCTGCCTCTCCCTCTCCCACTCCCCCTGCTTGTGTTCCCTCTCTCGCTGTGTCTCTCTGTCAAATAAATAAGTAAAATCTTTAAAGAAACAACAACAACAAAACAAATAGTTGTTATTTTAAGCCACCAAATTTTAGGTTGATGCAACAGATAACTGAAATGGAGATCTATATGGGGGATTATGCTTCTGGTATAGCAAACTAATACATCAAACCTCCTGCAGACAACATTTATAAAGTCTGGGAAAAAATACAAAAAACAACTACCTGTTAAGAGTGAACAAAAGTGGTAGGTTTTTTTGTTTTTGTTTATTTTATTTCTTTTTTTTTTTTTTTAAAGATTTTATTTATTTATTTGACAGAGCGAGAGAGAGATCACAAGCAGGCAGAGAGGCAGGCAGAGAGAGAGGGGGAAGTAGGCTCCCTGCTGAGCAGAGAGCCCGATGCGGGGCTGGATCCCAGGACCCTGAGATCATGACCTGAGCTGAAGGCAGAGGCTTTAACCCACTGAACCACCCAGGCATCCTAAAAGCAGTAGGTTTTTGATAAGAGTTGAAACTTGAGGGGTGCCTAGGTGGCTCAGTTGCTTAAATGTCTACCTTCAGCTCAGGTTATGATCCCAGGGTCCTAGGACTGAGTCCTGCATCGGGCTCCTTGCTCACCAGGGAGTCTGCTTCTCCCTCTGCCTGCTGCTCCCCCTGCTATGCTCCCTCTCTCTCTCTCTCTCTCTCTCAGTCTGACAAATAAATAAAATCTTGAAAGAAAGAAAGAAAGAAAGAAAGAAAGAAAGAAAGAAAGAAAGAAAGAAAGAAAGAAAGAAAGAAAGAGAAAGAAAGAAAGAAGGAAAGAAGGAAAGAAAGAAAGAAACTTGAAGGAAGAGACTGTGTCAGTGTGAGTTCCTAGTTATTTGCAGCTTTTCCCTGGCTGAGTTCAGGTCACAGTCCTTTCAGGGCAGAGAGCAGCTAAAGCACCGGTAGAAAGCTAGCCATCTTTCTGATGTGAAGAATAAGTGTGGGGCAAATAGGGGGCACACAGAGCATGAGGGAGGAATCCCAGAAAGGGAAGAGCTAGAGAACAGAGCCCCAACTTTTGTGTGTAAATTTTGCCCAAGACTCGGGCTGACTCCCAAACAAGGTATCAGATCACAAGCAGTAAAGCCAAAGAGAAAAGAACAGAACAGAACTGGGACTTGAGCTGCCACCCGCCACAGGTGAGGCAGAGTTTGCAGTGTGAGTCTAACCAAATTCATTACCTGCTACAACAAAATTGGCAATATTTTTAAGAGAAATATAATAAAATCCAGAGTCTCTGAAACATTCTACAACAATCGCCAGAATACAATCTAAAATTATTTGACATACAGGAAAATGTCAGTCATTCTCAAGGGAAAGGCAACCCATAGAGGTCAACTATGAGATGACTCAGGTGTTGGAATTAAAAGGACTTTATTTTTATTTATTTATCTAAAAGGTTTTATTTATTTATTTGACAGAGAGAGATCAGCAAGAGAAGGAACACAAGCAGGGGGAGTGAGAGAGGGAGAGGCAGGCTTCCCTCTGAGCAGGGAGCCCGATGCGGGGCTTGATTTCAGGACCCGGGGATCATGACCTGAGCTGAAGGCAGACACTTAATGACTGAGCCGCCCAGGCACCCCTTTTTTTATTTTTCTTAAAGATTTTATTTATTTGTTCATGAGAGACAGAAAGAGAGAGGGAAGCAGAGGGAGAAACAGGCTCCCTGCAGAGCAGGGAGCCCATTGTGGGGCTCGATCCTGGGACCTTGGGACCATGCCCTGAGCCAAAGCAGATGCTTAACAGACTGAGCCACTCAGGGGCCCCTAAAAGGACTTTAAAGCAACTGTTAACCTACATCTGGATGGGATTTGTAAGGTAAGAGAAGGAAGTCGGGGAGAAAGAGGGACAAAGGGCATAGTCAGACAAGCTCTTCCCGTCCTCTGTCAGGCTCACAGAAAGCATTTGATTGTTCTTTCACTATGGACAAGGGTAGGTATCTTGGCAAGGGCGGTGTGTATTTTCTCGAGAAAGCCTCTATGAATAGAAAAGTTATGGTCTCAAGGCAAAGGAAAATGGATGAAATTTGAATGAGTATTATGCATTGGGAGGAGGGGAAATGCAAAGCCGCAGCAAGATACGGAATCTGAGGAACCAAACTATATCCTAGTTTAAAAACGTCAATCGATTATATAATCTCAGGCATGTCATTTCATCTTTTTTGAGCCTCAGATTTTCTCACTTGCAAAAGGGGGAAATTAATAACATTCCTCCAAAAGATTGTTGTACAGATCAACCAGATAAATACAAGATAGGCTTATTTTGTGAAATATTGTATGTCAGATATGTTAGTCAAACACACCACTCTAAATTTAGTGCAAGATATAATAAGGGTGTTTATTTTGAAGAATATTTGGGAATGACAAGCAAGAACATAAAAATAAAATAAGGGGCACCTGGGTGGCTCAGTCAGTTACGTGTCCGAGTCTTGGTTTTGATTCAGGTTGTGATCTCGGCGTCATGGGATGGAGCCCCATGTCAAGCTCCACGCTCAGCACACAGTGGTCCACTTGAGATATTCCCCCTCTGCTCCTCCCCCTGCTCATGCTCTCTATTTTTTTCTCTCTTTCAAGTAAATAAGCAGATAAAATCTTTAAAATAAGTAAAGAAAATAAAATAACAGTGGTTTTGGCAGTCTTTTCCATTGGACCATTTTAGAGAATGTTCCTTTTTCTTCAACTATAAATCCAATTATAGAAATAAAATTTAGGTATTGAGAAATACAGTTAACTTTAAGTGTATTTTCTAAAGAAAATGCGTGTCTTTTTTGCATATAAAAAGTCTGACTTTAAACCATTTCATGTATACTGTATTTTTTCACACGTTCTGATATGGTGCTGTGATTCAGTGTCTCCGTATATTTCCTGGTAAAATTTCAGCTTGTGAAAACATTACCTACCTCTCCCTCTTCCTCCATGTTTAAAAACCATTTAGTAAGCAAAAGGAAGTGAATTTATTTCAAGCACAATTTCGCCAACTATCTGTTTAATCTAAGAACATACTTAATCCAAGAAATTTCTTTTGCAAAGTGGTAAAATGTCCAGGTTCCTCACTGGTATTTCTATAATGATGTCTACTTCTTGAAAACAGATAATCTGAGGAGAGGCAATAAAGTAAGATAAACCCCTACTTCTGTGATATGGCCCAGGCATCACTTACATGCCCTTTTTATTGGCCCCAGATTGC
Organism: Procyon lotor; assembly: GCA_028646535.1. Lineage (NCBI taxonomy): Eukaryota > Metazoa > Chordata > Mammalia > Carnivora > Procyonidae > Procyon > Procyon lotor. The sequence continues at coordinate 119,121,257 of CM053604.1, forward strand.
AGTAATATGAATGTCTGAAATTTTGCCACCAGAAAATGGTATAACGTTTTGTCCCTTATCGAAATTAAACTATTTCTAAAAGGAGAATGTGTAAAATTTCCATCTTAATTTATAGCTTGATATGAGTTAAATCTTTGCTTGAGAACATGGTAGGAGGAGGAAGAAAAACACAAAGGTATCTCTCTTCCACAGCACAGATTCATGTATTTCAAAGCCTATTAAATACCATCAGTTGAATGTCTAAAGGGCATCTCACACTTAAAATATCCAAAAAGAGAATTCTTAATTTTCTATCCTTCTCCATGGGTTTCTCCATATTATTAAATAGAAAGACTCCCTTCCATCTGTTTTTAAGGTCAATAAACTTGGAGATAGCCCACAATTAAGCCATAAGCAAATCCTACTGGCTTTACATTTAAAATATATTTAAAAATCTATTTCCCACTACCTCCTCTATCCCTCCCTAATCTAGACCATAATTACTTCTCACCTGGACTATCTCAATGGCTTTCTAGTTAGTTTCTCCATTCCAGTCTTTGTCCACATCCCAATCTCTTTTCTGCACATCCAGCCAGAGTTATTTGTGAAAAACAAAAATAAAATCATGACAGTCCTCTGCTCAGAATGCTCAAATGGCTTGCCATCTCACCCTTAGTAAAGTCAGAAGTCCTTACCATCGCTTTTCGGTAGCAAGCACAAAGCATCTAAGTTCACTTTAGTCTGTGAGGTTCTAGATCTATACTC
>CM053604.1:119122500-119197042 GCA_028646535.1 Procyon lotor
CCCCCCCCTTCATTTTCCCCTTCCTTCTCCTAATGTCTTCCATGCTCCACAAATGTTGTTCTACAAATAAGTGAAACCATATGATAATTGACTTTTTCAGCTTGACTTATTTCACTCAGCATACTCTCCTCCAGTTCCGTCCATGTTGATGCAAAAGTTGGGCATTCATCCTTTCTGATGGCTGAGTAATATTCCATTGTGTATATGGACCACATCTTTATCCATTCATCTGTTGAAGGGCGTCTCAGCCCTTTCCACAGTTTGGCTATTGTGGATATTGCTACTATGAACATTGGGGTGCATATGGCCCTTCTTTTCACATCTCTCTTTGGGGTAAATACCCCATAGTGCAGTTACTGGGTCAGAAGGTAGCTCTATTTTTAATTTTTTTTAAAGATTTTATTTATTTATTTTACAGAGAGAGAGATCACAAGTAGACAGAGAGGCAGGCAGAGAGAGAGGGGGAAACAGGCTCTCCGCTGAGCAGAGAGCCTAATGTGGGGCTCGATCCCAGGACCCTGAGATCATGACCTGAGCAGAAGGCAGAGGCCCTAACCCACTGAGCCACCCAGGAGTCCCTATTTTTAATTTTTTGAGGAACCTCCACACTGTTTTCTAAAGTGGCTATACCAACTTGCATTCCCACCAACAGGGTAAGACAGTTCCCTTTTCTCCACAGCCTCTCCAACATTTGTTGTTTCTTGCCTGGTCAATTTTTGCCATTCTAACTGGTGTAAGGTGGTATCTCAATGTGGTTTTGATTTGAATTTCCCTGATGTCTAATGATGGTGAACATTTTTTCATGCATCTGTTAGCCACTTGTATGTCTTCTTTCGAGAATTTTCTGTTCATGTCTTCTGTCCATTTTTTGACTTGATTATTTGTTTTTTAGGTGTTGAGTTTGAGAAGTTCTTTATAGACCTTGGATATCAGCTCTTTGTCTGTAGTGTCCTTGCAAATATCTTCTACCATTCTGTGGGTAGTGTCTTTGTTTTGTTGATTGTTTCCTTTGCTGTGCAGAAGCTTTTTATCTAAGTCCCAAAAGTTTATTTTTGCTTTTGTTTCTCTTGCCTTTGGAGATGTGTCTTGAAAGAAGTTGCTGTGGCCGATGTTGAAGAGGTTACTGCCTATTTTCTCCTCTAGGATTTTGATGGATTCCTGTCTCACATTGAGGTTTTTCATCCATTCAGAGTTTATCTTTGTGTATGGTGTAAGCGAATGGTCAAGTTTCATTCTTCTGTATATAGCTGTCCAATTTTCCCAGCATCATTTATTGAAGAGACTGTCTTTTTTCTTTTGGATATTTTTTTCCTGCTTTGTCAGAGATTATTTGACCATAAAGTTGAGGGTCCATATTTGGGCTCTCTACTCTGTTCCATTTGTCTATGTGTCTGCTTTTGTGCCAGTACTATGCTGTCTTGGTGATCACAGCTTTGTTATATAGCTTGAAATCAGGCAACATGATGCTACTAGCTTTGTTTTTCTTTTTCAACATTTCCTTGGTGATTCAGGGTCTTTTCTGGTTCCACACAAATTTTAGGATTGTTTGTTCCAGCACTTTGAAAAATGCCAATGGTATTTTGATTGGGTAGGGTATTTGATTGGGTAGGGTATTGAAAGTATAGATTGCTCTGGGCGGTATGGACATTTTAACAATGTTTATTCTTCCAATCCATGAGCATGGAATGTTTTTCCATCTTTTTGTATCTTCTTCAATTTCTTCCCCGAGTGTTCTGTAGTTCCTAGAGTATAGATTGTTTACCCCTTTGGCTAGATTTATTCCAAGCTATTTTATGGTTTTTGGTGCTATTGTAAATGGAATTGATTCTCTAACTTCTCTTTCTACAGTTTCATTGTTAGTGTGTATAAGAAAGCAACTGATTTCTGTGCATTGATTTTGTATCCTGTCACATTCCTGAATTGCTGTATGAATTCTAACAATTTGGGGGTGGAGTCTTCTGGGTTTTCCACATAAAGTATCAAGTTATCTGTGAAGAGAGAGAATTAATTTGACTTCTTCTCTGCCAATTTGAATACCTTTTATTTCTTTTTGTTGTCTGATTGCTGTCAACAATATAGATAGATCATCTAAGCAAAAGATCAACAAAGAAACAAGAGCTTTGAATGACACATTGGACCAGATGGACCTCATAGATATATACAGAACATTCCACCCTAAGACAACAGAATACTCATTCTTCTTGAGCTCACATGGAACTTTCTTCAGAATAGACCACATACTGGGTCACAAATCAGGTCTTAACTGATACCAAAGGATTGAGATTATTCCCTGCATATTCAAGGCCACAGTGCTTTGAAACTGGAACTTAATCACAAGAAAAAGTTTGGAAGAAATTCAAACACTTGGAAACTAAAGACAATTCTGCTCAAGAAAGTTTGGGTCAACCAAGAAATTAAAGAAGAACTTAAACAATTCATGGAAAGCAATGAGAACAAAAAACACATCAGTCCAAAACCTATGGGATATGGGATATGGCAAAGGTGGTCCTAAGGGGGAAATACATTGTCATCTAAGCCTCACTCAGAAAAATAGAAAAATCCAGAATACACGAACTGTCTTTACATCTTAAAGAACTGGAGAATCAACAACAAATTTAGCCTACCCCATGCACAAGAAGGGAAATAATTAAGATTAAAGCAGAGATCAATGAATTAGAAACTGGAAATACAGTAGAACACATCAATAAAACTAGAAGCTGGTTCTCTGAAAGAATTAATAAGATGGATAAACCACTGGTCAAAATTACGCAAAAGAAAAGATAAAGGATCCAAATTAATAAAATTATGAATAAAGGGGAGACATCGTGACTAACACCAAGGAAATAGAAACAATCATCAGAAATTATTATCAACTGCTATATGTCAAGAAGTTAAGCAACCTAGAAGAAATGGATGCATTCCTAGAAACCTGTAAACTTCCAAGATTGAAATAGGAAGAAATTCACAACCTGAATAGATCAATAACCAATAACAATATTGAAGCAGTGATCAAAAATCTCCCAAAAAACAAATGCACGGGACCTGATGGATTCCCTAGGGAATTTTACCAGATATCCATAGAAGAAATAATACCTATTCTCCTGAAGCTGTTTCAAAAATTAGAATCAGAAGGAAAACTTCCAGACTCTTTCTATGAGGCCAGCATTACCCAGATTCCCAAATCAGGCAAAGACCCCATCAAAAAGGAGAATTTCAGACCAATATCCCTGATGAATATGGATGCCAAAATTCTCAACAAGATCCTAGCTAATAGGATCCAACAGTACACTAAAAGGATTATCTACTACAACCAGGTGGGATTTATCCCTGAGATGCAAAGGTGGTTCAACATTTGCAAATCAATCAATGTGTTAGTACAAATTAATAAGAGAAGAGAGGAGAACTACATGGTCCTCTCAATTGATGCAGGAAAAGTATTTGATAAATACAGCATCCTTTCCTGATTAAAACTCTTCAGAGTATAGGGATAGAGGGAACATTCTGCAATTTCATAAAATCCATCTGTGAAAAACCCACAGTGAATATCATTATCAATGGGGAAAAGCTGAGAGCCTTTCCCTTAAGATCAGGAACACAACAAGGATGCCCACTCTCGCCACTCTTGTTCAACATAGTACTAAAAGTCCTAATTGTTATTTTTTTTTAATTTTAGTAAATATTATTTCTAAAGAATTCATTTTCATTGTGTTCTCCTAAAAGTCTTTATTTAGAATAGGGACAGACTTAAAGAAAACTTAGTACTTGGCTGCCTGTGTAACTTAGATTTACCCATCACACCTCATTGAGGAAATCCCATCCTGTCATTCTGTAATATGGCAAGAATTCAGAAAGTTCTTGTATCATTTGGAGAACAAAGGAAAATGGAAGCTGTGTGATCAGTTGTTAGCAAGCAAAGGAGAACGAGTGTGTTGTCAGATAAAAAGGCCATTTTGTTTTAAGGACCATTAATAATTTAGTTTTAGTCTAAGATTTCTCTTTGCAATTTCCATGAAAAGCTCAGGATTCTAAAAGGAGGATAATAGGCTGGATCCACTCTGGGCCAATTGTAAGGGATGTCAAGTGTGGCTTAAGTACTATCTTACACCCCTGGGGACTTCTGTTCTTTTTGACACTCCTCTTTCCTCTTCCTTCTCCCTACTCCACAATCTGACTCCCTACTACTCTGTACAGACCCCAAACTCTAATACTATCTTCTGGCTGTCCGGGACCTAGCACGATACATAGTCTATTCTTTGACCACTGCCCAGTTTCTCACCCTATACCTTCTCCTGTCAACCTTGCACATTGAAAAGAACCCATACTTTTCCATCATATTTTCTTTCTTCACATCCTGATAAGTGATTGCTCCTCAGCAGATAAGTTAACTAAAGGAGTGAATGGCCAATAGTGGTTCTTAACAACCTTAAAAATTTCATTTGCTTATTAATGGAAGTTTCCAGGAGGGGCAATGATTTAACTAAGGGACCAATGTCTCCAGTAATAGAGGTAGAGATATTTTGGCATGGCAGTTGGTGACAGATTCTTTTTTCTGTATCATATCATCAATAAATTTAATTGTATTACCTCATTTTCTAATTTAAATATGCATTACTCACTATGACCAGGTTTTTGTTGGTGTTGTTTGGTTTTGGTTTTATTAATTTACATGCCATTAAATTCACCATTTAAAGTTTACAATTCTGTGGTTTTAAAAATATATTTACTAGGTTTTGCAACATCACTATCTATTTCCAGAATGTTTTCATCATCTCAAGTGGGAAATATTTTTTTTTAAAGATTTTATTTATTTATTTGACAGAGGGAGAGAGATCACAAGTAGGCAGAGAGGCAGGCAGAGAGAGAGGGGGAAGCAGGCTCCCTGCTGAGCAGAGAGCCCGATGCGGGGCTCGATCCCAGGACCCTGAGATCATGACCTGAGCCGAAGGCAGAGGCTTAACTTACTGAGCCACCCAGGAGCCCCTCAAGTGGGGAATATTTTTGAAAAGAAAAATCTTTCAATAGTATGTCTCAAAACATGCCTACTTTACTATATAAGATTGTGCTTAGAAAAATAAGTAATTAGAATGCCCTTTAGATGATTTAAAATTTTTTTGAGTAAGAGGCATATCCAAGGCAATCACACAATAATGTCTTCCTACAATTGGACTGATTACATTTACTAATTGAATCGATCACATTTACAATGAAGTTGATTACGTTGACAAGAATATGATAATAAACATTTTGCAAGTATTTTGCTGTTAGAGAAAAGAAAGCAGGTGAGATAAAGGCAGTGGGGAGAAGGTATATCCTTTCCTTATCAGTTTAAAATAATCAACATGTTCTTTACTTACAGGTAGGTCGTAGGAAAAAGGATTTGGGTGTCATTTAGAATTCTCTTGTCTGCAAGCAATAGAAACCAAGCCTAGACAGCACTAAGATAGACGTAGAATGGATTTGAGAGAATTTATTATAAAGATAGGGGCAGGGACACATGCCTATGGACTGGAACTAGAGCCTGCACTATGATAATGAACCAAGGAAATATTTTGTATTATTTCTCATCTACTATCTTCTTTCTAGTCACTGACCAAATTTCTCTTTCACAAGCCCCATGGCAGAAAACCTACCTGCCAAAAGGTACCAGATTTTTATTAGCCTATAGGTCCAACCACCTGGTGAGAAAATTTTCCAGTTCCTAAGGGTCGAGACTAGCCTAGTTTTTTTTTTTTTTTAAGATTTTATTTATTTGACAGAGAGAAACACAGTGAGAGAGGGAACACAAGCAGAGGGAATGGTAGCGGGAGAAGCAGGCTTCCTGCAGAGCAGGGAGCCCGATGCTGGGCTCGATCCTAGGACCCTGGGATCCTGACTTGGGCCGAAGGCAGACGCTTAACGACCGAGCCACCCAGGTGCCCCAAGACTAGCCTAGTTTCTGACAGTTGGCCACAGCAGAATCAACTTGTTGGTGATCATTTAGATAAACTTCAGGGGTGAGAAGAGGAGGAACGAGTTTCCAGAATCAGAGAAATTTGGGCAATCAGATTTCAGTGTAGCGATCTTTGTGGTCTCATCCATCAGATAAAATAAGATTGTTTGGGTTTAAAATTCCTGCAGTTGCCTACCCTTACCATCACTAGTCACGAGAAAATAAATACACCCACTGCTTTGTTTGACGATTGATTTCGGTCAACACTTTCATTGCCAATGTCTTATGTCCCACTTGAAGAGAATGGTGGAGCTTAATTATACGTGGCAGAAAAATATACAACATGGAGTCTATTCAACTTCACACTTCAATGCACCGCAATGAAGTCTGACGAGGAAATAGCACTCAGGAGAAGATAACAAAGGCTCTGTTACTGACATAGTCTCAGATATCCTCTAGAGTTTTCCATCCCATCCTTTAAATAATGAAGAGCTACTGGGGGTTGAAGCCAAAATGCTTCTGTCTCCAGCTATAAGGTCAAAGAAAACAGAACAAATCCCTTTGTAAACTGAGCAAAAAAACCCCATTATTTCTGAGGTTCTACAAATGGTACTTAAAAATAGGCTCCTGTGATTGTCACATATTTTGCCTTAAAAAGGATTTTAAGAAGTATTCTATGAAAAGCAAATGACCAATAAAAATTTATTTGTGCAACCTCTTGTTAATAAAACAATAAGGAAAAAAAGCAAACACCATTGGTTTGACCAGCAAGTTGTCAATAAATTTATGAAAACAATCATTTTTCATTGTTGATGAGCATGTGCTGAAATGGGCGCTGTCAGTTTCTGCTGATGGGTGAAAATGGACACGAACTTTATTTATTTATTTAAAAAAGATTATTATTTATTTGACAGAGAGAGAGAAATCACAAGCGGGCAGAGAGGCAGGCAGAGAGAGAGAGAGGGAAGCAGGCTCCCCGCTGAGCAGAGAGCCCGATGTGGGGCTCGATCCCAGGACCCTGAGATCATGACCCGAGCGGAAGGCACAGGCTTTAACCCACTGAGCCACCCAGATGCCCCTGGACACAAACTTTTAGAGGTAAATGTGGCTGGCTGTATCAAGCGTTTGGGTTTATTTTCAAGTTTTTTAAATAAGGAATTTATCTCAAAGCATATACAAGTATGTGCAATCATGTTCCTTATGATATTTTTCAAAAGCAAAGATCAAAAAGAAGAAAAAAGTTAAAATGTCAAGTAGGACCGGATTCAATGGTAAGTAAATTAAGGCTTAATAACACAACAGAGCACCATGCAAGTGTTTTAAATGATGCAAAGATATTCATATCGCTCTAGTACTTATATTAGGGAGAATTGAAAACACTCAAATGTTTAATAGTAAGCTATTTGATAAATGCAGTATGGTATACCCAAAAGATGAAGTATGGAGAAAAGCTATGATATAAAGTGAAAAAAGTAGGATTCAGTTTGTCATCCCCACATGCACATGTATATAGAAGAAAAAACTAAGGAATTGCCCTACCGTTTTAATAGTGGTCATCTCCCCACATATCAAATTATGTAATTTTTTAAAGAATTTTTAAATTAATTTATTTGACAGAGAGAGAGAGAGAGAGATCACAGGTAGGTAGAGAGGCAGGCAGAGAGAGAGAGAGAGGGAAGCAGGCTCCCTGCCGAGAAGAGAGCCTGATGCAGGACTGGATCCCAGGACCCTGAGATCATGACCTGAGCTGAACGCAGAGGCCTCAACCCACTGAGCCACCCAGGCACCCCAAATTATGTAATTTTTTAAACTCACTTTTAATATTTTCTGGATTTTCTATGTAGATTTTTTGTATATAGATCATATGTATTGGCTTCATAATAAATATACTAAAATTGAAATGCGACCCTTCTAAGATTAGGTGGTCCTCTTTGATAACACTACTGATGGTGATTTTTTTTTCCCAAGATTTTACTTATTTATTTGAGGGAGAGAGAGAGAGAGCATAAGCAGGGGAAGGGGCAGAGGGAGAAGCAGCCTCCCTGCTGAGCAAAGAGCCCAGTGTCAATGTTGACGCCAGCCTTGATCCCAGGACCCTGTAATCATGACCTGAGTGGAAGGCAGACGCTTAACTGACTGAGCCACCCAGGCATCCCATTAGAAAGTATCAAAGACCATATCCTAGCCCTCTCTGAGTCTGACTGAAAGTTGAGCTCTGAGGTTTCTTCGTTCCTGTTATCCCTACTCCTTTCCCTCAGAACCACAGTGACTTGGTGTTCGGATATAAACCAGTTTTGCACCCCCACACCCATGTTTCCGACCTTAGGTACTTCATGTTTATAATATTGGTGATTTAGTAAGTACTTGCAGAATGTCAGGCACTTGCTTTTGCAAACATTATCTCATATACTTTTTTTTTTTTTTAAGATTTATTTATTTGAGAGAGAGAGAGAGAGATAGCAGGCATGCAAGCAGGGGGAGGGGCACAGGGAGAGAGAATCTCAAGCCAGCTCCCTGCTGAGCGTGGAGCCCAGCACCAGGCTTTATCTCAAGACCCTGAGATCACAACCTGAGCTGAAATCACAAGTTGGATGCCTAACCGAGTGAGCCGCCCAGGTGCCCCTATCTCATATTTAACACTATGACATAGCTCTTTCTAAAGGGGAACACTAGGGCTCCAAAGAGTTAAGTGATTTCCCTAAGGTCATACAACTAGAGGGTGACAGGATCAGATGTCAAATCCAGCCCCGTTTGGACGTCAGAAACCATGTGCAACTGTCGACAATCTGGTCTGTCCCTACCATTTGACTGCAGCTTGGACTTCTTCCAGACCCTTCACTTTCCCCCCACTTCAGCCTTACATTTACCTACAATTTGCCGGGAGTTGCCAATCGTGTACTTGCTTAGTAATTACCAATTCTTTTTTGAGGCCAAGCTTCTACTCTGAGTTTTTCTCTGCTCCTGTTTTTCATTTACCTCCACCTGTCTTCCACGTCACGGATTATCACTCCTGGGTTCTCTCTGCTAGCCTTTTGGAGACCACTATGCTCATCTATCTTTCCTGCCTTTTACTTCTTTTGATTGCTTCTTCTTAAAACGTTATTTATTTATTTATTTATTTATTTATTTACTTTTGGGGCACCTAACATGACGCTATGCATAATACATGTTCTTTATTTTTTTTAATTTTTATTTATTTATTTTTAAATACATGTTCTTTAAATGCATTTTTGATTGGGGCTCTTAAGTGGCCAAGTCAGTTAAGCCTCAGACTCTTGGCTTCGGCTCAGGTCTCATCTCAGGGTTGTGAGATCAAGCCCCGCGATCAATCTGCGCACAGAGGACTACTTAGGATTCTCTCTCTCTCCCTCCACCCCTCCTCCCAGCGCTATCTTTGTTTCTACCTCTCTAAAGTAAATAAATAAAATTTTTAAAAAAGTTTCTTCAATTAAGTTCAATTTTGTTTCCCTAATAATTGTCATTCCATTATTTTACTGTCTTTCAGAGTTGCTTTTTCCCTATGGCCCTACTAACGACCATTCCCTTCCAGCAATTTGCTATCCATCTTCCCGTCTTCACGAAAGTTATCCTTTTTCACCGCTCTTGGGTAGATCAATTGGTTAAATGTCTGACTCTTGATTTTGGCTCAGGTCATGATCTCAGGGTTGTGGGATCAAGTCCCTCATTAGACTCTGAGTTCAGTAGGGAGTCTGAGATTCTCTCTCTCTCTTTGCCCCTGATCCTACCCTCTGTCTATAAAATAAATGCAATCTTCAAAAAAAATCACCCTTTCTCCTCACCAATGGTTTCCTGATTATTGAATAATTGAAATTTTTTTTTTTTTTTTGGTGTGTTCTCATCCTTTTTGATCTTTTCGTTACATCTAACAGTACTTCTATCTTTTTGTTCTATCTTAGCCTAAGATCTGAGATGCTATTATTTTCACCTTCCCTTCCGTGGTTCTCTTTCTCTCTTTCTCCTTCAGGAACATTTCTCCTGTTCTTTAGTTATGGGCTATCTCTTAAACTTGGGCTTTGACTTTGCTCCCTTTTATAATCACATTTAGAATAAAGTAATTCCAACACCTTACCTCTCTCTAATAATCTCTTTATAGCCATAATGAGTGCTTTTAAGGGGCGCCTGGGTGGCTCAGTGGGTTAAAGCCTCTGCCTTCAGCTCAGGTCATGATCTCAGGGTCCTGGGATCGAGCCCCGCATCAGGCTCTCTGCTCAGTGGGGAGCCTGCTTCCTCCTCTCTCTCTGCCTGCCTCTCTGCCTGCTTGTGATCTCTCTCTCTCTCTCTGCCAAATAAATAAATAAAATCTTTAAAAAATAAAATGAGTGCTTTTAAGCCTAGAATTGCCTCCATTCAATAAGAAGTTAGCAAGAGCAAAGAGGATGTCTGCTTCAAAACCATTAGCTTACCAGGAATGTTCCATCTGGCTATACTGGCAGACTTGCAGATCTTGTTGGGTAGATTAACGATTCCTCTTTCTTCTTCCTACTTTGATGCTCTGTTTGCTGAAACCTTCACTATCTCCTTGCCCTCTCCTGTCTGGCTGGAGTTCCCCTTCTGGCTGCTGCTGAATAGACCTCTTCAGTGTTTCTTATGCAATTCCCAATTCTCCTGATTGTCATAATCACCTAACAAAATAAATGGCCTTCTGGCCTAGACGTCTAGCCATCGTTTCTTACTTTTCTCCAGATTTATACCACCAGCTCCTTATATGAAATTTCACTTGAATATTGACACCTGAAGCTTTAAGTATCAGTAACTGGCTGAGTCATCTTTAGCCACCCTCTCAACATTTCCACTGGTTACTTGAATTATGATCAGTCTGGCATACTTGGTATAAAATGTTGGCATATATCTGATTCATTCTTCATTTGCTGTCCGACTGGTTCTTTCTTCCAGGGTCTTGAGAATCTTCTAGTGCTTGATATTTCTGATGTTCATCATCTTTTCTGTCCAGCCCCACTCCCCTTGTTTCCAATACACTACTTTCCCATTTCCGCTGATGCCAGATTCTTCAAACAATTTCCCTGAAGCACAGTTTTCATCACGGCACTTCCCTTTTCAAAGTTCTTCAGTGGCATTTGGTAGGCCAGATCATAACAGATAAAAACCCTCTAGCCAAATCAAGACTGCTCATTCACTTCCTCTTTCCCATGCTTCCCCAAGCTTAGTTGTATCATTTCCTGTTTCTATTCTGCTCCATCCCAAACTATCTACGTCCCTTCTCTCATACAACTACACCAATATTGTTTCAGAGAAGGTCAGACACATTAATTATCTCTGCCTGAGCAATCATTGTGGGGACAGTGGAGTCAGTAGTCAGAGATTTGTATCCCAGCTGTGCCATTCACTAAGGTGATCTTGATGGAAGATAACCCTTTAAGCTGTTTCCCTACTCATAAAATAAGATCAATAGGACCAGTCTTAGATTTGTTGTGAGAACCCCTCGAGGTCATCTAGGAGAAAGTGTTCTTTAAACTGCTAGGCCACGTGCAAGAATAAGGAAAGCTCGGCAACATGGACAGCTCAGTGTCCAGAGAGTTGCTGCTTTCTTTGATGTAATCTGATTTTTTTTTTTAAAGATTTTATTTATTTATTTGACAGAGAGGAGAGAGATCACAAGTAGCCAGAGAGAGAAGGGGAAGCAGGCTCCCTGCCAAGCAGAGAGCCCGATGTGGGGCTCAATCCCAGGACCCTGAGACCATGACCTGAGCCGAAGGCAGAGGCTTTAACCCACTGAGCCACCCAGGTGCCCCTGATGTGATCTGATTTTGATTGGAGAAGCAGATATCAAACAATTTTCTTTTTTTTTTTTTTTTTAAGATTTTATTTATTTGACACACAGAGAGACAGTGAGAGAGGGAACACGGGCAGGGGGAGTGGGAGAGGGAAGAAGCAGGCTTCCGGCCGAGCAGGGAGCCCAATGCAGGGCTCGATCCCAGGACGCTGGGATCATGACTTGAGCTGAAGGCAGACGCTTAACGACTGAGCCACCCAGGCACCTCATCAAACAATTTTCTAATCTAAAAATTAAAAACTAAACTTTTGAATAAAAACAGCTGACTTGCAGATGTCACTCTGCTTGGTCCCTGGCTTTTACTTGAGAATCTGTTCTTTGCTCAGCATCTTGGTTCATCATGACAAGTAGATCTTGGCTTCTTAAGAGTTGGCAAGGAACACTCTTGTCTCTGAGGATATTTAAATCTTTCTTGGCTCATGATCATTTCCTCTTGGGTGTTGAAATGAAATGATGCCTTCCAGCCTTTCTGAAATAGAGCTGTAAGAGAGACTCGTGATGCTCTCATTTTGACAAAATGGTCTTCATAAATCACAGATGTAACGGGCTGTGGTCGTACATAAGAGCTCTTCAAGATCTCTTGAATCTCCTGCTTTAGGTTTAGAGTCCAATTATTTAGGTTATTTTTCCATCTCCCTCTTTCTTTTCTTTCTTAGTGTTAATTAACTGAAGATACTTCCCTGATTTTTTTTTTCTCTGTTATTTTCCCAGTGCTTGTATTTTTTTCCTGGTAGTTTTGACAGACCATCTGTCAAATTTTGCTGGTTTCACAGCAGTTTTGTGCTGTTTTCTCTCTCTTTCTCTCTCTTTTTAAAACTTGCACGAATAATACACAAACAAATTCTCCCTGCAACTGGTTCAAACAATACATAAGTTTACAGCGAAACATATTGGGGTTCCTACTCACCCTGATCCCATTCGTCATTCCCTCCCTAGTGGTGACCACTAACTATTACAATTTGATGGATATCTGTATTAGTCATGGTTCTCCAGAGAAACAGAACTGATAGGATAGATGTAGATATAGATATAGATACAAGAGATTTATTATAGGAATTGGCTCCCATGGTTATGGAGGCCATGATGTCCCACAATCTGCCATCTGCACGCTGGAGAACCAAAAAAGCTGGTGATATAATTCGGTCCAAGTCTAAAGACCTGAGAAGGAAGTGAGGAGCAATGGCATTAACTCCCAGTCTGAGACCGAAAGCCCAAGACCCAGGATCACCCATGTCTGAGGGCAGGAGAAGATGGATGTCTCAGCCCAAGCAGAGAGACTGAATTTGCCCTTCCCTTAACCTTTGTGTTTTATTCACATCCTCACTGAGTTAGACGATGCCCACCTGCCCAGGTGAGGGTGATCTGCTTTGCTCAGTCTACAGATTCAAATGCTCATCTCTTCCAGATATGCCCACACAGACACACCCAGAAATAATGTTTTACCAGCAATCTGGGCATGCCTTAGCCCCATCCAGTTAACACATAAAATTGACTATGACAGTTTCCTTCACTTGTCTTTCTATACATTCAGATCATGACATACATATCTTTTACAGAATGGATCTATGAGGCACTTTTAAAAGATTTAATAATCTTAAAGAAATTTTCGTGTCATGACATGTGTTTACCTCATTTTTTTAAAGATTTTGTTTATTTATTAGAGAGATGGAGAGAGAGCACAAGTAGGCAGAGTGGCAGGCAGAGGGAGAAACAGGCTCTCCATTGAGGAGGAAGCCTGATGCGGGGCTCAATCCCTGGACCCTGGGATCATGACCTGAACCAAAGGCAGACGCTTAAATGACTGAGCCACCCAGGTGCCCCACCTCATTCTTTTAATAGCTGTACAGTGCTCTATATGTGAATAGGTCATTATTCCTTTGTCTGTCCTTTGTTATTGAATATTATACAACATAGAAAACTGTCTCAATAAATACCCCTGAACTTACATACATTTAAGTATATATATCTGTAGAATAAATTCCTAGAAGCAGGAGTAGAAGATTGATTCATTAGAATGTAAACTTGATTCTCATCAGGGATTTCTTTTTAAATACATATTTTGTTCAACGCTGAACACTGAGAGTCTAAATTACAGTGTAACATATAGTAAGCACTCAAAAAATATTTGTTGAATTGAATTGAAACAGAATCTGCATTTTTAATATGAGAGCCATTGTATTAAGAGAATCAGGAGAAAATCATGCTTACCTTCATAAATGATGAAAAGTGTGGTGCATGAACAATTAATCTTGTAACACTGAAAAAATAAACATATTTGGGGAAAAAAAAGGAAAAGCATTCAATAAAATGTAATCTACATTTCTGATTTCAAGGCAAGAAGTAAACAAAACCTTAATATACTAGGAATAAGAGAAAACTTCTTGGGGTGTCTGGGTGGCTTGGTGGGTTGGACCTCTGCCTTCGGCTTGGGTCATGATCTCAGGGTCCTGGGATCGAGCCCCACATTGGGCTCTCTGCTCAGCAGGAGTCTGCTTCCCCTTCTCCCTCTGCCTGCCTCTCTGCCTGCTTGTGATCTCTCTCTCTCTGTGTCAAATAAATAAATAAAATCTTTAAAAAAAAAATTCACGATCACAGACCTCATAGACATTTGGTTCTGCCTATCAATCCCTCTGTGTTCCTTATTGGCCATTTTCTCACTCCTTGAGATGATTATATCGCCTATTCCACATCCAAACTTTCTGCACTCATTCTTTTCTTGCGAACTCATTCTTGAGATAATGCTTTCCCCAACACTTCCTTGTGAAAATAAATTCATTGAGAAAACAGAAACCATCAGTTTTCGAGCTCTTCATCTTCATGACACCAAAACTACAAGTCTGACTATCTGGACTCACATTTTTTTTTTCCTTCTTCTGGTTCCAATGGAGTAAAACTCCCTCCTTCTATCATTAAAAAAAAATTATTGACATACACAGTACAATAAATCTGAGAAAGCTAGTATTTCTTAGCTGTGAGATTTCCCTTTCCATGCTTCTAATTAAAATGGAAACCATCTTTTCCTTTCTTTTTTTCTCTCTTTTTCCTTTAAACAAAAGTTTAGTGTGATTGGATTATTTGAATTATTTATTTCTATGGTGATTAGATAATTGTCATAGACTGCAATATTGGGATATAAGCATGGAAGGTTTTAATCCATTGAGAACCTGGATATGTTGCACTGAAACTTTTTAAAAAATATATATTTATTTATTTGAGAGAGAGAGAGAGACAAAGAGCAGGGGGAGAGTCAGAGGGAGAGAAACTGAAACAGACTCCCCACTGAGCGCAGAGCCCACTCAAGGCTCCATCCCACAACCCTGAGATCATGACCTGAGCTGAAATCAAGAGTTGGATGCTCAACTGACTGAGCCACCCAGGCACCCCACAGTAAAACTTTTTTTAGTTATAATTTAATGGGTTAAAAAATTTTTGTACTACAGATCTCTAGAGACAAGCCAAGTGTCTGGACATGGCATGTAATGTCATTAGGAGAATATCTAAAAGTTACTTGACCACAGAAACATGATATAATTCAATGGGGTTTTTGTCTTTAAGAAATGGTTTTTATGGAATGTAGTAGAATTAGCCAGAAATAAAGCAGAAGTTGTTCAAAATAAACTTTCTGGAAAAGAATTCTCTATTCCTTTAACATAGTTTTCCAATGATTCTAGCTATAATTTAGTTTTGTTTTCAGATTATCTTTTGCCTGGTTTGGATCACTGCAGTTGAACAACACTGAGATAATAGTTAAATATCCAAGCACTTTCGAAATGGAATTCAGCTCTTAGCCTTAAAATAAGGGAATATGCCAACAATGACATGAGCATAAGGGAAAAAAAGACCTAATTGTAAAATCAGTTCAAAAAGAGAAGGCTAGAGAGGCATTGTTAAAGAACAAACTTGGAGAACTAATAATTTCCCCATTGGATGTTATTGTCTTTAATTAAGTGTCCACTGATTTAGCTTATTAGGCTGGGTTGGATTTGTGGTTGTGTTCCTGAGGGAGGATGGGGTTTCTTTGTGTTTCAAACAGAGTTGGGGTTTCTGGTGCTACTGAGAAGGAGACAGAGAAAACTCTCTAGACTTGCATATGTTGGAGACAATTGCAGATACCTGGGTTGAGAATCCAAAGAAGAAATGAGAAGATCTCTAAGACTTTGACATTTTGTGGGAAACAATCAGTGTGACAAGCTACACTATGGCATGTTGAAGTTAATGTGAAATAGAAAAACTCCATTAACTCAAGTGGAAAAATAAGCTCTCTCTCTCTCTTTTTTAAAGATTTTATTTATTTATTTGACAGAAAGAGAGAGATCACAAGTAGGCAGAGAGGCAGGCAGAGAGGAAGGAGCAGGCTCCCCACTGAGCAGGGAGCTCGATGCGGGCTCGATCCCACGACCCTGAGATCATGACCTGAGCTGAAGGGAGAGGCTTAACCCATGGAGCCACCCAGGCACCTCCCAAAAGTTTTTATTTTAAAACAGTGCTTCTGGGGCGCCTGGGTGGCTCCGTGGGTTAAAGCCTCTGCCTCCGGCTCAGGTCATGATCTCAGGGTCTTGGGATCAAATCCCATGTCAGGCTCTCTGGCTGGCAGGGAGCCTTCTTCCCCCTTTCTCTCTGCCTACTTGTGATCTCTCTCCTCTCTGTCAAATAAATAAATAAATAAATAAATAAATAAACCTTTAAAAAAATAAAAAAATAAAACAATGCTTCTCTGGCCTTTTCTTGAAGTGATTTTTTAAAATAAATAGGCTGCTATTTGCATATTCATCTATTTTAAGACAGGTTTAAGACTGAATTCCAATTTCATAGACCAAGTTTGGTAGAGGAAATTTGACTCTCTGTTGATAGTTAAGCATGCTAAAACACTTTAGTACTGCGGTTATATTTCCAATATTATCTATAAAAAATAGTAAGGGTTGAGCAATTCAGATCATGGGAGTTTTTTAAAGCTCCAGGTTAGGGGCACCTGGGTGGCTCAGTGGGTTAAAGCCTCTGCCTTCGCCTCAAGTCATGATCTCAGGGTCCTGGGATTGAGTCCCGCATTGGGCTCTCTGCTCCAGCAGGGAGCCTGCTTCCCCCTCTGTCTCTGCCTGCCTCTCTGCCTACTTGTGATCTCTCTCTGTCAAATAAATAAAATATTTTTTAAAAATTAAAAAAAAAACCCTCCAGGTTAAAACTACAAACAGAAGCTTCTTTGCTTAAGGGGATAAAAATGTATTAAGCTACACTTAAAACAGAGAGGATGTACTATAGAAAGAGGGACAATGCTAAATGGATGGAACGGAACAGAAAACTAGCTGATGCCCCCCCCTTTTTTTAATTAACGTATAATGTATTATTTGCCCTAGGGTACAAGGGCAAATCTGTGAATCATCAGATGCCCTTTTTTTAAAAAAAAATATTTTATTTATTTATTTGACAGAGAGGAGAGAGATCACAAGTAGGCAGAGAGGCAGGCAGAGAGAGAAGGGGAAACAGGCTCCCTGCTGAGCAGAGAGCCCGATGCGGGGCTCGATCCCAGGACCCTAAAATCATGACCTGAGCTGAAGGCAGAGGCTTTAACCCACTGAGCCACCCATGTGCCCCAGATGCCCTTTTTCTAAGTTAAAATTTTATTTACTGTTAAGCCAAAGATCAGCCCTGACCATGGTAATGACAAACTCAAAGTAACTCCTGATGAGAAAAGTAAGACACTATTCAACTGAGAAAAATGTATTTGGAGAATGGAGAAGTAAATCTAAATAAGAGATAAGGAGACACAAAGTTCAACATAATGTAAATCCAAAATAGATCCTTTTTGATAAGGACCTATTTAACAATTATGTCAAATAAATAAATGTAGGAATTGTTAATAAAACGAGGAATTAAATGATAGAGGTAGCACTGACAGTAAAATATGTAAGTTGAAATAAGAATATTTATTTGTTTGTTTGCTTATTACACTAAAGATTTTATTTATTTATTTGACACAGAGAGACGACAGTGAGAACAGGAACACAAGCAGAGAGTGGGAGAGGAAAAGCAGGCTTCCCACTGAGCAGGGAGCTGGATACGGGGCCCAATCTCAGGACACTAGGATCATGACCTGAACCAAAGACAGACACTTAATGACTGAACCACCCAGACACCCCAAGGATATTTTCTTTAAAGGTCTTTTAAAATTTTGTTTATTTGTCAGAGAGAGAGAGAGAGAGCATAAGCAGGGTGAGCAGCAGGCTGATGCTGGACTCGATCCCAGGACGCTGGGATCATGAACTGAGCTGAAGACAGGTGCTTAACCAACTAAGCCACCCAGGCACCCCAGAAATAAGGATACTTAACTATTGAGGAAAAACAGTGAGAAAACAAAAATTAAAGCAGCATTTCTTGTAGAGAAGGAACTCTGGCCCAATAGAAGTTTCAAGCCTCTTGGACTCTTTTGTGAGCTGATCTGGGCAGCCCTTGGGGCCAACTGCAGGGAGCACCTGGGGTGGGAAGGAGGGAGTGTTATTTTTTAACTATCAGAGCTAAAAACTAAAGAGAAGAGGATATCTAGTCTTTTTTTTCCCCCAGATATGTTTATTTTATTTTTTCAGTGTTCCAAGATTCATTGTTTATGCAATGTTCAATGTTATTCATTGTTTATTTACCACACCCAGTGCTCCATGCAATAACTACCCTCCTCAATACCCACCACCAGGGTCACCCAAATCCCCATCCCCTCCCTCCAAAACCCTCAGTTTGTTGCTCAGAGTCCACAGTCTCTCATGGTTCATCGCCCCCTCCTATTTCCCCCCATTCACCCTTCCTTTCCTTCTCACGATGCCCTCCATGTTGTTCCTTATGCTCCACACGTAAGTGAGACCATAAGATAATTGACTCTCTCTGCTTAACTTATTTCACTCCACATAATCTCTTCCAGTCCTGCCCATGTTAATACAAAAGTTGGGTATTCATCCTTTCTGATGGCTGTGTAATATTCCATTGTATATATGGACCATATCTTCTTTATCCATTCATCTGTTGAAGGGCATCTTGGTTCTTTCCACAGTTTGGCTATTGTGGCCATTGCTGCTATGAACATTGGGGTACATGTGGCCCTTCTTTGTACTGCATCTGCTTCTTTGGGGTAAATACCCAGTAGTGCAATTGCAGGGTCATAGGGTAGTTCTATTTTTAATTTCTTGAGGAATCTCCACACTGTTTTGCAAAGTG
This sequence comes from Procyon lotor, assembly GCA_028646535.1. NCBI lineage: Eukaryota > Metazoa > Chordata > Mammalia > Carnivora > Procyonidae > Procyon > Procyon lotor. The sequence goes on from CM053604.1 coordinate 119,141,439, forward strand.
GCTGCACCAACTTGCATTCCCCCCAACAGTGGAAGAGGGTTCCCCTTTCTCCACATCCTCTCCAACATTTGTTGCTTATTGCCTTGTTGATTTTGGACATTCTAACTGGTGTAAGGTGGTATCTCAGTGTGGTTTTGATTTGAATTTCCCTGATGGCTAAAGATGATGAACATTTTTTCATGTGTCTGTCAGCCATTTGTATGTCTTCTTTAAAGAAGTATCTGTTCATGTCCTCTGCCCATTTTTTGATAATTATCTGTTTTGTGAGTGTTGAATTTGAGGAGTTCTTTATAGATCTTAGATATCAGATCTTTGTCTGTAGTGTCATTTGCGAATATCCTCTCCTAGAGAATATCTAGTCTTGACAAGAATGATGGAAATGATCTGCATTCTAGTTTTTCCCAGCAAAGCTGCTTCTGTGAACATGATAAAATCAGAAACACAAAAATAATTTTTTTGATCGGTCTGGCTGCTGTATATGGTGGACATCCAAACAAGAGAGATTTGAACGGCACCGGTCTGCATACATGGGGATTGTTCTGATACATGCAGTATGGTATTGTATATGCGTTTCTCTTCTTTATGATTTTCTTAATAATGTATTTTTTCTTTAGTTTACTTTATTGTAAGGATACAGCTTATAATACATATACAAAATACTGGTTAATCAGCTGTTTCCGTTATCAGTAAGGCTTCTGGTCAACAGTAGGCTGTTAGTGGTAAAGTTTTAGGGGAGGCAAAAGTTATTCTCAGATTTTATATTGACCCCTTCAGGGGGGTCAGTGCTTCTAGTCCTCCTGTTGTTCAATAGTCAAAGGTACTGCCATCTCCATAGTACCGAGTGGTCACATGAAAATAGTGTCTTGCTACTCAAATACAATTACGACAAGTCTCCAAATATTAAGACTCAGCCCAACTTGATTCAGTCTTTTACATGTCTCATTTTTGTAACTAATATTACACATGTATTATTACATGAATATTAAATACCTAAGAGAAATATTGAGCATGTATTTATAAACACTTGGTGAATCAAATGTATTCTTAAAACCAGTATAAATTAACAACCATATTGGATTTTAGAAAATGTATGTTTTCCTCCTCATTATTTTGGGGGTTTTGGTTTACCTGAATGATGTCCCAAGCCCTATGTTCTGCTGTGAACACGATACATGGTCTGAGGCAGATGATTGAAAGCACAGGTGAAGGGTGAATTTCACTGCAATTAGTAGTCTCTGTTCTCAGAAAGAATGCAAGCCAAACATAATTGCTCCAATTCACTGGCCTCTGGCTAGATGTCTTGCATAAAAAATAATAACAGAAGGCAATTAAACACGAACAGACTGAGTAAAATTGTGGTGAGTTAACCCTGAAAAAGAACACACTTAAATGTCATTCTCGTGAATGCGTTGTTCTATAATACTTTGGCTCTCAAAAGATGTTGCAGATGTGTGTCTTGGAGAAAAACTGCTTTAATTTCATAAACAGATATAATTTATCTATGTATATATAAATTCCAATAATACATTCATGAAATCGAAGCACCTTTTCATTCTTCTCCTTCTCCTAATAATGATATTTTTCTTTTTGTATTATTCTTGGTTGTTGTTCAGGTAAATTCAACAGAGATTTTGATGTTTTTAATTATTACATAAGAAATTCACACGTTTTAAATTTTTTTTTTATTTTTAAGATTTTATTTACTTATTTGACAGAGAGAGACATAGCGAGAGAGGGAACACGGGTAGGGGGAGTGGGTGAGGGAGAAGCAGGCTTCTCGTTGAGCAGGGACTCGATGCGGGGCTCAAACCCAAGACCCTGGGATCATGACCTGAGCTGAAGGCAGATGCTTAACAACTGAGCCATACAGGCACTTGTATTTTTTAATTTTCAAAAGATTTTATTTATTTATTTATTTATTTATTTATTTATTTATTTGAGAGAGAGAGACAGGGTGAAAGAGAGAGTGCAGGAGACAAAGGGAGAGTCTCAAGCAGACTTTGCTCTGAGTGAGAACCCAACAGGAGGCTTGATCGCATGACCCTGAGATCAGGATCTGAGATCACGACCTGAGCAGAAACCAAGGATCAGTGGCTTAATCAACTGTGCCATCCAGGTGACCCCACCTGGTTTTATTTTATTTTATTTTATTTTATTTTATTTTATTTTATTTTATTTTATTTTATTTTATTTATTTTATTGATTTATTTATAAAGATTTTATTTATTTATTTATTCTTGCTAGAGAGAGCAAGAGCGAGCACGAGTAGGCAGGAAAGGCAGAGGGAGAAGCAGACTCCCCAGTGAGCAAGTAGCCCAAAATGGGGCTCCATCCCAGGACCCTGGGATCATGACCTGAGCCAAAGGCAGACACTTAACTGACTGAGCTGCCCAGGTGCTCCGCTTCTCCACCTGGTTTTAAAAACCAGGCAAATAAGAATTGTAGAGCAGAGTCTCATGTTCATATATATTTTAACAACAAAGTACCTGAACTCTAGCTTGTTGTGTGAAAGTTAAGAGGCTCAGGATGTTGAAGTCTCAAAGGGACATAGACCTTGTCCAAGTATGGTCAGAAAACTGGGCAGAAGCCAGACAGAACTATGCTTTCCAATGTATCTGCAAACTCTACCTCTGTGTACCCCAGCCTAGTTAGCTCTGTGCATACTCATTTCTTTTTTTTTTTTTTTAAAGATTTTTAATTTATTCATTTGAGAGAGAGAGAGAGAGATCACAAGTAGGCAGAGTCAGGCAGAGAGAGGGAAGCAGGCTCCACGCTGAGCGGAAAGCCCGATGCGGGGCTCGATCCCAGGACCCTGAGACCATGACCTGAGCTGAAGGCAGAGGCTTTAACCCACTGAGCCACCCAGGCGCCCCTGCATACTCATTTCTAGACCCATCTAGATTCTCTTAAAATTTGTTTCTCTTAAAATGTAAGCATGGTGACTAAATTTCTTACTTTTCCAGTACATCTTTAAAATGAGACTAAAAGCAAATAAAATGAAAGAAACATTTCCAATCTTTTTGACTCTTATGGGGAAGATTGGCACATAACTATGTGATACATACTTCAATTTTAAATGCTGTAAACAGGCAAGTCTCTCATTTTAATTTTTGATATAAAACGAAAATACACTTACATTTGCCTACCACTGGTCTACTTCATATGGGTTTCCTTTTATAAATCTGCTTTGTTGAACAGATATGTATTGTCAACACCAATCAAGATCCTAAAACACATGTTTTACTTGGATCATTTATAGAGTAACCATGTACTTCAATGTGATGCTTGAAGATTGAAGTCAACCTAGTCTCAAAAATAGAGGATTTGCTGTATGTTTATGATATTTCTCTTCCCAGGCGACATACAGAGAAACTAAGAGGTAAGAATAACAAGAGGGTAATGGGTTGCTCTAAATTTGGAAATACAATCTTTTCCCTTTCAAAAGAGGATTTTGAGAGAGTGTATTGTTTCAGAAAGGAACAAAGATCACCTGGAATTTGAAGAGCTGTCATGAAGACAGGAGCTAGAGCTGCTTCATTTGCCACATTGATGTGATTTCTCTCATTCTCCTGGGCTAGTTTCATCCTAATTCTTTATTTTTTATTTTTGGTAAAAGTAGGTTTTCTTCTTCGGTCACTAAAGTACTCAGTCCTTGTTTTGCTGTCAGAGACTTGCTGTATAGAGATAATAATTCAAAATTTTAATTAAAAATTTTTTGGTGGGTCATGTTGCCCAAATCCATGATTAAAAGCAGGTATTTTCAAAGGGTAAGCCGTATTTTTTATGATGTAAACACTTGACATTTCTACTCCCTGGATTCTGAGCAAGTAAAAGCATATTGGGAATGCCTCACCTTAAGCATATGTAGGTTATTAATCATTAATCATTAGCCCATTTATGATCATCATCACTCTACTTATGGGCATTTCGGTTTTACTAACCAGTTGTATCATGATGGAAACCCATCAGCTGTGGCCAGCCTGTCCAAGGCAGACCAGAACCATTGGAAATTGAATTTGGCCATCCTAAGAGGCTTAAAAAGTAGCATTTTTCTAAAAAAAATCTAGGCTACATAATAGTTTTCTTAATGACCGTATGATCACTAAACCCACATCTTCTTACTGCAACGCATTTAAAATTATTTGTTAGAGGTGGTTATAGTTTCTCTGAGGATTTAAAATGAGATTAAACTCCTCTGACTCTTTTTAACACCACTGCCATCCTCCTTTTTCTCCCCAAGCTCACCACCACATTCCACTACATATTTGCTTAACATTTATGATATGCCAAGAACTATAAAAAAGACAAAATTTCTTCCCTTGAGATAGCAACTTAAACTATCACCTTGCTTTGATTGTGAGTGTTTGGGGAGCATTTTTCCCATCACTTGTGTATGTATTAGCAGGAAATAGAGGCTATGGTACCTTTTTGAGCATGGGAAGTTTTATGCAAATGTTAGACAGACTGATTGCCCTTGAATCTGGTAAGACATCAGCAAAATGGGACAATGGAGAGTGACAGGACCATGGAAGAAGGAAGAATCAGGACAAGCAACTGATGTCCAAGGAGACCAAAAAGAGAAAAAGCAACCCTTACCAGCTGGGAGCTGCCAACTGGACCTTAGAGTTGATGGCACCCACAGCCAGGCTAAGATGTTTTCCTCTTGAATATAAACGATGTCTTAGAGCACCAAGGTTGAATGAGGTCACTCTGTCTTGGTAATGAAGTGAAACAAAATACAAGACCATTGTGTAGTTCGGTCTGAGCTTTACAAAAAACAAGGTCACTGTGAAATCGTAAAAATGATCAAATGTCGTTTTTCCCAGCAGAGTAACTTCTGGTTCTTTACCAATTGCAGTTTAGCTTCTCTTCATTTCTTTTGCCTTCTAGAAAAAAATGATTGAGATACCTGATTGTGGAATTGCTCTTACTTACCAACAGCACCTGACCTGTGACAAATGCTTGCTTTCTTGAACTCTCCCACAAAGTGTCTAACACAAACCGAATTCCCAAAGCAAGTTCCTTCTAGCTCTTTCTTAATGAGATGTCCCCATAGTTCTTCCATGATGTGTGGTCTCCATGATTGCAACGAGTCCAGCCAATAAACCAAATTTGTTTGACTTACTGATGTGTTACTTGTGGTCTTTTGGCTGCAGTGCATGAACAAGAGGTAGACCCATATTTAGAACTGCTATATCTTTTCTTTTCAACTTTCAGAATAATCTGAGCCTGCTTTTAAAAATGCAGATGCCGGGGCTCAATCCTAGCTCACCTGAATCTCTTCAGAGGCCCAGGATCTGCATTTTTTTTTGTTATATTAGTCACCATACAGTACATCATTAGTTTTTGATGTAGCATTCCATGATTCATTGTTTGTGTATAACACCCAGTGCTCCATGCAGTATGTGCCCACCTTAATACCCATCACCAGGCTAACTCATCTCCCCACCCCTCTCCCTCTAAAATCCTCAGTTCGATTCCTGGAATCCATAGTCTCTCATGGTTCATCTCCCCCTCTGATTTCCCCTCCTTCATTTTTCCCTTCCTTCTTCTAACATCCTCCATGCTATTCCTTGTGTTCCACATATGAGTGAAACCATATGATAATTTACTTTCTCGGCCTCACTTATTTCACTTAGTGTAATCTCCTCCAGTCCCATCCATGTTGATACAAAAGCTGGGTATTCATCCTTTCCGATGGCTGAATAATATTCCATTGTATATACGGACCACATCTTCTTAATTCATTCCTCTGTTGAAGGGCATCTTGGCTCCTTCCACAAGTTTGGCAATTCAAAATGGATGGAGAGATAAAGAGCTTCCAGGACTGGAAGAAACTGAAAGAATATGTGACCACCAAGCCAGCCCTGTAAGAAATACTAAGGGAATTCTATAAAAGAAGAAAGACTCCAAGGGGCGCCTGGGTGGCTCAGTGGGTTAAAGCCTCTGCCTTAGGCTCAGGTTGTGATCTCAGGGTCCTGGGATCGGTGCTCTACCCAGCAGGGAGCCTGCTTCCCCCCCCACCCCCCCGCCTGCCTCTCTGCCTACTTGTGATCTCTCCCTCTCTGTCAAATAAATAAATACAATCTTAAAAAAGAAGAAGAAAGACTCCAAGAGTAATATGGTTCAGAAATTTACAGAGATAATCCGTAGAAACAGGGACTGTACAGACAATAGAATGACAATAAACACATATCTTTCAGTAGTAACCCTCAACGTGAATGGCCTAAAATCTCCCATGAAAAGGCACAAAGACAGGACCCACCCATATGCTGTCTACAAGAGACTCATTTTGAACCTAAAGACACCTCCAGATTGAAAGTGACATGATGGAGAACCATTTTTCATGCTAACAGACCTCAAAAGAAAGCTGGGATAGCAATTCTCATATCAGACAAATTAAAATTTAAACCATAGACTGTAATAAGATATCCAGAGGGACACTATATCTTTCTTAAAGGGTCTATTCAACAAGAAAATCTAACAATTGTAAATATCTATGCCCCCAACATGGGAGCAGCCAACTATATAACCCAGCTGTTAACCAAAATAAAGAATCAGATTGAAAATAATATATTAATAATAGGAGATTTTAACACCCCACTCTCAGCACTGGACAGATCATCTAAACTGAAAATCAACAACAACAACAACAACAACAACAACAAAGAGCTGTGAATGACACATTGGACCAGATGGACCTCATTGATATATACAGAACATTCCAACCTAAAACAACAGAATACTCATTCTTCTCAAATGCACATGGAACTTTCTCCAAAAAGACCACATACTGGGTCACAAATCAGGTCTCAGCCAATACTAAAGGACTGAGATTATTCCCTGCATGATATCAGACCACAATGCCTTGGGACTCAGTCACAAGAAAAAATTTGGAAGGAATTCAAACACTTGGAAGTTAAAGGGCTTCCTGCTAAACAATGAATGGGTCAACCAGGAAATTATATAACTTAAACAATTCATGGAAACCAATGGAATGAGAACACATTGATCCAAAACCTACGGGATACTACAAAGGCGGTCCTAAGAGGGAAATACATTGCCACCCAAGCCTCTCTCAAAAAATTAGGAAAATCTCAAATTCGCAGGCTAGCCCTACACTTAAAGGAGCTGGAGAAAGAACAGCAAATAAAACTGAAACCAAACAGGAGAAGAGAAACAAAGATTAGAGCAGAGATCAATGAAAGAGAAACCAGAGAAACAGTAGAACAGATGAATGAAAGTAGAAGCTGGTTTTTTGAAAGAATTAATAAGATTGATAAACCACTGGCCAAACTTATCCAAAAGGAAAAAGAAAGGACCCAGATTAATAAAATCATGAATGAAAGGGGAAATATCATGACAAACACCAAGGAAATAGAAATTATTATTAGAAATTATTACGAGTAACTATATGTCAACAAATCAAGCAACCTGGAAGAAATGAATGACTTCCTGGAAGCTTACAAACTACAGAGACTGAAACAGGAAGAAATAGACAATCTGAATAGACCAGTAAGTAGTAATAAAACTGAAGCAGTAATCAAAAACCTCCCAAAAAACAGAAGTCCAGGATATGCATTTTAATAAGCTTCCCCAATGAATCTCACATGTATGTAAGAGTGTAAACAACTGCTTGATTTGTTTTCCACTGAAGATGTCTCTCCAAGTAAAGCCAGAGTGACATGTTGCACTTTAAATAAATCTGTACCCAATATTTGGGATATTACTTCCAAAAGTTGGCCACGCTTAAAAATACATTTTAGGGGACGCCTGGGTGGCTCAGTCCTTTGAACACCTGCCTTTGCCTCAGGTCGTGATCCCATGGTCCTAGGATCAAGTCCCACATCAGACTTCTTGCTCAGCAGGGAGCCTGCTTCTCCCTCTGCCTGCTGCTCCTCCTGCTTGTGCTCTCTCTCTGACAAATAAATAAAATCTTTAAAAAAATACATTTTAGTAAATATAGTTGATCTTTATTTTTCACAGATTCTGTCCCCGTGAATTCACTTACCGGCTAAAATTTGTTTGTAATCCCCAAATCAATACTCTTGGTACTTTCAAGGTCATGCTTGGACATGTGCAGAGCCTGGAAAATTCCAGTTTGAGTAGCCTGATGCGCACATTCCTAGCTGAGGCCAGGGAAGGCACCTCTGCCTCGTTTTGGTTCTCATGTTGAGAAAACAAGAGGATGGAGAAGGCAGGGGGCAGTGCAGGGCAAGAAGCTTCTGCTCTGGGGCCAGTTGGCCAAGCAAGTTGATCCCAATTCTGGCTTGTTAGGGAGGTAGCCTCAGGCAAGTCGCCTCACCCTGTGAACTTTCCATTCCTGTGCTCTCTTTCTCTTTATCATGGAAAAATAGCCATAACATAAAATTTACCATTTCAACCATTCAGTGGTATTAAGTGCATTCACAGTGTGCTGCAACCACAACCACTACTCATTTCCAGAACTTTTTATCATCCCAAACAAAAGCTCTGTATCCACTAAAACAATAACACCCCATCCCCTTCTGGTATAAGCCCCTGGCAACCTTTATTTTACTCTCTGTTTCTAGGAATTTGTCTGTTCTAAGCACTTTACCTAAGTGGAATTATAAGATATGTCCTTTTGGACATGTTGTGTCTGATTTATAGCGCTTAACATAATATTTTTAAGCTTTAACCATGTTGTAGCATGTATCAGAATTTCATGCTTTGTTACAGATTAATAATATTCCATTGTAGATATATATCACATACTGTTCATCCATTCACATGGACATTGGGGTTATTTACATCTTTTGCTTAACGTAACACTAATATGAACATTCGTATGCAAGTATATTTTTGAGTCCCCGTTTTCAATTCTTTGGGATCTATGTGTAGGAGTGGAATTATTGGGTCATAAGGTACTCCTGATGAGGGATGGAAGCAGAAAATGTTCACTTTTAGCCCAGAAGGCTAATCTATAGTCTGCATAATTCTGATAAGGATCACACACGTGCTGGTTGCTACATTCTTTTTTTTTTTTTTTTTTAAGGTTTTATTTTAAGTAATCTCTGCACCCAATGTGGACTACTCAAACTCACAACCCCAAGATCGAGAGTTGAATGCTCTACCAACTGAGCCAGCCAGGCACCCTTGGTTGCCTTTAAGGGATTCATGACTGCCTGCAAAGGTCACAAATACATAATATCCAACTGAAAGATAAGCACCAGAGAAATCTCGTGAGAGTAGTTTTACAAGTAGAAATTCAAAGAAGACATTTATAATCTAATACTCCCTGCACGTCCCCTCCTCCTTAATCACTAAGCGTACAACAAAAGAGCAGGTCATTCTACCCTATTCCTGGGCTACTTAAATAAACCTACTAAGTTGCACCATACACTGTCTCAAACATTCTTTCTTATTGTTACTCTCCCTGACCCCGCTCAGGTCGCTTCTATGTTTAACTTTTTGAGGAACCGTCAAACTGTTTTCCACAGCAGTCGCAACATTTTACATTCCCATCAGCAATGCACAAGGGTTCCAATCTCTGTCCACATTGTCATCCATACTTGTTAATTTCCTTTTTTTTTTTTTTTTAAATAGCCATCCTAATGGATGCAGAGTGGTCAGTTTCTTTTTTGTAAAATAAAAAAAAAAGTAGAATCTACCAGGATGAATTGCTTTCTGATTTGAAGATTACAGCTGATGTGATATACAGGCATTCCTCCCTTCCCACCCTGCTTCTTGAAAGTTCACGTTGTGCCACTTCACTCTTTTTTTTTTTTTTTAAAGATTTTATTTATTTGACAGAGAGATCACAAGTAGGCAGAGAGGCAGGCAGAGAGGGGGAAGCAGGCTCCCTGCTGAGCAGAGAGCCCGATGCGGGGCTTGATCCCAGGACCCTGAGATCATGACCTGAGCCGAAGGCAGAGGCTCTAACCCACTGAGCCACCCAGGCGCCGCATGCCACTTCACTCTTATGAAAGACCTACACTAGTACCTGTTTCAGTTAGCTGAAAGAAATCCAAACAGGATTTTGGCTTTCACGAAAGAGGGGAAGAGTGAAAGTAGTGGCCGGGGTTTGTTTTGTGGCTCATGCCTCTCACCTCTGCCCTCAGCCGCTGCCAGCCTTCTTCCTGGGAAACCACACTCAGCAACTCATCGTCAGGCTGCCATAGCTTGGAAAGGTCTGTGCACATCTGTGCTTTGTTGTGATTTATTTTGTGCATCTGTTAAGCAAGATGTGTCCTAAAATATCAGAAACAGCCTTAGAGAGGTTATTTTGGGGGTCTGGGAATGCTAACAAGTTTTCTCTATACATTAATAGTTTGTTTTTTTTTAAGATTTTATTTATTTGACAGAGAGAAACACAGCGAGAGAGGGAACACAAGCAGAGGGAATGGTAGCGGGAGAAGCAGGCTTCCTGCTGAGCAAGGAGCCCGATGCGGGGCTCGATCCCAGGACGCTGGGATCATGACCTGAGCCGAAGGCAGATGCTTAACGACTGAGCCACCCAGGCGCCCCTCTATAAATTAATAGTAATTGCTTCTCTGCTTTACATCATTTTGGCTTCTACCACCATTAGTACTGCAATGAAAGTAGTTATACATGCCCCTTCCTAGGCCTGTGTGAGGATGTGTTAGGGAAACATACTCAGGAGAGAGACTGCTGGGTCACAGATTATACACATACTTAATTTGACTAAGTACTGCCTGAGTGCTCTTTGGTCTGTGCATGAATCTATCTCCCAACCATTAGTTCATGAGGATGTTCTTAGTCCTGCAATCTCTTCAGATTGCCAGCAAAAGCTCTGAATTTGTGTCTTGCCTTTTTATTTTCCCAATTGTGTCTTTTAAAGATGAAAGGTTTTAATACGATGAGGTCCAATTTATCATTCCCAAAGATTTTCTCTTACTTTTTTTCCAGAAATGTGGGCTTTTACATTAATTCAAGTTAATATTTGTTTATAGTGTTTATGCTTCATTTTTTTTCCCCATGTGAAAGCCTAATTCCAACATTTGTTGAAAAGACTACTCTTTCTCAATTAATTGGCCTTAACATCTTTTGATAATTGCTTGACCATATATGTGTGGATTTATTTTTAGACTTTCTATTCTGTTCCATTAATCTGTATCTATATGTCTCTCCTTATTTTAATACTACATTCTCCTAATTACTGATATGTAAGTAAAACTGGTAATTAGGTAATTTGTGAAACAGGCAGTCTTTTATCTTATTTTAAAGATTTTATTTATTTGAAAGAGAGAACACAGAGGGAGAAGCAGACTTCTTCCTGACAAGAAGCCTGATGTGGGGCTCAATCCCAGGATGCTCGGATCATGACCTGAGCCAAAGGCAGACACTTAAACAACTGAACCACCCAGACATCCCTGCAGTCTTCTTTTACATGAGCCTCAAACATGAGCCTGTGCTTGTCCCTGTCGCTGGGTTTCACTGAGTTCAGTGAGGTTAGCAATGTATGAGGGAAGGGATGGCAGAACTGACATTGTTGGGAGGTCAACCCAACCTGAACCATAGTTCTAATCTTCCCAGCCAGTCTCCTCCATGTATGGGCGTCCACCCACTTCTGATCAGTGAGATAGATTTTAGCTCTCATATCTGTCACACAAATATTTATCTTATGAGAAAACCTGGCAAGAAAGTGATAATAGGTTAGTACAAATTCATCAACACTGTAGAAAAGGTTTAAAATTTTTGCTCACTAATAGTGGATAAGTAGTGACATCTTCATCCTGGAAGATATATTTCATAACATTTTCCTCCTCTGGGATATTTGTTATCATAATAAGTGCTCCAGCTACCCTTTATTGGTTTGATTACCAGAAACCCTATCCCCCTTTTTTGTTTAAATAATAGATTCCAAGTATATTGGACAAGGACCCTACATAATCATTATATTATTACTACTATTGGAAAAGTTAGCAGTATGTACTGTACTGTTGATAAAAAAAACCAGACATTTTTCCATGGTTATTTTTTCTTGAAGTATATCTATAACACAGGTGCCCAGTCCTAAGAACTGTTAGATAATAAAAATGCTTTAAAATGGCATTTCAGGGGTGCCTGGGTGGCTCAGTGGGTTAAAGCCTCTGCCTTTGGCTCAGGTCATGATCTCAAGGTCCTGGGATCGAGCCCAACCCACATCAGGCTCTCTGCTCAGCAGGGAGCCTGCTTCCCCCTCTCTCTCTGTCTGCCTCTCTCTGCCTACTTGGGATCTCTCTCTCTCCATCAAATAAATAAATAAAATCTTTAAAAATAAATAAATAAATAAATAAATAAATAAATAAATAAATAAATAAAATGGCGTTTCAAAAATTAAGTCTATGTTGCTCAAAGACATATGGCTGCACCACATTGATTGCAGGTGAGCGCCAACACGGAGGTAGAATTTTTCCTGTGCGAGACTTGAAATCAGAGCTACTGTACCCAATAGTGCTATAATTTCCACATTAGTCAGTGTTCATTAGCATACTCCTTTGAATTGGGAATTAAGTATTAAACATAGACTTGATTACATTTTCCTAAAAGATCCCTAGACCAGGCTCTGACTGACTGATTGCAGGAAGTAACATGACCCTTTAGACAACAGCAGCAACCAAAGCATAACTTGGGTCTTGTTTGGTGACTCACATGAGTTGATGCAGTTGGTCTTTCAGGGTTTACAGTTAGGACCAGGTGCTTAGGACGGTTCTGAGGTGTGATAACAGGAACTCTAGCTTTCCCAAGAAGGATGTAAAGCCTGGAGAACATGTTGATGGATGAGAGTGCTCTTGTGTGACAAACACATCTCCTAACTCCTATCCTCCTCCCTCCTTTCACCCTTTGTAGATCCTCCCTACTTGCTCACCTACCTGCCAACGCACTCCCAGAAAATTCACCATTACGTTTGTGGTAAGAGCTGAAGACGTAGAAAATCAGGTGAATTTGTGCAAATGTATTTTACAATTTTATCTTTTAAATGTAAAGCCCTTTGTCAGCAAAATTTTGTAGATCAGGGAAATTAAACTGTTGTTCACTAGTACTGGTCTATGATTGGTGGTCGAGAACCTTGTAAATTTCTCAGTCTGTGTTAGTCAAGAGAGAGTTAGTGTGTTCTTTGTTTCTCTGCAGCGAAGCTTCAGTTTTTAGCAGAGGTTTTCTTTTCTTTTTCTTTCTTTCTTTTTTTTTTTTTAGCAGAGGTTTTCAATTCTTAGGCTAGCTTTTGGAAAGAGAAAAAGATGGAGTAGTAAATAATTGCTTCCCATGTGTGGCTTCAATATTTTTTCCTCATATAATTAAAAATATATTTTTTTAATTTTTTAAAATTAAATTTTTTAAATTTATTTTTATTTTTTAGAGAGAGAGAGAGGGAGCATGTGCAGGTTGGGGGAGGGGAAAAGGGAGAGGAAGAGAAAGAATCTTAAGCAGGATCTACGCCTAGCTTGGAGTCAGACGTGGGGCTTGATCTCATGACTCTGAGATTATAACCTGAGCCAAAATCAAGATTTGGATGCTTAACTGACTGAGCCACTCAGGCGCCAAATGTTTGGAAGAATTCACTTGTGGAGCCATCTAGTCCTGAGCCTTTGTTCGCTGGGAGTTCTTTGATTACTGATTCAATTTTATTGCTGAAAACCAGTCTGCCCAAATTTTCTACTTTCTGATTTTGTTTTGGGAGGATATATGTTTCTAGAAACTTACTCATTTTTTCTATATAATTTTTTATGATCTTCTCTTACAATCCTTTGTATTTCTGTGGTGTTGGTTATTTCTGCTCTTTCATTTCTCAGTTTGTTTAAAAACTTATTTCAAAATAAAGCATAGCATTTTATTTATTTTAAGTTTATGTATTTTATCTGTTAATCTCTACACACAATGTGGAGCTTGAACTCATGACCCTGAGATGAAGAGTTGGTGCTCTTCCAACTGAGCTAGCCAGGCACCCCAAGCATAGTATTTTAAACTAATTGACTTTGAAGTTAGTACCTGAAATAGAACAACAAGAAAATGGTGAGATTGTTAGGATATATTATTTATCATCAAATTATAAATGTGAAAATAATCTTGCATATCTTGAACAGAATGCAGAAGTATATTAAAAGACTGATACTCTATGACCAAGTGGGATTTATTCCAGAAATGCAAATGAGGTTTGTAGTTTTAAAAAATTATTAATATATTTCACCATATTAATAAGTCAAAGGAGGGGCGCCTGGGTGGCTCAGTTCTTAAGCGTCTGCCTTCGGCTCAGGTCATGATCCTAGGGTCCTGGGATCGAGCCCCGCGTCGGGCTCCCTGCTCAGCAGGAGGCCTGCTTCTCCCGCTACCACTCCCTCTGCTTGTGTTCCCTCTCTCACTGTGTTTCTCGCTGTCAAATAAATAAAAATCTTAAAAAAAAAAAAATAAGTCAAAGGAAAGAAAGTGTATGATCATCTTGGTTGATGCCAAAAATGCATTTAATAAAATTTAATATGCATTTCCAATGAAAACACTCAGTAAGGTGGAATTAGATGAATATTTCCTTAACTCATTATTGTTTGGAGTAAAATAGAGGTGCCACTAGTATATTAAAACAAGGAAACCAGTACGAACCGGAATGGAAGCGGAAAAATTGCCATTTTGGTAGGTTATTTTAAATTACATGTACAAAATTAATAGTTAGCTTATATAGAAAAAAATCGCTAGTCATAAAATGTAGTGGCAGGCAACATATCAATTTCAATAGCAACAAAAATTTAAGTTACATAAGAAAACCTTAATAAGAAGTGCTATATGAAGAAGATGATCAAACTTTATTGAGATCTGTTTAACTCCAAATATAATGTTGATCACTATGCCAGGTCAATATATATTAATTTATAGATAAAGGAAGCATTTCAAATTAGTGGTAAAGAAAGGTCATTTGGTAAGGGTTTGGGACAATAGATTAGTCATTCATCAGGGGGTGGGGAACAGATCAAGATTTTTAACTCCTTACAAGGTAAATACCTTCTAGATGGTCACATATATAAGTGAGATAGATGAATCAGAAGTACTAGAGGGAAAAAGTGGATAAATATATTTGCCTTTGAGATATGGCAGACTTTTTAGAACTATGTCACAAAAATTCAGAAACTAAAAAGGATAAGATTGATAACTTCGACTTTTTAAACTTTTGTGTTGCAGACAACCCGACAAAAAATGAACTTAACGATTCACACTGTAAGGAAGGGAGAGAGACAGATGACAAGTTAGGAAAATGTTTCATAACATGACGCATAACAAAGTGCTAAAAATAAAAAAGATGTGTACATATATGGGGGAAACAGAATGATGACAAAAGAACATGAACAGGAAATTTACAAAAAGAAAGAATAATAAAAAAAGGAATCCAAATCCAAATAACCAGTAAGCATAGGAGATGTTCAGTCTTATTAGGAATCAAATACTAGCTAGTAAAATAACAATGAAATACCTTTTTTTTGGTCAACAAATATTGAAACAGTTAATAACATTCAGAATCTGATATGGTTTCAGGAAATGCATATTTTCAAGTCCTATTGGTGGGAATACAAATTGTTATAATCTTTTTTTTTTTTTTAAAGATTTTATTTACTTGACAGAGAGAAACGCAGTGAGAGAAGGAACACAAGCAGAGGGAATGGTAGCAGGAGAAGCAGGCTTCCCGCAGAGCAGGGAGCCCGATGCGGGGCTAGATCCCAGGACCCTGGGATCATGACCTGAGCCGAAGGCAGACGCTTAACGACTGAGCCACCCTGGCGCCCCCAAATTGTTATAATCTTTCTAGAGGATAATTTGGTCATAAAAATGACCCCAAACCCCACATATAGGAATTTATCCAAAAGAAATAAATGAGTAAGTGAGAATAGATGTAACAATAGGATACTCTTATGGCTCTGTTTATAATGGTAGAAATTCAGAAACAGCCTAGGTAAGTTGTGTCAAGATGACACATAGATTCAATAGAGTACCCTGTAGCCTGTTGGCTAAAAGGCACACTGGCCATCACCCCAGTATTCCCTCCACACTCTCCCTGCCATGTGTTCTGAGCCTACTGCCCAACTAAGGCATGTCCTCCCAGATCAGGCCATTGGCCTCCTTGTGGTCATCTTCTGCAGGAACTTGGGCAGGCATGGCGACAAGAACACCCCGGGCAAGAAGGACCTGATAGAGCTGATCCAGAAAGAGCTCACCTTTGGCTGGAAGTTGCAGGATGCTGAGATTGCAAAGCTGATGGATAACTTGGACAGGAACAAGGGCAAAGTGTTGAACTTCCAGCACCTTTCTGGGGGACTTGACTTTGATCTGCAGTGATGCTCTCAAGGGCTGAAACTAAATCAGGAAGGTGGAGACCCTCTATAGGGCCTGCCTAGGTCAAATCCAGTGGTGGGTAACTGTTCAATAAGTATCTTTTATTGGTTAAAAAAGAAAAAAAAAAGAATACACTGCAACTTGTAAAACAAAAACATAGTTCTTTATTGATGGATATGGAAAGATCTCAGGGACAAATGATGGACTGAAAAAAAGAAGCATGTTTCAGAAGAGTGCATGTAGTATGTGATTTCATTTATGTAACATTGCATTAATCTACAAATGCATAGAAATGCATAGAGAAAGTTCTGGAGGATGTTCACCACACTGTCAGATGTTTTCTCTGGTGATGGAATTTTAGGTATATTTTTACCTTCTTCTTTGTACTTTTCTGTCATGTCAGAATTCTATTCATTGTGAGAATATATCGTATTCTAAAATCAGCAAGCTAGTTTTAAAAATTGCCCCTATCCACCTGGGTGGCTCAGTCAGTTGAGTATCTAACTCTTGGTTTCAGCTCAGGTCATGATCTCATTCGATGAGAGATCGAGCCCCTGCAGTAGGCTCCACACTCAGCATGGAGTCTGCTTAAGATTCTCCTCTCCCTCTGCCCTCCCACTCGTGTGCTCTATCTCTGTCTAAATGAACAAATAAAGAAAGTTTTTAAAAATAAAAATAAATAAAATAAAAATTGACCCTATCGGAATTTTTTTTTTTAAATTGACCCTAAACGTAGCTTCTTTTGGGATGGCAATGCATGTATTAGCAGGCTGGCACAGGTATGGGAGAAGCAATCATGTCGAGGATGTTTCTCCCCTAAAACACCCTCAGTCCTAAAGAAAAATGCAAAAAAAAAAAAAAAAAAGCTCAGTGACCAGAGGAGATATGGAGAGGTACTTAGTACACTAGAAACACGGTGGTTCCTATAGGGTAGGCTAACTCCATAAATAATAAGGTGGCTTCAAAGAGTTCACGTTATAGCCACGCATCCTTTTAAAACATTCTACCACCAAAATATTACACTTATACTCAAAAATGGCATTCTTTATTCAGAAACTTAAATATCTTCAATTTGCACATATACCTGTGGTGAAATATGTAAAAATGACATACAACAAGGGCATGAAAAGCGTCACTGTATAGCACTATTGACTCCCAGGAAGAAAACATTTGCAGCCAGAGGCCAAAAAATAGTATCAGGGTAAGGCCACATACATTGCACACCATTGCCAGAAATCTATTTCTGGCCAAGAAACAGGATTGGGAATTGAACTATCAAATATATTCAAGAGGGTATTATGTTTCAGGGGAATGGAATGGATTTAGCTTTCCCTTCAGAAGCCTTTCTGAACACCAGCAAGTATTAGCCAAGATCTCCATAATATTGAAAACAACAAATGTGGGCTTTCTATTTCTTTTTACATTTCTATTTTAATTCCAGTATAGTCAACACACAGTGTAATATTAGTTTCAGGTGTACAATATAATGACTCATCAATTCCATACATCTGGTTCTCATCACAAGTGCACTCCTTAATACCCACCCCCATTTAGCCCATCCTCCCACTCACCTCCCTTCTGGGAACCATCAGTTTGTTCTCTATAGTTGAGAGTCTGTTTCTTAGTTTGCCTCTCTCTCTCTGTCTCCCTCTCTCTCTTTCTTCCCCTTTTGCTCATTTACTTTGTTTCTTAAGTTGCACATATGAGTGTGATCATATAGTTTTTGTCTTTCTCTGTCTGACCTATTTTGCTTAGCACAATACTCTCTAGCTTCATCTATGTCACCTCAAATGGCAAGATTTCAATCTTTTTTTATGGCTACTCCACTGTATATATACCACATCTTCTTTATCCATTCATCAATCGATGGACATTTGGGCTGTTTCCATAATTAGGTTATTGTAGACAGTGCCGCTGTAAACAGAGTGGTGCATGTATCCCTTTGAATTCGTGTTTTTGTATTCTTTGGTAAATACTTAGTAGTGCACTTGCTGAATCATAGGATAGTTCTATTTTTGACTCTAACCTCGATACTGTTTTCTAGAGTGGCTGCACCAGTTTGCATTCCCACCAACAGTACAATAGAGTTCCCCTTTCTCCGCATCGTGTTGTTTCTTGTGTTGCTGATAGGTATTCTGATAGGTATGAGGTGATTTCTCGTTGTAGTTTTGATTTGCATGTCCCTGATGATCAGTAATTTTGAGCAGCTTTTCATGTGTCTGTTGGCCATCTGGATGTCTTCTTTGGAGAAATGTCTGTTCATGTCTTCGGCCCACTTTTTAATTGAATTATTTGTCTTTTTGGATGTTAAGTTTATAAGTTCTTTACATATTTTGGAGATTAAACTTTTATTAGATTAGAGATGTTATTGGTAAATATCTTCCTCCATTCCATGGGTTGCCTTTTAGTTTTGTTGATTCTTTCCTTCACTGTTCAGAAGATTTTTATTTTGATGAAGTCTCAATAGTTTATTTTGCTTTTGTTTCCCTTGCCTCAGGAGACATGTCTAGAAATAAGTTGCTGCAGCTGATGTCAAAGAAATTACTGCCGGTGTTCTCTTCTAGGATTTTTATGGTTTCAGGTCTCACATTTAGGTCTCTAATCCCTTTTGAGTTTATTTTTGTGTACGGTGTAAGAAAGTGGTCCAGCTTCATCCTTCTGCATGTTGCTGTCCAGTTTTCCCAGCACTCTTGTTGAAGACTGTCTTTTTCCCATTGAATATTCATTCTTACTTTGTTGAAGATTAATTGACCATATAGTTGCGGGTTTATTTCTGGATTTGCTATTCTGTTCTATTTATTGATCTATGTGTTTATTTCTGTGCTCTATCAAAATACCAACAGCATTTTTATCAGAGCTAGAACAAAGAATCCTGGAACCACAAAAGGCTCCAAAGAGCCAAAGCAACCTTGAAAGAGAAAAGCAAAGCTCAAGGCATCAGAATTCTGGACTTTAAGTTATATTACAAAGCTGTAATGATCAAAACAGTACGGTACTGGCACAAAAATAGACACAGAGATCAATAGAACAGAATGGGCTTTATATTTGTTACAATTTTTCACATGTACTTATCTAGAGTTTTGTTTTTTCATGTAATGGTGCCAATAGTTACCCCCTAAATAAGCTTATTTTCTTGAAGAAGCTTCCTTGACATTGTATATATTGATTCAAATTTTATATTCTACTGCAACTTGATTGAGAAATTTTAGACCCTGCTGCCTTGAATTCTATTTCCAGTTCTAGCAGCAGTACACAGTTTAGTTTGGACAAACATCTTTATTTCTAGATTTGGTCAGCCCAATTATGGAGACAGAGAAAGAGAACATTGCCTTATACCACAGGGGGGCAGTAAGGGTTAATGAGAGAATATCAAGAAACCATTTTTTAAAAGGTTTTATTTATTTGAGAGAGAAAGAATGAGAGAGTGAGCATCAGAGGGGGAAGGTCAGAGGGAGTAGCAGACCCCTTGCTGAGCAGGGAGCCAGATGCAGGACTCAATCCTGGAACTCCAGGATCATGACCTGAGCTGAAGGCAGTTCCTCAAGCAACTGAGCCACCCAAATGCCCTCGATAAACCATTTCTTAGGAAAAGAGAAAAAATGGTATGAATGTGCTTATTGCATGTTGGTAACTAAAAGGAATAAAAGAAAGCATATGTAAATTTTAATATTTTCAGTCTTTCACATTCATAGACAAATTCTACCTTAGTGCCTTGCTAAGGAAAGTAAGTAAACAAACAAAAACCCCAAAACCTTCAGCTTTAGAAACCAAAGTTCTCAAGGTCAGAGAAATGCTAACAGAAGACAAGCTTACCACATTGTTCCAATGTTGTTCTGCCTTATCTAATTGTTAATCACTAACTTCTGGATCTCTCTCTCTCTTTCTCTTTTTTTTTTTTTAAGGAATGTGCTTAAGCCAATTCAGTATAAAAACTGAAAAGTAGAACCACGTATTTTGGACAAGGGATTGAAAATAGAAAACTCATTTGGATTAATCAGCTCTCTAAATTCTATTTAACAAAACAAAGATTATCATGGGCTGCTGGTCTTTATTGATTGCAAAATCTTTAAAGTCAGGGCAAGGTTCTAGTACCAACCGTAGAATCTCATAGTAATCAAAATATTTCCCCCAGGGACCAATTCATTCATTGTTTATAGCCCTCACTCTTAGTTTAATGCAATCTGGAATATCTACAATAATGACTTACTCTTTAGAATTTATTTTCCAGCTTTGGCAGATTTACTAACCAAGCTCCCAGGAGCAGTCCAGTTGGAATAGTGTTTCTTAAAGAGGGTGAGTACAGAGTCAACCCCAGCCCCTCCACTCCTCATCAGGGATACGTGAGACTCTGCAGTGTATGTGAGTGGAAAATAATTCAATATTATAATTTTGGCAGAAACACTGATTTTGTAATAAAACTACAGAAGGTAAATCTCTGGAAAAAATTAGGTGCATAGGTCAAAAAAGCTTGAGAAGCTCTGATAAATCCTGAAAACTCTTGTGAAGGAAAGAGGGCTAAAAAGAGCTGGTCATTTAGCTTGGAGCTTAAGAAAATTTTCTTGGCAAAAGAGGTGACAGAGGGATGGGGAGGATCATGCAGTACCGAATGTTCCAGTTTCCTCCCCCATCCCATGCTTGTCTAGTTCATGAGCAAGCTGTGAATTTGGAAGGCTTAATCTGTGGCTTGATTAGTTAGTCTGAAAAAAGGCTGAGTTCGGTCAAAATCTTTGGTACTGCATTTCTGAAATGAAACAGATAAAATTAACCCTTGCCAAAAGTCAATTCCAAAAGGTTGAAGTGTTTGATTTGGTCCAAAGATGATTGAGAAAATAAACAGGGGAAGATTTGATAGTAAGAAAGAGGGAGGGAGGGAGAGAAAGAGAGAGAGAGAGAGAACAAGAGCGAGCGTGCGTGAGCGTACTTGGGAAGAAAGGCAGAGAAAGAAAATTAAGAGAAATTTATTTGATTTTTAAGTTTAGAAAGAAGTGCAGGATCACTAACAACAAATCATCATAAAATTGAATGTATAGCATTTAAAAATGCTATTTACTACCATGCACAGGGATTAAACATTTTAAGGTAATAAGTCTATTGCTGCCAGAAACTGAAATTACAAATAATAATCAAAAGCATATGTCATTTGGAGGCAAATAGCATTGCAGAAACACACATTTTCCTACTTTTACCATTTACTGCACAATAATTACACTGAACTGTTAGAGAAATGCATTCCCTGCAGAACAAACAGGGACATTTCACCTGTATTCCATGGAGGAAGATTTATTTTAAGATAAAGGCAGAGTAGTCGGTTCTGGAGAGTAATACTCATATTTTTGTGTGTTTCCCACGACCTTTCTCTTCAGGCTGCTGTGTGGTATTACAGTTGGGTCCTAGGCTGGTACAGGTGGGTTACAATGCAAAGAGGTTTGTCTGGGCTGACTGATTTGGGTTGAATTATCCGAAGTAATTCTCCATTTGCTATCCCTCCTAAGATGCGTTGTTAAGAGTCATCAGTAGGTGGGTATAATTGCTTAACGTGGGAAAAATTCTAATTCAGAAAAATTATCTGAAAGACTCAGGTGAATTAAGTTTTGATTTATAAAGTTCTTTTTGCAATCTACAGGTTTGTATTTTAAAGCTCTCCCGGAATGTGGGCTAATTCCCACTAAACTTCCAAGGAGAGCTTCTTTTGAGCCTGTTTTAACAAACAGATGAAAATCATTTTTCATTTGTTCATCATTCACATGCACATATTGCTGCTTGAGAGGACTTTCTGAGGATGGCTGATGGTTCCCTCCAGATTGTTTTTCATTAATAATTTATCCAGCAGCTACTTTCTTCGGAAGAAATACAAAAGTTGTGATCTTGCCTCACTAGATCTACCTCATCTTTTTTTTTTTTTTTTTTAAGATTTCTTTTTTTTTTTTTTTTACTCGGAAGAGCGTGGGAGGGAGAGGCAAAGAGAAGCAGACTCCATGTTGAGCGCAGAGCTTGACGAGGGGCTCAATCCCACAATCATGAGGTCATGATCTGAGCTGAAACCAAGAGTCAGACCCTTAACCAACCGAGCCACCTATGCGCCCTGAACTGTCTCATCTTCTGCAGTACTAGGTTTATTGAGTGAGATATTACCAGAATCTTCATCATTACTTTTAACACACAAGAATGGTAATTGTGTCATACGTATAAAGCTTGTGGAAAACGGTCCAGAAGGCCGTTCCTTCTGGTTTGTCTTAGCTATTTCTAGAACGTTCATTTCAACATTAAACAAGATTCTGGGAAATTCTACAGGTTTTTTTGTTCACTTTGCTAATAAATACTCATCTGCACCTTTTTCCACGTAAACAATGTGTTGGGAGATGGTGTAGACAAAGGTAAGAATACAAAAAATTATTTGGAAGTGATAAATGAGAATAAACTAGAGCCTACTAAGGTTGGAAGGTGAGGCAGAATTGTCCAGAAACCTCCAGGCCAAAGCAGCTACCCCAGAGACCTGATGAGTGTGCAAGTTAATGTCATAGGCCACGAAACTGTGGGGTGGTTTATATGCAGCATAATCATGGCAATGGCTAACAAATACACTTATTTATATAAGCTATGATTGTTTCATTATTAACTTAAAGAGGATAAATGGGAGGAAACGGAGAAAGACAAAAGCTAGCATAGAAGAGAAGGGGAGTGGGAAAGATCTTCATCAAGATGCAAGCAATATTATTATGATGAATCACATGCTAGAATAAGAGATGAATTGGGAGGAAACTGTCCAGATCCTCAAATCCACATTCTAGAGAGGAAGCTCTGGGATCTCAGGGAGGTAGAGTTACAAGCTCACATTATGGCAGAAGCACATAGTTGTCTTTCCCCATCTATCATCCCTGCCACGGAAGTCCTACTCACCCTTCAAGCCACCCTCTCTATTATCCCTTCCTTGCTTCCTTAACTAAAAATGGGCTCTTTCTGGGTGCCTGAGTGGCTCAGTTGATTAGGCGCCTGACTCTTGATTTTGGCTTAGGTCATAATCTCAGGGTCCTGAGATCAAGCCCTGTGTGGGGCTCTGCGCTGGGTGTGGACCTGCTTAAGAGTCTCTCTTTCCCTCTCCCTCTATGCCTCCCCCTGCTCCCCATGCTCTCTTTCTCCCACTAGAAAAATAAATAAATAAAATAAAAATAAAAATGAGCTTTCACTTCTGAATTTCTACAGATTCCTGAACTCTAGCTGAATTTTAAAGAATAACAGTTTTGTGTACCTTTTCTTTTATTTGTCCTGGCTCATTATCCTCTCCTGTCCTGGGCTACTTCTCAGCAAAGGCCTGAGTGAGCTTGAGGAGAGAAAGGCTTATCTAGAAGAACCCCTTCGATATACATGCAGGCTGGGAAGGATGTTCTGTATACAGTGTTCTCTCACCGAAGGGAAAGGAACAGGGAAAAAAAAAAAATTAAATGTGCCTTCTTTTCAATAAAGGACCTTCATAAATTCTACTTGTTTTATTTCTCCCCGTTTCTATGAATCTAGGCACTAGATTATTTAAAGTTTCTCCTCAAAGCATTCTACGAGCTCCATGCTGTGATTCAAAAAGAGAAGCAAGCAAGCAAGCAAGATTAATTCTAGGGACCTGGGGTAGCCGGAAGCCAGATGATTTCAGTTTTCCTCTGCTTTCTCCTTAAGAGAGTTAGTCAGGTAATAATACCAGGTACAACTGAAACCAAGGGGTGTGAAGCTGCTAGATGTCATAGACCCAGACAGAGAAGGCAGAAGTATGGTAAGTCACGGATAATGTAAAAGCCCAAAAGAGTGGATTGAGAACTTCTGCTATTATTATTATGCCAAGACAGAACCCATTATGAAATTCTGTTAAAAGAGAAGATGGCTTATTCCTACAGCAGGAATTAACAGCTTGGAGAAAAGATGTTTTCTCCTGTCACTGAGCTCTTGTGAGTTAGGAACCCCAAGGAGTGAGTCACTTGAAAACATCCCGACAGATAACATATTGTTAATCTGTCTTTTCTTCTCCCAGGAAATCAGATGTGAGAGACTCAAATTAAAAAATAAGTCCACCAGCCATCAAATATCTGGAGAAACTAGTGGTAGGAGACAGTAAGAGACCAAAGTGAAATAAAGCAAAGAAGTGGATCCAATTCCAAGAAATAGGGAGAGTGTGTTGTAGTTGCTATAAAGTTCTAGAGAGCAACATGGATGGTTAAGTTATCACCTCCTTGAGGGCAGAAGTCGTGTTTTATACAGTCATGAATTTCCCATAACCCTCGGCAGCAGAGGGTAGGTGCTCAATCAAGATTTGTTTCATTAGAAATGTGGAGGCGTACTTGGTATAGAACAAGCAAGCATGTGTCTGTGTTCTCTCTCATATTAAGTATTTCTGAATCTCTGCCAATCTTTTCTGTTCTTTGCACCTCACTAAATTGGTGACAAGAGAGCAGATGCCCTCAATCTTTTGTACTGCTCTAAGCGTGAGTCTCACTGTAATTCTTTCTTTCTTTCTTTTCTGGTGAGTGAAAAAATGGTGTCTTCTCTGATAAACAGTGTGTGTCTCCATTGCATCTAAAGATAACAAATCAAAAGGCCCCAATTTCTCATGCTAAGACACTAGTATTGGTTGGAATTTGGTCCTAGAGTTTAATGATTTCATTCCCAAATCTTCAGGGCATGAAGGACTGGGGAGTATCCCTCTGACTGAAGTACTCGTACCTCCTATTCCCTGATGGTTCTCTCTGTGTTTCACACTAGAGAGAGCAGATTTTAATTTTAATTTTAATTTTTTTCAATAAGGTTTTCTTGACCATAAAAGCGATATATTTTTTGTTAAACGTGACGGTAGAGAATTGAGTGGGGAAAAAAGGAAGAGTTCCAACCTTTTGCCATCTTATCATTTATCCATTCACCTCAGGTCACAACCTTGTCTTGTCTTGACCTTAAGAGATTCAGACAGATGATGTCGGTGCCCATGTTGGAAAAAAAGAAAGATTGTGCTTTCGAAATGATTCTATCTACAAGCTTTCCAATCATTCATTTTATAGTTTTGACAAAATGCTGGTCAGGTGCGATAAAGGATTTTCAAATCATGACGCCCAGCATGCCCTTGTGTGGTACAGACTGCCAAATGTACACCTTGTATTATTCTTCATACATCCTGGATTCCTGGGGAGAGGGTGTATGATGTGGGCGTGTTTCGTGTGCTTGATATCTATAAATACACTCAGAGGCTGCTCAAAGCTGCTCACTGTAATTTCAGCACATCCACTATTCCCCGTTTTTGCATACACCCGCACCCTCACTAAAAAGGAGTAAAACTGAATTTATTTCTGTTATGGTGAGCATGACTCCAGACGATTTGTTACAAAAGCAGATCTCATTTTTTAGGGGTACCTCACCCTAGAGATGCAAAATTAACTTCTGGTTTGTCTGCGGCAACGTGTGGAACACTCCGTTTTCACTCCATTCCCTTGACCTTCTTCCGTGTTGACTTCTAGATGCCGACATCTGTTTATGCCACCACCAGCCTTCTGCGGTTTGGTCCAGGGTTCATTTCCTCCCAGCTTGTGACTCTGACTCCATTTCCTGGTTAAAGCTTTTCTCTCTTCTTTTTTTCAGGAATCCCAACCCACAAGTCCAAACCTGTTGTTACGGTCTGCACGGACCTAGAGGATGAACCCTGACAGTGTTCAAGACCCATCACATCCACATCAGCTCACCCCTCTTGTCTCTCCCATGGCTTTTCCTCATGTAGAGCTTAGTGGTTAAGGGCACAGTCCCTGAAGTCAGACTTGGCTCAGATCTTAGCCTTGCCTCATACTAGGTATGGGTTACTTAATACATTAAAAAAAATTATTTATTTTGAGAGAGAGTGAGGGGGAGAGAGAGAGAGAGAGAGAGAGAGCGAGCATGCCAGTGGGGGAAGGGAAGAAGTAGAGAATCTCAAGCAGACTTACCACTGAGGAGGGAGCCCAAAGCAGGGCTCATCCCAGGACCCTGAGATCAGGACCTGAGCCAAAATCAAGAGTCAGACATTCAACCCACTGAGCCATCCAAATGCCCCTGGGTTATTTAACATCTTGTTGGGCTTCAGTTTCCTATTCTAAAACACAGGGACATTAACAGTACCTGCCTCACAGGGTTTTATAAAAACTGTGGTGGATTGTTGAAGTAATGGCAAACCCAATATGTCCTCTACATCTAAACCCAGGCTCCTGTGCTCTTGTGAAGTCTCCTCTCAGGCCACATGGCCTGCTTTGGCCAATAACAGAAGCAGAGGCTTGATGAGCGATTGCACGTGCAGTTTTCCCACTGTCTCACTTGCTGCTTTTTTGAACCCAGCCATCACCTGAAGAAGCTTGAGCTAGTCCACTGGTGGTGAGAGAGGTGTCCCAGCAGCCCCAACCCCTCAGTCAACTGTCAGACCTGTGCATGAGGCCATTTGGCGTTAGCCAACCTGGCTAACGTGCCAAATGATTGCAAACATGTGAGTGATTCCAGCTGACATGGCGTGGAGCAAACATGAAATCCCCCAGCTAAATCCAAATATGCACAGCATCTTGGGCAAATGGTGATGGGATCATTAAATTTGGAGGTGGTTTATTATGTAGCAATAGTTTGATACAAAGACACATGATTTCTCATGTTAGTATGAGAAATTGACTTATGCAACTGTGGGGGCAAGCTAGGCAAGTTCCAAATCCACAGGACTGGCTGACAGGAAGGGCAGGTTGGAACTTGCCGACGCAGAGTTAAAGTTGCAGCGCATGGGCAGAATTTCTCATTTGGTAGAGAAACCTCAGTTCTATGCCTGAGGTCATTCAACCGATCGAATCAAGCCTACCTAGATTATCCAGGATAACCTTCGCAGCAACACCTAGATCTGTGTTTGATTGAATAACTAAGGGCTATAGCCTAACCAAGTGGCACATAAAATTGACCATCATACCATCTAACATTCTCTATCATTTTCTAATTAACTATGTCTATTGTCTCTCCGTCTGCCCCTGACAAAGTAGAAATCCCACGAGGGCTAGAGGCTTCTGTTTTGCTTCTTGATATATTCCATAGTAAATATTCAATTCGTATTTGTTGAATTAAATCACTCGTTGAATTAAATAACAACACATCCTCAGGAAGTCTTCTCTGACTACCCAATGTCCCCACAACAGACACCCACATGCCCTAAGTCAGGTGCTGCTCTTCTTCTCACCTACGCCTTTAGTGAGCTAAATCCACCCTCTCCAATCAGATCAACCTAATCTCCTTACGGGAGATTCAACAAAGCACCAGAAAGAAGCAAACATCTTATGATTTATTTACGTAACTCTCTGCTCACACTCATCCTGTATTTTGCATCTATTTCTTTAGCTTTCTTTTTTTTTTTTTTTTTAAAGATTTTATTTATTTGACAGAGAGAAACACAGCAAGAGAGGGAACACAAGCAGAGGGAATGGTAGCGGGAGAAGCAGGCTTTCTGCTGAGCAGAGAGCCCGATGCGGGGCTCGATCCCAGGCCCCTGGGACCTGTCCTGGGCCGAAGGCAGACGCCTAACGACTGAGCCACCCAGGCGCCCTATTTCTTTAGCTTTCTTCTACTTCTTTCCCCTACTCTATTCTGACTGGTTGGAAAAAGTAAAAGGAAGGCTTGTTACAATAAAGTTTACACATATAAAAAAAACCTGATGCAGAGGCAGCCTTGAGTTATTTGGGTTGTCTTCACGTGGAGAAGCAGTCTTTTAATTTAGCAGGGTGCATCTATCATTTTACCAGCACGTTTTAAGCACCAGATATGTCAGACATTGTGTCAAATATTAAGACCTCAGAGATAGAAGTCAAGGTCTCTGCCTTCAAGTTGTGTATAGCCTAGTGCTCGATGATGAAGTGATGTCCTGGGGCCCGAATCTAGCCTCATAATCAGTTCAAATCACACATTGTTGGTCTATGTTGTGTTTGATATTTAAATCAGTTGTCAATACTGGAAAATTAGAAGATTCACATAGAAATAAGGAATTCTGGTTTTCCTTGAAATATCAGAGGATCCAGTAACGTGGCCTATATTTCTCCATGGCACAAGTGGCTCAGATCTGAGGGGTAGCTAGCTGCTCCCTCTCACTGGGCATGAGCTGGCCATCTCCAGTCCCCATCTCCTCTACTGCTATGTATTGCTTCCCCAACGTAACAGTCAGATGCTGGTTCCTACTTATCACCTTATATCTTAAATAATGTAATCATTTAGGTGAACTTCCTGGTCTCCTGTAGGCATTTGGTTTTTGGATCCCTAGTCTAGTGGGTTATATTTCATAATACACTACTAAAACACTTTTCAACTGCCAAGTAATTCTGCTTCTGTGTTATAATTTGGTGTGCCTAATAAATCTAAGATGTAGGTAGGCCAAGTGTTATTAGTTCCATTTTTCACATGGGGTAATGAAAAGCTGGAGTGGTTAATTTACTAGTTCAAGGTGTAGTGGTGGTTCTAGAACGTAAATTTCCTGATTAGCCAACCATAGTCTAAAGAGTATCACTGAGGGGTTTCACTCCCTCCCCAACTTTCCCTCTGAAAGATTTCAGACTGAAGGAGTCAGAGATTGAGGAGGGAAGAAAAATTAGCACAAAGTGAGGTTTGGAATTTTGATGATTAAGATGGAGTTGTGTTTTCTTTAGGACTCTAACTGGCTGAAGAACTTTTTGTCATCTAAAAGTAATAGGCATTTTTCACACTTCACCTTAAGGCAGGAACCTCGATGAACACATACTGAGAAGGACAATGGAAGATAAAAGTTGCATTTTCCACCCAATCAAAAAGGGTCTTGTTTGCTCAAATTCCTAGTTACACACAGAGATGCTTTCTTACTCTCTCTCTGTCACCCCCACGCACCCCTTTTTCCCTTTTACATACATAGGATCACACAAAGATTTTGTAACTTTCTTTTTCTGTCAAACGTATGTCATCTTTTTATGACATTAAGTAGTCTTGTTATAGATCACTTTTAATGGTCCTATAAGAAGCCACTACATGGTGGTATTCTAATAATATTTGGCCATTCACTTGTTGGTCAATTTAAGTTTCTAATTTATTGTTATAGAAATAAATCACATTAAATATTCTTCTGGTAGCCCACCCATGTGCACATATGATTACTTCTTTAGGATAAATTCCTCGAAATGAAATTGTTGTGTCATAGGATGTAGGTATTTTTGAAACCTTTTGGTACAAGTGTAAGGCATCCTTAATCAATGTCCTTCCTTCTAAAATCTTCCAACGTGGTCATTTCTACTTCAGCTAGATAAATCTCAATAAAGTAATGCTTGCATATTTTACTCAGTTGTTAAATAGCCTCAGTCTTCTAGCTCATTAGACCAATTTATAAAGCACCCCACACCCAGGGCCTTGGGGGGGTCCTCTGGGAAAACACCTTGTCTTACCTGTCCAATCTCTTACTCTTCAATTGTGGTTAGAGTATACCTGTAATTCTTGCCAGGTCCACCGTTTGGTTTTTTGGTTTTTGTTTTTTCCTATGTGAAGAAACTGTTCCCTTTTCTTCTCTATTGATGTAAACCTTACATGTCCCTCAAAGCCCAAATCAAATTAGACCTTTCCAAAAAAGTGTTTCTCAGGTAACCCAACCCATATTATCTTTACACTCATGAATCATATTCCCCTATAATTTTAGATATGTATATCTCATTTCCTCAGGGTAGTCAAGTTGTTCCCAGGCAGGTTATTTTTTGAATCTGTCTCCAAGGTAAACACAGTGCTAGGTACTAAGTCTTGAAAAGGATTGTAAAAGTGTGGAATGAGTTATGGGGGAAAGTTCTGAAATATACCCTGAATGCCTGTAAGAATTGGTTATACTCCCTTATGAAAGTGAATGAGTTATCAGAGTGGCTTCAGTCATACTTTTCTGATGCTATGATTATAATCAGTTACTGATAAAATACAAATAATTTTCAGCTAGTGTTTTGAAAGATACCTCTACTTAAAAAAAAAAAAGAAAGATATCTCTACTTGCAAAAATTATTTTGTATGGAATTGAGTATAAGAAAAAAAAATACCTTGCAATGATAATTTAATCACCACAATTACCAAAGCAGTTAGAGGTGGCCAATGATATGGATTTTGAAAACAACATTAGTGAGATTTCATTGTATAAAGATATTTTTATTCAAGGCTTATAACATAAAATAGAACCAACAAATTTGAAAATTACCCTAGATACTGAACATTAAAAAAAAAAAAAAACAACTTTAGTTCATTTAAAAATACATAAATTATTTTCATTCCACCCCCCCAAAGTATGGTACTTAGTTTCCAAAAATATTACACATTCAAATAAACTGTAATTATGAACATATATAGATAGCTTCCCACAGTTAGAACTTTAAAAATGGATTGTGCTAAATAAAATGCATGTTGCTGCAATATTTAAATATACTTTAAAGTAAATCATTATAAGTAGGCACGTAATTACTATGGTTTTAGGAAGATTTAACCGGGAACACAAACACAAGAGAATGAAATTTGAAATTTCAGCAGCTTTTGACCAACATAAAAATGAACAGCTATCTACCATAACTCAGCTCTTCTAGATCTTCCTCATACCCTGAGTTTTTAAAGAGAAAGCTTTTTTAAAAGCTGGAATGAAAAATTATGGAGAGAAAAAGTACAGGTTAGAACAAGAGTTTTAAAAAAAAAACAAATCGAGAATGAAGAAAAATACTAAGGATTTCTGGTAATGTGAATCCATTTTTTGTTTTTAATATTTTATTTACTTATTTGACAAAGAGAGAGAGATCACAAGTAGGCAGAGAGGCAGGCAGAGAGAGAGGGGGAAGCAGGCCCCCGCTGAGCAGAGAGCCAGATGTGGGGCTCGATCCCAGGACCCTGAGATCATGACCTGAGCCAAAGGCAGAGGCTTTAACCCACTGAGCCACCCAGGAGCCCCGTGAATCCATTTTTTTTTTTTTAATTTTTTACTGGAGAAGTAGTGACTTGAGTCTTGTTCCTTAAGGATTAGAGTAAAAATACGATTTCCAAAAGACTGTGTATGTTTTGGTGGGAGGGGAGGGGGAAAAAATTGTCTGTGGTACTGAGACCCAATGGAGTTATCTATCTGGCAAGGTACTATTTAATCTAATGCATTAGCCAAGCTTCTGATGTTCAGAATTTTCCCTGCAATTAGTATCAGTTAAAATCTTGGATGTATTGGCAACTGGCAGCCAAACTTTCCCTGCCTGGGTTCCCCACAGCTATAGCAAATTGGCAGTAAGACTTCCTTAGCAGCCGCTAATGGGCTGATAGTACTATACAGCATGATTCCATTATGTAAAACAAATACAAACACATGTGTTTCTACAGGTACAGTTATGTCCGTAACTGCATAGAAAAGTGTTTGAAAGGACATTCATAAAATGGTGAATGTGTGTTACTTCTGGGAAGGGGAATGGGGGAGAGGTCAGTGGGAAGTTTTACTTCACGGTCTGAATTTTTACTGTAAGAAGGCAATGGTGTTATCTGTCTAATGAAAAAAATCAACAATTAAGAAGTTAACAAGTAATGACACAGGGATGTCAACCTATGCATAGAACAATGTGGAGAACATGCAGGAGAGTTTACACCTTGTAACAAAGTAGCTGGCCACAGAAAGTTGTGTTACCTGTTTCTTCAGGGTACAGTAATTCTCTGAGTGATTGTGTCTTTGTACCAAGTGGCCTCATCCTGGCTTATCTATAACTTCCTGCTGGACATTGCGCTTGGATATCTTACTATTACTGCAAACTCTTAGGCCTAAAGCCATGCCCGTTATCATTTATTACATGTGATTTTCTTATTTTTAACCAATTCTATCACCACATGGGTGCCTGGCGGCTCAGTCAGTTGGGTGTCTGCCTTCAGCTCAGGTCATGATCCCACCGTCCTGGGATAGAGCCCCACCTTGGGCTCCCTACTCATTGGAGAGCCCGCTTCTCCCTCTCCCTCTGCCTGCTGCTCCCCCTGCTTGTGTGCTCGTTCTCTCTCTCTCACTCTCTCTCTGTGTCAAATAAATAAAATCTTAAAAAAAAATTGTCACCATACTTTTTTTTTAATCAATATCAAAACCCCAGGGTAATTGACCACTTCATATTCCCTCGCCTCCATGTCAAATCAGTCAACAAGTCATGCTTATTCCGTCTTCTCCATTTGGCCTTCCTTTCCTTGTCATTACTAGCACACTACTCTACTTCAGGCTTTACCATCACATGGACTCTTATGATTAGAGAGATTCCCAACTGATCTTCCTGCTTCTAGTCTCTCCATCTGTAATTAATTTTGCACACCAGTGCCAGATTAAAATTCTTTTTTTTAAACTTAAAAAAAAATATTTTATTTATTTATTTGACATAAAGAGAGATCACAAGTAGGCAGAGAGGCAGGCAGAAGAAGAGGGAGAAGCCAGCTCCCCACTGAGCAGAGAGCCCGACGCAGGGCTCGATCCCAGGACCCTGAGATCATGACCTGAGCCAAAGGCAGAGGCTTTAACCCACTGAGCCACCCCTCAGATTGAAATTCTTACAGTAGAGTTTGTACTCTACTACCTGGCCAGACATACACACACACACAGATGGACAGACATGCTCCTCTAATGTTTATCTACTTATTTCACATAAAGCCTGAATGAAGTCTATTCACGGATCTCTAGAATCTGACCTTCACATTAACATCTTGGCTTTATTTCTTATTACCCCGGGTTTCAAATCATTTGTTGTCTAAAATCCCTCTTTCTGGGGCCCTTGGGTGGCTCAGTTGGTTAAACGTCTGCCTTTGGCTCAGGTGATGATCCCAGGGTCCTGAGATTGAGCCCCAAGTCGGGGTCCCTGCTCAGCAGAGAGCCTGTTTCTCCCTCTCTCTCTGCCTGCTGCTCTGCCTACTTGATTTCTCTATCTTTCTGTAAAATAAATAAAAATATTTAAAAGAATAATTTAAAAAAATCTCCCTTTCCTGTCCAGAAACATATTCTCTTTTCCTACTATGTGCCTTTCTCTTTCTTAAGTTCTCAAGTCAGTACTCATCTTATTTGTGAAGACCTTGTTGCCTGGTATTTTTGTTTAGGTAATTTGATTTAACATGCTGGGTTTATTTCTTGTGTCTGAAGTTAATTACAAGTTTCTTAAAGGCATAATTCTTGCCTTCAACTTTTTTTTTTTAAAGATTTTATTTATTTATTTTTCAGAGAGAGAGCAAACACAAGCAGGAGGAGCAGCAAAGGGAGAGGGAGAAGCTGGCTTCCTGCCCAGCAGGGAGCCCGATGCAGGGCTCGATCCCAGGACCCTGGGATTATGACCTGAGCAGAAGGCAGACACTTAACTGACAGCCACACACACTCCCTGCAGCCCTACCCTGCCAACTCCCAAACTATCACAGTGTATTCATCAAATAAGTCATTTAATAAATGTTGCTGGCTGACTGACTGGAATCAAAATAAGGTTCTCTTTGCCTTCCTTATTTCTGGGGAGCATTGATTTTATGCTTCTAAAAGTAAAAAAGAAGAAAAGTTAATATATAAATGTTGTACATAAGTGTTAAAATGCACATTGCATGAATCTGAGTTAGAATATATATTCCTGGAGGTAAATGTTTTGGTTGGTGAATATAGTAAATCATGCCAATTTGTTCATTCAATAATATGTGTTGCATGCATACTATGTGCCAGAACTTTTCTAAGCCTGCATTGTGGGGACGGGGGGGCAACCAAACAGACTAAAATCTATGCCTTCATGGAACTTACACTGCAACGGGGAAGACAGACAATAAATGAAACAAACATGTAAAACACCTACTTTGTTAAATTGTGATTTATAAATAAATGCTGTGGGGAAAAATAAATCAAAAAAGGAGTTTAGAGAGTGTTGAGAGTACAACTGCAACTTAAAATAGGGTGGTCAGTGTTTTCCCTATCTGGCATTAAAAAATTGATATAATACCTAAGTATAATACAATTAACATTTGCTTGAATCAGTTTGCCTCTGAAAGTATGACTAGGAATATTTTTCTTATGATTTAATTTTAGTTGGCTCTTAACAAAGACTTCAAAATGGCAGATTAGGTTCATTTTTAGTTCAGCAAAGAATAGTTCTCATACATATGCAGCCTGGATTCAATTCTATTTCTTGGGTTGGATTATTACCAAGATCTTAACAAGGAAAATGAAGAAATATGGATGCCTCAGGAATTGACTAACCACTTACATCGTGGATTAAACATGCTTCTCTGCATCCAGAAGATGACTAGAACCAGATTAAGAACTAGAAAGGATTTCTTGGGAAAGGATCCCGACTTGCAAAAATAATTCCAAGACTTGGGCTGAGCTCAAATTTTAGGATTTATGTGGAAATTCAAGACTTATCTTTCATATTACCGTGTGAACAATTTGAACAAATAATACAAACTCCCAGAGGTTTTGTTCTCAAAAAAGTCTAGAGTTCAAGAATATTTTTCATCTCTTCTATCAGTATTGTCCTTTATTTAAATAAAGCATTCCTTTCCCAGTGTTATACAGTCCATTAATGAAAAAGACACATTTCAACATCCCACTTTGTTATCAAAAATACTGTGATTAAAATAATATAGAAGACATTGAAATGTATTCTAGGAGAAAAGAGAGTAGGGACTAGGGTATAAAATATTATTTGGCTAAAATAATACCAATAAGAAGTTACCCCATTATATTGAGGCTATTATATTAAAATGTAATCCACTAATCAATCATTCTGTTAACTCACTAGATAATTTCTAAGTTTTATTAGGGATGAAGAAAGGACATTGGAGATGAGTAGCTGGGGGCAGTCAGAGGTGATAGATGTGTTGATGCCAAGAGGAAAAAAAGGAACAGAATGGGGAAAATGAGAATGCCAACAACAAATTTATTTCACAGTTTGGTTTAGGTCCATGCTATGAACAGCAGCTGTGATGGACAAACAGAAGCTGTGGGTAGAAGTTTGCGTGTATATGCACACACACACGCAAACTTGAGATGAATGACAGCATGCTAATAATGCTTCCTGTAATTTGTCAAGAATTTTTACTTGATCTTTCTTCCCCTCAGTGTTGCTGACTGTGTAGAAAGATGCTTAGTTTTAGATAATTCTCTAATGAGGTATTACATCATTAGACTATATAAATAGATACCATATAATCTATACAAGTAAAAATAGATTAAGTAGATTTCCTTTTCTTAAAAAAAGCACAGAGAAACTGCTTACCTGATATACATTAGTGTGAAGTCTATTTTTGGATACTTCCTGTACCAAGTCCAACAGATTTCTAATTAAACTTTGCAGCAAACAATTTGCTTTCATTTCTCCAGGAGCCTCCCATACAGGATAATGGGCAGGTGTGCTGTGCTGGAAGTTAGGTTGGTATCTTAAAGACTGAAAACAAGGAAGCATTTGCAGAGTAAACTGGAGTCATAAAAATGAAGGATTCCTCCCATTAAGGATTTCCTATTGGTCTAGAGCAGAAGACTCACATCACCCCATTTAACACCACAAAGCATGTCATAAATACTTTTAATGTATCGACGAATCCATTTGCTAAACAGCAAAATCTTGCAAAGATATTTTGAAATGCTTCATAATATATTATGTACACTAAGCTGCTTTCAAATCAGAAGAATAAAAGTAAAAACCCTAATTTAAAATTAGAAAAACAACTCAAGTAATGTATTTCAAACTACCTCTCGAGGATAGAAAATAAGTTTTTTTTTTTTTTTTTTTTTTGCAGGTCTCCATCTTCTTTAAAAGTGTATTTTTGAATAAGTGATGCTTTTCAAACCTGCTGTATTCACACTGAAAAGAATTACAAAAACAAGATCTTCCAGCATTATACTCTTTGGTGAAATGAAATCTTTTCTTTACATGAACAATTCTCAGTTTCCAGATTTTTGCCATGTGATGTGTTTACCATGTCATGTCATTAGTCTACCCCAACATCTGATTTCAGCTCAATCTAAGTAATTTTTGTCACCACCTACTGTCATGGATGTGTTCCTCTGTGTGGTTTCTTCTTTTTCTCCTCTTCTTCCTTTCCTCCTCCTCCTTCTTCCTCCCCTCCTTCTCCACCCTCCCCCCTTTCTCTCCCTTCTCTCCTTCCTCCTTCTCTCCCTCCTCCTCCTCCTCCTCGTCCTCCTTCTTCTTGGCTGCATCTTTTTTTACAAGTGATATATTCAGGTTACTCCCATTAGCTTTAGATTGTAGTTACTAATATGGCTAAAGACTTGTTTTATTTCAACAGTATTACAAATGAACTTTTGTGACATCCCTCTGTGGGGTGTGAAGAACTAATCTAAAGAATAATCAGGAGATGAGTGGAGCTAATAACCCACGCAGGGAGAGCTCAAACACCTTTGCATATCCAGTCAGCTCCATACCAAGGAAAATGGAAATGAGAAGTCTTTGGTGGCCTTGGGTAGCTATTCTTAATCCTTTGTGTCCTTTAGTTGAGAAAATGGTGAAACTGACATACAAATAAAGATGTATTAAAAGGTTTTTCCCCACAAATGGACTTGTGTTCCTCCTGTCAAGCACTGTTGTTTACTTTTCTTGTGAATGGTAAGGCAGGGTTGAGTCTTGGGGTTGCATCTGATCAAGGGCCAGCTTTGTGAAGTTACTTGGCCCTTGCAAAGATGAAAATGGAAACTGGTCTCATAAATTCCCACTGATCTTAGGCAGGTCTGCTTATGTCTGAAAGCCAAGGATTCCGTAACTGTCTTTTCAGAGAACAACAAAAGCTCGGTATAGATTAATTAACATTTTCAAATTGCTTTAAGATTCTTAGATGAGATATTGAGTTGTAGGTTTAGTTCTTCTACTTTTTTGCAAGGAATGGGCTCCGGGGCAGAGACTTGGACTAGAAATATGGACTGCCTTCAAATCTAACCAGTGCCAACCATGCTAGGATACGAGAGCTTGTGGTCTGACATTTGACTCTCAGTGAGATTGAGCTATATGAGGGTTAAAAGGTACTCTTTTCCAGGCCATTTGTAAAATCTACAAATTTAGAAATAGATAAAAAAGAAAAGCTTTGAGTAGATACTTAGCATTCTAGATGACCTGGATCCCTTAAGGAGCAGAGAATTCTAACAGATAAAATTAGCCAGGGGAGGATGTGAAAGGAGCTATGGTTTGTGCCTATTTGTCAGACTGACACATCTTCATTTGGGTGGGAATATACACAAACAATAGAATACTTTTTTTTTTTCTTGAAAGAGTTCCTGAAATGGCTGATCAAACAGCTTTGCTCACTCACCTTGCATGCAGAAGAAAGAAGTCAGGCCAAAGTTTTGATCAAACCTAAGTTAGTGTGTATCTCTTGGGTCCAGCACTTAATCTCAGCTCAGTCAGGTATGACTGATAGTCTTGGAAGTGTGTAGAAATAATAATAGCAATGACCATTTATTAAGTGCTTCCATTATACACTTAGTGTTATATGCTTTAGATAGATTATTTCATTTCATTCTTACAATGACCTGATAAAGTAGGAAGCTTTTTTGGAACCTGAAAAACCATCAAGAACTCATTATGTATGGGGAACCTGGGTGGCTCAGTTGGTTAAGTCTGCCTTCTACTCAAGTCATGGTCCTGGGGTCCTGGGATCGAGCCCCACAATGGACTCCCTGCTCAGCAGGAAGCCTGATTCTCCCTCACACACTCTCCCTCCTTGTGTTCCTTCTCTCTCTCTCTCTGTCAAATAAATAAATAAATAAAATCTTTAAAAAAAACCCCCTCATTATGTATGTCTTATTCATGGTGAATCAATAACGCCACAGCATATGGAGAGGTTAGCCCAAGCTAAGGCATACTAAAATATTGCCTTTTTTAGGAACACTTCACTAGGCCACTAAGACACTTCTTGTCCTCCTCCGACCCCACCCACTGCTCCTTCTCTGTCTCCTTTACTGAATTCTCTTTATTTTACTATCTTAATGTTGGAATGCCCGAGGGCTCATTTCTTGGTCCTCTTCCATAGCTATGTGATGTAGTGGATCTCAGCCAGTTTCATGACTTTAAATAACATCTGTATGTGACAAACTCCATAGTTATGTCCACTTCAGATATACTTATCTAATTGTCTACACTTATCTTCACATGGATGTTTAATAGAAACCTCCAGCTTAATCATGTCTAAATCAGAGTTTACAAATACTTCCCTCCCCTGACTAAATCTGTTTCTTTCTCTCACTCCAATCAAAGTAAATATCAAGTCCATTCTCCCAAGAGCCCAGATCAAAACCCTGGGGATCATCTTTGACTCTATTCTTTTTCTCATACTCATATCTAACCTATTAGCAATTCCTATGTGCTTTATCTTCTAAATCAGAATGTGCCCACTTCCCTCCATCACTCTGACTATAGTCCAGGCCATCTTTTATTTTTCATTCCAGTTGGGCTAAACTCCTCATTTGCTCTCTTACTTCCCCACACATGCTGCTTATATAGCAACCAGTTATCTTTTGAAAAAAAAAAAACAAAACTGTTATTATGGGCCTTTAAAAACATACACATACACATAAATGATGACCATCCTCATGCACCCATCAGGTGCATTTTGCCCACCTTTTTATCTTTTTTCTTCAATTCTCTACCCTTTCTTTTTTCTTTTTTGGTGGAATATTTTAAAACAAATACCAGCAAAGCTGTCCTTTTAATTATCAGATTAATCTGCTCGCAACTTCACAGTTGTTCCTCTTCTTGGTAAAAGCCAGATCTTCTATGATGGCCTACAGTGCCTCTGTGATCTGTCAGTACTCCCCACACATCTCCTCGGGCTGTCTCCTGTCCTCACTCCGCTTCAGCCACACCAGAGGTTCTCAAACCCGTAGCGCATCAGCATCGTCTGGAAGCCTTGTAACAGCACAGACTCCTAGGCTCCACCCCCTAGAGTTTCTGGTTCAGTAGATCTGAAGTGGGCCTCCTGAATTCGCATTTCTAACCAACTGCCAGACGCTACTGTTGTCCAGCGGGCATATTTGGGTGACCACCTGCTACATTGTTCTCCTTCCTGTTCCTCAACAAGCCAGGCAAGATTTTGCATAGGAGTCTCTGCCTTACTCTTCCCTGGCCCTGAGCACTCTTTTGCTTTCCAGAAGATTGATTTTATTCCATCTCTGTTTAAATGGTATCATCTGAGGGGCCTTCTCTGGCTATTCCTAAAATAGCATCCCATTTCCTCACTCTGATTTTCTTCATAGCACGCATCCTTCGTTTGTTGTTAGCCCGTCTAGATTGACAGCTCCACAAGCAAGGAGACCTGGTTTCGCTCTTACCACATCCCCTACCAAATCTTGTCTAGTAGGTGCTCACTTCACCTGTCCAACGAACGGATCGTACACGGAGAAGGGAGGCCTAGGTCCTTGCTTGGGACACTGGACAGGCAAATTCATTTCTTCCTGCCTCAGTTTCACCATTTGCGAAGGAAGTAGTTGGTTAATACCTACCCTACCCATCTGCCTCGGCATAGATAGGCTCAAATTAAGAGAATGATGTGAACACGCCTGCGGAGCAGAGCAGTAAGTGAAGAGAGAGTGCTGACGTGCTGTGCTTTCGGGTGTCCTTTCCCCGTACAGACATCACCCCCTTCTATTTTCTAGCTCCCCCCCGCCCGGGTGACCCACAACCCCAGCTGCGGGCGGCCGCCGCCCCCGTCCCGCCCCGCTCCCGGCTGGCGCCCGCCCGCCTCCGCCAGCAGCAGCAGCAGCCCCAGCAACAGCAGCAGCAGCAGCCGCCGCAGTAGCAGCAGCAGCACCCTCCGCAGCGGCAGCACCCTCAGCAGCAGCTGCACCCTCAACAGCAGCAGGAGCAGGAGCAGGAGGAAGGGGAGGCGCCGAGGGAGGGGTCCTCGGCCGCCGCGGGAGGCCGCATCGCCGTCCCGTCACGGCGTCGGCGCGGCCGGGGCCGAACCCGGAAGTGGCCGAGCCCGCGCGCCCGCCCGTCCCGCCGCCGCCGCTGCCGCCGCCGCCGCCCCGCACTCCGGCGAGCGCGG
Organism: Procyon lotor; assembly: GCA_028646535.1. Lineage (NCBI taxonomy): Eukaryota > Metazoa > Chordata > Mammalia > Carnivora > Procyonidae > Procyon > Procyon lotor. The sequence continues at coordinate 119,181,720 of CM053604.1, forward strand.
GAGCCGCGCAGGCAGACGGAGCGCGCCCGGCCGAGCGGGCCATGGCCGCGGGGGCCGCCGCCGCAGGTGGTGGCGCGCGGTGAGGCGAGCGCGGCGCCCCCTCTGGGGCGGATGGAACGCGGCTCGGCGGGCGGGCAGTGCCGGCGTCCGCGGCTGGAATGGTGCTGGCGGCGGCGGTCGGTGCCTGCGTTCTGAAGCCAGAGAGGAGCCACAATGGAGACGCCGCCGCTGCCTTCCGCGTGAGTGAGCGGGCGGGCGGGCTGGCTGTGCCGCTGCGGATAAGCGCGCCGCTGCGGCGCGTGTCGCCGGCCGCGGGGGCTGCTCGAGGACGGCCGCCCGGTGCCCGCCGACCGCCGGGAGCCGCCGGGGAGCGGACTCCGGGGGCGGCGGGAGGTGGGAGCTGCGGGGCGTGACGAGGCGCGGTTCCCGCAGTCCTGAGGCGGACGCGGACGAAAACTCAGCCTGGCCAGGCAGTGACTTAAAACCCTGTCCGGGATTTCCAGGAAAGGGTCTTCCCGATCCCAGGAATAAAAGATTCGGTACCGGGCTGGGCTTGGGGACTCTGCCCGTCCTGTGTACGCCTCCCTGGAATGCATGGGCTGCTGGTGCCCAGCTTGCCATCCCCTTTCTGAGGGATGGAGATGTGCTGCACGGGAGTCCGTTGAAAAAGAAACTAGAAAGTACCAGACACCACTGTCTAAATGAATTGGTCTTAGGTTGCTTGCTTCTCTGAATTTCTAGCAAAATTATTATCTGAGGAGCTTTTACATCACTCTAAACGAGCCACGGCTCTTCAGGGCATGTGACCTCTTTTACCTGGCACTGCAGAAAACTGTACCCAGAAACCAGAGCATCTTCTGTTTCCTTGGTACCCTGGGCAAATTAGTAGTGTAGCGACCTGCCAGGCACAGGTGTCTTTTTCCTTGGTACCCAGATACATTCAAGATACCTGCAACAAAACTACTTTCCAGAAATAATAACAGTTGAACAATGATTGCGAAAGAGATTGAAGATTTGCATTATTCGGTACAATATTATTTTTTTGAAAGTGTTTAGTAAAAGTGGGCTATAAAATCCCCAGGAGTTTTGAAAATTTCAATTTTGATTTGCCTTCCTTACGTTAACCTTTATGAAGGAGCAAGAGCCCTTTGAATCTGACTTTTCAGACCGCAAGCAAACCTCATTCTGAGAACGGTGTACCTTTTCATAGGAGCTTATTCATGGAGCCTTATCGTTTTTCACTTAGATTTGGCCAGCTTCACTCCATGGCAGTTGTACCGCACCAGCCTCTTGTGGTTATTTGGCAGAATTCCAGCCAAAATATGGATATTTGGCTTGGGCTGAATAATTTTTTGATGTCGAGTCCTTTTAGGAGAGCTAATAGGATCCTGGAACTACAATTTCTAAAAGTGCCTTATGGAATTTTTAGCTTGAGTGGAACAGGTCATCGGGATCTGAGGAGTAGACCATAAGACTGATGAATTGACCCTCCTGGACTGATAGAAGCAGGGGCTCAGTTGCTTCCTGATCACTGTGGTTCTGAGGGCTTTGTGGGCTTTGTTTTCTGGTCATGTTCTTCAGCAGCTTTGGGGAAGCTCCTGAACCCCTAGGAAACATGATGGTGGATTGTTACCATCAGCAGCATGAATACAGCACCAGTACATGGGTTCTGTCCAGGCTCAGAGGCAGTTAAGGCAAAAAATGTTACCTGTGTATAGATAGCACATGATATATAGAATATACCATGGAGGCATGTTATCTGTAGTAAATCTGCCCCCTTTATATCCATTTTCTGCAGTCCCATTTTACTTTTGGAGCAGAGGATACTACAGGAAGAACAAGGGCTCTTAGAATGCAGGTGAAAAAAGGGTGTGGACAATAAGGCTCTGGAGGGAGGGAGTAGAGACATAGAAAATTATTTAAATAGACTTAATTGAAAATGAATTCGAGGTGTGCATGCAAATATTGATAAACAGAACCTAGGAGAGATCAATTAATCATAGTTTTGGAATCTAGCACAGTTCTTTGATATTGAGACTCCATCAGTAATGCTGGAACAATGGTAGGCTGAGATGTGATGGAAAGCTAGGAATGCGCGCAGGGATCAAAGAACTGTTAAAACTTCTTTTAATCATGGGTGGCTAAAGTTGGTGAGACTTTTTCATTGTACCATTCATTTAATAATAAATACAAATGGGGTTTGTTTTCATTTGGTCTATGTAGAATTAATCCTCAGTTCAGAGTTTGTTAGAATCAGAAATAGTTTTCCTTCCTACCCCTTGGCCTCTTTGCCTTCACTCCTATTAGCTTACTTTTTCCTTCCACACTAAGTCATGGGGGTGCTGTGTTTGACAATTGCGAGACAGCGTCTTTGAGGAAGGAGCTTTATTGGGCTTCACTGAGCTAAAGCTTGGTGGATGGAGGCAGTGGAAGTTATTGGGAGGACTCAGCCTTTCATAAGGTTAGACTTTTAGCCTGAGCTTTAAGGCAAGGAAAGATGTTTGATGTGGGCTTAGTAAGCCTTGAGTGATGTGGTTGGAAGCAGGGACTCAGATCCTCTTTGGGCGAGTGTCTGTTTGTTAATTGATTAATTTGGCAAATATCTGAATGCCTATCTCTGCCTGACACTGTGTAGGAGCTTATGCTGGTGTTTCTGCTCTAACAGCCGGTTTCACATTGTTTTCAAATCCCACCTTGCTGCCCTTTGGCCTGTTAGCACATTGTCTTAGAAAGGTGGAGTTTCCCTAGTTCCTTTGGGATAGGCTTTATTGAAATTAGGTTTTGATCTCTTGTACTCTTCCACTGTTTGCCTCCAAGTTCTCCTCATCCTTTTTGATTCTCATGTTGTCACTGGGCTTAATGTCTCTGCTTATTATTTTTTGTATCCTATATGTGGCATTTAAATTGTCTTGCATTTTGGAATCTGGGTGATATGAAGATGATTGGACGTTTGCCTCTGATCAAACCTGAAGGTGTGTGAGTAAAAACTAGATGTAGGGTAGTAAGGAGATTCAGGTGGTAAACTGAGATGTGCAGCCCAGACCTTAGGAATGTTTCACACATTCTAGCTTTTATGATTATTTTTGCAAAGAGTTTTCATAATTACTAAGTTGAGGGAAGACCGAGGTATAGAACTGAGTGCATTCCTTCGACCATCCCTCACCAAACAGTTACTTATCCCTCATTTTCATACTGGCTCCTCTTTCACAAGTTGGCTTTCTCTCTACAAGCCTACATTTTTGCTTTTCCTTCATAAAACTGAGCAAATATGCCTCAGATACAACCATATTTTGGACCAGTGATTCCACATCACCGGAGACTCTTGGCATTGGAGTTGTTCAAGCGTAGGCAGAGAACATCTCATTGACCATGTTCTAAGGGATTTAGACAGCAGAAGATGGGTTGAATTAGAACAGAGGCTTTCAGAAATTTGGATTTCACTGACCTGTGAAGTTAAAAGAAAAAAACAGGTCCAACATAGAATTGCTATTTTTTGTTTTGCCTAGCAGAAAAAAAAAATCTGTAAAATAATAATTATCAACTCTCACTATCTTTTGGTAAGAGAAAGGACATTTTAGTGTCCCTTTACAAATACAAAGAAGGACATTATCTCAGATTACAGGATAGTCCTTAAGTGGAATTAGTTTAGTTTTATGAAAACTTACTTCTTTATTTTGTCACAGACCAGTAAAAAGTTCACTGAAGCCTGACATTTGTAATCCACTGGACCAGATGGCCTTTAATGTTCTTTCTACTTTTAAGATTCAATTACTGTGAATTTGGAACCTTGACACAGGTTACCCCCATATTCATTGGTTTGTCTTTTATAGCACATTGAAATGTATTCTTGTTTTTGTTTAACTAGACATGAACGTAAGTTGGGCATCTGTCAGATCTTAGGTGAATCTCCTCAGTGACAAAGATGTTTAAAATATTTAGGAGCAGTAATGGCTGACAAGATAATTTTGAGAGAAGACATGGATCAGTGTGTATTGAAGGAAGTGTTATATAAGTAAAATTCTGAAGTATATTTGGGAACTTGAGAAGTGAATTCTGGAAATAGGTAACATGTCTGCAGTAGTCTTAAAATTTTCTGATGCTGGGAAATCACTCGTCCCCTTCCCACTAAATAGCCCCAAACCTTGTTTCTAGTCTCTACTTCCTAATGCACCCAGTAGGCATTCAGTAAATATTAGTAAGCGTGCGTTCATGAAGGTGACTATAAATTTACTCACCTGTGGCTGTTATAGATCTGCATCAGGAATGTTTATGAAAACAGTTGAACTTCTTAAGATTAGATGAAGGTTCTTTCCAGGTGATAACAGAGAATGGAAATTGCTTTTCAGAAGCTCTTCTATGGAGTTCTTCCAAATTCCAAGTGTATTTATTATTTATAATAAGGGAGTTCAGGATTTTCATTCATATTTATTGGGTGCTTACTATGACCAGGCTTTGGGGATATGTCAGAAAACAAAGTTCTTTTCCTTGTGGTTGAAACCGATAGTGAACAAATATATAATGCAATTACTGTAGTGCATGGGTCAATATATTTTGTGTTATTTGCTTTACTGTTTTACATTTCAGACTATTGGCATTTGCTGAAGTATTTTTTTGACCAGTTCTTTTCACTGATCCTGCCTTGAAAAATAAGTTCTTGCTTTCCATGACACTACTTTTTCTTGGTTTCCTCCTGTAGTTTTTAGGTTGCTATATGTGATTTACTTTATCTCATTTAATCTTGTCAACACTGTGGTGTAGGTCTCTATTGTCTTTTTTCAGATGGTTAATTTTCATAGCTTATCAAGTAGAGGAGAAGTTGGGACTCGTTGATCACTTTTTTCCTGTTTTACAGGCTTCTCTTCTGTTACTGTTTGTTGGATGCTTCTCACAAATGCAGGTCTTGGCTAGTTCTTTTTAATAAATTATTAATCACTAAGTTGTGGCTTCATCTATATCTTAAGTCTGGGCTCTAGATCTGTGCTTTGGTCTTGAATTTTCAGCTTCTTACAGAACATCTACTCTTAGCTCATATCTTACATTCAACATGTCTAAAACTGAGTTCTCAAACTGACTTCGCTTTATAACATCTGCGCTTATTCAATGGAATAATCATTCTTTTGGTCCTAGATGCCCAAAGCTGTGGAAGGGTCTCTGATTCCCCCCCACCCCCTGCTCCCCCGACCCCCCCCTCTTGTCATCTCTCGTCATCTTCCACATCTTATCAGCTTCCAGGAACTGTAGAGTCCTGGTGTCAGGTGTTCATTCTGACTACTACCATTCTAAGGAACAGATTTTATCCATTGATACTTGCATTTTTTTCTCTTACCTTTTCTCCTATTAACCTCTATGTGTTCTTTCCTCATCTTTTAGTCCACCTGCTGTTTTGACCCCAACAACATTTCAGAGTCACATCAAATGACTTACCAAACCAGTTATCTCAACGTAGTGATCAGAACCCTCTATTATTTTGGCCTAATCTTACAATATGTTCAAAATTATTTGCTTTTGACCTCCTAGAGTAAACTCTGCCTTATCACATAGCCTTTTCCTATCCTGTCCCCAGTTAAACAACTTGGAATTCTTCCAGGGCCCACTTGGAACCCTGTCTTCCTCCAGAGTCTTTCCTATGTACTCCAATTCATTTCAGCCGCTCTTTGCATTCCTACAGTATCAGTAACCCATTATCTTGCACTTGTGTACTGACTTGTGCCATTCCCTAGTGGTTTCAAATGTGCCTCCCCAGTTAGATGGTAACTGGAGAAGTTTCCTGCATTGAGCCTCCTGTATATTCTTCACTCTGCTTAATGTTAGGGCATGTGGTTGGCATCTAAACAGTGCTTACCTACTTGATTTATTAACGGTGGTTTTGATTGATTGTTGCAATTAAAAATGAGGAAGGCCATTAAAATCCATAAAAATAGATCTCTGCATTCAGTTTAGCTCTTAACCTCAACATTTTCCTTCTTAACTCTGTATTTACATTCATACACCACTTAGTGCTTGTACGGCTCCCTGAGACAAGTAGGTGAGGTGTTATTATCTTTGACTTTCCTATTACATTTCATATTAGACATATTTGTGGAATAACAAAACCTTATTTTATAAGTAAACAGTCTGAAGCCCAGAGAGGCCCAGTGACTATTCCCAAGGTCACTTGGTTGGTATTGGGTGTAGGCAGAACTACAGTTCAGGTCTTCCAGCTGATTCTGGTCCTTTTTTAGTGCTTTTTCATTCAAGTGCTAGAAAATGTAACCTAGTCAGCTGCATTGTCAAATCAAGTTGCTGCCCTCTCTTACTAGCCTGTGTAATACTGTATAATTACAGTGCTGGTCATACTAGGAAAAGTGGCAAAAGAAAGGCCAGAAATAGGAGTTGATGAAAGGCATGGGAGTGTTGGAAATGGATCATCAACTTTCTTTTCCCGATTTTAGCACATCATAAATATCCCACTCTGACAGTGCTTTGTTAACTGTTTATAACATAGTCTTTAAAATAAGATTGATCTTGCATAAGACATTACTTTTACCCTGGTCCCTTTCCTGGTAATAGTCACTGCCAGGGACAAAAAGTGCTTGATTGTGCACTGTTTGTCATGTAGGTGGGAGGGAGAGAGGGAGAGAGAGCTGAGTTGAACCGAAGCGGAGCTTTTTACAGCTCTATTGTTCTACTATCAGAGAACAATTATATCCTAACTTCCATCAGCCTCTCCACTTCAGACACCCAACCACCTCCTCCTGCCAGTGCTTCCCCGCATACTTAATATAAAGCCATACAACAAATCTTAGGGGGAGAAGAGGGGACATATGTGATCTCTCCTGTCCACCAGTAGGTTCAGTGCTCTGCTTTCATTGCTAATCCATTTTAGTAAAATTGGGCCTTTCTAGCTTTTCCAGCTCAGGGAAAACTGAAACATAACTTTGGCATTATATACAAATATTATACTGATGAATTCAGTGGCAAAATTATTACAATATGATGACAATATTGTTGACTATATTCCCTGTGCTGTTTCTCTCATTCTCGTGACTTATTTTATAACTGGAAGTTTGTACCTCTTAAGCCCCTTCACCTGTTTCACATCCCCCCCAACCTTCTCCTCTCTAGCAACCGCTAAATTGTTCTCTATGAGTCTGTGTCTCTTTGGTTGTAGTTTGTTTAGATTTCACATGTAAGTGAAATCATGTAGTATTTGTTTTTCACCTTTTCCCCTTAGCATAATACTTTAGGTTCATCCATTTCTTTGCAAATGGCAAGATTTCAATGGCATTAGTATGATGTTTTGTAAGGTGTTCTCTGACTAGATGGCATGATTTTTTCTTTGCTTTTTGTGTTTTTCTCACAGATGCTTCCTATTCAGTTCCTAAAGGTCTTCATACTGAAGGTATAATCCAAGTTCTTACATGTTGGGGGGCAGATGTTAACGTTTTTTTAATTATATTTATTTGGTAATATGACCATATATATGCAGTTTATAGTTAGTCTGCTGGCTCTATACCTAATAAAAGTTTCAATTCCAAACACTTGAAGAGAATTTGCAGAGATTATCTCGTTGTCTTTAGCTAATTGCAAAACTGAAACGACAACACTGCCACAAACCAAAACATGTTTCTAGTGGAGAAAGCCCTCTATTTTTACAACCTCTAAATACTATGGTGGTTATTTGGGTGAGATGAAGGATATGAGAGTATTTCATTGGGAAACTATAGAGTGACATAACAAATACTAGTTAAAATACTGGTTATTGTTGACCCTCTACTTCTGATACCTTGGCTTTGTGAATGAGCAATGTTAGTATGATAATCAGCTTCTGAATGCAGGTTTAGCTAGGAAGACAGCAGAGGAAATAGGAGAGATGTTATAAGGTAAGGTAATGGAGAAACTTCAGAGCAGTACAGCATGGATGGTGACTTTGAAAACAACAGCTGCTGACGTGAACTTGGCAGAAGTTTGTGAGTAATGGTGGGTGACTCATTGCAAGCAAGGGAGTCCTGCAGCTTTTGAGGTGAACAGGCAGAGGGGAGAATGAGATGGTGGCCACCCAGGGGCTAAGTATTTGTGTCCTGAATGTGAAAAAGTCTGGTCCCCTGTTAAATTTTGCAGCTGCATCATTCACATGAATTATAGCATTGTTGCTACCATAAAACCCTAAAGACATGAACAACCCCTATTTTCTAAAGTGTTTGTTCTCAATCTGAGATGATTGTCCCAGGGTGGGAGGTAAGTAGGTGGTGGGACATATTACATCACCTTTTTAAAAAAAAAAATTTAAATTATACATAGTTGCCATTCACCGCTACTCCTGGAGAAGCTGTCGTTCTGATATACCTTGTCCTATAAAAAGGGCTTGCCTGAATCTTCATGTGAAAGATGTTGTGTGCAGTTTGAAAAAATTGCTTGGGTCATTCTGGTCTTGTCCCCTGCCATTGAGGATCACCGTTTGAAAACAAATACTATATATCTAAAGAAACTATCCTTTATTTCTAAGACAGCCTCAGAATCAACCTCTGTGTGGTTATGGATCTTGACTCTTTGAGGGAGACAGCCCTGTTAGAGTCTTTATTTTCTTTGTCTCTGAGAACTCATTTACTGCCAGTAGTATGTTTCGGGGCAGAGTTAGAGTTACCTAGTTACCTAGTCCAAGGAGCCAGTTCTCAGAATGAGAAGCTCCTCTGGTAAAGGCTAGCTCCCTGCTTTAGAAGGGAAGTGGGGAGAAGGTATAACTGTACTTAACTAGTATAACTTAAAGGGTAAGCCTTCACCTCCCACTTACCTGCTTCCTAATATATGTTCATTTTCCATACCTGTAGTTTTAGGCATGCTGTGTCATTTTTTTACTCAGTTCTGCTTCAGAATAGGAGACTAATACAAAACCACGTAGGAAGTGGAAAATTATGGAAAGGACTTTAATGTTGAAAATGTGGCCCTGTGCAGCAGGGTGCTGTATTTCTAAGTAGCTCCTAGTACAGAGAACACTTTAAAAAAAATTCAATGTTATTTCTTACTTATTCCTTTAAGCCTTTGAATAAAGTCTTTTCTTTGTAGAGTTTTTGGAGTATATCAAGAAAAAGCTGGAACTGAAAATGCCTCTAAGAATGCACCAATAAAAATATTGATTATTGTATGGTAGCTGTCTTAAGGTTAATTCTCTACTGCAGCAAGTTTTTTTTTTTAATTTTTTTTACATTTTTCTCTCACAGATTCTTTTTTTTTTTTTTTTAATTTTTATTAACATATAATGTATTATTTGCCCCAGGGTACATGTCTGTGAATCGTCAGGCTTACACATTTCACAGCACTTAACAGCACATACCCTCCCCAATGTCCACACCCCAGCCACCCTATGCCTACCCCCCCCCCGACTCCCAGCCACCCTTAGTTTGTTTCATAAGTCTAGGAGTCTCTTATGGTTTGTCTCCCTTCCCATCCCTTCCTGTTTCATTTCTCTCCCCCACCCCCCCAAACTCCCGCCTTGCCTCTCAAATTCTTCATATCAGAGAGATCATGTGATAATTGTCTTTCTCCGACTGACTTATTTCGCTTAGCATAATACCCTCCAGTTCCATCCATGTCATTAACTGCAGGAAGTTTTAATTCATAATTTCTTAAGCAAATATAAACACTCTTGACTCTTACATAATGATATTACTTCTAAGGCTGAGTTGCTTTTGCTTCCATTCTGAGCATTGAAAAGCCTTCTATGATAGTTTTGCCAGTCCTCAGTATTATATTTCCCCACGTTGTAAACTCTTAAGTTCTTAAACTAGAAGCAGATGTAAATCTTAACTTGCTGTACATGTGGACATTCAGTGTTATGTGGTCAGAAAGTTTGCAGGGGTTGCATATATCTACATAATTTCCTTTGTCCTACTATTTTCTTTTTGAAAGGATGGTGAGAAATAGCATTATGAGAATATGTCTTATACTACAAAATGTTTTCCAGTCTCCTCTGCCAGATCTGAATGTTCTTTCATCTTTGGCTCCTAGACTTACTAGCTCTTTTTCTCAGGCCAAGTATAACTCATCTCTGTCTACATACACACACACACACACACACACACACTCACATGCCACAGGCAGTGGAGTGTACCATGCTGTTCTCCCACTCCAGCTGTGGGCTCACCCACTGCAGGTGTGTCTTGTACTAATTTATTTGTAAGGCCCCTTTAATGACTCTCAGGGGATGGGGAAACAGGACTTATATTCACTTTATATCCATTTCTGGTTTTCAAACAAACCCCGGAAGAGTCAGATGCCTCATGTTGATTCTTGGGGTGTGGCGGAATGAGCAAGGATAGCATCTGTGGTTGATGATGGGGGTTACATTAATGTTTGGGTGTCTGAGTTTCATTGCTTCATGTACCTTCTATGGAATCAATGCTCCTTACATTTCTTTCCTGCTAAAGTTTTTCTCTCCAGCTCTAGCCTCTAATAAGCCAATTTGATATCTTCACTTGGATATCTGATATCTTAAAAGCAACATGTATGAAGACGAAGCTCTTGATCTTCCTACCCCAGACTGGTGGCACCTGTAGCCTCCCCATCTCAGTTAGTGGAGACTCTATCCTTCCAGTTGCTCAAACCAAAAAAATTGGAGGCTTTCCGATTTTCTTTGATGTGCCACATGCTTTCTGTCAACAAGCTACATGCTTTCTGTCAACAAATCTTGTTGGCATTACCTTTAAAATATACCCAGAACCCAGCCGCTTCTCATCACTGCGCCTACTTCCACTGCTGCTGCCAAGCTCTGAGCCCCTGTATCCCCGTACTGTGTTACTCTCCTAAATAGTTAACCCGTTTTCATCTTTGCCCACCTTGACTATTCTCAACCAGCAGCCAAAGTGATCCTTTGAAAACGTAAGTTGGATTGTGTCACTCTTCTGCAATGCCTCCCTATTGTACTCAGCGTAAAAACCAAAGTCCTTCTAGAATCCTACAAACCTTCATGACCTGCACTCTCCACCGTCCCCCAGCTCCAGCCCTGGTCTCACAGTTCTAGAACACTATGAGTTCATAAAGGCCTTTGCTTTAGCTCTTTAAAGAGCTCTATTCCATTTGGACATTCTCTCACCTCCTGGTCCTGGTTCATATCTCAGTTCTCAGTTAGGCTATTGATGATCTGATGATCCTATTGACTAGTGCAGGTTGTATCACTCCATACTCTTGCTTCTCTTTACCGTGCCCATTTTTTCCATCCATCGCTGTAATTTTCTAATGTGCTTCCTACTTCATTGGCTTGTTCTGTGTGTTGTCTCTTTCCTCTGTCCTCTCTTCCCTGCTAGAGTCCAAGCTCTGTGAGGATAGGAGTCTTTTTTTTTTTTCTCATTTTTCACATGTATCCCAAGTGCCTAGAACAGTGCTTGGTACATAGTTGGCATTCAAATAATATGTGCTGAATGAATTTGTGAGAGATAACGTTTTAAAAATGAATGATCCTTTCAAAATGGGTCAAGAAAGGAAGAGGTGTGAAAAGAAATGCAGCAATAATGTTTATTTGCCTGTTCTTTGTGTGAGATATATATACATATATATACAAGTATGATTTCTTTAGGCTTAATTTGGTACCCTGATTTTTTTATTTAATAGCTTTATTGAGATATAATTTACATGCCATAAAATTTAACTATTATAATTGTACAATTCAGTGATTTTTAGTACATTTCTGGAGTTGTGCAGCCATCTCCTCAAAAAGTCCCTTGCGTCCACCCCCTTTCCCCGCCATGGTAACTTGATTTTACTTGTTAATTTTTTGTCCCCCAAGTCTCAAAAGAATAATTTATACATCAATACCAATATAGCCCATGCTCTTAAAAATTGTGTTTAAAGATGAAGTTAAGTATCATTGCTTAATGTAGGAAATGGTATTGAACATTAATGGAAAGAATGAGCTTGAAGAGTCGGACTGGCTTCAGTCTCACCCAGCTCTACTTAGTTACCCAAATTATTTCTTTTTTTTTTGCTGTCATCTTTTTATCTGTTAAATGGAGATAATAACAATAATGAGTTCACAGAGTTGTTGTGAAGATTAAGCAAATAATGCAGGTAAATGACTTAGCACTGTGACTGCTGTATAGTGAATACTCAATAAACTCTTGCTAACATGATTAATCTTTTGTTATAAGAGTAGGTCTGAAATATGTGGGGTAAATAACCTGGCAGGTGGAGAGCAAAATTCAAATCAGATTCTGAGTTCCTGAATTTTGTGTAAAATATGATCCTGTTCCTGTCTTGTAACATGTTTGTAAATAACATATGACTACAACAGATTGTTAAAAGCAGGTTAATTTCTAACACAGAGGATCATTTCTCAGCATTTTTATTTCCAGTTGTCTGCTAGATCACTTTTACTGAATTTTCTGTGCTTCTCTTTGCCAGAACTTTGACACGGTGGAGATTATCCACTTTTTTGGTTAAGATCATAGTGACCATCAGAAAATTTCTGAATTGTGTCTTAATCTTACATTGGGATATACTGTGAGACTTCCTCTAAACGAGCTTGGGAGATTCATTGTATCTCTTGTAGCCTGGTAAGCCTAAACTAAATTATCTGTAATAAGGTCTTTTCTGTTTTTCTGATCTTCTCTTTTATGTACAGATGCACAAAGCAGGGTCATCAGAAGCCTCTCGATTCAAAAGATGATAATACTGAAAAACACTGCCCAGTGACAGTGAATCCTTGGCATATGAAGAAAGCTTTTAAAGTCATGAATGAATTAAGAAGGTATTGTTACGTTAATATATGTGTAACTATGGATCTCCTCCCTTAATTTTTTACTTGTTTATAGTGAATATACTCTTCATGCCTCATTGTTGCTTTGTGTAATACAGAGAACATTAAAAGCTTTTTCTGCAGGTTTTTTATCAGAAGCATAAATAGTAAAGGACTGCTCTGTCCAATATGGTAGCCTTTAGCTACATGTGGCTAGTCTGAATTGAGATGTGTTAAGTGGAAAACATATAATGGATTTATAAGGTTTAATACAAAATTGAATGTAAAATGTTTTATAAGTTTTAAGAATACTCATTATGTTTTGAAATGTAACATATGGGATATTTTGCATTAAATAGAATGTATTATTGAAATTATTTTCACTTGTTTCTTTTTTTATGTGATCAGTGCAAGATTTTGACATTTTACTTATATTTTATACCATATCTATATCTATATATATCTATGTATCTATGTATCTATCTATGTATCTATGTATCTATCTTATCTGTCTAATTTCTGCTGGACAGCACTTGGTCTAGGGTTTCTAAGTTACCACAAAAAATATGGAAAGAGGACTGTTAGAGAGGGACACCTGGGAGGCTCAGTTGGTTAAGCATCTGCCTTCAGCTCAGGTCATGATCTCAGGGTCCTAGGATCAAGGCCCACATTGGGCTCTCTGCTCAGCAGGGAGTCTTCTTCTCCCTCTCCCTCTCTTTCTCCCTCTGTGTGTTCTCTCTCTCACAAAGAAATCAATAAAATCTTAAAAAAAAAAAAAAGAAAACTGTTAGAGAAAAATGTGACTCTGGTGGTGGTAGGAATTTTGAGGATTGGTGACATGTCCATTGCTAAAGTAATTCTCAAGTATGTTGAGAGTCACTGATATGAAAGGAGTGACTTTAAAAGTTGATTGAGAGGTGCCTGGGGTGGTTCAGTCAGTTAAATGTCTGACTCTTGATTTCAGCTCGCATCATGATCTCAGGGCTGTGGGATCAAGCTCTGTTCCACGGTGGGTATAGAACCTGCTTAAGATTCTCTCCCTCTTTCTCTGCCCACCCCCCGAGCCTCATTGATTGAACCACAAGTAATTTTTTTTATTAAAAGACTGATGTATGTATTAATAGTCTGGTTTTCTTAGCTGTTTGTGAAAGACATGTTTGACTTTTTTTTTTAAAAAATCCTATCATTCTCTTTCTGAAAGTACATATATTTAAAACTTGGGCTACAAAGAGAATGACTTATACTTTCCTTCAATCTGTTTGTGCTATGTCTTCCTAAAAGCCCACGCTTTTAGGTCCATCATTTGTTTCTTCTTTACTTAAAGATTTAGTAAATATTTCTCTTTTGGGTTCCGGAGATACAATGGTGAGCAAAAACAGACTGTAGCTTATGGTTGAATACAGGAAGCAGGCATCAATCAGAGAATTACATACATAATTTACTGTAAATTTTAATGGTAGTAAGTACTACAAAGGAGGGCTGCCTGGTGCTCTGAACGTGGATTACAGTTAGGAAAGGCTTCCTTGGGAAGACAGAAATAATTGTGCTGAGATCTAAAGCAAAATAGAGGTAAAGAGGGGCACCTGGATGGCTCAGTGGGTTAAGCCTCTGCCTTCAGCTCAGGTCATGATCTCAGGGTCCTGGGATCGAGCCCCGCATCGCATCGGGCTCTCTGCTCAGTGGGGAGCCTACTTCCCCCTCTGTCTCTGCCTGCCTCTCTGCCTACTTGTGATCTCTCTCTCTCTCAAATAAATAAATCTTAAAAAAAAAAATAGAGGTAAAAAAAATGGGGCCAGGATGGGGGTGGGAGAGATTAGAGAACAGAGTTCCAGGCACAGGGAATGGCAGTGCCCAAGTCTGGTAAGTGGGAGGGAGCTGGCCTCACTGGAGGAACTGAGGGGCAGCTGAAGCACAGATGGCTTAGGTGGGTCACAGCAAGAGAGAAGCCCGAGTGGGCAGGTGAGGGTCAGCATACATAGGGCCTTATACATTTTGGTCTTTATCAGGAGTCGTCATGGGAGGAAGCCATTGGGAATTTTAAACAGGGTAGTGGTATGATCAGATACTCATTTTGAAAAGAACATATTTGCTTCCAGGTGCAAAGTGGATTGAGAGAAACGAGAAAGTTAAATTGGCTATTATATATTTGACTTGCTTCCTCGTCCTGCTCTGACAGCATTTTAAATTTTATTTATTTATTTTTAAAGATTTTATTCATTTATTTGAGGGAGAGTGTGCACTCGTGTGCACGGGTCAGGGAAGGGGAAGCAGCAGAGGGGGAGGAAGAGGGACAAGCAGACTCCCAGGTAAGTGCAGAGACCCACGCAGGCCAGTCCAAGGACCCTGAGATCATGACCTGAGCTGAAACCAAGAGTCTGATGCTTAACTGACTATGCCACCCAGGTGTCCCTATTTTTTATTTTTCATTTTACTAATAATTATTTTTTCCCAAATTTTATTTAAATTCTAGTTAACACATAGTGTAATTATAGCATTTTTAATAAGTGTGTTTTCATTTTAGTCTTTGGGTGAATATATAGTTGGGATAATCCAGCAGGTCTGGCTGTGCTGTTTTAGTTTTTTAATTCCATTGTAACAGTCGTTAAAGGTAAAACCG
>CM053604.1:119197542-119297186 GCA_028646535.1 Procyon lotor
ACTGGCTACTAAATAGAACTACAAGAAAGGTAAGAAAAAACAGTCTGATCATTTTAAGACAGATTTTTAGTGAGTCTTCTTTTTCTTTGAAAATTCTAGAAAGACTGACTTTTTCTAGGCCTGTTCACATTTCCTCCCCTGCTTGGGGGACGTGGGAGCTGTGGCCTTCCAGGGGTGTGAGTAGGTCTCTGTTGACCCAGGCATGACTCACTGAACTCACTGAACTTCCACCTTCCCCTAGGTGGAAGACCCAGGTTTGGGGACAAACTCTTTGGCCTTGAGCTATGAAATGAGGGGAGTGGACAGAATGGAATGTAAGGTTTGTTGCTGCTCTGACATTCTCTGAGCCTGTGAGCTTTTCCTGCTTACCTGCACCTCGTCTTGGGATTATTTAGCACTCTCCTTCCTGTACCTATTTATCCCATTTCAGGTGTGAACTGTATGGTTCGGAAATAGTACCTTGTTCTTTGGGTCGCACCATTTCAGGCGCTAATGTGTCACCAGGCTGGAAGTTGATGATTTTCAGGACAAAGAGTGACCTTTGAATAGCCAGAGGGTGTTGGCTGCCAGCTCTATGACCATGTGATTGTTTTAATAAAGTCACTAGCGGGTAGTGTTTTAAAAAACTTTCTTTGAGGTTCATCAGAACCCTTTTTTTGGTTTGTTTTTAATGTCATTCTCTTCTCTCATACCCCTTACAGCCCACTGAGTAATTAAAAAAAAAATCTCTAAAGAGGCCTACTCCTTAAACAGCTGGAAATTTTTATTTCCTGCCATTGCATCAGCTTCCTGCTGCCAGGAAGGGGTAGCTGAGAGTGGTTTCCTGACTTCTGGGAAGGACTATCTTCCTTGTTGTTACCACTCTGCTCTTGGGCCCTCACCTCTACCTGGTAGAATAACAGCAGTACGTAGGGAATGTGTTTATGAACTTTGGCTGATGGAAGTGATTGATTTTTGGTTTTGTTTTCTTTTTTAGACAGGAGTTCCAGATATAGCTCCACGTCCCAGCCCAATATGAGCTTGAATAAGTTAGAATTGCTTGGTTTAAAAACCCTGCAGTCACTCCTAAACAGTGTATTCAACAAGTATTTGTAAGCAGCTGGTTCTCCTTTGAAATCAGCTCGCCTGCCCAGAAGACTGTGCGGGAGCCAGAAACAGTATCAGACTTGGCCCATTCCCTTCGAGATTCTGGATTGCTGTAGGAGATGTCCAGAGAAGAGGAGGAGGTGGCGGAAAAGATTGTGGGCCAGAGAGGATTTTTCACAGGAGAAATCTACAACGGCCCACACAAGTGGTTTCTGCTGAGCCCGATGGCGCGCAGTTGGATTCATACAAAGGACAGGAGAAGAAAGGCAGTTCCTGGCCCGGATAATTGCATGAGTGAGGGAGCAGATAAACAGAACTTGTTGGATAAAGTGAACCAAGAGTTCATGCTGGGGAGTCTGCAGACGAGGCTAGGAAGTGGGAGAAGGACAGAATTGTGCAGGCTTAAATCACATGATGAATTTGGACTTAATCCTGTGGGCAGTGGGAATCAGGGAAGGTTTTTGAAAAGGGGAGCAGCATTGTAAGATTAATGATGTTGGAGGAACATCATTGTGGTGATGGTGAAAAGACAGGTCTTTTAGCAACACATCTCTGGCAGGAAAGTCAGCTCTTTAAATTTCCCTAGCATGAATTGGCGGGGGTAGGAGCTTTTCAGAACACTAACATTTTCAAAATCAAATCAATAGGTCTTTACAGAGTGCTTATTATGTACAATACACTATATTGGGTCTGTGGAAGAGACAAGCAGACTAAATCTCAGACATGTTTTATTGAGAACATTATGCTGTGTGGGCTTTTTGAAATGACCAAAAAAGGGAAATGTCAAGAGGCAGCATTTTGCTTTCACAATAAATTTTAAACAGAGAAACTTCAGTTTTATAGGTTATGGGATAAGACTGTATTTGAGCTTTAAAAATTTCAAGTGCTATTAGTTGGGGCCTACCTCTTCCTTGTTTAGAAGGAAGATAATTTTGATCCTTAAGTTATATTTAG
The DNA here is from genome assembly GCA_028646535.1 of Procyon lotor. NCBI lineage: Eukaryota > Metazoa > Chordata > Mammalia > Carnivora > Procyonidae > Procyon > Procyon lotor. The sequence continues at coordinate 119,199,583 of CM053604.1, forward strand.
GAGTTGAAAGTTCTTAGGATAAATCATATGAAGCCATTCAAATGCTCCCCCATATATCACATGTAAGTCATAGATATTTACTGGTTCAGTTATAACAGCAGTTTTTACATTTCCAAAGATAATTTAAACAAAAATTCAGGTCACTGAATCCTGTTTAAATTATCTGTTGTGCAGCTATGAAAAATTTGAGTTGTGGCTCTTTAGTTATTTGTATTCTGTTGCTTACGTGGCAAGTGAATTAAAGAACAAACTTAAGTGAGTCTGTCTTTCTCTTCATAGCTTTATACTACCATTTTTAAAAGAGGTTTTAGGAAATTACATACAATGTAATTATTGCTCGAATATCTATTTTTTTCCTATGGTAAAAGATTGTGAAATTCTTTCATTTTCATGTTGTACTAGAGTTGAATATAAAACATTCCTTGAAAGATAGAGTGGTTGGGATGAGCCCCCAATCAAATAGACTTGTTTATTTAGAAAATTTAAGATATAGTTTGATGCTTCTCATCTCAATTTAACTGGTAATCTTCTACAGTGTTTCTTAAGCACATGTGACTGATCTCTTTTTAAGTGGCGTTTATTTTTTTGTGCATGTTTTAAAAAGATTTTATTTATTTGGCGCAGAGAGAGAGAGAGAGAGAACACACACAAGTAGGCAGAGCAGCAGGCAGAGGGAGAGGGAGAAGCAGGCTTTCTACTGACCAGGGAGCTGGATGTGGGGCTTTATCCCAGGACCCTGGGATCATGACCTGAGCCAAAGACAGCCACTTAATTGACTGAGCCTCCCAGGCTCCCTTAAGTGGTATTTATTGGATATGGATAGAATCATTGAACATTTCAAAGTATATGAATAATGGATAGCAGTGAAGTAGTTTACCGACCCAACTTGTTTCTTTTCCCTTTCTCTGTGTTGTTGAATACCTACCACACATAAGATGGTGTTCTGTTTCAAAGCTCGCTTTCACTAGGCCCTCTTAAATTAGAAAATCAGAAGCTCTTACTATGGCTTTTTTCTTTAAATTATTATAGCTAAGAGAACTCATGATTTATTTTACCAACTAAAAAAAGACCCTTTTAATGAGGAAGTTTCCTTTGTATACATCCTTCGTTTTCTGTCACATAGGCGTTTCATCTGCATGTTTCCTCTTTGTATTACTTTCCCCCCTGAAATCCCTCATCTTCCTCATTTTTGTGTTCTTCCTTTCCCCACCAGCTTTCCTCTGTCTGTAATATCTCCTTTCACTTTATTTCTAATTATTCTTTCCATCTTCTCCTCTCAACTGTGACCAAGTGTTCTTGCAGGTCAAATCTGGAGATGTTACCTTCCCTTCTCTGAGATGTTCAGTGACAGGCTTTCCCCCATGTCTTCCTGTGGCTCCGTCTTGTCGTTTTTCATATTGTTCTGGTGTCTCGATTCTATTTGAAAAGAATAAGATTCTCTATTCTGGGACCCTTTAGTAGTTTCTGGCAGTTTCTAAGTCACCAACTAGAATAGTTTTCCCTGACTTTCCAAATTGACTGTCGCCACTTCTTCCTTTTTGAAAATCTCAGCAGGTGCAAACTGTTGAGGGGGCTGTGCTATTTTTCAGGACTTTTACTACGAGGGTGAATCGTATTAAACCCAACATCTAGGTTTTTCCCTGTGCGTAACTGCCACAGAAATTCAAATTCCTATCAAAGTCAAACCACCATGGTTTTAAGAAGAAAAAGAAGGAAGACAGTGGTGACACTTGTCATGGAGTTCTGTTGCTCTTCGAGATTATTGGCGTTACAGCCAGATTGTATCTCCCTTGTCTGTTGAATAAAAGTGTCAGTTCCAGGGGGTTTGGTTAAATATGACTAAGTCAGCAGTCAGGAAGCCTTTCACCCTTAAACCAACTCATCTGCCCATCCTACCTCCATTTGTGCCCAGGGCAGTGCTCCGTGATGCAGCCGTGTCCCGAACAGCAGCTCCGCGTCTGGCTTACCCTCCGGTTCCTGGCCAGTTTTTAATTTCCTTGGCTTCTTTCCTTATTGCCTTGATTTCTGACCCCTTGCCTCATTTCTTTTTGTGTCTTGCTGTTGTTTCTTTATCTCAACACCTGATGCTCTTCCGGAGATGACTGTGGGCACATTCCTGGGCTTTGGTTTGTGGTTTGCCCATGGACTCTGGCTGACAGGTCACCTCACCAGCCTGCTGCTTTGGCTGTTCCTCTGATTCCACTCCGTGGGGCAGGAGTGCCTCCAGGTTTTCCGTGGCATCCAAGGGAGACAGACGGGCAGATGCTATGATCGCCTCACCACCCCCACTTCTAGTAGAAAGTAAATTCTCATTTCATGTGACTACTCATTATTTTTGACCTCTCAGAGCTGGGTAGCCTGTTTTACTTTGAGAAGATAGATGCACAGCAGTGAGAGGTTTTTCCAGTCTTAGGAACTGGTCACTTTATATCCGAAAACTAAAGGAATGTTTCCTTATGTTTGGGAATGTTTCCTTAATTTTCAAAATAATATCTTTCCTGAAAAGGACCAGTCTGCATGATGCTGTTTCATTTAGGAGATGGAGTGCCCTTCGTTTTTCTGGGAAATTTGAGTTTTAGATAAGGCCTGTATAATGTTTGCTCTTCTCTACATTTGAGCTTAGAGGCAACTTCCTTTGCAAAGCCTCCTTAAGGTTGGGCCTGGCCTCTCTTGTGTGTTCCCAAACACCCCACACCTGCCGCACCTTAAAAGTTATAGGTTCATTTTTGTAATTACCTGTTAGCTTGTGTGTTTCTCCCTGCTTGACTGTAAACTTCTTGCTATTCATGGGCATTATCTTGCTATTGTAAATGAGCGTAGTGTGTGCTCGATTTGGCAGTATATACAGTAAATGAGTATAGTGCTTGGTGCACTGTAGCCATTCTTTTTTTTTTTATTAAAGATTTTTATTTATTTGACAGAAAGAAACACAGCGAGAGGGAACACAAGGAGAGGGAATGGTAGCGGGAGAAGCAGGCTTCCTGCTGAGCAGAGAACCCAATGCGGGGCTCGATCCCAGGACCCTGGGATCATGACCTGGGCCGAAGGCAGACACTTAACTACTGAGCCACCCAGGCGCCCCCGCTGTAGCCATTCTTGATATTTGATGAATGAATGAATATATGCAAATTTTGCTAAATAGCAACTTTATTTGTCTTGTTATTATGGAAGACTTTTCCTTCTACAGTTCATTCCCTCATTAGATTTCAAGTAATAGGAATATAAACTCAGAAACTTACCATGTAAGTTTCTTACATGTAGAAACTTACCATGCAGACTGTGGGTATGTGCTGGTAAACAGGTTGCTCTTTTTTTTATTTCCAGACCTTTCATTTGTAGCTCACTCTTCCTTGCCCAAAAGTTATTCTGCTTATGAACATGCGCATTTGGAAAGAAGTAAGGGTCAGACTCTGTTAGACACACATTGGCTGAAAGAAGTTTGGTCAGATCTCTCTTGTCTTTGAGTGCGTTTTAAAATATGGTATTGCTGGAGACAAAAAGATAAAAAAAAATGAAACACTAGAACTAAATATGTTATTGTTTTGGAATGTGACCCTTAGATTCTGTGTGACCCAGCCTGGGGTGTGGCCGCATGCTAATTTGACAGCTTGTTTACCTTATTAGTTAACTAACATCAGCTAATAAGCCGGGAAGGCCAAGCTCATTATGTGACAACCAGCAGGTGTTATGCTAGATGGTCTCGGTCAATGAGTGATTGTAATTGAAGCTAAATGTAATTAATTATGTGATTTTGGGGGTGTTCAAGTGTAATTCCACTTAAGTTCTATCTCGAAATTAGAGCACTAAGAAGGATTACTACTGACAGAAGGAAAATAGGTGTAAAGATGTACTTGACTCATGTTTGAGTTATGTCCAGATGCCCTGGGCATTATCGGAACACCTGGACGGCCACGTTCTTGAGAGGCTGTGTGCAGCTCTGCTGACCTCAACCGTCCCTCTCCTGCTCCTTGCTCGCCCTTCTCTCTCTCTCTCTCTCTTTCTCTCTCTCTCTGCTTTCTTCTTCCGGGCTTCCCCATGGTTCTGGGCTTCTTCAGGTCTCTACAGCACACACTTTTCTCTCTGTTAGGAGTTCTCTTGCTCCTTCTCCATCCCGCTAATGCGTACTTGTTTTTAGAACTCAGCTTCAGGTCAGTAGCTGAAGGAAGACTCTTCTGAACGCTCCTCTGATTTAGATCCTCCCACAGCACATGGGTTTACAATGATGTTTTCCATTTGATTCTATAATTTTGGCATCGTCAGTCCTTTCTGCTAGGTAACTTAAGGGCAGAGATGATCTTGTAGTGGTTTGTTGAATTTGATTTTTCTGAATATTCTTGTAGAGGTAAAAACCCACTAAAATTAGGCCTTTTATAAATTATATATAGAACTTTAAAAAATGTTTCTAGTATATAATATGTCAACTAATAAATTGGTGTTATTTGATTTATACTTTAAAAAAAAGATTTTATTTATTTGTCAGAGAGAGAGCATAAGCAGGGGGAGCGTCAGGCAGAGGGAGAAGCAGGCTCCCCACTGAGTAAGGAACCCAGTGTGGGACTCTATCTGAGGACCCTGGGATCATAACCTAAGCCGAAGGCAGACATTTAGCAGACTGAGCCACCTGGGCATCTCTGATTTATACTTTTTATTCCCCGTTTTATTCAGGCTTTACCAAGTCTTGAAACAACACAACTTTAGATGGTTTTCTGTAGTGGTTAAAAGGCTTTGGAGCCACACTCCATGGATTTGAATCTTGGCGTTGCCACTATTGGGGATTTTGGCTGGTTGTTCATCTTTAACTTTGACTTCTTCAGCTATACATTTTGGGAGTAAAAATCATAATGATACTTACCTCATAAGGATTGTGGGGGCATCTAAATGAGATAGCACATGCAGGTAATGTAGGAGAATGCTATGCATTCTCCTAAAAACACCACTGACTTCTCCCATGGTTACTTGTGAACCCATGGAATTCATAGACTTGCAGAGTGGTTTCATACTCTCTTAGCAGACAGTAGACTTTGTCGGTTTTCCACAGTGGAAGACTCACAAATGGGTGACCTTAGGCCACCTTTGATGACTCCAGTGTGGGACTGCCTGGTGTCTCATACAGCATCATGAGCCATTACAGTGACACCCGTGAGCCATACTTCAATCTAAAGGGCATAGCAGACTCATCCGTAGGGAGGCCTGAAACATAATTACCACCAGTTCTGTGGGACTCCTTTTTCTTAGTCTCTCTTGGACTGGAGGGAAAATAGATGCCAGTAGGTTCTCCAAAAACTTTTGGTGTGAATGCCACAGAAACAAGTTTGTGAGCTGTGTGGAAAAATGGAAAACTTCAAGGACTTGGTGAAGCTCATGTGAAAATGTTGCTCATGAGCTCCTAGAAAATTACAGAAGCAGACAGGCCACCTTTGTAGGAAATAGAATAGTGGAGGAGGGGGCCAAGTGTGACCTACGTGTGCTATACACATAAATTCAGTGCTTGGGTGTTTGAGGTGTGGAAGGGACTACTTTTGGGCTCACCACCCGTCTGTTTCAGTCATTAATGACATGACTGCCGGTAAGGTTGGTTTTAGACTTGGAGCCCTCTTGCTTGTTCTGAAAGAAGCGTCAGCACCACTTTTTGCCAAAAAGATATTCTGTGACATTCTTACTTAGCTGGAGAGTCTCATCTAGCAGCTTGTGTAGAATGTGAAAAGTGTTCACCACATGGTTTTAAATGACTTAAAATGGATAATTCAGAATTGGAGGTATAATTATGTTTGCTGAATAATGGTTTGTTTTAAGGTAACAAAATGCTTTTTAATTTTGTATATGGTAATTTTTTTAGCCTTGAGGAATGAGATGGTTTGTACTGGTAAAATGTTCTGATAAAGCTTCAGATGTCTTACATGCCTTTTAAATAGCAGGTCTAATTGAATTTAAGTTTACCTTTTGCTTGATGACCAGCGTCATTTTAAGTATTTTTTATTTTTTGGGGGGGTACTTTGACCCAATTTTGTTTTCTACATATGTTTTATTTTGTTGTCATCTTAATGTCAGATTGCTATCTGCCACTTCTGCTGGTATTGTTCTTAATTCAAACAACCTCCCCTTTTACAGTCCATTGATGATTTGCTCCCAGTAATTTACTTTATGTTGAGAAATCAGTAATCAAATTGGGAAAGATTTCTCTGTTAAGCAAAGGCAAGATTCTGAGTGAGGGCCCAGTGCATGCCAGGCATTTGTCATGACTCTTCTGTGTGCTTCATGTTTAGGAGTTCTCTTTTCAAGGGTGGCAGTTTTATTTATTTATTTTGAAAAAAGATTTATTTGTTTTAGAGAGACAGCACATGCATGAGCAGGAGGGGTAGAGGAAGAGGGAGGGAGAATCTGAAGCCGACTCTGCTGAGTGCAGACCCCAGAGGTAGGGGATCAGTCCCAGGATCCTGAGATCAGGACCTGAGCTGAAACCAAGAGTCAGCTGCTTAACCGATGTGCTACCCAGGCGCCCCAAAGGATGAGAGTTTTAAAAGAGCCTCAGCTTCAGAAGAGTGGGCTTTTACTGTAATATATTTGCAAGGTATAGTCAATACATTTATTATTGGTATCATTAACATTTTTTTCTCTTTGCCTTGTAAACAGTCAAAATTTGCTGTGTGATGTCACAATTGTGGCTGAAGACATGGAAATCTCTGCTCATAGAGTGGTGCTGGCTGCCTGTAGTCCTTACTTTCACGCCATGTTTACAGGTATGAAATGTCTTAGTTATGGGTGTTTTTTAAATGTGTACAGATCTGGGTTTTTCTCTCGATATTTTTTTTCTTATTAACATTTTCCTGTTACGAAATTCAGTGTCACAGTGGAAGTAAATGCTCTTGCTTTGTTTCAAATTCCTTTTCCTCATTGTTTTTCGTTTTTGTAATCGTGTGTATGTGTACATTGCATTCACATACTCAGAATTTTATGCTCCGTTTTCCCCCTTTATATTTATGTTTACACATATTGACTCAGTTTACGTTCCTGATATTTTTAACAACTTTTGGCACTTTGTTATTTTGGCAAAAGAAAAGTTTTTACTTTTTTACTGTTTATGTTTTAACTGTTTCCATTTTTTCTTTTTTTTTGTTTCCATTTTTTCAAATGATTTTCACATATGCTTCACTTTTTATCATGAACAAAGAGATGTTTATTTAATGTCCTTTGACTTGAATACATAAAAAAATAGGGTGGACACTTAAGTAACTGTAAAAATACATAAAATGATTTCAGTATTTCTGGAAAAAAGTAATTTATGCCTACAACACTTGAAGTCCTTAACCTCATTTTTTTTTTTTTTTTTTTTTTTTTAATTTTGTGTATTTGAGAGAGTGTGCCTGTAAGCGCATGAGCAGTGGGCTGGGCAGAGGGAAAGAGAGGGAGAAGCAAACTCCCTGCTGAGTGTGAGCCTGATATGGGGCTCAATTCTAGGACCCTGAGATCATGACCTGAGCTGAGGTCAGACATGTAATCGACTGAGCCACCCAGGTATCCCCTTAACTTCATTCTTAAAAAAAAAATAAAATAAAAATTTTAAACGTGTTACTATACAAAAAAATGAAGTTATGTGTTCCAACAGTGAGCATATAATCTTAAGAGTATTGGTAGGACAAACAAAATACTTACAAATACAAACGTAGTTATACAAAAAGCACAAATACAAAGCCTTTCATACTTTAAAAGTCACGAAGTATTTCTTATGGTTAACATTTCCCTTAGATACTTTAAGGAATACAGACCAGTATAAGTGTGCCTCCTGCCCTGGTAACGATATGCACACTTTAAATATTCAGTAGTGTATGGAAAATGTGCCTAGGCAGTGATGTGGATGGTAAGGGCTGTGATGGGCAGCACTGACAGAAGGGGATCTGACATTTCCTGAAAACTGATAGGTTTAAAGGGTTTACACAGATGAAGATGAGTGCGGAAGGCCATGTGAAAAGGATGAGCTTTGTGTTTTAGGAGTAGTGGGGAGTCTGGAGCCGCTCAGTATTCAGTCTGTTGCAGCCTTGCTGTTCCTGAACAGTTAAATAATCAAGAATGTAGGAAGGATAGCAGAGGGGCTGTGAGCCAAGTCGGAAATGTGCCTCTAGCTGAGGCTGATTTGAAAAGTCAATACTGATGAAGTGAGACTAGTCAAATTTTTATGTCCTAAGCTTCATTTCATTGTCGTGGTTCACATCTTATTTATTTCTCCTGGACAGCTTTCTTAACAGAGTCTCCAGGCTTGTGAGAGGAGGATGCTCGCTGGAATATATTAGCCCAGTTTAGGAATTCCCTAGTATATAGTGCTGTCCCCTGAGTACCATTGTCTCAGATGACACTGCTATTGCGACTTCCTTGTTGGAAACTATGGGAAACTCATGTCGTCAGTTTAGGCTTCAGTTTCCCCATCTGGAGAAGGGGGATGATCATATTACCCACTTCCTAGGATTTTTGCAAAAATTAAATGAGGTCATGTATGTGATTTTCTTAGCTGTTTACTTGGCACCTAGAAAATACAGAATTAATTTTGGCTGTAATTATGGTTATTATTATTTTAATTGAAGAATAGCAGACACGCAATGTTACATTACTTTCAGGTGTATAACATAGTGATTCAGCATCTCTTACGTTATGCTGTGCTCACCACGACACTGGCCGGCAACTGCCACCATACAACAGTATTACAATACCTTTGATATATTCTCTGTGCTGTACCTTTTATCCCCATAACTTAGTCATTCTCCAGCTTCCCTTCACTCATTTTGCCCATCCTACCACCCTTTCCTCTCAGGTAACCACAAGTTTGTTCTTTGTATTTGTGAGTCTGTTTCTGCTTATTTGTGTTTTTGATTCCATATATAAGTAAAACCATATGGTACATATTTTTCTCTGTTTAACTTATTTCATTAGTGTGACACCTTCTAGGTCCATCCATGGTGCCTCAAATGCTAAGATCTCATGCTTTTTTACAGCTGAGTTATTATATACATGTTCCAAATCTTTTTTTCATCTATTGATGGCCATTTGGGTTGCTTTCATATCTTGACTATTGTAAATAATGCTGCAATAAACATAGGGGTTGTATATATTTTTCAAATTAATCTTTTTTTTTTTTTTTTTGGTGTGGAGTTGTATAAGTTCTTTATATATTTTGGATTTACCAAAAAAAAAACACCCAAAATTCTTTTCATGTGCTTACTAGACTTGACTTTTATGGTTCTTTAGCAATAGATGCTAGTCACCTTTCTGGCAATCTTTCTATGTTTTCTACTTTTGAATCCACTGAATAGTACATCATTTGCCAGAGGTTAGGTAAGGAAGATAAGGAGATTTGGTCTAGGTGGTTTAATGTACATACATTTATTTATGTTTTGCTAGAATATGAGTCTATTACTACTTTTTCTTTTCTTTTTTTGTCTGAAGCCCTGTTAAATTTTATTATTAAAAAATATAGTGAAGACAACCGGTAGACCTTTGCATGCTTCCTTAGCATCATATGTTCTATATATTTATTTTTTCCTGCTTCGTGGGTAATCAGAAGTGTTTGCAGTGGCACAGGGCATTACCTACTCTTCTTTTGTTTTCCTGTGACTGCCTGTTAGGAGATGCGGAAAATGCAGATATCCTTTTTTGGCCCTTGTTTTTAATCTCCCATAAATTCTAGGGGAATTTTTCATTCAAATTATAGCACCTAAAAAAGAATTCTGTTACTCATTGTAATTGCAAGTATTTGGGTAGAGAAGGGAGGTGAAAAGTAATTCTGTGATATATTCACAGGTTTTTACTCTGTGAAGTATGGGCCTTTTTAGAGCAAGGCCAGGTGGTTTAACTGTTACTTCAGAAAGCATATATCAGATAAGGGTTCTTGTGCTTTTAAGTTACTTGTTACAAATGTGGCATTTAAAATGCTGTTTCTCTTACACAGATACATTTGAGGCTTATTTAGTGCCATGGGCTAAAATATCTGACATCTAGTGGGAAATACTGAATTTTTATTTTTACTTCTTTGTTTTGTATTTTTTTGATGATTTCTTTTGTCATATTGAACATGATTCAGTAAGTTAGAATAGGGAAAGGTCGATTATCATTTGCATGATTAAGAAGTGAGATTTTCAAAAAGTTGTTTGGTTATAATTGTCTAAGATTCATGCTTTCATTCATTATGGAATATTTATTGAGCATCTTCTGTGTGCTAGATCATAAGTTTGAGGACTTTAGAGATGAACAAGATAGATAAGTCCCTGTTCTCATGATTCTCCTTGGAAGGAATGAGGGAAGGTTAGAAGATAAATGCAAAGAAAAGGTAATTTCTGATATCACTGCTGTGAGGAAAATTAAATAGGGTGTCGTGCATAAAGAGCCTAAATTAGGATGCTTTTAGTCTGCACATGGCAGAAAGTCCACTTAAACTGGTTTAAATAGTAAGGAAATGTATTCTTTCATAACTGGGAAGTAGGCTGGACACCAGGCATGGTCAGATCTGCAGCCTGAGAATTTCATCAGAGATCTGCTTCCTTCTCTCTCTGCCCTGCTGTTTGCAGTGAAAATGTTATCCCAAGGTTGCTTCCCCTTGTGAATGCAAGATGCCTATCAGAGTGGACCCAACATCTCAGTGAAGGGGAGGGAGGACGTGCTTTTTCTTTTTTTCTCCCTTTTAGTTGACCTTTTCCAGAAGTTACTCAGACTAGACCAAAACTGGCAGGGGAATGTGGCTACAGTATTTGCCTCAGATTAGTGGTAGGATTGGGGAATTATGTACCATGACCATCACAGAGAATGGCTGGCAGGGGCATCTGGGTCAGCTTGCCAGAATGAAAATACCTGTGTGTCAATAGCTTCTTTGTAACCCAGGACTAAGGACAAACAAAGAGGCAATGATGATTAGATCACAAATGAACCCAAAGAGTAATGGAATAAAATTTATGTATTACACGTAGCCGTAAATTTGCCATTGACATTTCAGCATAGTAAAAGATTCTGCATTATACTCTTATGTTTTCTCAGATATTTTTATATGCTAAACAGTAACTGAAATTAGAATCATAGGATTTTTGCATTGTAATGGATCTTAGAATTTGCTGTCTTAACCTATTCACTTTTTAGAACTTTAGAGTGCATAAAGTCACCAGTTTGTGCTGGGTTTCCAGAGCCTTGATTAAAAGTGTTAGGATGGGAATGTTTCTATCCATAAATATGTCTGTAAACTTTTACAATTGGGAGGACTTCATTTTTCACTCAGAAAAAGTAGAGATGGTGCAGTGTTCCCTAGTGAAGTACTTAGCTAGGCCTGGAATGTATAGTGGATGTTAAATGTCTGTTGACTAAAATCCTTCATAGCTAGAAACCCATGTTCAAGACTAATTCAAGTGTTGATTTTGTTGAGTAAAGATGTTACATTTTAGATTGGCACATGTTTCACTCTTTATTCTTCTAGCCATTCATTTACCCAACTGGAATTTATCGGGTATCTATAATAGGTCAGGCGTTTTGGGATATAGAGATAAGGTGAAAAAGACATCTTGCTCTCAGGGAGCTCAAGGGAGAGCTAAGTATTATTAGGACAGAGTGGATTTGCGGGAGGTACCCAGGTGTACCCAGGGTGAGAGCCTAACCCGGCTTTGGGCCACCAATAGGTAAGCCTACCTGGAGAGACGGTTCAGCTGACTCTTGAAGAGTGGGGATTAGCCTGGGGAATGAAAGCACGGGGAGACAGAGGACAAAGCCGAGAAAGGCGTCAAAGCAGGAAGTCGTTCACTGCATGTGGAAAACTATGCAGTGGGAAGTTTCTGGATATATTTTAAGGCTAGCAGTGGGAGAGAGAGGAATCTGGATAGTGAATCAGGGATAGTATATGGAAGGAGCTCACATGCCTGCACTAGGAGCAGCTGGAGGCTTTTGAGTACCATGGTCAGATCTGGGGAGTCGGCCTGGGGGCAAGGAAAGAATTAAGAGGTTGCTGTGCTGGTGTTGGCAAGATGTCGTAGGACCTGGTGACATAGTGGCGGAAGGGATGGAGAGGAGAGGGGGGATCGATTTGAGGTCTCTCTGAGGTTCATTCTGAAAGTTTTAGTGAATGATGGGATTTATTTATTTGTGAGAGAGAGCGCATAAGCAGGGGGGACGGCAGGCAGAGGGAGAGGCAGGCTCCCTGCCGAGCAAGGAGCCCATGTGGGACTTGATTCTAAGTCCCTGGGATCATGATCTGAGCTGAAGGCAGATGCATAACTGAGCCACCCAGGTGTCCCTACAACTCTCTTTAGTAAGTGTTTTATTTCTTAGTGTTACTGGAATTCTTAAACTATTAATGCGATCTATGGCAAGCTATTTGTTACCGTTTTTGTAGATTAACATGAAACATAAAGATTAAAGCCTTTTTTAAAGCAACATATGATAGAGATTGAATTTGTTGAAAGCAGATACAGTTTTCTGGGGAAAGAAAGAATTCACATTAAAAATGACACGAGGAATATATGAATTAGCAAAGTATGTCCTATAGCAATACCTTAAAAACTAGAGTTTGAATGACTGTTGCTGACCAATAGTAGAGTATTAGAAACTGCTCGTCATAGGACTCATTCTTCACTCAAATATAGAAATTAAGTCAGACTTTTTTTTTTTTTTAAAGATTTTATTTATTTCTTAGAGAGAGAGACAGCAAGAGAGGGAACACAAGGGGAATCTGAGGGGGAAAAGCAGGTTTCCCACTGAGCTGGGAGTCCAATGTGGGACTCGATCCCAGGACCCTGTGAACATGCCCTGAGCCGAAGGCAGATGCTTAACCCACTGACCCACCCAGGCGCCCCAAAGTCAGACTTGTTTTTGTTTAAGCTTGGTCATGCCTAAGTCCTGAGAGCTGAATTCACTCCTTGAGAACTGAGTACATGGCTTGGCCCAGGCTCTGCAGAACCTTAAACATCGCTGCAGCCCTATAGGTGAATTAGATGTGGCCTTTGTCTAAAGTCTAAGTCTGCAGTCCCAAGTGCCTTCACGTTAGACACAAAAGAACTTTGAGATGATACAAATCCCATCTGTCTGCAAGAGAGAGTAGGATAGAGGAATGTGCCTTATATGCAAATGAAGAATTTATACTTCTGTATATCTCAACCTTTCCTTTTTCCTATCTTTTTTTAGAGGGGGGAAAAACGGACTGAGGCAATACACACATAAGCCAATCCCTTGTCTTCCCGCTGTATAGGCATACATACCTCTCTTCCTCATTAGCTGTGTCTCTTCCCTTGTAGTAGTGGTGGGTGTCCCCTCACCCCCACCCTGCCCCTTGACCCCTCCCCAGGAGGTGGCAGGATACTTTTGAGATATTTTAACTCTTAGGAGAACAGCTTCTTTCTGAGATCTTGTCAGAAATAATCTCCAGGGAAGCATGCAGTTAAATGTACATCACTGTTATTATTTCTCTCCTCCCAGGGTTTGTATTTACAAAGGAGTTTTGTGTAATTATGGATTCCCATAGGCTTTTCTGATAGCTTATGGTCACTGGCAGTGTACCATGGCTAAAAAAGAAGTGAAATTTCAAGAAATCCTGAGGATGTTATCTTGTTTTTCTGACAGATGTTGGATTAAAGTAAAGGTGAGGGGTGGCAGCCTCATTTTGATGCTGCTGTTCTTATCTTTGTAACCTGATGGAACCAAACTCTTGTGCTAGGTGTCTCATGCACTCAATGTAATTTTTAGACTGCGCTCATCTTTTTAAATTGAAGTTTTCTTTCCCCAGCATTCGATAGTTTATGTTTCCCTATGTCTTGGTTCATTTTATGTTGTCCACACATGTGTGCTCAAACCTGCTGCTTTCTCTCCCTAAGTTCCCTTCTCTTTTCTGCTTCCCTGTTTCTTTCCACAAGAGAGGATTTTATTTTTGATTCTTGAATGCTCCATTAGTTCTGTGAGTAAAGGAGAGAGGTCTTAGAGCACTTTTTAGCGGGCAGTGAGATAGAAGAATATCTGGCTTTAGTAAGAAAGGCTGGTATAGAAGTGACTTAGGTTTGTGGGTGAAGTTACCACAGATGACAAAGAGGGGCAGAACTGGGGCTAGAAAATCTCTGTAACAAGCCCTTATCATGCGCTGGCCCTTTTGTCATTCCCCCTTTTGTCCTGCATTCCCTCAGCAGCTTCTGTGGTTTGTGTCCTAATTGTTTCCTGCATGAGGGTCATGCTGTCCCTGAGGACAGAGCCTCTGTGTCCATTGCAGGCCACTCATGCCCATGGCAGCCACTGCTGTACTTGTTGAATGACTGTTGCTGACCAAGTGAGTCCTTTTGAACTTGCTCATTGCTATTAGCCAAAAGGGGTAACACTATGACTCTTCTAGTCATGAGTAGAAGTCCAAAAAGAAAACAAGTGCCCATAAGCATGGACCAAAAAAAGCATGGACAGCATCAGATACTGAGCCTAATAATTCCACAGGTATTATAGTTGGGCACATGGCACGTTCACTGTTTTGATGTGATTTTCAGGTACAAGTGGGTAACGGAAGTACATTTTCTGGTTTGCTCAGGTAAGCTGCTAGGGGAGGTAATGGAATGTTCTAGGCCTGCAAAAATTGGCTGATCGCGTTGCCTACGAAATATAGCAAGCGGTAAGAAAATGGCACTGGTATTTTCACAGCAGTGGCTTGCTATAGCGTCACTCTTCCTCCTTTGTGTTTTAGGTGAGATGAGTGAGAGCCGAGCAAAGAGAGTTCGAATAAAAGAGGTAGACGGCTGGACCTTGAGAATGCTGATCGATTATGTTTACACTGCAGAAATTCAGGTTACAGAAGAAAATGTGCAGGTGAGAGTAAACCCCTCATACCATTTAGCTCTTCGTACATGCCAGTTTTTTAAATCAAAAGAGCATACCCACACCACAGGATACTTTTTGTACCAAAGTAATGGAATTCATTGTTAAAACTGAATTTCTAAGGGACATTTGGAATGATTACATCTTTCTAATGATGTTTCTGATTTTAATGTCTTTTATATTTGAAGCTTTGAAGTTTGAATCTTTCATTTCTCTGAATGACACTTGTTTGTTTGTGAAAATGATTTCATACTCATTTATAACTGCTGATTGATGCTGCCCACATTTCTATATTCCCTTGAGGTTAAAATCTACAAAGGATGTTTTTGACTATGAACAGTCTTCTTTTACTCTTACAGCATCTTCTGTAATTCTAGAATTTAGCTAAAATTTGGCATTGCATTTTCTTATTTTCTTTAAAGCACAAATGTTTCATATATATGATATAAATGAATAATCCAGAGATGTATATAGCGTAGAAGGTGAAAGAGCCTCTTTTAAACTGCCCTTCCTTTCTTGCCCACCCCCAGCCCACACATACTGATCTGTTCTCCTGCTTCTGCTCTCTGCTTGGTGTGAATCCTTTCAGACCATTTCTATGCACTTATGTATATCCATGCACTCACCCATGCACAGTTTTCCTGATATATTTTTACTATGCCTGTTACTCTGAAACTTGCTTTTTTCACTGTACAGATATCTTGAAGTTCTTTACACGTCAATATATGTGGGCCCAGCCCTTTCTTTTGCCTGGCATCCCATATGCTAATCAGCATAGATGATTTTTCCCCCTTTATAAAAGTACTACAGTGAATGAACATTTCTATATTTACATCCAAAACTTCATGGAATAGATTTCTCAAATGTGATTGGTGGATCAAAGGCTACATGCATGTTTTAATTTTTGATAGGTATGCCACAGTGCCAACTGAAAGTTTATATTTATTTATACTCCTTCCAACAGGTAAACTGTGTTTTGAAGACAATAAAAAGAATTAGGACTAACTTCTTAAGAAATAAAAAAAAGAGACTCCTAGACTCACGAAACGAACTAAGGGTGGCTGGGAGGCAGGGGGTAGGGATAGGGTGGCTGGGTTGTGGACATTGGGGAGGGTATGTGCTGTGGTAAGTGCTGTGAAATGTGTAAGCCTGATGATTCACAGACACGTACCCTGGGGCAAATAATATATGTTAATAAAAAAAAAAGAAATAATCTGAATTATACTTGCTCAGGTAGGGAAGTGTGGGCTCAATCTTTTGTCTCTTGTAATTAGTTGAAATATGCTACAAACTTTTTGAGTTTGGAGACTGAAACCTTTGGACATTAATTTGTTAAGACCTGCTGTTATTAAATCTGAGATATTGGCAGTGGTGAAGCTTTCTGGTGATCCTTCCCAGGTGGCCTCATTTGCCTTTGCTTGGAAATCCAGTTCATGAGGTAAAGCATTTGAAACAACCTTGGTTGATATTAAAGTTGTGTCTAAAGGTGTGAATCCACTGCTGTGTGAACTGTTTTTTTAACCTGGAGGCAAGTGTTTGGTACACGTCATGTTGTAACAGTACCAGCATGTCATCACAATCTGGTTTTTTCTGTATGGTTATGCTAGTTTCTGGATTTGGGGGCATCGTTTTCAAAAAGACGTTATCTTGGTTTTCTTGTTGCTCCTTTTTAAAAATTCATTTGAGTTCATGGGCCTCATTGTGCCCTGTATCTGACCTTCAACCAATGAATTGCTGATTGTTATAATACGTGACATGGGGGAAATTTGCAAAAGATTATTTCGGCCTAAGAGAATAGACTGTGTGAATTCAGCCCTCATTACTGTTTGTAGTGGTTCTTGCAGTGGAGACGTTGGCCTATGAGGAACTGGGAGAACGCCTCTCACGTTTCTTTTAATAACTATCACATTCCAGTCCTGAAATATTAGTCATCACAGCCTTTCAGAAAACCTCTTGCCACACTGATTTGCCTTTTGCGTATAAGTTCAGCTCCTACAGGAATGCATTCAAAGAGTTGTATTTGGCAGACTTACTAAATGCTTAATATTCGTGTAGTTTTATTTTTGGGGAGGAGAACGGGGGAAGAGAGCATAGGGATACCTCGGTGTGCATAGCCTCATTTATATTCCATTGAAAAAAATACTTATTTTAGGAACGGCAGTTTGGAAATAAAGTTGATTAAAATAAGTTGCCCTTTCTGTAACAAGTATTTTTCAGTGAAATACTTAATAAGGGTTTACCTATCAAGATACGCCAAACTGCTCTCTCCTCTGTTTTGTTTATCTTTGCGTAGACTTTGTTAGATCTTTCTTATAAGCACTGTTCACCTTAGGGAAGGAAGTGGTATGGTGGACGTATGTGGTGTTCTTGTTGAAGTTAAGCTAAAATTTTAAATGGCCCCAACTGGTAGTCTGCTCTGAGTATGACTGTTTTGAGAGAATTGACAGTGGGGATAGAACTTTCTGTAGTTCAGAAGTTTATTGTTGTAGGTATATTGTCTTATTAGACCTAGAATCAAATGTCTGGTCAGGGAACCTCTCTTTTAAGAAGTTTCTGTTTTAGTAATAAATAATAACATATAATTTTAGGATAGTAGTTGTCTTTGTGTTTGACTTTGGAATTGCATGTTTCGATGTAGAATCAGGGTGCCGTAGAATGTTGAGGTCCAGCCGTCTTAGTCAGTTGGTGCCAAAACAGGATCATAACGCTGGTTTTCCTGCCCCTTCTGTGATACTGGATAGTCTCCTATTACACAAATTAAAAAAATATAACAGCTGTTTGAAGTGAAGGTTGAACTTTGAGTCAGAATGAGAGAATGACTCAATTTGAAGCATTAACTCCAAAAAAGGAATAATTATTTTGTGTTATGTAAGTAATGGGACTTTAATTTTTGGCTCTTTAGGGTTTCCCTGATTTTTCTTTCTTTCTTTCTTTCTTTCTTTCTTTCTTTCTTTCTTTCTTTCTTTCTTTCTTTCTTTCTTTCTCTTCTTTTTTTTTTTCTTGATGTTGCTGTGTTTCTGTTTAGGTTTTTAAACTTTGGTTTTGAGTTTAGGTATTTGCTTTTATTTATGGCAAGGTTGGGGAATAATTTGAGCCAAACGAATTTCTTTGTGTATTTTTTTATTTTTTATTTTATTTTTTTCTTTGTGTATTTTTTTTTAAAGGAGAAATAAAAGGAAAATATATATCTTATCACAATCATGCTTTTAATTCAACTTGTTGTTGTTGCTATTGAGTAATTTGTTTCTAGAGTTTCCAGTCAAATTTTATAAACATTATATATCTGGAACAGAGAAAATAAAGTCAAAGGCTGTTATAAGGTAGCTTTTTAAATTTGGGGGCATCATGGAGCACTTGGGTGGCTCTTTTGGTTAAGCATCTGACTCTTGATTTCAGCTCAGGTCATGATCTCAGGGTTGTGAGATTGAGCCCCACATGGAGCTGCACACTGGATGTGGAGTCTGCTTAAGTTTCTCTCTCCCTCATCCTCCCCCCCACTTGCTCATGCTCTCTTAAAACACACATACACACAAACACAAAAACTGTTTAAATTTGAGGGCATCATGTTGAAAAGCTATGGACCCTTTCCCAAGTAGAGTGCACATAGCCATTTATGCACAGAGTTTTGCATACAATTTTAGAGAATTCATGTACTTTGTCTTTCCCTCCTCACTCTCCCGCTGTTAAGAATACTTAGCTGTGTGTGTGTGTCTGTGTGTGTGTGTGTGTGTGTGTGTGTGTGTGTATGAAGGGTTTTTACATGAGTTTATTTTCAGCTATGTGCTAGATATTTTACATATATCTCATTTGATATTCATCACCTTATTAGATAGGTATTACTCCATTTTGCAATTAAGGAAGCTCAAGAAGGCTGAGTAATTAGTTTGGTATCACACAGCAGCTGTTAAGTTGTCATTAACTAATGTTGGTTAAAAAGAGAGTTTATAAATTTGAAAATTAAAATATCTTTATAACCAAAAATATTTTTTTCATTATCTAAAAATTATTGGAGGTTTAACTCTTCATTTATTGATCAACATTTTTGGAGAATCGTAAAGCAACTTGAATTTTTCAAAACATTTACTTCATTGCTAAATTTGTGGTTTTGTTACATACATTTGGCTTCTCAGCTTTTGGGTATTTGTTTTGGCTTGCTAAAAGTAGCTAAGAGTTTTTTTCACTTGATGTAAGTGTGAAAAACAAAGGTAAGAATCTTAATAGACAGTGCCAGTGTAAGTAAATACTCTTATTTCCAAATTAATATTATGAATGTTCATCTACAAGTTCTGTCTACATTAGAACTTTTCTCATTTCAGAAGAATTTAGGAACCATCTGATAATTGTGAATGGATAGATTTTAAACCGTTCAGAAAATTTTTATGTTGCATAAATTGAAATTATTTGGGATAGAAAATCTCATCCTTTTAGAAAAGGAACAGAATTTAATTTCAATAAGTTAAAATTAATTTTTGGCAATGAACACACCAGAGTGTTTTACACAATCTCAGTACAGTAGAAAATTCAACATAATGTGTCCAGTTTGTTGGAGGTATAGGGCAGGTTATTTTTGTTTCAGACCAGAAGTACTAGCAGTATATTGTATTATTGTATATATTATATATGTATATGTTGTATAATTGTATATGTTGTCTTACCAGTGAGGCGTTCCTAAAAAGAAGGCATCAGAGGGAAGGGGCATCCACAGTAAGAGACCTGTCGACATGGTTGATCACTTAATAGCAAAAGTCTGTTAAAGTGGAGAAACCATCCAATAAGAATACGTGTATATCCCAAGTATTTTACTTTAACCTATAATGTGCAACTGTACAATTGTATGCCAATCTTTTGTGGTAAAACTAGTATGGTTGGAGAGCCATATGCTGTTTTGCACATATGACATCGTGATGATGGATACTCTAATTTTCTGGTTTTTAAAAAAGTGCAGCAAGAACTGAGACACTTGAAAAGAAATCTCAGTGCAAAGTCATCTTTGAATTACACAGTTTCTCTTTCCTTCCCCCATGTGTAATTTGAGAAGCTTTTTTTTTTTTTCGCAGTAACACGTTGATCAAGTCATCCTAAAGCAATCAACTTAGTTTTCATAGAAATAGCTCTCTTTTTACACTTATATCTCATTGGATTATATGTTTATTTAAATTATGTAATTTCAGTAACAAGTGCAAGTGTCATAAACAGATTTGGGAGTGAAACTAAAATGTACGTATTGGTAAAATGCATCTCAGCTGCAGGGGCAGAAACGTGCAAGCGTATTAGAGAGTACAGGTGGCACAGGAGAGTTGGTCAGTCAGGTGAGCCGGTGGAGCAGAGGTTGGTAAGCCAGTGCGTTTGCTGTGCGTATTTCTGCATTGTGTAGATAAACACTGAAATGAGATTCCTATTCGATGGATATTTATTTTACAGTGGATATCGAAGACACTGTATCATTTAAGCAAACTAAGTCTTCTTCTGCTAAGTCTTCAGTTCTGTGCTTGGTTCTGATGCTACCAAAATTGAACAAGGAACAAAGTATAGTAAAATAGAGTATGGATGGTGGCCGTGCTGTTGAAATACCATGGGACTTTGTCCAAAGTTCTTAACTTCCCTGAGCTTTATTTTCTTGCCTGAAATAGGGGAATAAATTCTGTTCTTTCTTATGTAGGAGCTTGTGAAATGGCCCTCATTAGATAACTGGTTTATGTATAGGTGAGACATGCTGGGTCCTCACTAAAAGCATAGTTGGGATTGAGGCTTGGGCCAGGAATGAATGGGCCACGAATAGGGGCACCAATCTGGGAGAGCAAGCACTCAATAAGTATTTTTAAATTTATTTTTAATTTTTATTTATTTATTTTTAAGAGATTTACTTATTTGACGGAGAGGGAGCACAAGCAGGGGGAGCACGAGAGGGAGAGGGAGAAGCAGGCTCCCTGCTGAGCTGGGAGCCCAATGCAGGACTCGATCCCTGATCCGAAGGCAGACGCTTAACCGACTGAGCCACCCAGGTGCCCCAATAAGTATTTTTTAAAGTTGAGGGCAGCATGTAATCAGAATGAAAGTGCTAAAGGACAAGTGATGGATTCAGGTCTGAATGAGGTGCTGCAGGAGGCATGGCAGCAGGAAGTCTCATGGTGGTGGCGGTGGTGGTGATACTTGCTGTTAGGCTGATGGCAGTATCTTTGATCCGGGAAGAGCTGCCCTGAGGGAACGGTGAGTCAAGTCTACAGCCCCAGGCTCGCTTGTCAGGAGAGAGACTTGGTAAGTGCTAGGCAATTGTAGTTCCATAGCTATGTAAAGTTGGGACTGTGGACACCAAATCCAGGATCTGAGGCCATGCTCAGTTGGGTAGGGCTTTAGGGCTCACAATGTGGCTTGGTAAGCATGAGGATGCTTTGGGGAGCACACCACATTTAAGGCAGCAAGATTAATGACAGACTAGAAACACTGGTTGGGCGCTTGATAAACTTCACAGTCTTGGTCCAGATTAGTTTAGGACTGAATTGGAGATTGAACTTGAAGTTCTAATCTAAGGCTTTTAACATCTTCAGTTAGATGAGGATAGATCAGGTAAGGATTAATAACCATTTCACTGCTTCTTTATTCATGGCTTGCTCTTTCCTTTTCTTACTTTTAAAGGTATTGAGCTCGCCCACTTTTCCATTGCCAGTGTTGATCCTTATGAATTCTGGTTTTCAGTGGTAGTTCATAAAAAAGTTATGGAGCATCTATTTTATCTATGTCTATTTTATGCTGGGCAGCGTTCCAGCTATTGGTGATGCAGTATAAGAAAGACAAACAGGGGCCTTGTCCTAAGAGCCTTTATAGCCTGTTGCTCTACAGGGTAATAGGTGTTTTTAGTGACTAGATGGATGTGTACATTATCCAATGTTCATCATTCCCAGGACCTAGGTCTTCTAATCAGAGGATTGTTTGGTGAGCATGAAAGCATAGAGAAGGGAGGTTACTTCAAATGGATTAGGGAGGGCCCTAATGGACCATCATTCTACTGCAGAACACACAGCTCGTGACCAGGAAATTGATCAAATGCCATCACATCCAATGCCTCTTTCCCCTGTGTGGTACTGACAAGTAATTGTCAAACTGACAAGTAATTTCTCTTTAGAGGACCCATTTCTGAACTTTTTATTATCTGGTAGTTGGCTTTTCTACTTCCCGGCCCTTGAGGCTGTAAGGACTCTACCAGCCATTGTGGCCAGAATTCTTAATTAGAGGGTACGGCCCCAGTATTTTGAATTCTCATCTGTCTCCATAGAGAGATTGAATAAAACCATTTTGCACTTCTACTAAAAATGATTTCTTCTGACAGAGACTGTAACTATATGCTTGGTTGTGCTTTAACCTTAATTACAGTCACATTCCAGATCTGCCCTTTAGTTATCTTGATTGAATGACCATTTTCCATTCTCAGCCACACAAATAGAAGTTGCTCATGTGCCAAAGGAGTTCAAGAGCAGGCTTCTCTTCAGAGTGAGCAAAAATGTCTACTGATGGGGCGCCTGGGTGGCTCAGTGGGTTAATCCTCTGCCTTTGGCTCAGGTCATGATCTCGGCGTCCTGGGATCGAGCACCGCATTGGGCTCTCTGCTCAGCAGGGAGCCTGCTTTCCTCTCTCTCTCTGCCTGCCTCTCTGCCTACTTGTGATCTCTCTCTCTCTGTCAAATAAATAAATAAAATCTTAAAAAAAAAAAAAGTCTACTGAGCAGTTTTGTAAATGTTTTTGGTTTAAATTATATCATTTAAATGAAGTATAGAACACTATATTTAAGTTACTGTTGAACAACTCAGAAAATAATAAGGAGCCCCTTTAGAATGACTCTCTGCTAGAAAACTTTCGTGGGCTATTGTGGACTCTGGCTAATTATTGTATTAGAATTCAGAGCTCAAATTTTGAATTTAATCATTGACTTCAAGAATGGCTTGAGTAAGACACTAACCTTTCTGGTTTTTAGCTATTATAAATAAAGCTGGTAATGCTTTGACACCTCACAGAAATGCTGTGATATATGAAATATGCCAGTTAAAGCTTATAAAAATATTAAAGTCCTCTATAAATGGCGAACAGAAATAAGAAATTGGGCAGCAATAAAAAGTCTCGTGACCATGAGGAAGAGGAAGAACCCACTGAGATTGTTCGGGATCACTGGGTAAAAAAAAAAAAAAAAAATGGCTCATGTAGCCTTTTCCTCATTTTTTATATTCTGAACCAGGATATGTATTTGTGACCAAAACATAAATCTTAATTTGCTGGAGATTTCTCTCCACCCAGCAGGACTTAGGTATTTGGGTTAGTGTGGAGACAGCTCTCTGGGGTAATTGCAGTATCAGTTTGTAACACCCTCTTCCATTGGTCTGACAGGCAGTGGTTCAAGAAAAAGTGCTCTTTTTCCTAGCACAGGTTTTGGAAGCCTTATTGTTTTTCCATTTTCATATTCTGTTTGTCTTGTGAGATAGAAAGTAAGTTCTTTGTGACTAAAAGAGTTTGGCAGATGATGTTCTTAAAACACAGGTTAAAACTTTAAAAAAACTATGTAAAAATCTGTTGAGGGGCGCCTGGGTGGCTCAGTCGTTAAGCATCTGCCTTCAGCTCAGGTCATGATCCCAGGGTCCTGGGATCGAGCCCCGTGTCAGACAGACTCCCTGCTCAGCGGGAAGCTTGCTTCTCCCTCTCCCACTCCCTCTGCTTGTGCTCCCTCTCTCACCGTGTCTCTCTCCGTCAAATAAATAAAATCTTAAAAAAAAAAACAAAAAACGTGTTGAATCAGGAACACCTGAGTGGTTCACTGGTTTAAGCCTCTGCCTTCGGCTCAGGTCATGATCTCAGGGTCCTGGGATCAAGCGCCACATCATGGGCTCTCTGCTCAGTGAGGAGCCTGCTTCCCCCTCTCTCTCTGCCTGTCTCTCTGCCTACTTGTGATCTCTTCTCTCTGTCAAATAAATAAATAAAATCTTAAAATAAAAATGTGTTGAATCAAACTGTCAGGATTAGTGGTTGTTTATGGGATAGCGGTGGGAAATCCCATCATTGAAGTGAATTTATCTGACATTCTAATACTCAGAAAATTGTTAAACTAGTATTTTATAACTTTACCAGAATTATGATAATTTTAGTTTATTATTATACAGAGGCACAAAATGGTGAATTTATTTTATATTAATAATTACTATAAATTTAAAAATTATTTACAATTGAGTTTTGGTGTTAATTGCATTTTGTTATATTTTAAGTCTGAACTTGGTAAACCTCATAAAATTAATCAGAATATTTGACCAGCTAGAATATCTGTTCTGTAGTCATGCCAGTTAAATTATGTTTTACTCTGTATAAGTAAAAGTATAGAATAAATGAAAACTTTTTTAAAATTTAGTATGGAAGAAACCATTGGAGGTCAGCTAGTTTGAGAAAAATCTAGAGAGTTTATCATAAAAACATGTTATAAAGCTTAGTTGGGCATCAAACTTGAAGTGTTTAAGTTTTTGTTTACAGAAAAGCTAGTTACTCAAGAAATATTAATAACTTAGGTAACTGTGGCTTTATATTATTAAAATATATAATTAAAAAAAGATTTTATTCCAGAAAGAGAGAGAGAGAGAGAAAGAGTACGCAGAGAAGGAGCAGAGGGAGAGGGACAAGCCAACTCTGCACTAAGCATGGAGCCCAATGCAGGGCTTTATCTCAGGACTTTGAGATCATGCCTTGACATGAAACTAAGAGTCAGGTACTTAACTGACTGAGCCACCTAGGTGCTCCTAAAATACATAATCTTTGAAGATGTCCACCATTGAGTCACTTTGTGATTGATATTTTAATAAGCTTCATATGGCATATAAGAGGAATTTATCTTGATGAACAAAAAAATGACTCCATCCTGATTGTGATCTACCATCTTATAGCAGTGTTGTAATTTGACCAGGAAAAAGTTAGATGTACATCAAAGTCCTTATTAGGTGGATTTTTTCCTTCATGTTTGAGCTCATACTGTTTACATTTGGACCTATGTGCGACAAAGCACATCTGTGTCAACCTTGCTGCCCGCGTTCAGCGTCCCGCTGTCTAGACCAGTGTAGGTGGTGGGAGTCTAGAGTTGTTGAATTAACAGTGGTTCTGGCATTTTTGGTTTGAAAGAAGCCAAAGGTTTTATAAATCCTAGCACTATTGACCCACAACTTTAAATAATATTATTACCTTTTGGACTTCAGTGTCTTAATTCCATTGTCAGGTTAGTAAAATTAATGTGCTTCTCATCATCTAGTTTAAGTGTACATGTGTTTTTCTCCAGGTTATAGGATTCATTTTTTGTGAAAATAGAATATAGCTATATTACTAACATTTCTTCAAAAGCTGTTGTTTTAAGTTAACTTTGCGAATACTAGTATAGAAAATTGGTTATATAAACACATTTGATATATTTTCATTGATTTTCTTATTTGGGATTCTACCAGGTAGGATTTTCATTTTTCATTTAAAAAAAATTTGTTTTATAATTTATAAATGCCTTCCACTGACTTCTGATGAATTAGTGTGGGTCTAAAGCACTCATTTTTTTTTTTCCCTCTAGCAGGCTATTGTTTGCGTGTTCAGTTTGCTAAGTTTTAACAAATGTATCCATACATTAACCCACACCCAAATCAGGATATTGAGCATTTATAACCTCAAGACTTTTCCTAATAAATCTCTCACCTCTGACTCCAGGCAACCTCTGTATGATTTGTTAAAATAGATTAGTTTTGCCTGTTATTGAACTTTGTATAAATAGAATCATACAGAATGTATTCTTTGGAGGCTGACTTCTTTGGCGTAACAGAGCATTTGTGAAATTTATGTGTTGCTGCATGTTCCAGTAATTAGTTCCTTTTTATAAATGCTGAGTATTCTAGTGTATGCATTTATTGCAGTTTAGCATGATGATGGACATATATTTAAAGTTTTGGGCTGTTATGAATAAGACTTAAGGCACTTTGATAAAGGACATTGAGAAACACATATTCTGTAATTAAGCTCTAGTTGGGATCAGGGAGAGGCTAATCAGTAAGATGGATAAAGTTATTTAATTGCCTATTCGAAGATTTGTTTGTTTTTGTTTTTTGTTTTTTTTGCTTGACATGTGTTTCTTTTCATGTATTTTCTCACTTTTTATTCTCCAGCAATAATTTGATCTTATCTTACAATCTCTACTTCTTGTAAGCCTAGGCTTTGACCCATGGGGTTGGGAGATGGTATATGAAAGAGGTAATATATAATCGTGCAAAAGAAAAGTGTTGTTTGTCCGAGGAGTATGAGTATGTGATGTATATGAGTGTTGGTAAATATGTGTGCGTGCACAAGTGGGTATCTGTGTGTTTTGATTTAGCATTATATTATTTGTGAAAACAACAACAAAAAAATCTTTAAAAAATATTAGCGGTTTCTTCGGTCTTAAAAAAATTCCACTGGAATAAACTTGGTGATTGGTGGGAGTGGGGAGGCCCTGAATAATATAAATCAGTTTAGAAAAAAGATGAAAAAGGAGCAGGCATAGACAAAAAGCCAAGAAGGAGAGAGTGAGAGAGGAAAGACCAAGAAGGAGGAGAGGAAGAAGAGGGAGTTGTGTGTGATAAAGCAGTACAGAGCCCTGGGGAGTGAAGTCAGTGAAGACAACTTATTTTGATCGTTATATTTGGCAGTTAATTTGGCAGTTACCATCCACAGTTGTGAATATATCTGTGCAGCACCTTTGAAAAGCCAGAAGCGTTGTTAGTCCCTGTACTAAGACTCATATCTTACCTTTGTTGATAATCTTGGCCCCTTAAACTTGCTTGCTTTTGTTTCAGTTTTTAAAAAAAAGTATTTTTTTTTTTTTTTAAAGATTTTATTTATTTGACAGAGAGAAACACAGCGAGAGAGAGAACACAAGCAGAGGGAATGGAAGCGGGAGAAGCAGGCTTCCTGCGGAGCAGAGAGCCCGATGTGGGGCTCGATCCCAGGACGCTGGGATCATGACCTGGGCTGAAGGCAGACGCTTAACGACTGAGCCACCCAGGCGCCCCTAAAAAAAAAGTATTTTTGAGGCCTGCTGACAGTTCTTCTTGGTTCCTGTTTTCTTCGCTAGGTGGTGGATTGATGCCTCAGTCTCACCACCCTAAACTAATGAGTTTAAATTCTGTGTTGAAGGTGGATATGGAGTCAGTGATAGTTTTAGTGTTCTTTATTCATGAAATTCTGAGGTTGTGGAAAGGAAGAACCCTGGAGAATACAGAGGAGATACAGGGGGAAATTTGATCTATAGTAGGAGTAAAATGCATGATCAGGTAGTCAAGAGACTAGTAGTCATGTTTTTTGATTTGAGGTGATTTTAGAGAGGAAGGTCTGAAGGAGAAGAAATTAAAATGGATTAGTGCC
Organism: Procyon lotor; assembly: GCA_028646535.1. Lineage (NCBI taxonomy): Eukaryota > Metazoa > Chordata > Mammalia > Carnivora > Procyonidae > Procyon > Procyon lotor. Next base: position 119,226,778 of record CM053604.1, read on the forward strand.
CATAAATGATAGCAGAAATAGAATAAAAAAGTATTCATTTAGGAAGAAGGGCCTGACTACCTTCCACGTTCCAGTCACTTTGCTAAGTACTGATCTCATTTAGTTTTTACAACATCCTGGACAGAGTAGTTTTTTTACAACTTAGAGAATTGCCACTCAGGGAGGTTCAGGGATTTTATTGGGTCACACAGTCAACATGGAGCATGTTCAGTATTCAAGACCAGAGTTCTCACTCTTGAGCCTGTGGCATGGTTGGTTTACTGTTCTCCATTTTTTTCATACTAACTCCATTCTGCCCCTGAGGCTTTATAGAAACTTAGTGACAGGTTGGGGATTAAAATCTATAGCTCTCAAGTTTTCCAGTACCTCTGGACTTTAGACTTTGAGATCTGAAGACCACTTTGAAGGGCAGGAGTGCTGGGATGATGGAAATTACACATGCCTCTACTAAATGTAAGCACTACCTGTTAGAATCCAAGCTCTAGGATGGCTGATACATTTGTCCATTTTGTTCACTGCCGTATCCCCAGAACCTAGACTAGTGATCGGACCCTAGACTGAATGCCCAATACATATTTGTTAGGTGGATAATGGGGGAATGCCCATAGGATGGGCCTGTTTGATGAATAGGCCCTGTTTGATGGATTGAAGTGGAACCAGGCAGGGGGTCCTGGGAGAACAGGAGGAAGGGAACCTGGCAACAAGCACTCTGCATTTTCTGGGCTGGGACCCCGGGGGCAGGATTTCAGTCTCTGGGAGAACTGGTCCATGCCCAGTAGGGAAGGATCCTAGTTAGAGGCAGGTGGGCTGGAGCTGGGTCTAGGAAACAAAGCATTGAAATGCCCAAGGTCGCTTTAGCATTGACACAAAGTCGAGCAGGTTGTGCTGCTTATAGTTAGAGCCGAGAGATGTTCTCTCTGATTAGAGACAGGATTGGATCCAGATCCAGTGCTTCCAGCTATAGAGCTGACAGATGCGAGGGCAGGGAGCCAAGCTGTTGTTAAAGAGACCCTGTTTCTTTGCACAGCTTTCCTTACTAATGTCCGTTATGTATTAGAAAAGCTAAGTCATGTGGAAATGTTCAGTTATGTGTTTTTTGTCTCTGTCAATGTTGTTTTACTAACCAAGTTCCTTGAGATCAAAAGAACTTGACATCTATTAAGTTTTTCTATATAATCATAGGTTAGAGCTAGCTGTATATCCATCTCATTTTATAATATTGTATGTTACTGTAAATATTTTAGACATACTAGTTTTTAAAACCACTATTAGATTTCATTGTCATTGATTATAATATTTCATCATGTGAGTTTAACATAATTGATCTAATTGTTGCCATATTGCTAAATCTGTAGTTGTTTCTGTTTTTTTTTTTCCCTACTCTTATAAATAATGCTAAAGTAAAATTTATGGATGTAGCCTGTTCTAGTTTTTGAACTCTTTTCTCAGGGTAAATGTTCGGTAGCATGCTTCCAACATCAAAGGCTTTAAACTTTTATATTTTTTGGTAGCTCTTGATGAATATTGCCTATTTCTTTTCTAAGAGAGTTGACTAGTTTACAGTGAAGGCAAAAACGTGATGGGGGCAGGGCTTACTATGGACTGAATATATGTGGTTGAAAATATCAATAGTCGGGCACCTGCGTGGCTCAGTAGGCTAAGCGTCTGCCTTCGGCTCAGGTCATGATCCCAAAGTCTTGGGATGAGTCCTGAATAGGGCTCCCTGCTCAGCAGGGAACTTGCTTCTCTCCCTACCCTTCCCCCTGCTTATGCTCACTCTCTGTCTCACTCTCTTTCATAAATAAATAAATCTTAAAAAAAGAATATCCATAGTTATAAAATGCTGTCTCATTATTTTAATTTATGTTTATTTAATAGGTAGTGGGATATCAAATATATTTTCCATTTTTGTATGCAGTGTTTGTTCTTTTTCAAATTTTCCTTGATCATATCTTTTACTTTGGGAATATTTGATCAAAAAAGAAAGCAACCTTATGCTTATTTTAAATGATCTGGCATGGAACATCATCATGTGAGGGAGAAAAGAAATCCTGGAATTCTGTTGTTATGGGATTGAATGTTTAATTCAATCCAAGAAGAAACCTTGAGTTAGAGCTAATGTGCTCCTTTTCCATGTGCCAGGCACTGTGTTAAAGAGTAGACCAACTTATTTTTTTTTTCCATAACTCTACAAACGTATGTGCCATCTTTTTTATACATTTGAGCTGCTGTTGAATAAGTGAGAGATTTTAGAGAAAACTTAGGTTACAAAGAATGGAAAAAGCATCTGTATTTGAAAGGATGGCAGCGGAGGGGTAGTTTTCAGCCTGTGGGAAAGCCACATTGCCCACATATTTCCTCTTTCTATACTACTTTTGCCTTTCTGCTTCATTTATTATACCATTGGAAATGACCTCAGTTACAGATGTATTCTGCTTAAGAGGCAGCCTCTCTTAAAACTTTAAGTATCTCTGGAAAGGATTTGTCCTCGAAGGTGATGCATTATTAGCCATTAGTATGAATTAATAATAAGATGGCTTTCCTTTTGACTCTGCTAGCCATAGCTATCCCGAGGGATGGAGCTTGGGATGGGCGGATGTTGGGAGGAGGAGGGTGAGGTAAATACATTTAGAGGACAAAACACTTACCAGTCAGGAAAGGCCAATCTGTGTGGGCAATCATAGCCGGGGCACAGAGCAGAGGCCAGCTCCTGGTAGTTGAGGTTTAGGGTTTTGAGATGTGGAAGTGTGAATGAGGTGGCAGGATGCCAAGGTCAAACACTTCCTATTTCAAAACTCTGCACCCAGCCAGGCCTACATCCCAGAAAGAGGAAGGAAACTTTCTTTCTCCTTCTTTCCTGCACCCAATGCCCTATAAGGTCGCAGCAGTCAAGTGGTAATATTATATTCACTGATACTGTGATTTATAACTATTTTTAATACTGTTTTATGATTAAATCAGTATCAAAAAGCCAATTGAAAAAATAAACTTGTGAAACATGACTTATTTATAATTTGGAGACTAAATGCAGATTTTATTTTACTTTATTTTATAAGATTTTATTTATTTGACAGAGAGAGAGCATAAGTAGGCAAAGCAGCAGACAGAGGGAGAGGGAGAAGCAGGCTCCCCACTGAGCAGGGAGCCTGATGCGGGACTTGATTCCAGGACCCTGGGATCATGACCTGAGCCGAAGGCAGCTGCTTAACCAACTGAGCTACCTAGGTGCCCTAAATGCAGATTTTAGAAAATGTATATAGTACTGAAAATTATAGGTTATATTTCATAATGAGGTGGTTTTTTTGTTGTTGTTTTGTTTTGTTTTGTTTTTTGTGGTCCAAAACATATGGCTTCCTTAAGTTTGGGAATAATTTCTTCCCTCTCCTCATGCTCTTTGCACAGCTGTTTCTGTTTGTTTTCAGGTCATTCCGGGCACACAAGGCCCTTGCTCTTTATTTTAAAAAGATCTATTTATTTATTTATTTGAGTAAGAGAGAGAGCATGTGTGCGTGACAGTGGGGGGAGGAGCAGTGGGAGAGAGAGAGCGAATCTCAGGCAGACTTGCTGCTTGAGTGCAGAGCCTGATGTGGGGCTCGATCCCGTGACCCTGAGATCATGACCTAGGCTGAAGTCAAGAGTCAAACGCTTAAGTGACTGAGCCACGCAGGTGCCCTCCCTTACTCCTTGAACAAACAGGTGCTTTTTTTTTTTTTTAAAGATTTTATTTATTTATTTGACAGAGAGAGATCACAAGCAGGCAGAGAGGCAGGCAGAGGGGCGGGGGAGCAGACTCTCCGCTGAGCAGAGAGCATGATGCGGGGCTCGATCTCAGGACCCTGAGATCATGACCTGAGCCGAAGGCAGAGGCTTTAACCCACTGAGCCACCCAGGTGCCCTCAAACAGGTGCTTCTGATATGAATATAAAATGGCTGGGAAATTAATAAAAACCTTCTTTTTAGCAGTACAATCACTGTAAATTTAATAGTGACTGAGCTGTTTCATGTTTGCGTGTTTTCATGGACATCTGGAAATCTTGTGTATGGAACAGTCAGACCCCTTGGTAGTCTTTTCTAATAAACGCACTGCTAATGGTTCAGGATTTAAAAGACTTACTACATAAATTATTTCCCCCTACGGAGTAAGTGCCCAAGCTGAAAATAAATTGCAAATCCTAATAGCCAAGCAGAAGGAGTGTACTTGTCTAAGCGAAACATCTCATGTGTAATTTGGCTTGTCAAACAAAGTGAAGTAGGATGAAAGCATCTTACTTAAACTGTGCAGCTGGTGTAAGAGTGTCACACGGGTGCTAATTGTTTGTCTCGGGTGTCTCCCATGTCTAGTGTTGCACTTGTCTTCTTGAATCAGTGGTAGCTTTCCCCCTACTTCTTTGTTCATTGCAGAAAATGTCTCCACAGTGTAAAATGTTTAGGCTTCTGTTGTCTCCATATTTTGGAAATCAGCACATCTAGGTGAAAATAAATTTTTCCTTTTTTACCACAATGATTGATTTAAAATTGTTTGTTTAATTTAGCTGGTCGTGTTCTTTTTCTTCATGTTTTTCCCAGCACTTAAAGATAATGCTTTTCACGTTAACAAGAGGAAGAAAATGTAGAGCCTATGTAACATTCTACAGAACACTAGTTTGATGATCATAGGCCTTTGAGACTCATGGTACTCAGAGAACAGGCCAAACTGCAGCCGTGCCTGGCGAGTGGTGGGTGATAATCACCGAATAAATGGCTGCCTTTACCATTGCTGCCTTGGCTAGAATTCTAGAGACCCAGAAGGGCATCCTTTTACTTGCTTTCCATCTGAGGAGGCTTATGAAATGTGTCTCAGAACTATATGCTTGGGAATAAAGAGGGGAAGCATTTACCTATCATCTTTTTTTGGACTGTTCTCCATAGGTCAGGGCTGGCCCCACAAGCATTGTTTCCCCTGGGCTTCCAGGTGGTGCAGCTCTGAGTCCCCAGTGCATTCCCTGGCTGGGACACCAGAGAGAGGTATGGTAAGAGGCGGGAGTGAGGCACTGTTAAGGTACATTTTCACGGACGTGATCGAAGTCTACTTGGACCTGGTTGCTGCAGTGGTGGCTTGAGCAAGAGGTGGAGCAGAGGAGATTTGTAGCAGGACACAAATGTCCCATATAGACACATTCTAGAAATAGAATTTGTATTTCTGGGTCAAAGGACATCCAAAATTGTATCTCTTTTAAAATACAAATACTCAGGAGAGTACATTCAGGTTGATTCATTTATTATGCATCTAGATATTCTTCTAGTACGTGAGGTTACAATGAGGGTAAGATGGATGTGACCCCACAGGCCCAGAGCATGTATTCTGCTGCAGGGAGAGAGAATGTAAACATGGGAGCAGATACAGAAAATCATTTCTGACAGTAGTAAGTGTTACTAAGCCGATGAAGCCCGTGTGATGCTGCTAGTAGTGACGGGAAAGGGACTGAGAGATCATGGTGAGAACACCAGGGTCTGAGTGGAGAAGCTCAGGGTTGATAGAATAGGACTAAAGGGGAATGAGGAAGAGGCTGCTGGAAGGAGAGGGAGGGCTGGACCCTAAGACATGCTGCCAGCTGTATATTTTGTCTTAGGCCTCAACATAATCAGGAGAGAGATTTCAGTTTTTGGAGTGTGGCCCTCCCTATATATACACACTGTATGGGAATTAATCACTTTTTGATTCTTAGACTGTATCATTAACATTTGTATTATATAACAAACATAATTGCTTTTTCTTTGATGTTTTGGAATATACTTTAGATCTTAGAGTGCCTTAGGGTTATTTTCATCAATCTCAGTGTTAATGTGGAAAATGGAGCAAATGGAAATTTTCCATTAGGTCATAATGCTATGTGACTGGAGGTTTATTGTGTCAATATAATTCCACTTCATGTAAGAAATGGCACTGTTCAACTGTACCTTTGCTCTAGGGAGCTCAGAAAAATTAGTTTTTAAGGCATAAATTTGTTCTTCAGACCTCTTAATTACAATGCCCAAGATATTTTTTGTGACCTAAATAGCAAATTAAGAAACCACCTCTTTACAGTGCTAGGTGTTTCCCGCATTTGTTGCTAATGGTAGAGTTTATCCACTCTGTAGAAGATACGCCATGGGATTGTTACAGCCCCAGATTAAAGCACATCCTCCCTTTTCAGTGATAGGCAAAAGCCATAAGAATCAGATGAGATCACATATTGAAAGATTAGACTAGTGAATGTGATCTCCCAAATCAGAGGTTTCTGAAGTTTAGTAATTTGTGTGTCACCTTCTTGATTTTGTTATATCCTATATTGCTGGCACTATTAAATATTTGATGCTTTCCTCTACATTGACTCAATTCTTGCTTAAATAAATGTACTTAAAAAAGAGCTTATATTATTGACATAAATAGAGGGTAACTTTAAAAACCTACTCCTAACTAGTGACGTAAGAATATTTATCTGTGTGCCATCTTTAAAAGCATTATACTTACTCCAGTTAATACTGCTGTCATAGCAGACTCGACCTGTCTATACCAGGTGTGTGATCTTGGGCAAGTTACCGAACTTCTCCAAGCCTCTATATTCACTTGTGTATAATGGGGATAATGAGATATTATTGCCTGCCAAGTGCTTAGCACAGTGCCTGATGTAGTAATTGCTCATTAAGTGGAAGCAATTACAAGAATGTATTGTTGAGGTGATTGTTGTTTTTATTACTCTTGCTGAAAAGAGAAGTACTAGAAATTTAGAAATCGGACCAACACTTCCATTCTGTACCTTTGGAGAAGGCTCAAGGTAGTGGAAAGAATTGTAGACCAAAGAGCTAGCAAATTTGACTATCTTCTTAGCTTTCCACTGACCAGCTGTAACAGTTGGTCCAGCCTTTGGGCCTCTTCTAGGATTTGATTTCTTTATCAGACAAAATGAGAAGGTTTGATTTGATTTGATCCCAAAGCATCCAGCTCATAGGCTGCCAACTGTTTGAGTGGTTCTGATTGTGGGATATGTAGTTCATCCGAAATTAGGAGCACTTTTTATTTTGTTTTGTTTTTGCTGGCTATCTAATAGACAGGGTGATCTAGAAGGTTGGTGTGCCCCTGGCTGCTTTCCTGTTTTCATCATGAGTAACTAACTGATGGTCACTCTGGGTCATATTAGTAAGCCTGGGCCAATTATTCATTGTTTTTGAAACTGTATGTAATTAATAATTAACGAGCTATTGAAATTTAGTCCTAGTAAAATTGCATCATAAAAGGGAGGCATTTTTAAAAGATTTACTGACAAAAATATTATGAATAAACTTGTTTTATGCATTTGGCTAACACTTAAGGTATATTTAATATATATTGTTTGCCAAGCATGGAACCACTTGACTCATCATTGCCATCAATTAAAAACTATATGTGAAGTTCTAGCTACATGGACTACAATTGAAATAACTTTTCTGTCCCTAGCATACATATTCCAGTTTTATGAATTTCGTTCTCCTGATAATGTTGATCTGGGCTTGGTAGTGATGAAGTTGAAGGTAAGGAAACAAAATAAAAATTTTAAAACCCTGCTGTAGCTACTTTTTTAGATGGGTGTGTATGTAAGTGAGGACATACATATGTGTGTTAGCATAGTATGAATCAATTACTAATTTTTTTCGCTTAAGAATATATCTTAGAAACTGTCCCATTCATATAGCTTTGTCATTGTTTTGAATGACTGCAGAGCATTCCATTGAGTGGAAGGGATATAAGTGTTTAATTAGTCTCCTTGCAATGGACATTTAGGCTTTTTCCTAACTTCTGCTGTTACCCTCAGTAGTGTTGTAATGAATGTCTTTGGCATATGAGATTTTGTGCATTTGTTAGTGTATCTGTGGGTTAAATTGCTGGGTCGGAGGAAATGTGCATTTGTAATTTTGACTGAAATGGGCAAATTGGTTTTCAAGAATGTTGAGCCAGTATACACTCCTAACAACAGTGCATGAGTGAGTCTGTTTCTGCTCAACTGCTTCCCTCCCCCTCACCCCCTCCCCGCAAGGCTCCTGTCTTTCTATATTACCACCAGTTTGAATACTACTTTCTTACACTGTATTGTCTCTGGGAAAATGCTGATTAGATGGGTGATTGTTAGTATTTGTGCAGATTTCACAGAGATTAAATCTTACACTGAAGACCACTTTCTTAACTGTATGTGTTTGCTGAATTAAATGGCAGCAATGTTAAGCATCTTGGAATGTATTTTACGTTGCTTCAGAGCACAATTATACCAATGTAGAAAAACCTCCAATTTGCAAATTATCAACAACTAAAGGTTTCCATGGAGATGATTCTCATAGCATAATGAAACACACTATTCATATTGTACGAAAGGTTTGGCTATAAACAGCATTATTTGCATTTTGTTTTTCTTAAATTCAGGAGGAAGAATGCCGCTAGATACTGTTTCTATATTTTTAGAGAAAACTAATATTAGTTGATGAAGTTGCACTAAAAACACATGAAATTATTCTCTCCGTCCTTCATTCTGGCCATTTGATTGTGTACATGTGGGTTAGCTACACATGCAGCCTCTAGATTGGGAGGTAAAACTTCTGTAGTTCCTTTAAACAAATAGCTAGTTTGTGTTACAGAACGACGTGATCATACTCTTTCTTTTTCACATTAAGGATTATTACGTAGATAGAGAAAACTTATAAAAGATATCCCAGGCTACTGTTTGTTTTCTCTTTTTCTCCTTGGGCTGCAGCTTGGAATATATGAGAGTCAATTCCTGAAGGAACTTAGGTTTTATTTATTTTTTTATGCTAATGTGATCTTTTCTAAAATTGACCATTGTTCTAATAGTTGAGGTTTATTTTTTTCTTTTGGCTTTTATAAAAGAGCAGCAGATGTTCAAGAACTTTTTTAAATGAAGTTTTCCTCTTTAATTTGCCTTTCAAATGTGGTACTTAACATAGCTTCATACCAATTCGCTTAACAAGAAAAAACGTTTCCATTATTGACCTATTTGTAAAGCAGTTGTGGTATTGGATATAGTGTTTATAGTGAAGATACTGGTTAAATCCCATAGAAAAACTCATAATTAATATAAAATCTCTTGGAGTTATTCAAATACAAATACAAATTAAAAAGCTAATATTAGGCAATTACCTTTTGTGTTTTCCTTTTTAGTATATATATTACATTTTAGAGAAACTATCTGATTGCACTGAGACCATTGAATTTAAAATTGTTCTTTCCCCTAAGGAAAGTAGTTTGTTGTGTTATTCAGACAGTTGAAGAGCAAAATGAGGCTTTGTTGTGGTATGTATGACTTTGGGTTCATGCCTTCCCCACAAAGGTCATGACTGCTTGAATTAAAGGGGAAAAAAAACATTTTCACTGAACCATAGCACCCCCTAGCATTCTAATAATTTTTGTTTTGAAAATTCAGATGTACATTTTGTTTATGCTTATAAAAAAAGAACTGTTAGTCTAATATCTGATATCTCTTATATTTTTATAACCAAGAAGGGAATCTTTGAAAGATTCTATAGAAATTATGGGGAATGTGGGTCATAGCCCTTTTTGCAAATTTCTTTGGAGTGTTCCATGGGTCCGTGGAGTATTTGGGTCTGGATGCAGATCATAAGTTTTGGCTGCATGTGTTGTGATCTGTATAGGAGTGGTAAATAGTAAGTGTTCCTCGGTCCACCTGCCTAATGGGACTGACTTACATGTTGCAGGTACTTCTCCCAGCAGCTGGTCTGTTACAGTTACAGGATGTGAAGAAGACCTGCTGTGAATTTTTGGAATCTCAGCTTCACCCTGTCAACTGCTTAGGAATTCGAGCTTTTGCTGATATGCATGCATGCACAGATCTCCTGAACAAAGCCAACACCTATGCAGGCAAGTGGAATAGACCTTCGCTGAGTTTGAGATGGAGGAATCTGGAACCCTTGAGTTCTGATATGAATCTGTAGAGATTACTGAAAAGTTGTGTCATGTTTCTGGATCTGGACTTTATAAAAATATATTTAAAATCTTACAATGTGTCACTGCATAATTGAAGTATGTTTATAAAATTCTGAACTTAAAAAAAAACAAAACAAAACCTCTATAAATTGGTATTGTGCCTAGAGAACAGAATAGCTAGTTTTATGCAAATATTGAATCCCTGTCTTTTTTGAGAAAATATTTGCATATGAAATTAAGTAATTTAATCTCTGTGGCTTTGTACACCCTTAAACCCAGGAGAACAATTTTTTGGCTTAAAAATTTTCAAGGTGTTGAAGTCTAGTTGTTGAAATCTAGTCTAGTGGAAAAGAAGATCTGAAATATAGGCATCTTATTCCGTAGACACTAGTTCCCAGAACCTCCTGCTGGCACCCTCCTCCTGTGGCAGAGGGCAGCCCATTGCTGTTGTCAAGGAAGCCATCACTTTTGTTACTGTATAGGACCCTCTGATCCCCTATCTCTCCAGTTGAGGGGGAGAGTTTCTTGTTATTGTTTTGGGTATAGCTGAAGTACACAAAAGTAACATAATTTATTTTGCTCTGAATTTATAAGCATTTTAAAAATACACGTTAAAGGTGATTGTTAGGAAGTTTCTAATTTTTTAAACCATCTTTGGGAAGATAAGCCTGGTGGAAGTTATAACTCACCATCTCTGTCCTGTATTTGTGAGATCCAGTAAGAACTGTTACTATAGAACCTTCCATGACCACTGCCCTTTAATATGCTTTAGAACCCCAACTTCCACCAACCTTCAAATGCAAGAGCCACTTGTTTAAACTCTGCTCCACGATGCTTACTCTGACGAGTAAGGGACACTGTAGCACGCTGACCTGGATAAGGGGGTGTGTGTGTGTGTGTGTGTGTGTATGTGTAGACATGTGCATGCACAAAGGACTGGAGAGGAGTAAGACTAGCATCCCTATTGTATTTATCAAAGAAGTAATGGTAAGTGGTTAGTTGGAGAAAAAAACCACACAGTGCTTCAGTGATACATAATATGTCCAGTAAATCTGAATGTCATGGGTTTCTTTGGGGTGGCCTGATTGGTCTGACTACCCTTTATAAAATTCTTTCAGTGGGAAAATGTAATCAGAATTTCAGAAAGCTAATTTACAGTTGAACTTTTAGCACACAACCCTTCTGTAAGTTGGGGAATGCCTATAATATGTAATGATATTCATGTAATCCTTCTGAGTGGGATGAGACATTTTAAGAAAAACCAAAGACAAATTTGGATTCACTGATGTGTTCCAGTGTTCTTCAGCTGTTCTTCAGCTAAATAGAAAATTTTCCTTCTATATCCGTAAGATCCATTAACTCTAGACATAATGTGCCTATTATAAGTGATTTATGTTGGGAGAATGAAGGAGGCTCGTATATTTTTTGATGATTTTTTCTGCATGAAACAATCACTGTTGAACATAATCTTTCTTGAGCAGCTAGTTGTCTCATATGACTTGATACATGTTATTGACTTTTAAGAGATAGGGAAAGGGACTGGAGACAGAATGAGTAAAGCAGGACTCATGCAAAAGATGTCCACACATTATTCCTATGCTGTACTGGAACTCTTAGTTCTGCTCCTCTCAGAACCAACTCATGTCCTGTGTGCTTAGGAGATTTTTACTAGATTTAATGATTTCTTTTTCTTATTTAAAATCTTAAATTTAGGGGCGCCTGGGTGGCTCAGTGGGTTAAAGCCTCTGCCTTCGGCTCGGGTCATGGTCCCAGGGTCCTGGGATCGAGCCCCGTATCGGGCTCTCTGCTCAGTGGGGAGCCTGCTTCCCCCTCTCTCTCTGCTTGCTTCTCTGCCTACTTGTGATCTCTGTGTCTCTGTCAAATAAATAAATAAAATTTAAAATAAATAAATAAATAAATAAAAATTAAAAAAAAAAATCTTAAATTTAGTGTGGTATATTATAAAATATGAACAGTTATCCACCAGAATTTGAACACCTCTTTATCTTAGTTTGTAGAGTCCTTCTTCATAATTATGCAAAGAATTTTTTGTGGACAGTTTATTGTCATTTTCAGCAAAATTATAAGAAAAATTAATTCTTAATTAAAAAAAAGATTTATTTATTTATTTTAAAGAGAGAAAGCGCAGGGAGGGGGAGAGGGAGAGAAGCAGACTCCCTGCTGAGCTCGGAGCCAGAAGTCCGACTTGGGGCTCCATCCCCCAACCCCTGAGATCACGAACGACCTGAGCTGAAAACCGAGAGTTGTAGGCTCAACAGACTGAGCCAGCCACCCAGGCTGCTTAATTTTTAATGCACTCTATTTTATTTTATTTATTATTTATTTTATTTTATTATTTTTTTAAAAAGATTTATTTATTTTAGAGAAAGAGAGAGAGGGTGGGGTAGGACAGAGGGAGAGGGAGAGACAGAATCTCAAGCAGACTCTGTGCTGAGCGTGGGGCCCAACCTGGGGCTCAGTCTCACAACCGTGAGATCATGACCTGAGCTGAAACCAAGAGTCAGACATTTAACTGGCTGAGCCACCTAGGCGCCACTATTTCACTCTATTTTGAATCAAAATCCAGTCCTGAAGGATATATTGCTTTTATACCGTTGTTTTTGAATCTTCTATTTGCTTGAGTTTGTAAGTAACATTTTACAACATTTTTTATTATGAAAAATCACAACACATGTGAAAATAGAGTAGTACTCTACATCAAAGGTTAAGAGTTGTCAATTCATGGGAAATCTTGTTTCAACTATATATACCCCTCTGTTCCTAACTATCCCCCTCCTCTGTTGTTATTTTTTACATGTAAACTTTTTAATAAAATCATATTTATGTATATAAAAGTACACAGTGGCAAGTCTACATCTTGATGAATTTTTGCATCCTCTTATATCATTTGAAGCAATTCTGTCCTATTATTTCTTATCTATTTCATTCCTATAATTTTAAAGAAATAAAATCGCAGTGACCAACTTCATATAATGAAACTATTTCCATATACTCTGGTATATTAAAAACAAACTTTCTAGAGTAAATAATTCAGAATAATACTAAAAAACAGTTGTTATTCCTAGTGAAAATATCTGATTGATGTTTATATCTTAACAAAATAGGAGGTGGGGAGATAATGATCTTTTTTTCTCCTGTGAACAATTGTTTAGTCCTTCCTTTCTTTCTTTTTGCAGTTCAGACACTTTATGCATCCAGAAAATCTACCCAAACTCCTAAATTACTTTCAAATTCAAATCATAGAGCATGTGGAAAGGTCTGGGAGAGTGAAGGGGCACTGGCAATTGAGAAAGTGAATACCTTTTTTATTTTCCTGTCCTAGACAATGGGCCTGTGACAGGCATTTCTAGGCCAAAAAGAAAGAGAGAAAGGAAGGAATACAGAGCAATAGAAGGGTTCATACATACATGCTTACAGACATAGAAGAAGGGAGGAGAGAGGGGAGCCAACGGAGAGAAAGGATGGGAAAGGAAAGAAGGCTTGTTTAACCTTAGGGTCCTTTCTGATCCCAAGCATGCCTGCCACTCCAGAGACGGGAGCACTCCTATTCTTTAAAAACTCACCAGAGATTCTGGACATAAGATCTGCCTCATTCCTTTCTCTTGCAGAGTGGAAATGAGTTCTCTGGTGTTCATTATAATTGAATTAAATTGTACAGGTATAAGGAAAGAAGGTGCTCCCTGGAAAGCTCTTCTATGAACTTGTGCTTATTTTTCATAATATCACATTTTTAAAGAAAGTAAAAATGTGAGAAACCAGTGGGCAGGGTAGAAAGTCTGAGCAGGGATGGTGTAAATCCTTGCTGCTTATCCTGTTGCACTCCGTGGCTGTGGCAGTGTGATGCTGGCAGTCACAGCCGGTCACACTGGCCCACGCGCTTCGTCCAGGCCTGTCACGACATGTTCTTCAAATCTGACACGGCGGAGGGCGACTAGCCCAGCCAGGTTAAATGATCTGCGTGTTGAGGCATGGTGTTCTGGACTGTAATCAGCCTTTGTTATGCTCGTGAATGATTATTTTCTTAGCTAAAAAGCTAGATGGAATTATTTTTGCTTCATGCCTAAAAAAGAAAATTGTCACACCTAATTCCAGGTTGTACAGACTCGTTTGGATAATGCTGGCTTGTGGATTCTTTTACTTCCCATGTGTTTTGAGTGGTGACCATATTTTAACAGTTTCCCAAATCATGATTACCTTTGTTTTTAGCATTTTTCTCCAGGATAAAAATGTGGAGGAGATAAAAACCGAACTTACTGGTTTCAATGCATTGTAATAGTCCCAGACTGTTTTGGAAGTTAGATTTTAATTTTAATTTGAAATATGAATTTTATTTAGCATTCTGTGTTGACAAACAAAAGTTGCCAGTCATGGATTGTAAGAACTTCAAACAAATTTAAGGGAAACAACAGTTTTAGATTTTTTTTTTTTTCGTAAGAATTACGTATATTTGTATTGTGGATATCTGGGATACAGTTTTCATACGAATTACTGCTCAAATCCAAACACCACCCAATCTGGGAACCTCTCTCAATAGTCTAAGCCGGCATTTCAGATAGGAGATAAGCTGTATCCCGCTGGAGTGGCTTTGGAAAGTCCACTCTAAAATGAAATAACCTGTGGTTGTCACTGTCCTCCTCCCAGCCTTCTTCTTGGGGCGAAGCACCATCCTGTGACTCCCCAAGGAGCCTCGCTGTTTAGTTCTCCTTGAGGCTCTCAGGGGGTCCAGGCTACAGGTAGATCTCTTCAGCTTGGGCATAGACAGGTGTTCCAACTCATAGCGCCTGTTCTCGGACGCCTTGTGTGTGATGTTGTCCTTCATGCCTTCCTGGCCCCTCTTGTGAACAGTTTTAGATTCTTAATCATTCCTTCATCTTACCACTCCCGACACTAAAAATTTGAGAAGCTACTTACTATCAGTTCTTAGTGATCTTTGGGGAGATTTGCAGTATAATTTTCAAGCGAGTGTTCTGGCTGAAGTTCTGGGATTGGTCAACACTCAGCATTCCCCAGTACCAGGAAAACCTACAGTCTTCTCCAGTCCCTGACATACTTTCAGTTTCTTTCTCGTCTTCCTCTTACTCTTCACCCTGCTGTCTGTTTACATCCCAGCCTGAACTGCCCTACTTTTAGCCTTTTTACCATGCTTGCACAATGACCACACTTTTTTATATGCCCAGCTGTTTTCTTGCGTGTCCCCTCTCCCTTTGTCTTAAATGAAACTTTGCTTTCCCTCCAAACATGAGTGTTGATGGCAAATTTCTTTAGGGGACACTCCCTGCCCCCCATCTTGCTGGGAAGGTGGGTGAAAGGGTATCACTTCAGACTGTTACTCTGTCTCTATCACCTTCCTCCATTCTGCCCCGGCTGGCTGGAGGCCTGCAGCATTCTTTCTGAGGCCTGATTTCTCTCCAGACCTCCACATCTGCTTCTGTCTTTGACACCTAGATTGTCTCCTCCCTCTCTACTCCTCTCTTTTGCCATCAGCAATCTCAGGATCTATCCTGTTGACTTCATTGAGATTCCCTGTTCATAGTTACTTGTGGCCCATCACACCCATAGTTACATGTACCATCTTTCCTCCATAAACAGACCTGCCACCTTAGACCTCGATTCCAGGGCGTGTTGAACCTTGTTTGTATTTTGAACACCTTGTTGACATTTGCAACAGCTTTGTGCTGACTCTATTCCTGCCTCCTCTTGCTCCTGCATTTCTCCATAAATCTCTCTGATTCCACTTAAGGCAATCTCTTTAGCCTAGTCTCAATGACCAGTTGTTTCAAAGCTACCTTCTTTATGTGCCTGCCTTTACTCAGGCTGCTGTGGGTGATAAAGAGGCTCAGAGCAACTTAACCCCTGCTTACTAGGAGTTTCTAGGCCAATAATATTCCACTTAAACCCAGATTCACTATGTCTAGATTATGCCTTATTCTCTGTAAAAGTAGTTCCCATAACATTTTATTTATTTTTGCAATCAGTTTGCTTCAATCATTTGCCCACCATTCTGTAATTTAGGCTAGGAATCACTGCTTGGGGCAAACATCTGTCAAAATAAGCCCATGAATTTGAAAGCTGCCCTTTTGAAAGAAACCTGGGTTGAGAGAGTGGTTTTAATAGTAGCATTACTAGCCTTGACTGTGTGATACGCATACTAAAGACGAAGTGCTGATTATCTAAGGGTCTTTGCAGTATTAATTTATTGATACAGAAGATTTTTCCTTTGGAGAACCAAGAAAGCATTTGATGTATGAATTCATGTCGACTTAATTGATGCTTCTTACAAGAATTAATCATTTTTATGTGTTTATATGCATTATGGTCCTCATTTGTGTCCTAGTAAGCGACATGCAGTCTCTCTGCTCTGCTTTGGGTTGATAATTTTTTCATTCAGATGAGTTAGCTGTTTTACCAAAGCTGTCTGTGTTAATGGGGCTGCTGGAGATATATATGTAATTTTTTTTTTCCTAGAGACTAATAGTACTCAGAATGAAAAAATCACAGAGTATTAGCACTTGTAGGGACCTTAGTGGTTATTTCATCTAACATTTATGTTATTAATTAGGATATTGAAGACTAGGGAGATTTTTATTTTCCCAAAAACACTTTGTCTCTCAGGGATAAGCTGTTTGTTGGTCTAAAATATGTTATTATCCATGCACTTACCTTCATTTCACAGATGGAATTCTGCACGAGGTGGAATATAGAGGAATTACAGGAATTCTTCGTGGCACTTAGTTTGATCAAAAAACATGTTTGGTTGTTGGGAAATCAAATATAAAGGATACTTTGTAGCTTATCACAAGAGTGTAAAACTGAACAAACAAAACTTTACACTTTTATTTTTTATTTTATTAGACTTAATTTAGGATGAGGGACCAGAGCTAATGAGGCCAATAGACCTAGTGTGACAAATCCTAAGGATTGTCTTTCATTTCTTGATAATCCTATTTTAGTTGCAAAAGGGAAGCAAACAGGGAAGTTCAGTTGTCCTAGAGAGTGAAGAGAATCATTATATATAAGGAAGAATGTGTATGTATATCATGTATATACAATAAATGCATTTAACGGGTACTGCACATTCATGATATAGTCTGTATTACTGGAAGTTATGACCTCCTGCAGTTGTGGGATGTCTAGGGAAAGGGAACTGATTATTGAATGTCAGCATAACTAGTTTGGGTTTACTCAGCAGCAGTGGTAAACTAGTAAGGGCAAGTTACTGAAGTCACAGTGAAAGCTCTGTACTGTAAGCAGAGTAATTTGTCAACATGTGAGTGAAAGGATTGGAAACAATAGTTGAGGTTGGTAAGGAAGAACCATGGTAATAAAGATAGGAGGTGACTGAAGCCAGTGTGGGGATATGGGAACTAACTGAACTCTGACATGATCTGCTCTTTAGTATTACGCTTTTAGTAAGTATTTCATGGGTACATTTTAGTGTGTGTGTATTTATTGCTAGGGTGCAGTAGCTGTTAATTTGGGTACCCTGCTGAGGTGCAATAAGCTGGGTAAGAACTCATTCTGTGAAAAGAAAGAATTTCTTATCTTGGCTTTGTGACAGGTATTAAGCTTGTATTTAGCCAAACCAATCCAAAGATGTTAGGGTTTTAGCTGATAGTGTATTCAGTAACAATTCTGTAACTGTGTCTAGAAAGATGTTAGGTGATTATCTCATTCTGTTCTTCCGGGGTCAGGCCAGATCTATGAAACTGAGTTCATTTTCAAGTTATGTGTTTTGAGAGAGACTGACAAATGACACCAGGATGATGGTGAAGACCCCAAGCAGTATTATACGAGGAATGCTCGAAAGACTTAGGAGTTTATAGACCATGGAAAGAAAATTTAGAAGACTATAATGCTCTATAAACATTTGAAGGAATTTCATGAGTCAGAGACATTAATCGTGTTCTGTGGTGGGCAGAGGTAGCGTCAGTGTTAGAAAGTAAGAGGGAGAAAGGTTTTAGTACAACAGAAAGCAGAGCTGCCACTTACAGTAAGTGTTCAAGAATGGTGTGACTGTCTTGCTGTGTTGATGTGTGCAAACTATACCAGATATCTGTTGAATACGAACATTTTAGAGGTTACTCTGACAGAAAATAAATGTTGTATCAGGGGACCTTTCAGATCCCTTATACTGCCAAATCTTGTGATTTCCCGTGGCATTAGAGGAAAAGAATCAACAGGATTTGTGAAAGAATTTATTTTAGGGTTTAAAGAGAGGAAGGGATGTAGGAGGAGGGAAAATGGAAGTTCTTTAATGGGTATAGAGTTTCATATTTGTGAATGAAAAAGCTCTGGAGATCTGTTTCACTACAATGTGAGTATTAAAACTACCCAACCGTATACTTAAAAATGGTTAAGATGGTAAATTTTATATTCTGTTTCTCACCACAATAAAAAGGAGAGAAAAAGGAATGAGGAATTGACTGAGATTTCACTTAGCCTTGGAATCAATGTGGATAGTTGAGCCATTAAGACACAGAAGGAGTACAGGAGGGTAAGTAGGTGTCTAGAGGAAGGTACCGACACTCTTTGAGATGTAGGTGGGTCTTAGCCTTGATTGCTTGAGGGAGAATGAGAGTGGAGTGCACTACCAAATTTAGAAGTTCTCCGTCTGGGCAAGTATATTGGCATTAGACAAAGACAGCAGGCCAGTGGAAGACCTTGATTTATTTTGAGAGATAATCAGACTCAGCCAGAGAATCGTTGCCAGGCATCCAGCCAAGGAGGGGGAAAATGCGCAATGAAGAAAAATTCAGATAGTAGAACCAAGGTAAGTGGCCTAAAGTGGTGAATATTGTGAAGGTTTTAGAGGACTACTTATATGGATTGCTGAGTGTGTGGTTGGGGGTGGATCTGTTTAAAAGAGCCGTGGTGGTTATTCAGATCATGTAGAGACTAACAGATAGCTGGAAATTCAAATATTGAGATTTGGGAGAGAGGTTGAATCTGGGAACAACCATACTGGGGTGCTAGTTAAAGATAAATGGGGACACACAAATGTGGATGAGATGGTTAAGGGAGAGCAAGCGGAAAATGAAGAAAGTGCTCAAGGCAGGCAGGACAAATAAACACATGTGACAAACAAGCACATGCAGCAGACCCAAATGTTTAGGGAGCTGAAGGAGGCAGACTGAGCAGTCAGAAAGATTAAAGGGACACCTGGCTGGCTCAGTGGGTAGAGCATGTGACTCTTTTTTTGTTTTTTTTTTTAAAGATTTTATTTATCAGAGAGAGAGAGCGAACAAGTGAGCACAAGCAGGGGGAGTGCCAGTCAGAGGGAGAAGGAGACTCCCCGCTGAGCAAGGAGCCCAATGCAGAACTTGATCCCAGCACCCTGGGATCATGACCTGAGCTGAAGGCAGACGCTTAACCCACTGAGCCACCCAGGGCTCCTGAGCCTGTGACTCTTGATCTCGGGGTTGTGAGTTTGAGATCCACATTGGGTGTAGAGATTACTTAAAAAAATAAAAACTTAAAAAAAAAAAGTTTAGAAAAAAGTATTATAGAATCCAAATGGGGAGAGCGTATCCTTAGGGTTAAACACTGTATGGGGGTTGAAAAGTTTTAATCTGAAGAAAAGGACTTCCAAAGAACAGATTTAGGGGAAGGGTGGGCCAGTCGCTAGGTTATAACAGGTAAAGATGTCACTGCACAGTGGACCAAAATGCAGAGGCTTTTGTATTAAGATCTGCCCTAAAGAAATTTGGTATGAATACCAGCAACGTAGGGCAGTGGCCCAAGATGGGGAGGGTAAACCATTGTTTTTTTTCTTAGGACAGCATTTGTCCATTGAAGTCAGGACAATAAAATGTATTGATTATCTGTAGCAAAACTTTTTTTTTTCTCATTGGGGAAGGAAACTATTTCGGCCTAGTTTGGAAATACTATGTTATTTTTTCTTTTATAAAAATCCTAACCACAAAATGGTCCTCATTTTTGCCCCACCACTCCCAACAACTAGTATTCTGTATCCATTCATGTACAAAATGCCTTTGTGGGACCTGTGGGATCCAGCATCATACACTATCCAGTGGGAGTCTTGTCCACTTGTGCATTGCATAATAGGCAGACAGACTCTTGTCTTGGCTGTGGACTCTGAAGTGACCTGTGAACCCATTCTACCCCTTCTTGACTGTAGTCAAGGAGCCACTGGAGAACACCGACCTGGATAGTCACCTGTGGACAAGAGAGTCTTTGAAGAGGTCCAGGTTTCCAGAGGAGAAGATCCAGCACTTTTTAGAGGAAAAAAAAAGTTTGGATACAATAGAGTGGGTCAGAACAGTTTGACAAAAATGAAATGAAAAGACTTGTTAATTATTAGTAACATGAAAACATATGAAAATATGCAAGACATTGGTAATGGCAAGTATATAGTCATATTAAGAATACTCTGGGGGCACCTCAGTGGCTCAGTTGGTTAAGCATCTGACTCTTGATTTGGGCTCAGATTATGATCACAAGATCATGAGATCAAGTCCTGTGTTGAGCTCCATGCTCAGGGGGGAGTTTGCTTCTTCTCCCTCTCCCTCTGCCCCTCCCCTGCTCATATGCACACTCTTGCATGCTCTTTCTCTCTCAAATAAATTAGAATAGAATAGAATAGAATAGAATAGAATAGAATAGAATAGAATAGAATAGAATAATGTAATATGGTGCTATGTTAACTCTAGCATAAGATTAAATGACAAGAGTATTAAAAATAACTATAGCTACAATAATTTGTTAGTAAATACATAATATGAAAAGAGGTAAATTTTGACATCAAAACCATAAACTGTTGAAGTGAGTAAAAGGGTAGAGATTTTGTATGAGATTAAAGTTAAAGTATTATTAATGTAAAATATGACTGTTATATCTGTGGTATAATCTCATGGTAACCACAAAACAAAACTCTATATACAAAAGATAAAGAGAAGGTAATAAAAGCGTACAACTATGGAACATTACCAATTCTCAAAGGAAGGAAGCAAGAGAGGGAGAAAGAAAGGAAATATAAAACAGCAAGAAACAATAAGGTGGAATTAGTAGGGTCTTATTAATAAATACTCTAAATATAAGTGGATTGAATTCTCCAATCAAAAGGCATAGAGTGGTGGAATGGATTAAAAAGATAAGATTATTATATGGTGCCTACCAGAGTCTCAATTTAGCTTTAAGGACTGAGTGAAGGGATGGAAAAAGATATTCCCATGCAAGGGGAAATCAGAAAAGAGTAAGTGTAGCTATATTGATATCATACAAAATAGATGTTGAGCCAAAAATGGTAAGTAGAAACAGAGAAGGTAATTACGCAGTGACAAAAGGTTCGATTCATCGAGAAGATAAAACGGTTGAAAATAAGTATGACCCAACATTGGAGCATCTAAGTATATTAAAAAATACCAACAGACCAGGAAGGAGAAACAGACAACAATAAAATAATAGTAGGAGACTTCAGAATCCACTTTCAACAATGGATAGATCATTTAGACAGAATATCAATGAGGAAACATTAGACTTGAACCATACTTTAGACCAAACAGACCTAACAGACGTATGTAATATTCCATCCAACAACAGCAAAACAGACATTCTTCTCAAGCACATTCAGAATGTTCTCCAGGATAGATCATATGATAAGTCACAAAACAAGTCTTAGCAAATTTAAGATTGAAATCAAACTGGTTATCTTTTCTGAGCACAGTGGTATGAAGCTAACAATCAGTAACAAGAGGAAACTAGAAAATTCACAAATGTGAGGAAATTAAACATCCTTCTGAACCACCAGTGGGTCAAGGAAGAAATCAAAAGGGAAGTAAAAAAATATCTTGAAGCAAACAGAAATGCACCACACCAAAATCTATGGGGTGCTGCAAAAGTAATTATAAGAGGAAAGTTTACAGTGCTAAAGGCCTGTTAAGAAAAAAGATCCCAAATAAACAACCTAATTTTACACCTCATGTCACTAGAAAAACAAACTAAACCCAATGTTAGCAGAGGAAAGGAAATGACAAAAGTCAGAGTAGAAATAAATGAATTAGAGACCAGAAAAACAATAGAAAAGGTCAATAAACTAAAAGCTTTTTTTTTTTTTTGGGCAGAGGTAAAATTGAGCATCCTTTAGCGAGATTAAAAAATGGAGACTCAGGTAAATAAAGTAAGACATTACAGCTTACACACAGAAATACAAAGGATCATGAGACTAGTAAGAACACTTATATGCTAATATAATGAGAAGAAATGGATAAATTTCTAGAAACATGCAGTCGACCAATACTGAATCATGAAGAAATAGAATAATCTGACCAGACCAATAGCAAATGAAGAGATTGAATCTGTAATCCAAAAGCTCCCCAAAAGAAAGATCTAGGACCATATGACTTCACGGATGAATTCCATCAAACATTTAAAGAATTAACACTAATTCTCCAACTCTTCCGAAACACAGAAGAGGAGGGAATACTCCCAAACTCATTTTGCAAGGCCAGGGTTAAAACTCTGATACCAAAGCTGGATAAGAACATTGCAGGAAAAGAAAATTACAGTCCAATATCAACGATGAATGTAGATGTAAAAATTCTTATCCACATATTAGCAAAGTGCATTCAGCAGTACATAGAAAAATAATACACCATGATTGAGTGGGATTAATCCATAGGATTCAAGGATAGTTCAACATCTGCAAATCAGTAAATTCGGTACAGCACATGAATAGAATGAAAGATAAATATTATGTGATCATCTCAGATGCTGAAAAAGCATTTGACAAAATACAGCATTCTTCCATGAGACAAAATCTCAACAAATTAGGTATACAAGGAACATACGTTAATATATTAAACTTTCATATAGTAGAGGTCATATGTAACAAACCCATAGCTAACTTGGTCCTCAGCCATGAAAAACTGAAAAGATTTCTTTAAGATCGGGAACAAGACAAGGATGCCCACTCTCACCACTCATGTTCAGCATATTACTGAGCAATCAGGCAAGAGAAAGAAAGAGCATTCAGTCAGAAAGGGAGAAGTAAAATTGTCTTTGCAGATGATATGATTTCATATATATAAAAATTCTAAGATTTCACCAAAAAAAGCTTAGAACTAATCAACAAATTCAGTAAACTTGCAGGATACAAAATTAACACACAAATTTGAATCTCTATGCACTAACAATGAAATATCTGAAAAAACAATCCCATTTATAATAGCATCAAAAAGAATAACAAACTTAGGGATAAATTTAACCAAGAAGGGAAACAATCTAATCTGTACATTGAAAACTATAAGACTTAGATGAAAGAAACTGAAATAAGGTAACAAATAAATGGAACAATATCCTGCGTTCATGAATCAGAAGAATTAATATTGTTAAAATGTCCATACCACCCAAATCCATCTATAGATCCAGTGTAGTCCTTATCAAAATTCCAATGGTATTGTTCAGTAAGTAGAAAAAAAATCCTAAAAATTTTATGGAATCATGAAAGACCTGAATCGCCAAAGCAGTCCTAAGAAAGAAGAACAAAAATGAAGGCATTGTACTTTCTGATTTCAAACTGTATTGCAAAACTATAATAACCAAAAGAGAGTAGTACTGGCATTAAAAATTGACACAGACCTATGGAACAGAATTGAAAAGCCATAAAATGGTCAGTTAATTTATGACAAAGGAGACAGTAATATGCATTGGAGAAAAGATAGTTTCTTCAATAAATGGTGCTGGGAATACTGGACAGTTACATGCAAAAGAGTGAAACTGGATCATTACATTATACCATACACAAAAGTAAGCTCATAATGAATTAAAGACCTAAGTGTAAGGCCTGCAACTGTTAAACTCCTAAGAGAAAACATAAGTAATATTGTTTTTGACATCAGCTCTCACATTTTTCTGGCTATGTCTTCTTAGGCAAGGGGAAACAAAAGCAAAAGTGAACTACTGGAACTACCTCAAACTGAAAACTTTTACACAGTGAGAGAAACCATAAAACAAAGGAAAAAAATGAGTAGGTAATCTACTGAATGGGAAAAGATGTTGACAAATAATGTATCCCATAAGGGGTTAATATCCAAAATATATAAAGAACTCATACAATTCAACACCAAAAACAAACAACAAACAAAAAACCAAACAAAAAAACAAGAAAACCCACCCAAATAATTTGATTAAGAAATGGACAGAGGACCTGAATAGGCATTTTTCCAAAGAAGGCATACAGGCAGCCAACAGACACATGAAAAGATACTCAATATTGCTAATCAGGGAAATGCAAATCAAAACCATAATAACATATCATCTCACACCAGTCACAATGGCTAGTATCAAAAAAGACAAGAAATAAAAGACAAGCATTGGCAAGGATGTGGAGAAAAGGCTTCTTGAGTGCACTGTTGGTAGGAATGTAAGTTGATACATCCACTATGGAAAACAGTATGGAGGTTTCTCAAAAGTTAAAGATAGAAATATTATATGATCCAGTAGTTCCACTTCTGGCTATTTACCTAAGAAACCAAAACCTCTAATTTGAAAAGATATATGCATCTTTTTGTTTACTGTGGCATTATTTATAATAGTTAAGATATGGAGGCAGTCCAAATATCTATCGATAGATAAATGAGTAAAGAACAAGTAGTATATGTGTACAGTGAATTTTAGCCATGAGAATGAAATCTTGCCAATAGCAACAAATTATTAATTTTTAAAGTTGTAAAGTCATTGATTATACAAATAGTTTTCCCCTCTTTGGAGGAGTAGGTGTATTTGTGAAATCAAAGAAAAGGTTTCTTTAGTATTTTAAGAATTTCTGGTTTTACAAGTTTCTGGAAGGGGGTTGAGGGTATAAAATAGTATGCTTTGGTCCCCAGATAAACTACCACAGAATTCAAAACTATATATATTATAAATCAGTTCTGTTTTTTTAAATTATGGTCATATGTTCAGACTGACTAGCATTAAAATTTCTTTGTTTAAAGTTTTCAAATAAAGCTGGTTTCCCTCCTTATTCCATTATGTTTTGGAGTCCTCTAATGTTTTACATAATACATTCAAGTGTGTGAATATATAATACCATGTACTTAATCTGACTTACGTACTCAAAAGGTTTTACGGATTTAAATACTGATAGTCTTATTAGCATATAAGGAATACATGTGTAATTCTAAAATACCACCATGTGAAACAGAAGGGATTCAGCTGAGCATATGATAAGGCAGCTTTCCTACCTGTGCCACTACTTTGTTACTTAAATAGAGAGCACTTCCTCAGGTGAGATTGTTTCGGTTTTGTTAGCTCCTGCCTTGGGGAAATGCAGTTGTTTTTCTTATTCTTAGGTTAGATCAAGAAAAACCACTTCCTTTTGAAACAGTTTGAAGCTGGATAATGGAATGTTGGTTTTAATGGGTTTTATTTTTAACCTCCAAACAGAGCAGCATTTTGCAGATGTTGTACTTAGTGAAGAATTTCTCAATCTCGGCATTGAACAAGTGTGCAGCTTAATCTCAAGTGACAAACTTACCATTTCCTCAGAAGAGAAGGTAATTAAAATTTTCTTTTCTAGTATATTGTGAAGTAGTACTTTTCCTTTCTTTATTTCACTTTGTTTTGTAACTTTGTGATCCTCTATGTGTAGTGACAGCCAGTGATCTTTGATGTGGAAGTTATTAGAAACACAAGTAGTTAACTTGTTGATTGTCTGCAAATTACCATTTCTTCACTCCATAGGAAGTTCCCTGAAATGCTAGACATTAGAGTTTTGTACTTGACCCCCACGGCAAGAACTGGCACACATTAAACTGTTTGAAACAAGTCCTTTGGGTGCTCTGTTTCTTCCCACAGCTTTTTATAGATGCTTATAAAAATTGTGATCTAAGTAATTTCACTATCACGTGAGTTGGAAGAAGTTACCAGGGATAACAAAGTAATAGCTTGTTCTAGACTGAACATTCTTTTTTTAAAGATTTTATTTATTTGAGAGAGAGAGTATGAGTGTGGGGGGAAGGGCAGAGGGAGATGGAGAAGCAGACTCCCCACTGAGCATGACATGGGGCTCGATCCCAGGACCCTGGGATCATGACCTGAGCCAAAGGCAGATGTGTAGCTGACTGAGCCACCGAGGTGCCCTAGACTGAACGTTCTTGACCATACTCTTCCTTTAGATTGGTCTCCTGCTACTCATACCCGACCCCTACCAGGGCTTCCCTTCTCCCTCCCAGAGTACTGTGTAGCTGCTTTGTCTGGCTGTAGCTTCCCTCTCTCCACATTTTGAGTTGCCTTTGTCAGCCAACTGCACCTTTTTTTTTTTTTTTAATTAATTTATTTGAGAGAGAGAGAGGGAGAGACGGCATGAGCAGGAGGGGCAGAGAGAGGGAGAGAAGATCTCAAGCAGACCCTGTGCTGATGAAGCCTGATGTGGGCTTGATCTCACAGCGCAGAGATCACCATCTGAGCTGAAATCCAAGAGTAGGCTACTTAACTGACCAAGCCACCCAGGCGCCCCTCACTTTCTCTTTTGCTCTTAATGGGTTTTATTCTTTGGGTCAGTGTTATGTTCTTTGGGAATCACGGCTCAAAAGCTTGTGAACAAACACAGAGTTTGGAGAAACTGAAACTTTTTTCCTTTTTTGTGCTTTGCATTTAAAGTTGTATGAAATTTAGCTTTTATTCTTCAAAGATATCTATCCTGTCTGGGCATAAGAAGACACATTTAGTATTATATTTACTATGAAAAAATATGTGAGAAGTGGTTGTTAGATGTATAATCTTAGCACTTTAGAAATATAAAGAGGAAGACATTACTAGTCATATTAAGAGACGTGTATTGAGTGCCTACTGAGTACCAGACACTGCCATAGCGTCACAGACACAGCAATACTAACAAGATAGAAATCTTTATTCCACAGACTAGAGGGACATACAGTGGGGGTAAATAAATAATTGTGGAATGCTGTAGAGGGTATTCTAGGAGGATTTCATCATTCCTGGGGTGTGGATGGCAGTTCAGCCTGTCTCACATGTATGATCCAAGTTCTAAAAAATGAGTATGCGTTTGCTGGGGAAGTCTGGATGGGTGGGAATGGGAAGGACATTCCAGGTAGAGGTAGAATATATAAATGTAAAAAAGGTGTGAAAGAATAATTGCATTACATTGGTTCTGTATGGCTAGAGTTTAGAATATGTTTGGCAGAGTGGTAGGAGATAAGACAGGAAGATGACATAAAATATCTTCTCAGCCGTATTAAAGAACCTTGACTTCATCATAGTGATGCAGAACCTTTAAAGGGTTTTAAGGGTAGGAGAATGTCATGATAATATCTACGTGATAGAAATGTCATGAAAGCTATTCTGATTTTCTCCTGCTGCATAACAAGCCACCCCAAAGTGTAGTGACACAAAACAATAACTGTTTTATTATACTCAAAATTCTGTGGGCAGAATTCATTCAGGGCATTTTGGGACAGCTTATCTATCTCTGCTCTGTAGTGTCTGGGGCTTCTGCTAGCTTGGCCTGAATGTCTCAAGATACCAGCATGATACCAGATGAGCCATCCTGTAGCTTCAGTCTGTGTGCACATGGTATCTTACATCTCCAGAATTTCCACAGTGGCTCCTTCATTCACTTGCCTGGCTCCTGGGCTGGAGTTTGGTTGGTATCTCCCTCCACCTCTGTCCTCTTCCTCCTCGGCCCCTCCCTGCCCTCTTTCTGTGTGGCTAGTTTGGGTTCCTCATCCCATGGTGATCTTAAGTAATAAGGCTTCTTGCGTGACATCTGTCTTCCCCCAAATGAGCATTTCAGGAGACACCAGTGAAAACTGAAAAGCTTCATAAATCACGCAGCACTGCTTCTACTGCGTATTTTTTTTTGGTTACGTAAGACCAACTTAGATTCCCTGTGGCAGGTTTACTACAGAAGGTGTAGCTCCTCAGTGATGTGGTTTTTTAGGGGACCATTTTGGAGGCCAGCTGTCATAGTGGTGGTGTGCTGAATGAACCAAAAGTAGGGGGGAGGGTCAGATAGGATGTTGAAGTCATACCAGTGAGCAAGAGGATCTGATGTAGGTTGGTTGAAACAGGTGGAGGAGAGGGAGCAGAGCTGAAAAATAGTAGATAGAATTGACAGGATTCTTTTTATTTCTAGCACCCAACACATAGAGGTACTTGGTAGGTATTTGCTGACCAAATGAATTAAAGAGGCATGTTAATTATATTGTAGATGATTTTTAGTTTCTTGCTCTATTCCTGTATCAGCAGAAGTTTTTTTGTTTCTGATAATCCACTTACCTATCATCAGGCATTTTCTACAAGCCTTTAAAAATTACTGGGTTATATATTCATCAGCCTGGAAGGAAATTATATAGCCAAATACAGTCTTCATATTAGCTTATTACCTTTTTCATAGGTACATGTTGTTAAGTTGTAATGCCATTATTTTTTTAAGAAAATTCAAAAATATTAGATTTTAATATATTCCATTGTGAGAAAAGAGGAGTTCATCTATTCTGCACACCCTTGATTTAGAAGTGTACAGTTAGCATTTATGTGTAAACCTAAAGAAAAAGCCTCAAAAATAGTTGTTTATAAGGGCATGTGATTTTCGCTCCATAGAATAACTTTGCTTTATTATTTTGGGTGCTTTATTCCAAAGAGACTTGAGATTTAAGTCTTGGTAAGTAGAACCAGATTCATACTAGGAAGGTTATTGACAGTGAATTAGATCACGTATCATCAGATTATCACAGCTACCACTTAAGTTCAAGAATATTAGATTACATATTTGGTGAAATGCTTAGTAAATACCAAATGAAAAAAACCTTGATAAGTAAAAGTACTAAAGGTACTTACTAAATTAAAAGTAGAACCACCATATGATCCAGCAATTCCATTTCTGGGTATATCCGAAGGAAATGGAAGCAGAATCCCGAAGAGACATCTGCAGTCCCACGTGCTTTGGGTTATTGCAGCATTATTCACAAGAGCCAAAATGTGGAAGCAACCTAGTGTCCATCAGTGGATGAATGGATAGAGATTTCACATGTGCGCGTGTGCGTGCGTGCACGCACGTGCGCGCGCACACACACACACACACACACACACACAGGAATATTATTCAGTCACAAGAAAGGAGGAAATAACTGCCATTTGTGACAACCTGTGTGGACCTTGAGGGCATTATGCTAAGTGAAAGAAGTCAGAAGAAAGACAAATGCTGTATATCACTTACATGTGGAATCTAAATAAACTGACCTCCTCATAGAAACAAAGTCCAGTGGTGGTTACATGAAGTTGGGGATGGGAGAAATGAGATGTTGGTGAAAGGGTACTAACTTCTGGTTCTAAGATGAGTAAGTTTCTGGGGAATGTATAGTATGGTGATTATAGTTAACAAGACTGTATCATATACTTGAAAGTGGCTAAGAGAGTAGATCTTAAATGTTCTCACCACAGAAAAGAAGTGGTAATTATGTGACATGATGAAGGTATTAGCTAAAGTTATGATGGTCATCGTTTTGCAATATATAAATATATCAAATGAACATCTTAAACTTACACAGTGTTATCTGTCAATTATACTTCAGTGAAGCTGGAAAAAAAAATAAAGTACTTCCTAAATACCAAATTAAAAGAAAGAAATAGACCGAATAGCATTTTAAGAATAGCACAGGTCAGAATTTTGAAAAATTCGAGCTATGTATTAAACTTGGATGTCTTGGCAGGAACTGAATAAAATGTAATCTCATCATACTTCATTTGCATGCCTTGGTCCATAACTCATTACTTATTTTTCTTTTCTCCATATTTTCTGCAAGGTATTTGAAGCAGTGATAGCTTGGGTAAACCATGACAAAGATGTAAGGCAAGAATTTATGGCTCGGCTGATGGAACATGTACGGTTACCTTTGCTTCCTCGGGAATATTTAGTTCAGGTAAAAGCATGTGTAGAACACATGAATACACATAGCACTTTGTCCCTGGGCTGACAACATGCAGATGCCTGTCACACAGCTGTACGACCTGCAGAGTACAGAGTCACAGGGCACAGGACAGAGGACAGTAAAGGCGCCTGCAGTCCATGGCAACTGCTCCTTCTTTGGCCACTCCCCATTCTTAGAAATTTGCTTCCCCCAATTTTTGATGTGGACAAGCAAATGCTAGAGCTTATCCAGGCAGTATTTATGATCGTTTACACATAAATAAACGCACCTGTGCCTCTCTGTCCCTGCTCTGCATCTTCTTTGCTTTCCTTTGAGCGTCTTCTGATAGCCCTGCAGAAAGGGAATTTTGACATTCGACTCAAATACTATTTAATTCTACATCATAGTTTTACAGTGGCACATATTTGGTTTTGGTCTTTATTTCTAATCTGAGGAAACCCAGGTTATTTGAAATAAATAGAAATAAATGGATTTTAGCAGACAGTGAAAATTTTTCAATTTTTTTTATTATTGGCATCATGCTATGAACATTTCAACATTTTTATAATTGAAACCATTTAAGGAAACATTATTAAGAAATTCAGTCTGAGCATTTTAGGATTTCTCAAAGCCTTATTATTTTTTGTGATCTGCGTAGTCATTGGTACTCCACTGTTAAGAAAATGAACAGAAAAATCTGTCCTGCATTTGAGGTCAGGAATAGCAGGACAAGATTTATTTTTGGTGTAGGCATGTTATAGGTATTTTGAATCACTCTCTTGGATATTTTATTTGCTTTCTTGTGTTTGAAAAGTATCTTTAATTTATTAGTATTGCCTACTCCACCTGAAGAACTCATCATCTAAATTTTTTTCGTACTCTTTGGCTTGATGTTTAAAGATAAGATATAGGTGAATATACCCAGAAAAAAGAGAGAGAAATAGATGAATATAGTCATTATCTAAAGATTATTCTATAGCTGATGTTGAGGTATATAATTTTGATTGCAGTTCTTATTACTTACGTGTGTTTTTCTTTGCAGACCAGACACTTGAGCATTTTTTGGCTTCATTTATTTTCCTCTTAGTGATATTTATAAACTTTCCTTTGTAAGGGAAAGACTGAACCAGAGAGGATAGTTATTACTTTTTCCCCTCTTCTTTATTTCTGTTTCTTTGCCAGTTTTATCGTGAAATAGTTGTCCCCCTCATGGGATGTTTCTTACTTCTTCTTGCAGAGGGTTGAAGAGGAAGCATTGGTCAAGAATAGCAGTGCTTGCAAAGATTACCTCATTGAAGCTATGAAGTATCATTTGCTGCCGACAGAGCAGCGTATATTAATGAAGAGTGTCCGGACCCGACTGAGGACACCCATGAACCTTCCCAAAGTAGGATCTATTGTTCACACTTGTTACTATTTCACCTGAAGGGCCCATAGTGAGGCTGTTAATATTTTTATTCATCTGAATTTCCATGTGCCTGAAAATTCACTGTGGTGCCTATAATTAGCTTCTCTGTTGGGTTTGTGTGTGGAGGGTGGGGATTGTTTGGTTCATTTACTCTTTATAAACCGCATGACGTCACTGTTCTGGAACTGCAAGCAACTGGTTCTTGTCCCTTCTGAGTTTTATTAGCTTTAGTTATAGTAGAAAGAGTAGGTAGAAACATTTGTCTGTAAGCTGTGTGTTTAGGTAATAACTGAAAACCGAGCAGTTCCACAGAATTACATATTAGAGTTAAGGCTGATGAACAGCTTGTTGGGTTCGTTTCCTTCCTCTTCCCTGTCATATATGTCACACATTCACTCACGCATCATCTGTAGTCATTTCAGCGTAGGTCTCCCCTCTGTTGTCCCAGGTCACCAGTGTTCACATTTCCCTTGTGTGACAGTTCATATTCTACCTTCATCTTTTTAGTTGAAGCCATTTATGTTTTACTGATTTAATTTCCTGGCAGAATAACCCCAAATTTCTGTCTGTTTGCAATTTCTTGTGCTCTTTTTCCATCTTCATGTAACTAAAAAGCCAGCACTTTATGCATCATTTTGTATATGGTCTAATCAGAATGATCCATAATATAAGGCTTTTTAATTTATGTATTTATTTTTAGCTTTTGTATGCGTGTGGGGCAATGATAGATTAAGAAATAAGAATCTGTTACCCATTGTTTTCTTACATCATCTTTAGTTACTACTCTATCCTTTCCATTAAATTTTGTCTTTTAAATTCTTTTACTTAATGCTCTTAATGTTTTTTTCAAGTTTTATTTTTGGAGTGTTCATTTTTAATTTCTTCAAATCTATGTTGGCATTGTTTTTTTGTTTTGCCCAGTGTTAATACTAGTTCTCAATTTAGAACCAATTGTGTATTTTGTGAGTATGCTATTTACTCCTTTTTCTAGATCATTAGTAAATGTTTTAATTTAGAATGGACCTCAGCGCTCTTCCTGGTGACACCTTGCTAGAAATACCCACTAACTGACAAAATCTGTTTGTAGAAAATTTCGGTCCACAGGATTATGTTTATTATCTAAGCCAAAAATAAGTAATTTGGCCTGTAACATTCAGTGAGATTCAGGATCAAATAGATTTAAATTTGGCATGACTTTTTTTTTTTTTTTTTAAACATCCCTCTGCCTGTTACTCATCATTTTGTCATTTCCTAGAGGTTTCAGATGCTCTTCTCAAAATAGTCTAGATTTTTACTCAGAATTATTATCACTTAAGAGGTATTTACAAGGCATTCACTTCCTACCCTGTTTTGAAAATTGGTATTTGCCGTTTTTAAATTTTCTGATCTCTCCTCAGTTCTCCAAGATTTTTCAAAAATAATTGTAAGTGGCTCAGTAAGTACATTAGCTAGTTCCCTTAACACTTTAGTATGCATGCCATCCGGGTCTGCTGATTTTATAAATGTTTACATTTTCCAAATACCCTTTTACCTGCTTTTATAAATAGACATCTTTATAAGTCTACATCACTTCATATTTGTCCATATTATTTGATGTCAGTTTTTGTTCTTAAAAAAAAAAAGATTTATAAAAAGTGTTCATAGTCCTAGCCCATTTAAATTACCATTTCTTTTTATGCTAGTTTTTTTAGTAGCATCCTTCTAAGTAGTTTATTTTAATACTTTTAAAAATATTCCATATTTGTAAAAGTTCTCTTCTTCTGGCGTCTTTAGCTTTGCTGTCTTTAACTATGCTGCACTGACCTTTAGAGTGAAAACTAACTGTTTCCAATTTCTGGAATAAACATGTCACTTTTGGAAACTTTCTGAAGAGTTCTTGGTAAAATTCTATCGAGTATTTTATTTTCTCTTTTATAGAGTTGTGGTCATCTGTTCAGTTATATTGTTTCTGGGCTTTTCTGGTTGTGGCTTTGGAGTGGTCCTTCCACTCTATTAATACATGTGAATTTCTCATTCTTTAGCTTTTATACTATGCGTCAAGGTTCTCATTCATTCTGCTCTCTCAGGTGGCTGGCGGGGAGGGGCAGCAGACATGGCAGATGGCAGTGTGCTTCACTGATGCTTTGACTTTGCATTTGCATGATCCTTTCTCAAAATTTATTTATCTACCCATATTTTTGAAAAGATGCTTGTATTGGATGCTCTTTCAGCAACACCGTTTGCTATTTTAGGGTGGTTATATTCAAGATTAATTCTGAGTAGGTAAGTAAGAATGAAGCAAAGATTAATTTTTCATGCTTACGTATTTCGTAATAATGATGCATTTTATCACAGTAATGATAACTCAAATCAGACAAAATGTAGTAGTAGTGCTAAGGAAAACTTTTGTAATATTCCATAATATTTCTACCATGACAATGATTTAGTACTTTTATATTAGGCTCTGATTCTGTGGCCTCGTACCAGATTTGCATGAATGATTCTTATTATATCTTGGACATTAGTTTTGCATCTTCAGTCAACAATATTGGGATTGTGTAAGGCACTCTTGAATTTGGACATCATATATGAGAAACTATGTTTGCTCTTGTACTTTGTTGCCTTTTCACTTTGGAATCTGTATTTTTACAAATGCTATCATATTATTTCTGTGTATGTATTTTTCTACATTTTACTCAGGATATCTTTTGAGATTTCCAATTGGAAAATTATGAAACTTGATTTTTCAGGAGGTATTTTCTAACTAATACTTAATAGGTGAAGAAAACGAAAAAACAAAAGTTTAAAGTACATTTTAGGGTGGTCTCTTGAGTTTGTTTAACTCCCTATCCCTTGCCTTCCTTAAACATATCACATTGAACTTTTCCATACAAAAAAATGTCTCCAGTTTTCTTTTACATTAGCATAATTAGTTTGGTGTTTCTCAATGAGATCAGATGCCTTTTATAAGTAACTGGAGTGTGGGCACTTGGGTGGCTCAGTGGGTTAAAGCTTCTGCCTTTGGCTCAGGTCATGATCTCAGGGTCCTGGGATCGAGCCCCACATCAGGCTCTCTGCTAGGCAGGGAGCCTGCTTCCCCCTCTCTCTCTGCCTGCCTCTCTGCCTACTTGTGATCTCTCTATCAAATAAATACATACATACATACATACATACATCAATCAATCTATCTATCTTTAAAAAAAAAATAACTGGGTGTCAGAGTCATTATCTCCTCTTTTGATGGCTAGTAGCACAGTGATTTTTAATGCAGTCTTTTGATCTCATCATACAAATATCCCTGCTCTCTTGTGTTCCCGTTATCCATTCTTTGTCCCTGTTCTCTCCAATTCCTGGAGTCACAAATTCTTACCTCATTCTACTGTTCTTGAGTGAGCTCAGGACAGATAATACTGCTGTTCTCTGTATTCAGTAATGCATTTCCCTTCCGTCCTCATTGTGACGTGCACAAGGGAACCACTGCACGGAAAGCATGAGATTCAAAGTTTGAGAATCATGAAATCTAATAAATCAGTATTTTTTCTCAAGGATCTTTTGAAAACTAGTCCCTTCAGAGATTTGTTCTTTAAGTGATCTTCGGAGATGTTAACCAAACCTTTTTTAACTATTGCCTAACTGCTAGGCAGTGTTGAGAAGTTTAAATGCTGATTGATCTTACATAAATAGCTGGATATGGGATTGATCTTTTTGTCTCTTCTACCTGTATGATTTTACAACCTTGCCTTTCTTCTCCCCCTCCCCTTTTCCCCCCTTGGGAGAAAGCGGGGAGAGTATTGCAGATTTTTCTAATTGTTTCTTTTACTTATTTACATCAACATTAGAAGAATGACACATCTGAAAAAAATCATGTCAGTGGTCTATGCTCAGTCTTCTTTTTTAAGACCTTTAAAATTTCTTCTACTCTCCAGTTAATAAATTACTAAAAGAGGCTTCTTTTTGGAAACTTGGGATTTACTCTGATTCAGGAATCATGTTTTCGCTGTACCCATCTTTCTGTAGTTCTAAGTACAGGTAGGTCATTGCTTTGTTAAGGTTGCAGACCTCCCCTTTTTGTATGTATAAGTCATTCCATCTTCTTTTGTTTTGATTTTTTATTTCCTTTGAACATCTGTTTTCTCCTATTATCACATCATCTTTCCCCTCAGGTCCTTGCCATTCTTTAAAGTTTTCCATGCGTGATATCATTAACTTTTATGTTCTTCCGATTTGATGGCTGTGTTTTCAGTGTTGCCAAAGAGTGCCCCTTTGTACTCGGTAAAAGACAAACTCAGTGACAACTAAATTCCATCAGTCTCTCAAGGTTCCACCTCCTCCAGGAAGCTTTCACTGAATTATGGCAACATTCCATTTTTTGATCAGCATTAGTGATTAATGTCTATACTAATCATATACCTTTTTGGTGACATATAATTGTATATTGTTCTTGAATTACTTCATGGGTCTTGTTTCCTTAGTGATTCCTTAGATCTATAAGCTCTTGGGACGTAGGGACCATGTCTTACATTTCTTATGTGTATGACACCTAGCACAGTTCGGGACAAATACAGATGATAAACACTTAGTAAATAGTTGGATTGGGTTGAGGAGATTTGTCGACCTTGTTTATTCTTAACACTAGCCTATTGTACATTCATTCATTATAATTTCTAGTATCTCCATTATCTGTCCTTTAGGTTGGTTTATTTGGCATCAAGGGAGGTCTCTACTTGGGATCTAGGAATGTATGCTCTCTTGTGAACTCCAGTTCAGTTACTCCCCCTTTTTCAATAGTTTTTTATTTTCCTTTTTTCATGTTTCTTTTAATACCTTACTGCCCTTTTCATTTCACCTACCTACTAACATAGATTTCACTTCTGTCTGTTCTCCTGGATTGTGGAGACCTAATCCGTGGTCATTACAAAGCCAGGGGGTCTGGTTTATAGCAAGCCCTATGACCTATTGCAGCCTTGCCAGTGCTGACTGCCTGCTGTTTTTTGGCTTTAATACTGCTTTTGCTTGAAGGATCAGAAACTCATTCTAGTTTCTGAAATCCTTATTTTTGACTAAATATGCTAGATAATAGAATTGTAGTTCTAACATGTGGCCCCTTTGTTGATGTTTATTAAGTGTCAATTAGGTGGTTGTTTTTCCCCAGCCCACCCTACCATTTTCATCCTAACACTCTCCACATCAGTGTCTTTGTAAGACATTTTAAGTCCCTCTATATGCAGTAGTTTATTCAAGTGCTTACATTTCTGCCCTTCCAGTTGATGGTGGTAGTTGGGGGCCAAGCACCAAAGGCTATCCGAAGTGTGGAATGCTATGATTTTAAAGAAGAGCGATGGCATCAAGTCGCAGAATTACCTTCCAGGAGATGTAGGGCAGGTAAGCATGATGCATTATGGTCATTTCTCTGCTGCTGGGTCATTGGGAGCTTCACTTGCAGGCCTTATTTTATTAATTAGAAAAGTCTTTACTAGAAAAGCTTTGATTAAAATAGGTGTGTTATTAATGCCCCAAGACATTGTTGGGGATAACCACTCAGTCTTCATCTTTACGTACCTTTCTGATTCTCTAGTGGAAGGTGGCATAGCTGGCAATTTGCTGGATATTTTCCTGGTAACCTTTACTCAAATTTTGAGAAATAATTCTTTAGGTTGGGGCCCTTCGTTCTAAGAGATTCCTGACTTTGCTATAACCCACAGTTTGTTGCTTTATTCCAGGCATGCATCTTATAAACACGTGTTGAAATAGACCTTATGTAGCCAAAACTGCAAGCAGAAAGGCAATTGTAAACCCTAAGAGTTCTTCCTAGGACTCAAACTCCATAATTCATGGCTCCCTAGGCAAAATGGAAGGTAGTACTTTAACAGTATATCTTGGTGATGATTACATATCAGCATATTTACCTCATTCTTTAAGAGCTTTAATATTTGGGGTGGGTCTGGATGTAGTATAGTCTTTGCTAATTTTTGTTAAACATTAGAAGTGTTTTTAATCTTATGTTATAAACAATGCTACAGTGAATCCCTTACACATACATCATTATGCACATGTGCCAATTATTTTAGTGGGGTAAAACTGTACTACTCAGTTACTGATTCAAAGGGTATCCTAAGAGGAAACACCAATTATTCCTACTACAAATAGTAAAATATGAAGGTGCCCATTTCCCTACATTCCCAGCAACACCTTGTGATTAAATGTTTTGAGTTTTGCCACTCTGGTAGATGGAAAAATGTTATCTTACCTTGTACTTCTTTTATTATGAGGAAAGCTCAGTGTCTTTCTGAATTGTCAGTTTATGATTTTTGCCATTTTTATTATTTCATTGTTTTGACAGATAATATGGTAAGAAAAATACCATTTTTGTCTGTCATGTGGTGTGAATATTTATTTGTATTAACCTTTTCTTTTTTGATTTTACTTATGTTATTTTCACCACATAAAATTTTTGCTATCTTATGAAGTCCTGTACATCAAAGTTTGCCTTTGGATTTAATAATTTATGGTGTAGAAAAGCCTTATTCAAAACTATTTGTGTGTGTGTGTGTGTGTGTGTGTACATTTTTTTATTTAAGTTAAAAAGTAAACTTTTTATGTTGAAATAATTTTACACTTAGAGAAGAGTTGCAAAGATACTACAAAGTGTTCTGATATACTCATTCCTTAATATCTTACACAACTGTGATACAATTTTCAAAACTAAGAAATTAGCATTGGTACATTATAATTTAAACTAAACTACGGACTTCATATTTTATGAGTTTTTCATAATATCCTTATTCTATTTTAGAATCTCGTATTGCATTTGTCGTATTTTCTTAGTCTCTTCTGATCTTTGATAGCTCTGTAGTCTTTCCTTATCTTTCATGCCCTTGATTCTTTGGTTAGGTGTTCTGAAGAATATTTCTCAGTTTGATGTTTTCTCATGATTAGATGGAGGTTATCATGATTATCTCTGGTGATGTTAACCTCAGTCACTTGGTTAAGGTGGTGTCTGCTAGGTTTCTCCCCTAAAACAAAATTATATTTTTAAAATATGAATTTTTCTAGTATTTGCAGAATTTTAATTTTTATATTCATATCAGAAATGTCTAGGCTTTATTTTGTTATAAGAATTAAGAGGTGGAATTGGTTTTTTTCACAGTAGCCAGTTCAAAGATTTTTTTATTGGCTAACTCAGCTGTTCCCATTCATTTGAAATGCTGCCATTATCATATATTAAATTTCTGCATTTATTTGGTTTTATTCTGAATATTCTGTTCTGTTCCATTGACTAATCTTGTCTATTTATGCATCAAAACAGAGCGGTTATAATTACCATGCTTTATAATTTAAGATGTGATGGGACTAGTTACATGACTGGTGATAGGACTTGCATCTTCTTCAGTAGATTTTTAACATTTCCTTCATATGGTTCTGTATGTTTCTTGGCAAGGTTATTCTTAGATATTTTGTCTTTATTGTTACTCTTGGAGTCTTCCCTGGTATTTATAACTGGTTTCTTACTTTGTATCTGATTCCCAATTCAGTTTCCTTTGTATCACACCATAACTCATTAGACAGGGTCCATACCAAAGTGTATTTTTCATGTGTAAATTTTACCTTATTGTGCCCTCTTGAAAGCACAATGTGCCTGCCCACCCACTTCAGACAGAGTTGATGCCCTTTAACTGTGGAATTCAGGCCAAATTACTCAAACTTTTGGGTACTTCCCTATAACTTCAGGGAGTATCTGTTCTTTCAGTTCACCCCCTCTTCACTCAGAGTGTTTGGACTCTATTGTTTTCTGCCTTGTCACCTGAAAGACCCTAGCACTTGGTAAGCATACTATATATCTCTGAGAGATGACAGATTATTGTTTTGTTCGTAGAGAAAAGAAAATGAACATTGCAGTGGTCCAAGTTCCCACAGTGAGCATTCCCCAGTGCTCCTCATGATTCACACTGCCTGCTCTATTCACTGCTCACTGGCTGCCCAGGCCTTCCCAGGAGAAACACTACGTTTTCTTTATCCAGGGCATTCAGGAGATCCAGGGGTTACTCTTCATCACTCATTAGTTCTCTGCCTACTTAAATTGTCTGTTGCCCATAGCTCTCCTCAAACACTTGAGATTCACTGGAAAGTAGCTCAAATATTCATTTCCTCATCAAACCAGGGATTGAAAAGTCATTCCTTTCCTGAAAGAGAGCGGCCGACACAGGCAGTTTCATTTGAACTTTAGAGAGTCTTCATTTTTTGAAAGTCTTCAATTTTTTTGAAGCCATAGGAAGGACTGCACATCTGTACATATTTTGGGAGCTGAGGGATCAAGCACAGTCAGGGGTTGTGGTATATGCCTTGCCTGATGACATCATATGAAACACTGAACTGGTCAACACTTTGGACTGCTGATTCCTGGTCTCCCAGCTGGATTCAGAGAACTGGGAGGCACAGTGCCTGCCCCCAAGTTGAGCACGACAGAATTGAAGACCAATAAAACTTGGAACAGTGTATAGTGATGATAATGCAAACTGTGGAAGATTTACTAACCTTAAATGTGCTATCTAGGTGTGATTTGCTCTGGGGGGTTCAGGACCTAGAGGTAGTCCCTTCAGGCTAAAGTTCTTCGAGAGAATATGGAACTTTCACTGGGACTTGAAACTTGAAAGCAGAGTGGAGTGAGAGGGGCTGCTCAGATCAGGACAACCACAGGAAAAAGCTTAGAGAAGTGAAAAGGTGATTAAACCCAGAGGCTAGCAATTTGGCTTCTCCATCCAGGGATTCCCTAACCTTTCATTAGCCCAGGGTCAGCAAATTTCTTACAGGACCAGAGAATAAGTATTTCAGGCTTTGTGGGTTATATGGTCTCTGTCACAACTCAACTGCCACTGCAGTGCGAAAGCAGTCCTAGACACTACCTAAATGAGTGGGTGGGGCTGTGTTCTGGTGAGACTTTATTTATAGGTGCAGAAATTTGAATTTCGTGTAATTTTTTCTGTGTCACAAAATACTCTTTTTCTTTTGGTTGTTTTTCACCAATTAAAAAATGTAAAAACCATTTCTGGCTCGTAGGCTCTAAAAAAAATAATCACAACCTCTGATTTCGCTCATTAACATGATAAACCAGCAGTACGTTATGCAAATTGAGTATAAACATATAGAGTAGAAGATCCAAAGTTGAAAGCTGTGGGAGCTGTATACAGGTTTAAGTAGCTGGCAAATATTGTCTCAGTATTCAAGTCTGTAAATAAATATTTGAAAAAGCCAAGAGTAAAAATAATACCTCAGCCCTCATCATTGCATTTTTTAATAATCTTAGAAAGGAGGACAATTTAGTGGTTAGATATTCTTCCTAATGAATAGAGTTGTTTAGTCAGTGTTCTAAGAGCAGTTTATATTGTGACAACAGCTGGGGACTTACTGGAACATAGCCTTTAGATAGTGTGGTCCTCTGGTTGCGTATTCATCATTAACTGCTGGATTTCTTTTGCAGGGATGGTCTACATGGCTGGGCTCGTTTTTGCTGTTGGTGGCTTTAATGGCTCCTTGAGAGTCCGCACTGTAGATTCCTATGACCCTGTGAAAGATCAGTGGACCAGCGTTGCAAACATGCGGGACCGCAGAAGCACTTTGGGGGCTGCTGTCCTGAATGGACTGTTATATGCCGTGGGAGGCTTTGATGGCAGTACAGGTAGTTTCCTTTTGGGTCTTTTCTATGTTGCATTAGAATTAATGTAGCACTCATGTTTAGGGAATAAACCGTGGCAAAATTAGGAGACACGTGAGTGTTTTAACAGGTATTATAAAGGTTAGTTTAAAAGCTCCCATTAAGAATTCTTTTAAGGGGTGCCTGGGTCGTTCAGTTGGTTAAGCATCTGCCTTGGGCTCAGGCTATGGTCCTGGGGTCCTGGGATCGAGTCCTGCATTGGGCTCCCTGCTCAGTGTGGAGTCTGCTTCTCCCTCTCCCTCTCTCTTTCTCAAATAAATAAATCTTTTTAAAAAAGAGTTCTTTTAAATAGTGGAAGAGTACTAAGTATATAAATTTTTCTTCTTTATGTATATCATTGTCAGTCCTCTTACCATGTTTAAAAAGCTAAGAAGTGTCAGTAGGTTAGATAGGAGCCCTTGGGAAGAGAGGCTAGTCCTATGTATCATGTAATTGATGTTTACATTCCACCATTTTCCTCTTTTAATTTAGTCCAATTTAACATACCTGAAGTACTTTTCCCTAATAATATATAGAAAGGAATAATTACTTCACTTTTTGTTGTTGTTGTTAGAGGAGGAAATAAAGAGCATTGTGCTTTTTTACAGGTTTATCGTCTGTGGAAGCATATAATATAAAGTCTAATGAGTGGTTTCACGTAGCTCCAATGAACACGAGGAGGAGCAGCGTGGGCGTCGGTGTTGTCGGAGGTGGGTGCTGACAGTTGTTTCAGGTGAACCTTTCCAGGCACGTATGGCTTTTTGATCTCTATGGGTGATTCTTCCAATAATCTAAACACCAGTTTTCTAAATGGGCAAGCACATGATCATTTAAACAAGGAAAGGAAGAGCCACTGTAAAATTTTATTATTTTTAAAAAATTAGCTTGTATATATAAACTAAACTGTGGAAATTCTTGTTCTCCCGTCCTTCTTTTCTCCCTCTGTCCTCGTCTTCACCCCATTCTTCTCTCTCTGTGTGTTTGTAACCTATATAAAACTGTTAACTGATCTTAATTCAGTTGTTTAGGGAGCAAATCAGATGACATATGTGCAATATTTTATTGCTGGAGAAAGGCTGTTTCACATTTAAAAGGATGGGCTGCCACAATTATTTATTTATATCCTACCTTGTCCACCAAAAGAGCTTAAGAAAGGTTATAACTATTGTTTTTTGGTGCAATTTTTTTTTTAATCTGCTTGGGCAGATTTGTGGGTTCTCACTCCTTCCCCACTATTGGTATAATTCTTTGTACTAACTTTTTTTAAAAACAGCTTTATTGCGGTATAATTCACATACCATACAATTCACCCATTTAAAGCATACAATTCAGTGTGCACGCATCACCACAATTCACTTTAGAGCATTTTCACTCCCAATAAAGAAGTAGCCCCACTTCCCTTAGCTGTCACCCCCATCTCCCCAGACCTCAGCAGCCAGTAATCTACTTTGTCTATATATAAATTTCCTATTTTTGGACATTTCATATTAATGAAATAATACAGTATGTGCTCTTTTGTGACTGGCTTCTTTGATTTAAAATGATGTTTTTAGTGTTCATCTGTGTTGTAGCATTTACCAGTACCTCATTTCTTTTTATCACCAAATAATATTCCACTGTATACTGGTACTACTTCTTGATTTAACTTTTTTCCTATTTTACTAAGATTGCCAAGATACTTGTTTCCCATGATGTTTTTCACTTACCAAATAACGTTATCCAAAGATGCAGTGAATACACTTTTATTATTCAGATTTATTGATGAAAATGTTAAATTAATATCATCAGATATGCCCTGCAGAGAGCTTCATAATGTAGTTTGGTAACTCCTTCTTCACCATTAGGCAATATCTTTATAGTTTGTCAAAATAATAAAAGACTGCTACTGTAGAGGAAAATACTTTGTGCCTTAAAAAATAGCTTTTTATGAATTTGGCTTTCTTTGTGATTCCATGTTTAGGTTTGCTCTATGCTGTCGGGGGGTATGATGGAGCTTCACGTCAATGTCTTAGCACAGTAGAATGCTATAATGCTACCACAAACGAGTGGACCTATATAGCAGAAATGAGCACCAGACGGAGCGGAGCTGGTACGTAGGAAACTCATCTAGATTAAAGCGCAGAAATGCTGGAAAAGAATTAATAAACAAGTGAAATGATTCACTGGCTTCTCTTTATATTACCAGAAAATATATTGTATTTACTGATTTTAATGACACTGTTAAATGTCTTTTGAGTTAGGCAGGTAGGTGGATAGCTATATTTAAATATCACTTTGTAAAATTCCCAAGTGCTTCTTGTATTAAAGGCTTCTTGTATCACTTAATTATTTATATTGTTTGGCATTCTTTGAGTTTTTGTTCTTAGTTCTCACTGAACTTCATAATCAAGTCTCTTCATATCCATTTCTTACAAGTTTTGTGTTTTAATACTGGTTTGCTTTTACCGTGAAGGTTGTTTTCAGAAGGATTATGTTAAAGAACTTTCTTTTTTGTGCTTCACCTTCATATTATTTTTATTCTATTTGACATGGCTTTTTTAGAATAGTAGTTCTTATTGAGATTCTCATTTGTCAAATCAACTCATTTCCATTTCTTGTGTATTTTAATATTGACTTACTTTTACAAGTCATTTGAATAAACCCTAGTTAATGTTATAAATTTCTTGTCACTTTTACCCTACTATAGTTTGGTTCTTTGTGTTTTATAGGTGTTGGTGTGTTAAACAACTTACTGTATGCCGTTGGGGGTCATGATGGTCCTTTAGTACGAAAAAGTGTTGAAGTGTATGATCCCACCACCAATACATGGAGACAGGTTGCAGATATGAACATGTGCAGAAGAAATGCAGGTATCTGTCTAGCTTATGATTATGGAATTTATGTTGATTTGCATTCACAGTTTTACTAGTATTGCTGTATATTTTCATTCTTCTTTTACTGATTTGGATTTTCTGGTAGATTAGCTGTTAAAAACACAAACTTATGTAGTAATCCTATATAGTGAATGCCTAGCATACTGGCTACTTTTTGGTGATAATGTAGACTAAATTAGAGGAAGAGCCCTCTATAGTTGATGCTTAAATTCATTCATTCTTACCACAGATATTTTTGAGTGCATACCATGTATCATGTACTAGAGTTCCCAGTCCTAAGAGTTTAGTGTGGTTGAGTATTTATATGAGGTTAAAAGCTAATGGTTTATCTTAATCTGAAGCTT
This sequence comes from Procyon lotor, assembly GCA_028646535.1. NCBI lineage: Eukaryota > Metazoa > Chordata > Mammalia > Carnivora > Procyonidae > Procyon > Procyon lotor. Next base: position 119,270,923 of record CM053604.1, read on the forward strand.
GAAGAAGCTAACCCTAATTTAAAATAGTTCATGATTTCTAAATTGGAAAAACTAAAACATCAACAATAAGTAATTTTTTAGAAGATTTATTTATTTTAGAGAGAGAGAGACACGAGCAAGGGGAGAGGCAGAGAGGGAGAGGGAGAGAAATCCTCAAGCAGACTCCTGGCTGAGCATGGATTCTGACATAGGGTTCGATCCCAGAACCCTGGGATCATGACCTGAGCCTAAATCAGGAGTCGGACACTTAATTGACTGAGCCACCCAGGTGCCCTACAAACAGGCAAGTAATTTTTTTTTTTTAGATTTTATTTATTTATTTGACACACAGAGAGAGATCACAAGTAGGCAGAGAGGCAGGCAGAGAGAGAGGGGGAAGCAGGCTCCCCGCTGAGCAGAGAGTCCGATGTGGGGCTCGATCCCAGGACCCTGAGATCATGACCTGAACCGAAGGCAGAGGCTTTAACCAACTGAGGCACCCAGGTGCCCAATCTCTCTTTATTTTTAAAACATTTCTAATTAAGTTGATGTGACTATGAGGAGAGACTTAAGTATATGGGACTGCAAGCACCTTTCCCTTCATCCAGTCAATTGTATTTGGTGAGGTACTAAAAATCTCTTGGCTACAGATGGCTGTACCATGGTCCAGAACCATGGTAAGACCCACAAATCTGGGCCCTAAGTAGAAGAGGTGCTTGACCCCAGTATGTATTGGCTTAGAAAAGCCACAGTAATATGTGCATGTGCCTTGCTGGATTAGGAAATTTATTTATATTCTGAGCTTTCATTATTTTCTTAAACACTGGAATAGTTTGATTTTTTTCCTCTCTACCTATGTTTTATTGTTTTCAAATAAAAATTAGCTCATTTCTTCTAGCTAGAAGAATAAGGCAGTAATTTGTATATGTAGAACTATCATCTTGCTCTTGCTTTTTAAACAGTTGAACTACCTTAAAATGATAAGAGTTTGCTTCTTGTCAAGAAATTAGAATAGTAACAAAACTGAGTTCGAGTAGAGAAGATCCATTCACTTTGCACAGAAGAGACTACTGCTGGGGCACCTGGGTGGCTCAATTGTTTAAGTGTCTGCTTTTGGCACAGGTTGTGATCTCAGGGTCTTGGGATTGAGCCCCACACTGAGCCCCACATCGGGCTCCCTGTTCCCTCTGCCACTCCCCCTGCTTGTGCTCTCATTCTCTCTCAAATAAAATCTTTAAAAAAAAAAAAAGATACCATTGATAATGTACTTTTAAATGTTGTATAGAGATGTAACATAACATCACTTTGTTATGTTAAAAATCTACAAACATCTGTTAATTATGTTAGCAAAACCATCTACAAAACTACAGAAGCCAGTGTGTGGGCAACATCCTTCTGGACATTGTGATGCTCTCTGGTACCAGTTAGTTCTGAACCTTGTTTAAAATTATTAAAAATATGCTTTTAAAGTATATATTAAAATAAAGAGCTTTTACAAGTTTACTTTTTAACTCAATTTTCTTTCTAAAAATTTATACTTAAAAAACAGTTGTATAAGTATGCAAAAAAGTATGCAAGAGGGACTCTCGTTCATTGCAAGATTACTGATAAGAGCAAAAAAACTGAAAAGAACTTGGTATCTATCAGCAAAAGACAATCACATTATGGTATTAGAAATGGAATATTATGCTGTCATTAAACATTATGTAGATCTATATTTATTAACTTAGGGAAATGTCCAAAGTATGTTATTTGGGAGTGGGTGAGTAATAGTGTGTGTAGTATAAGCAACTTTAAGGTTAAAGAAAGAAGTATCTGAGTACATATGCATAGATGAAAGTCAGCAAGAGTAGCGATCAGCATTTCAGTGGTCATGATTCTAATTAGTACAGAATTAGAGGTGATCCTTTTTTATATATACTTTTCTAGATATTTTATATTTTTGCAAAAAAATGAATTATTCTAGTAATAATGAGATAATGCTTTTCTCTCCTTTTATAGAAGATAAAATAATCATTATCATTTTTGAATTCAGAATCATTTTTATCTTCTACCAATATATATTTTTTCTTTAGGATTGCCTAAGAAGCTGACTTTGGGAGAGTTAACTAAACTTTCTGACCTTTAATTTTTTTTTTTTAAATAAGATTCTTTTTTTTTTTTTTTTTAAGGTTTTATTTATTTGACACACAGAGAGATCACAAGTAGGCAGAGAGGCAGGCAGAGAGAGAGGGGGAAGCAGGCTCCCCACTGAGCAGAAAGCCTGATGCGGGGCTGGATCCCAGGACCCTGAAATCCTGACCTGAGTCAAAGGTTTTAACTCACTGAGCCACCCAGGTGCCCCGACCTTTAATTTTTTTTAACAAAGTAAGAATTAAAATAGTTTTTGATCTATAAAGTAAGGTTATTATGAAGATTAATTGAAACAGTGCTCATATAAAAAAACTACTGCATAAATAGAATGAGTAGGAGCTCAGAAGTAGTGTTAGACTGCGGATACAAAGGGAATCATTTTCATGTTCACCATCTTTTCTTCTTGCCCCTTTTCAAGGAAGTAAGTGTTTCTGGATCACCTTAACCAAATACATAAAGGAATATTTATATTTACCCAAATTTCTAAAATAATTGTTTTCTCTCTGCATAATTTTTTTTAAAGGAGTTTGTGCAGTTAATGGTCTGTTATATGTAGTTGGCGGGGATGATGGTTCCTGTAACTTGGCATCTGTAGAATATTATAATCCAACGACTGATAAATGGACAGTTGTGTCATCTTGTATGAGCACAGGGAGAAGTTACGCAGGTAATAACTGTCTAATTTTCTTACAGTCTTCTAGTAGATGGAAAAATGTCATCATGATTTTTATATTAAGAATATTCTAAGAAGAATTTTCTCAAAGTATATTTCTTATTCTCAAAATAATTAATATTGGATGTATATATTCTAAAATAAAGCACTGGTATTGTTTTGTCATTCTATAGTCATTTGAATTCAAAATCCCAAACCTTTCTAGTGCAGAATCCTAAAATAAAACTTAATATGGCTAAAATCTGTATGCAGTAGAGTGGAGTTGACTATGTGGCAAGGCTTTCATTACTCAGATAGCCAAGAAATATGACCACCACAACATCTCCCCTGTCAGGGTGCCATGTGATAGTACTATAGTGAGACTGTGGAGTAATTTTTCTTACTTAAGCATAGCACTGGGTGAATTATAAAATACCTTTTTTGGTCCATTCTCTTAGTAAAAGAAATAATAATCTTTAATGACTATAATGATGAGTCTTTAAAGCTGTGTGTTACATATTGTTCTGATGATAGATACGTATGTATATTGCCTTAAATCCTAATATTCATTCTAATATTTACCCAGGAGTAGAGAGAAAAGAGTTTATACTAATTAGCCATCACTGTTGTTTATGTACCATCCAAAATACCACCTAATAGAAGAACTATATACAGTAGGCTCTCAGAATAACATGGCTCAAAATTAAGTGAAATTTTTAACAACTTTTTATTGAGATATAACTGACAGAATAAATAGTGTATATTTAAAGTGTAAAATTTTATTAGTTTTGACATATGTATATATCCATGAACCCATCATCACAATCAAGATAATGACAATATCTGTCACCCCCAAAAGTTTCTTGTGTCCCTGTATTAGGTGGATTTTGATATTTTTCTAAGAAAAATTAGTTTCCCTTAATTATAACCATAAAGAGCAAAAGAGCAGTTCTGGATTAAGTAGTCTGATGTAGTTCTGGTCCATAACCGAATAGAGATTTCACTGTCATTTAGATTAAATGATAGGAAAGAGATCTTGAAACACCGTGATTCGTTCAGTCCCTATTGTTTCAGTAATAAAGATTTCACTCTTTTCTCAGAGCTACAGAATGCTGTGACTTCTGTTTTATTTCTTTCTTTGCTCAGGAGTCACAGTTATTGATAAACCATTATGAGCCGGAAGGACATTTTTGGCGTATTTACACATGAGAAGCAGGCTTCACCGAGTATTTCTGAAGCGACTCAGAGTCTAGCACTTCTCCACTTGTGGCTGCTCTTTAAGTCTCAGCAGAAGATCAGATCGGCTGCCTTAATAGGCCTCAGATACTGAAGATTATTTTTGGTAGAAGCACTGCATAGGGTTTTTCTGCAACGAGCAGCAGCTGACTGAATTTTAATAAGAAACCAGGACTACAGTACTTATTCTGTAGTCTTTAGACAACAGTTGCTTTCTTAAAGACTAGTTCTTACCAACCTCGAATGACTATGGATTATTTTGTGAAGGACGATAAAGTAATATGTGTTCTTGTAAAATTAAATTTTATCTTTATTCCTTCTCTTGAAAATCTGTATACACAGGAACTGAAAATCTTTGAACAGGTATTAAAATCTGTGTAAGTATACAAACTAGCTGAGGGATAAAACTGTTTGCTTTTATAAAATATCTTTGATTACATGAGTATAATAAATTGTGTGCATATAAATGTGCATTTATATGAGTTTAACTCATATGTGTGTCTATATGCTTTCCTTTAACTATGTTTGAAAAGATGTTTGAAACTTGATTATACTATTTATAATTGGCACAGTACTTTGAATTATGCCAGTACTACATTGTAAAACAGAGTTGTATTTTTTGATATTTAACAATGCTTAACACTTTAAAATGCCACTTCAGAGGAATGAACATGGTGTAACACACTTGAATATGTGTGATGCCAAACTTTTTTAAATAAAATATAAATTATGCTTATTTATTATTTCTTTAGTTTAATCTTGGTCATGTTTTGGTGTGTATTTTTAATTTTTTTCTTAAAGTAACACTTTGGCATGAACATTACTGCAGGTTTTTGATGAATATAATGAATGTATGGAATTCAACTGAATTTGCATGGTCTTAAGAATTTTTTCTGTGTGTATAAATTTAGCTGCTATTAACAGAAGAGAGAACTTTCTGTGAGTAGCCATGTGTGTTGATCAAATAGTTTTTCTGAGATCTTCAATTAATCTCACTTTAAAATGACCAAAACATGTCTTTCTTGAATATCTTTGAATAAAAGTTTGTATATTATTTGTTTCACACTGTCCTTGATTTTTATCTATTTAGTTTCATATTAAGAAAGTTGCCTGTTTTGTTTTCCTGTTCTTTTTTAAAATTTGCATTTTCTAACTTCACAAATCAGCATTCTTAACTTGTTGCCAAAGGAACCTTAAAGTCAGGTCTGTTATCAGTAACTGAAGTCATTGAAAATTGTGATCCAAGAAAAAGTTTTATCAGCCATCAGGGAAAAGTCACCCAAGTATTGGCGAAATTTCAAGTTTTTATATTCCTCTGTCTCTGTTATGAGCACAAGATGACAATAAAATAGCAAAGGACCAAAAAGTAAGTCAAAGAAAAAATACCTACTCTAGAGCAACTGAGAATTAAATTGTGGTTTTGACACTAAATCAAAGGAATTGAAGGAATGGGAGTGGAGGAGCTGGATGGACAGCTTAGGTTGTGGAGCCCTGAGAGGGCGCAGATGGGAGGGGAGGGGAATGAGAAGGAGAAAGTGTGAAGGGATATGGTGGCTATGCCTCAGATGAGAATTTAAAAGGTAAGCATGAACAGAAGTTGAGCCAGAACAATCGATAATCAAGAGCAAGAATTATACCTATGATAAAATTCCCATTTAGTTTAACACAGAGTACTAAAATTTAAACATAGAACCGTATTTAATACTTATTTGAACTTTTAATTATAAATGGAGATAAAAGGAATTTAATCAGAAAAAGAAAAAGCCTCTGCTTACCTTACGAAAGAATGAATTTCTGCATTAGTGTGGCTCCAAGCACATCCACTGTCAACAAACATATTGAAGATCTAATGAACTTGGAGCACTATTAGTGTTTTCGGCAGCCTCAAGGAAAATGTGTATCATTATCTTTCCTGGTCACTTCCAAACACTAATATTCCATGAAATTTTTGTGAATTATCAATTAAAGATTAATTTAAAAAATAAGCTTTTCTTGAAATGTAATCTATTAAAGTAACAAAGTCTTAGATACTTAGCATGTCAAGTATCTCTTTGCTTTTACTTCCTTCGAAGTTTTAATGGCTAGACTATAGTTTGCCAAGGTTTGTCAGTAGGTAGATTCATAACTATGTCTTCAGAGGCTTTGGATATACCCCGCTCCCCCAAACCCCTCTGTCTTTGCAGTTTGGAATGTCCCCCTTTTTAAAAAGGCATATAAAAGCATTCCTGGCTTATTCTATTATTGTGAAAGAAAAAGAGATCACAAGTTAAGGTAGAGAGGTGTTTCAGAAATCCTGCCAAGAAAACAGCACCAGGTTTGAGCAGAGTTCAAGCCTAGATTTGGGTACCTGCATTGTGAAGCAATTCTGCTGCCTGCTTTGCTTGGATCTGTGCCTTGCTGGCCAAAAGTACTGGTGGCTACGGTTAAGGTGGATGATGTGTATAGTGCTAGAAGACTTTGACTTCCCTTCCTTTCCCTTGTGCACTCTAGCATAGGATTCCCAGTTTTTATTTTCCTCTCTTATAGCATGAGGACCTGGGTATTTATAATTTTTGCAGCTGATGAGTTATGAAATTTCACCTTTAATAGCTATAAGGACAGCATATTACACAGTGATGTGCTAAACAAGCTTGCCTTTTGTTTCAGTTTGGTCTGAGCAAATGGCCTCCTACTGACTTGTATGACAGCCAGTGCCTTATTTTGGAGAGGAGGTTACATGGGAGACTGGAATCACACTTCGAATCAAGACTGAGATTCCAACCTGGCTTCATGACTCCAAGGAAAAAAGCAGTGTGTGTATTGGAAAATCCATGGGCATAAGAATTAGAAGGCTCTGAATTTGCATCCCACCTCTATTAGGGGCTAGCTGTGACTTTAAATATGTTACGTAACCTCTGCCCTTTATCTTCTTGCTCTAAAATGGCAACAGTAGTGTCTGTGTCACAAGGTTATTGTGGAATTTGAAAGGAATGATTCATGTGAATATGCCTGGAATACAGAGGACCCTCAATAAATTACCACTTTTGTTAACATTCTCTGAACCTCCCATTTCTTTATTGTAGGGAAATCAGTGAGTTGAGCTGCCCTATCTATATTTCCTTTCAGCTCTAAATGTCCAAAATTTAAAAGAATAATTTGATCCCTCCTATACATACACCTGTTCTGATTTAGGTGCATACTTCCTGTATTCCAGGTACTATGCACATGGCCTTACATTCATATTATTTACCATCATAACAAACTCTTTCACAGAGGTATGAGATAAAACTTTGAGAAGTTAGCTCACTGGTAATGGACAAAGCCTGGTAAATCTGACCCATAGTGCCTGTTCTTAACACTACTGGAGAAAGAACAGCAGGTGTGGGCAGATGGAAGAGCAGAGGGCAGATGCAGTCACACCCACAACCTCAGCCAATAAGAGGGGGAACTCTGGAGCTGGTGAGGGGCTGGGCCATTGTACTCCTACCAGTCGCTGGACTCAGGCTGCCCCCTGGAAAGGGGGTGTGCCAGTGGGGAGAGGTGGCTCTTTTCCCAACACTCAGTAGTCGAGGGCTTGCTTCAGTCCTGAAGAAGGGAACCTGAGTGATGCACCACAGCATCCACTCCAGGACACCATTCACCTTCCTTCACAGGCCTCCTAAAGATAGGACTCTGACCACCCAGAGGACACCCATTTCTTTTCATTTGATTTGACCTCACTGTCATACTTTACAGAGGTCTCTTTGTCAGACATGGGACAGACGGGAGAGTAGAGGACACCGAGCCTAATGAGAGGCATCCCTCAAGAAGGAACTTCCACAAGCAGATGATGCCTGAACTGATAGGTGATGGGTAGGGGAGGAGAGGGCTGATGATTTCGGGCAGAAAAAAACAGTTTGAGCATAGCCCTGAGAGAAATAACAGCATCATGTTCTCCCGAAAGGACTTAAGAGACTTTCGACAAGGCCAAATGGTGCCTTTGTGAGAACTTTTAGGAGACACTCTTAGGTTTAAATTCGTGTATTATTACACCATCTGTACAGGCTACCCTTATTCCCTTGTACACAAGTATTTTAGTGTTGAGAGACGGCTGAGATAAGACCAGGGCAGTAGACAAGTTGCAAGTGTGTCAAATCCTCTGTGGCCCCCCCTCCCCGGTCTTCTGGAGCCCCCTGTCCCCCTGTTCCCCTGGCGGTTACACCACCTGGGCGGTCGCACAGCCCACGCACTACTGGTCAGGTCAAGGCCTTAACCCCAGTCCGGGGAGCAGCCATCCGCCATCTGTTATGCCAAATCATTTTCTAAACTTTTCCTAGCTTCGGGTTTTCTCATCAGCAAAATGAGGACAGTGATAGCTAACTCTCTAGATGATCGCAGAAGACACACTGCATTGGAAATTCTCCATCTTCCATATATATAGGGGCTTATTAAAGGGTCCTGGGGCCGGGGAAACAAGGAAAGAGAATGGTCTAAATCCAAGGTACACTAGAGAAAAGGCGGAGCTATCTGTGAAACACAAAACAGTCAAAACTGCACTTATACCATTCTCTTCTCAGGTTCTGGCGAAGCGACTGCTACACAAATCACAACTTAAAGTCGCGGGGAGGATGGCCTGGTACCCTCTTAACCCCGAAAGCGCGGGCTCAGCAGGAACTAGAAGGAACCCCGGTTGCCAAGGCAACTCCCTGCGGCGGCCCCCACGTAGTGGCGGTCCGTGTCCGCCTCCTCACGCCGTCACGCGTCCTCGCGCTTCCCCGCCTCCAGGCGCGCTGCGGCGCTGGCTACTGGCTAGACGTCTCGGTCTCACTATCCTCACTCCATCCGCGGAGCCAATGGCTGGGATCGCCAGGGGTTCGTTCACTCGAGTCACACGACGCCAGCAAACTCAAGGACCAATCACAGCGCTGAGAAGGCGGGTTGGGAGCCCTCACAAGCCAATAACGGCAAAGGAAGCCGGCCTTGCGCTCTTGGCTCCACCCCCGACGCGGGGAGGCAGGTTCCAAGGCTGCTGCACCTGGCGGAGCCTGGGTGGCTGTGGCCCGCAGTTCCCGCGCGGTCGTTCAGGTGAGGGGGCTGGAAGAGAGGCCGGGTAGGTCAGGAAGAGGGAACGGCTGCCTCCGGACAGCTGCTCCGTGGTGTGGAGGGGAGCGGGGTCCGGCGTGGATGCGCGCTCGGGACGCCAGTGTCGCGTGTGAGGACAGCAGGCAGGGGGAACAGGTGAAAGCCCTGCGAATTCTTAAATGATGGGATTGGGCTGGGCCATGTTTCTTGCCCTTTAAGAGTTTTGTAGTCCTCGATGACAGGAGATATTAGGAGATAGTTAACAGCCCGGGGTGAAAGAGTGATGACAAAGTTTTACAAAAACGGAAGCAGTACCGGGGGGATAAGATCTATTGTGTTTGTGCAGTGGGGTGGTGTGGTTGGGAAGGGCGTCTGAGAGGTGGTTACTGAAGGGTGAATAGGAGTTGGATAGGGTGGCAATACCGGCAAGGGAATGCTGTGTCCGTTACACGTGAAATATAAGAGTATGGGGAGATGGGAGATAAGAGAGATGAAAGGTAGAGAAAGGCCTAGCAGGGCCTGTTTTGCATCGCTGGGGGCCTTGGTCTTTGTCTTGAAGGGAGGCACTCCATTGAAATTTGTGTAAAGAAGGGTGTTAACTCACCTATGTAGATAATATGCTGGCGTTGATTGTATCGTTTCAGGAGGGCAATAGTAGCGATTGGGCAACTCCAGCAAATGCGGGAATTTTGCAGTCCTCAAGCTCAACTTAGGTACAGGGCCAAAGGACAGACACAGGCTGACCGTCTTAGGACCCCTAAACTTCAGGGTTTCACAGAGAATTCACAGATAACTGATTTTTTTTCTGAGGAGAGTAGGCTTTCCGTCAAGTTGCCCAAGGACGAGGAAAAGAAAAGAAAATTCAGTTTTTATTTCTCCTCTTTAATTTTATTTCACCTCTCTTTAATTCCTAGTTTTTGCTTTTGTTCATTTGACAAATGTGTATCCACTTTACTTTCTTGTGTTGGAAGAGTAAACGCCTGACTGTTCATTAAACCAAGTATCTCTAAATTGAGCAAGAGTTTGAAGGCTTAACTTAGGCAGCAGAGACAGGAGAGACTCAGAACATTCTTTCGGAAATGACTAAATAGGTGATGGTGCAATTCACCAAATTAGAGGTTAAAGAAGGTAGAATATTTGGGCAGGGTTGCAGGGAGTAGTTGGCTGAACTTTTGGACACGTTGAGTTTGATGGGCTTCTGAACTGTCTGATTGGAGATGGCCAGTAGAGTTTTAGATAATCAGAACCTGGAATTTAGGAGAGAGGGCTAGGGATAGAAAAGTTGTGAATGTCAGTGTATTTTTAAAACAGGAAAGAGTTGCCATCACTTTATGTACTCTGAAATAGTAAGAAAGGAGTAAGGAAAGCATTCTTGGGAAACTAGCCTCATTTTTCAAGTCTTCCTTTCTCAAAAGCAGTAGCACAAACATACAAAATCAGAAAGTGCTGTCCTCTTTCTTGTTTCCTGGTTGAGTATTTGGATGTGATGTGCCCTCTACTCAAAACATTCCCTGTTCCTTCCACCCACCCTACTTTACTCTCTTTTAATCAGGTCACCTCCCTCTTATGCTCTAGGTTTCTTGCCTTAACTCTTTCCTGGTCCTCTGTGTTCTGGCACTCTATATTTCCAACCCGGTTTTATTCTTATCACTTAATTTGATGATAGTCTGGTGGTTGCTTTGTATTCCTCATTAGAGTTTGTATTTTGAAATCAGGGGTAAGGACAGCAGCTAGCAAAGTAGCTGCACATAGTAGCACAAATTAAATCACAGTGAATACATGTGAATCCCAAGAACCAAGGAAGGAGAGTATTTTAATGAGAGAAGGATCAGAGCTTCAGGTTGGTCAAATAAAATAAACAAAAAAGAATGTTGGATTTGGCAGCTAGGAGATCCTTAGTGATTGTATTAGTAAGAGTAAATTCAGTGCAGAGATGAGAATGGAAAGCAGATTGTAATAGCTGGAGAGTCCATGGGAAATGTGAAAATGAAGACAGTGTGTATAGAATTATCTTTAAGGAGCTTTGGGAAACCTGTAGGAATTATTCCCTTCTTACTATAATGTTTCTTGTGTGCTTTTTTATTTCGGATTACAGTAGAGCATAAGGGATGAGTGCATAGGCTCCCCCACTTAGTATTTTTGTAACCTGGGTTATAAAAGTTGTTTACTCTTTCTAAACCTGAGTTTTTCAATTATAAAAGAGAAAACAAAATTACCTACTTCATGAAGGTGTGGTAAGGATTAAAGTCTTTAATATATAGAGAGAGCATACAGAACTCTTAAAACACAGTTCCTGGCATGTAGGAAGTGCTCAAAATTATTAACTTCTTGTAGCTACTATGTGTCGGGTCCTATGTTAAGTACTTCACATGCATTAGGTCTTGGACCCATTAGAACTATTGCTTTTCTTTTTTCAGCTTTATGAAGGTGTAATGAACAGGTAAACTTGTAAGATATTTAAATGTACGTTGTGGTGATTTAATATATACGTTGTGAAAAGGTCCCAATGATCTAGTTACTATTGTTATTCTGTACATTTTGCAGATGATAAAATTGAGGCTCAGAGAGGTTATATAACTTGTTAAAGGTCACACAGCTAGTAAGTGGTGTTGGTTCATCACCAAATTTGGGAACAACCTCATGAAAAATGAGGATTGGAATGACTGTTTTACTTTGCAAGTTAGAAGACTGAAGATATCATGGCGTGAGCAGGAGCTATATTTTGCAAGGAGTTGAAGGGGTTGTGTGGGTAAAAGCAAAGCAGGGAGAAGGCTTTTTGTTGATTCTCCCTAGAGAAAGAAGTTGGTTCAAAGAAAAGGAAGAGGGACAGTGGCTTGGGGAAGAAGGGATACAGGTTAGGAAAACTTTTCACTGGAAATGAAGACTTGAGTAAATTTTTAAACTTGAGGGGATAGACTTAGTGAAGAGGGGAAAAACGAAAGATGAGAAAGGATAAGTGACAGACAAGTTCTCAGGTAAGATAAGAGCATAAGACTAGTCACTCAGAGAGGGTGAGTGAGAAAAGAGAAATTTTGAGGGTGGGATGGCCTAGGATGTAACTGTAGCCTTCATAGTATAAGTCATTTGAGAGTGAGTAGGACAAAAAAATGACAGTGCACAGTGAATTCTGAGACCTGAAGAAGCTGGCTAAGCTTCCTAGTATCCTCCATGAGGAATGGGTCAGAGGTCAGTATGGGAAGTGAGGCATTTTAAGCACTATTAAGAGTGCTTCTGAGGCTTAAAATAATTTTGTTTTTAAGAGCACCTGGTTGGCTCAGTCAGTTAAGCGACTGCCTTCTGCTCGAGTTGTGATCCCAGGGTCCTGGATCTAGTCCCACAAGGGGCTTCATGCTGCTTCTCCCTCTCCCTCTGCCCCTGCTTACTCTCTCTTGTACACTCCCTCTCTCTAATAAATAAATAAAATCTTAAAATAATTTCATTTTTAAAGTAGTCTGTCATAATTCATAAATTAGGAACAACAGTGACCATTTTTAGGAAAGTGATGTCCTTTGTAAACTTTTTAAATTTGATAACGTATTACACTTATTTATTATGTAGATAAAGCATACTCGTGAGAAATTTGTAATTGTAAGAAGGTGTAAAATGGAAAGTAAAATTTTTCTCCTCCATAACTGAATCCCCCACCCACTGGGTCCCACTGGGTGTGCACATGTGCAAATGCATGTATCTATTACTTCTTGGATCTCTTTTCCCTAAAGTCCTCACTTTCAATTATTTCCTCAGTAGCCTTCCATACATTTTTCTCTGTGTGTGTGCTTGTCTGTGTGTGTGTCCATCTGTCCGTCTGTCCATAGGCATGAAAGTGCACAATATATAACCTTTCCACAAAAACAAGGGGGGGTACTCTTGTTATGTGCATTATTCTGCAACTTGCTATTTCACTTAACATTGTATCACGGACATCTTTCTATGTAGACTATAAAGATTTTCCTGTTCTTTTAAATGGCTATATAATTGTCTCTGGAAGGACTTAGGGTTTGTTTAAGTCCTTTCTTGTTAATGGACTTATTTCTGTTGTTTTTCTTTGTTTTTGCTGCTATAAGCAATGCTTCTTTGAGAGTGAGAAAATTGCTGCGTCAAAAGGTATATTTATTTTGAATTCTGACAGAAAATGTGAATTTTTCTTCAAAGGCCTACCAATCCCTCCATCAACAATGTATAATGGTGCTTGTTTCCCCAAATTGTTACCCTGTCTCCTGAACACTGAAACTTTTATAGACTTTTGTTTTAGGGTGTATTTCTTTACTTGAGTCAAACTGAGCTGCTTGTTTAGTGAACATTTGTATTTACTTTTCTGTGAATCCCTTGGGAATGACCTTTGTCATTTTTCTATTAGGTTTTTAGTCTTTTCCTAAAGCACGCTTTGCAGCCTTTTGTTATAAGTTTTGGAAATATTTTTCCGATTTGCCATTTGATCTTTGACTTTATTTATAATTACTTATTCCCCAATTACAAGTATTTAATTTTTATGTAGTCTTATTTGGCAGACTTTTTCTTTGTAGGGTTTTTGAGTTTTTGTGTGTGTGTGTGTTTTGTTTTTTTAGTTGTTTTTTTTTTTTAAGATTTTATTTATTTATTTGACAGAGGGAGTGAGATCACAAGTAAGCAGAGAGAGAGAGAGAGGAGGAAGCAGGCTCCCCGCTGAGCAGAGAGCCCGAGGTGGGTCTTGATCCCAGGACCCTGAGATCATGACCACAGTCGAAGGGAGAGGCTTCAACCCACTGGGCCAGGCCACCCAGGTGCCCCTGTTTTTTCAGTTTTAAGTGACACTTGAACTCCACTATTGCTGATTGAAGTACAAGTTTTTCCATGGAGACCACATTGAAAAGTCTCTTTAAAGATAGTTTGAAATTCTTTCTCCACTGTTGTTCTTTTAGATCCTGCTCTTAAAAGTTAACAGGTGGCTTTTACTTTTTATTTTTAAAAGATTTTGTTTGAGAGAGTGACATGCGCATGTGCACATAAGGGAGGGGCGGTAGCAGGAAGGGGCAGGGAGGGGTAAAGAATCTCAAGTAGACTCTGCCCTGCGGAGCAGAGGGCAGGCTAGATCTCCTGACCTTGAGATCATGGCCTTCATGGAAGCAAAGAGTCTGATGCTTAACTGACTGAGCCACCCAGGTGTCCCAACGTGTGGCTGGCTGGCTTATTTATTTATTTAAATCCAATTAATTAACATATAATGTATTCTTTGTGTCAGGGGTACAGGTCTGTGATTCATCAGTCTTATATAATACCCAGTGTTCATTACATCACATACTGTCCCCAATATCTATCACCCAGTTACCCCATTCCCCTACCCTCTCCCCTCCAGCAAACCTCAGTTTGTTTCCTAAGAGTCTCTTAAATCAGTATCTACAAATGGTCATGGTGATGATATTCATTAGACTTTTTCTTTAATCACATGTTTAGGATCTGAGAATTGGTACTTTAGTATTTGTTGTTTTTAAAATTATCAAGGATGAATTTTAAAAATTATTTTCTGGGAAAAAAATTATTTTCTGGGAATTTCATTATTTGGCTTACTTGGTTTGCTTGCTTGCTTATTATTTATTTATTTGCTTTTTCAGAATTCTAAGGCTTTCTGCAGAGATTTGAAAAATGGCAACAAATGAAAGTATCAGCATCTTTAGTTCAGCATCCTTGGCTGTGGAATATGTAGATTCACTTTTACCTGAGAACCCTCTACAAGAACCATTGAAAAATGCTTGGAACTATATGTTGGATAATTATACAAAGTTCCAGATTGCAACATGGGGATCCTTGATGGTTCATGAGGTCCTTTATTTCTTGTTCTGTTTACCTGGATTTTTGTTTCAATTTATACCTTACATGAAAAAGTATAAAATTCAAAAGGTGAGTGTGCTGGACTTGCAATGGAATGTTATCATTCCTGTTGAATATTTTAAAAGTAAATGTAACTTTGTTTTGAGAGAACCTAGATCAGGGTTGTGTAGTAGAAATAGAAGGAACATATGTAATTTTACATTTTCTCATAGGATACATAAAAAGGTATAAAGAAATAGGGAAATTAATTTTATATTTACTACAATAAATTGAAACTATTATTTCAACAAGTAATCAGAATTTAAAAGTACATAATAGGATATTTTATGTTCATATCCTCACAAAAAAATCTTTGAAATCAGATGTTTTACATTAATTTAGCACACCTAAGTTTAGACTAGCCATATTTAAAGTATTCACTAGCCACATATTTCTAGTTCCTGCCACACTGAACAGCCCTAGATCATTATTGATAATGTTTCAAGAATAATTTGTTAAATGGTACTTCTAGTATATGTGACATTTATCCAATTTGGGTTTATAATCTTTAAACTAGCCGGAAAGAGAAGTTATAGGCATTTGTAGATACTTTGCAGTTCACTCCCAACTCCTGATGTCTCCGCCACTAATGTTTAATATCGTAAGATCTTCATCAGGGCTATTAAAAGTGTTGTTTTTTTCCTTAAATATGTAACGGTGGTTCTGCAGGATTCCTGTTATCCCAAATGAGGAAGTCATGATGCTCCTAGATTCTAGATATTTGCTTCAGTGCACTAAATTCCTTGAGATTCCCACCGTGCATGACGAAGAATCAAGATAGACACGGTGCCTCCTCTCAGTTGTAGTCACTGGGAAAGTAGTGAGCGCTAGCACTGTGAGCACTAGAGCTTGACGGGGGCCCGAAACAGAATCGGGACTAGCTTAGCAGAGATGATTTATCAGCACTCGGCAAACCCATGGTAGTGTCTGGTACTTGCTGTTTACTTGTCTAAAATGTCATGCCAAACGAAAACTCAGGGGCATGTGGTCTTGGTGGAAAGTGGACATCTTGAGAGTGTTCACCTTCAGAGACTGATTTGTACTCACCAAGTACGCATCGGGGGGCAGTCATTGTGCACATTTTCTCCCATCAGTCTCAGCCCCGTTGCCTCTCCCAGGGAGTCTCACTTTACATGCTCACTCAAGTGCTGTCATCGATCCTCTCTGGGGATAGTGCACGGGGTCATGCCACTAGACTAAGCAAAAGGAAGGAAATAAAGAGGGACATGCCTAAAGGGGGATATCCTGTTACCCTAAATTAAGGACAAAAGTTCTAAAAGTTTTTTATAACAGGGCCTGCCTTGAAAGGCAGAGTTCAGCTTGGATGTCTAAGTTCTCATGTGTGTTTGGGGTGATTCTGGCTGCAGTGTGTCACCCCTGTATTTGTTTATAGGACTGATATGTGTGTGTCTGACCAGGCCACAGTATCCTTGTCCTTCTCCTCCCCACTGCCCTTGACTCACTGGACAGAAGTGGGATCTTTTCCAGAAGGAGGAAGGCCTTTTTCAGTTTTGGTTTTATGCATGATTTTAAAATAAACTGTGGCAAAAGATAGTACAAATAGTTGTTGGTTACAGGTAGTTATTTATAAACAAATTGAAAGGCTGGGTAGTATGGCTTCACATTGCCTTGTCTTTCTTTGAGTTTCACAACCGTTAAAAATCCATAGCTTGAGTTTTATTTAATATGAAAATGAATTGTGATGGTAAGTCAGTACAAGTTTTCACAAATCAAGGGGGTTTAAAGACAGGCAACAAAATTAGTAAAGTTTATCACAAGTTTATGCATTTTGAAGGAAGATACCCTGAAGCACCTGTGGGTATAAGGTGGTGATCAGGATAGCAGCTTTCAGACAGGATGGCCTACCAGACAGTTAACACGCTTTAGAAAATTGGGTGTCTTACTAGAGCTCTAGGGATTGTCTTCAAGGGAGTATATACTAAAACCATTTTTTTTTAAGATTTTATTTATTTATTTATGTATTTCTTTAGAGCACATTGAGGGGGCAGGGAAGAGGCAGAGGGAGTAGCAAGCTCACCACTGAGCCAGGAGCCCAATGTGGAGGCTCCATCCCAGGACCCTGAGATCAGGGTCTGAGTCGAAGGCAGTTGATTAACCGACTGATCCACCCACATGTCCCTAAAACCATTCTTTCTGAAGTCTATTGTCCTAGTAGTATTCCTTCATATTAAGATGCAGTTATATAGAAAGTAAAATATGATAAACCTGATATTCCACTAGGTATTAGTATTTCATTGTTCACTATCTTAAACTAATGTGTGTGCACTTAAAACAATATGACATTTTTAGTCATAATTGATTAATTTTTGTGTTAATTTCTACAGCTAAATGAGTCTCAGGTTCAAGCTAGGATATTAAAAGTCTGCTAAACATAGCTTCTAGGGAGAAATTGCCCAAGCTGGATTTATTTTGTCCCCAGTCACAGACTGGAGGTTTGGAGTAGTGCGGTCAGATAATCTCAGAGTAGAGATAGCCAATGACAAATTATCTTGTCTAATCCCTTCATTTTATTATTGACGAAACTGAGTTGTGAGTATCACCAAGTCAGTTAACTAGTTAGTGAAGGCTCTGAGATTGGAGACTGGCTCTCTAGACTGGTTGTCAGTTGAATGCTTTTCCTTTTTTTTTTCTGTTAGGAAAGAGAACTTAGAATTTTAAGAACAACAAGAAAAAAGAGAATTTTATTTTATTTATTAATTTTTTAAAAGATTTTATTTATTTATTTGACAGAGAGAGAGATCACAAGTAGGCAGAGAGGCAGGCAGAGGGAGAGGGAGAAGCAGACTCCCTTCTGAGCAGAGAGCCCAATGCGGGGCTTGATCCCAGGACCCTGAGATCATGACCTGAGCTGGAGGCAGAGGCTTTATCCATCAATACTGAGCCACCCAGGTGCACCGAAAAAAGAGAATTTTAAGTCCAAAACTGGAGACCTAGCTTTTAGTTAGTCCCAGTTCTAATCACTGCCTGTGTGATCCTGGGCAAGGTAGTTGACCTCTTTGGGCTTCTGCTAGTGAGCAGTAGTTTCTATACTTGGGATATTATGGTTTAGTTAAAAAAATGTCACTGGCAGATGTCTAAATGTTTAAGTAAGGACATTTAAAACAGAGCAGTACTATTATTTATTATCACCATCTTTTTGTAAAACCAAAAATACTTTTTCTTATCTAACTGCCGCCATTTAAAGATTTTCTTATTTACTTGGTGGGAGAGAGAGAGAGAGAGGAGAGAGAGAGAGAGAGAGAGAAAGCGTGCGAGCACGCGCTCGTGTGCACACACCTCACACAGCACAGGAGTGGGGAAGGGCAGAAGGAGAGGGAGAAGCAGATTCCCCCCTAAGCAGGGAACCAATCCCAGGAGGATCATGACCTGAACCCAAGGCAGATGCTTAACTAACCGAGCCACTCAGGCACCCCTAACTGCAGCTGTTTAGATTGAATAAATTTAGTTTTTTTACATGGCTTGCTAAGCGAGTCAATATTCAGATGAGGTTTTTTGGACATTTACTTCATTGATCTTACTTTTCTTGTGTTGGCTTTCATCTCTGAACACTGTTATATGTGGACAGTAGCTCTCCATTCTTTGGGAACCACTGGACCCATTTGTGAAGTTTTTCTAGCTCAGAGAGTTTACCATTATGTCATCAAATGGGAACAAAAATATGCTGATTCCTGGGAACGAGCAGTGCTGAATGGCTGGCAGCGTGGATTTCCCTTTGTAGTAAAGGCTTCCAGTGCGGCCTGCAGGACTGCCACAACACTTGGGAGAACCCACCTGTGATCTGTGTGTCACACATTTCTGCTCTGAGATTCCTGGGTGACAGAAGGGAAGGATGGGGCCGCAGAGACGGGCAGTTACTGGCTGGATCCGTAGTTACGCCTGGATTTGTCTATATACAGTTTCATCACCTATTTAAACTGGTGATCACAGGTTTTTTTTTTGTTTTTTTTTTAAAGATTTTATTTATTTGACAGAGAGAGATCACAAGTAGGCAGAGGGGCAGGCAGAGAGAGGGGGAAGCAGGCTCCCCACTGAGCAGAGAGCCCGACGCGGGGCTCGATCCCAGGACCCTGAGATCATGACCTGAGCCGAAGGCAGAGGCTTTAACCCACTGAGCCACCCAGGCACCCCTCAACTAGTGATTGCAGTTGTGAAGAATTTAGAAGGGGAGTTGGCTGTGATTCCTGGGCCTCAGTTACTGTCACACAGTCACTTTGATACAGAATTCACATCATGAGATTAATTAAATGATGTAGAATTAAGGTCACCTAGAAACATTACAGAAACAACTAGGAATTCACTCTAAGTTTCAAGTCAAGCTACTGACACAGAGGCTAATGCTAAATATTGTGATTTTTCTCCATAGGATAAACCGGAAACATGGGAAAACCAGTGGAAATGTTTTAAAGTACTTCTCTTTAATCACTTCTGTATCCAGCTTCCTTTGATCTGTGGAACTTATTATTTTACGGAGTATTTTAATATACCTTATGATTGGGAAAGAATGCCAAGATGGTATGTAGATAAAGATTTGGTTTTGATACTCAAGCATGGTTTGTCATCCTGTTAAAATAATCCTTCATGTTTATCTTTCTGCATTTGTTTGTTCTAAACTTTAGAAGTAAATAAAATGTCAAAAAGTAAGCCATAATAGAAACTTCTCATTTTTCTTTCTGTGTTTTAATGTAATATTTTATTAGAAAGCTATTTTAATTAATTAATTAATTAATTATGGAAAGTGATTTCTTACATCAGAAGTTTTGGCAGCATCCTTTATATGATTTTATACAGGTACACCCACTTATACCAAGAAATACTATATTACATTTTAAGTCTGAAATGAAGAAAAAGAAAAGAGAGTAATTGTGAGGTTTATAAAAGTTGTGTCCATATAGACACAAATATGTATTACCTGAGCACTAGTAGTTGTGTTCAAATAATATTTGTATTCAACTATCTGCTCTTGACATAACCTGCATACAGAAATACCAATTGTATGTATGTATATATTATATGTATATGTATGCTTTTTCTTTGTAATATATATAAAGAATTTTTGTGGATATGTTTATTTGTATATAAAATATATTTTGCCCGTTAAACTTATATCCTTCTTTTTGGTGGAAAAAAGTGATGATTTTACTATTGATAATCTCAGTTCAAGTCCCTCATCAATATCACTCTTTTCCTAGAAGTTTTGGATTTTGTTTCTTAACTTTGATTTTATACATGTGAAATTTTTTTTCAGTTCTTTTTTTTTTTTAAAGTAGGCTCCAAGCCCAACATTCAGCTTGAACACATGACCCTTAAGTCGAGAGTTGCGTGTCTACCTACTAAGCCAGCCAGGTGCCCCTGTGCATGTGAATTTTTAGAAAATGAACTAGAATTAGAAAAGTGGTCTGCCTTGGGTGCTATTATAAAGCCACTTTGTACGTAGCAGTTCTGGGAGTTTGCTGACTGTGTATCCAGGTCGGTCAAGCTGGTTAGTGGGTATTTGATTTCATGTAATTCCTTAAACAGTGATCCCAAGTAAAAGCTTAGATTGTTTAAGTAGAAGTTATTTTATACTCATTACAGTATTTTCATCCTAAAGGTACCTGCTTTTGGTAAGATGCTTTGGCTGTGCAGTGATTGAGGATACCTGGCACTATTTCCTGCATAGGCTCTTGCATCACAAAAGAATATATAAATATATTCATAAAGTTCATCATGAGTTTCAGGTATTTTAGAATTATCTTTTATACATTTTTTTCTATTAGAGGCAAAATGCTTTTTTAAAATCTTCTGACGTTTTAAAAAAATTGTGATTATTCCTTTCTCTTTGGCATGAACATGTTAAGAATATCACACACACACACACACGGCCAGTTCTATAAATGTTCAAGGAAAGTGTTACATGAAATAGTTCAGTCTCTCATTTGGGGTCAGACCACTCCTGTCACAGTTGGTACGTGGCAGATTAATAGAGACCATAGTGATGTTAAGATCATTTAAATTGGACCCCCAAACAATGAACCGTTCATTTTAAATTTCTATAACAATTACCGACTTGTTTAATGAACACGCTTCCACATCATTCTGGCTCCCACAAAAGCCTGTTTTATCAGAACTGCTTTGATGTACCTTTATCAAACTGGTTATATCAATATTTTCCGCATTGGCCCCGATTACATGGAATGCTAAATCAAGTATCCCTTTCTTGGCAGAACAAATCCAGAAGCATAAACCAAAATTAGAATTTAAGTCAGTTATTTAATACCTTTATCTTAAACCATCAAAGGCAGTTACTAAGATTCAATTAAGGACATCCCTAGACTTTTTGATGTTTGGTAGGAACAAAAAGATGTTTTTATTGAGAATTACTGTTATCTGTTTATATATTTATGGCTAGATATATTGTCGTTACTTACGGAAACAATCTAATTTTATAAAACTGTATGCATAAATTAGAATATATGTATCTGTCATGGTTCTCCAGAGAAAATCAATAGAAGATACACACATTTATTTTAAGGAACTGGCTTATGTGATTGTGGGGCTTGGCAAGTCTGAAACGCATAGGACAGACTATAGACTGGAAATTCAAGCCAGGTGTCTTTATATTGTAGTCGTGAGAATTCTTTCTTCCTCACGAAATCTCAGTCTTTGCTTTTAAGGCCTTCAACTGGTTGGGTAAAGCCCACTTGCATTATGGAGGGTAATCCATCCCCCTTTCTCTGAGTCCAGTGATTTAAATGTTAGTCACATCTATAAAACACCTTCATAGCAATGTCCAGACTGGTGTTTGACCAAGCACACAGTTGGGTACTGTAAGCCTAGCTAAGCTGACACATAAAATTAACAGTCACAGTATATTAAGGAATTCTTATCTATTTGTATTAGGCTCCATTTGGAATGGAAGCTGAATATGCACATCCCTTGGAAACTCTGATTCTTGGAACTGGATTTTTCATTGGAATCGTGCTTTTATGTGATCACGTCATTCTCCTTTGGGCGTGGGTGACTATTCGTTTGATAGAAACAATTGATGTCCATAGGTGGGTTATGGTTTCTATTCAGGTATTAAGTATCAAAATATAAAAAAAAAAAAAAAAAAAATATAAAATGTCTTTATTTTCATGGTCATAAGATCATCTTTATTTCTAAACAGACTAATAGGACAGATTAAATTTGTAAAGGACGTCTCCTTCCTTCATTCTTTCCTTCCACTGTTATCTTCTCCCTGCTGACCTCTCAGCTTCCTGAGGAAGGGAGAGGGTGGGTGATTCAGAGCTGTACAGTTGTGGCTGTCAGATTCTAGCTTTGTTGTTGGAAATAAAGGAGGATACTCTAGAAGAGTTGCTACGTAGCAATTCTTAGGTTAACCTTCCTAGTGCTTGATACTCATTTAATTTAACTTTTCCTAAAGGACATAATACTGTTATAGGCATTAGAACCTGTGGTGAGGAAGCTCCTTTAAAACAGAAAAGAAAAATAATTCTTGAAAGTCTGTGTCTAAAGATTCATTACTATAACCCCTCATTTCATCCCCTGTTGTTTAGTAATTAAGTTCCTTAGATCTTGGAAGGTTTTTATTTTATTTTCTTAAAATGGTTTCTAGAATATGTACCATTTTTCTGTGAATTTTTGTCTTGTGTCAACCTGTCAGAAACAAAGTGACTTAGGTAAAGTGGAATGTTATTTGAATTAGTTAACAGGCATATTACTATCAATGAAAATGTCAGTTATTTGAAGTGTATTTATTTCCTTAATAATCTTTATCATTTTTATTTCAGTGGTTATGACATTCCTCTCAATCCTTTAAATCTGATCCCTTTCTATGCTGGTTCTCGGCATCATGATTTCCATCACATGAACTTCATCGGAAACTACGCTTCAACGTTTACATGGTGGGATAGAATTTTCGGAACAGACTCTCAGTTTATTGCCTACAATGAAAAGATGAAGAAGACTGAGAAAAAGACTGAATAAGTATCTTACCTAAACCTTCCTGAAGATACACACTTTTTCTGAATTGAAGCAAGTAGCTAACATTGCTTCTGCGGAGCAGAAATATGTGTCTTGGCTGCTAAGTGATACAGAGAACATTAACAACTTTTAATTATCTTCCTAGTGGGAACTTCTTCTACTTTACATAAAAGTTCTGTATGTGTAGAAATAAATAAACAAATATTTAAGTATGATTTTTCATGAGGAAGCGGTAAAGGCCATTTGCTAACCTTACAGAAAGGTTTTAAGTAATGGAAGAATTAATCTATGTCTTTCCCCCAGTAATACCATAGGCCTAAAGTTGAAATTGGTCTTTAAAATCTTTTAAATATGTAGTGGCCCTCTCAGAAACTCTTAGTAGGGTGTTGGCCTCCTATTGAACTTTAGACTTTTTTTAGAATTGCCGAAACATCCAAGTATCATGGGTTGAACCGTATCAATTGACAGTGTGAGTGAGGCCGTTCGTCACACTTGTCCTGAGCCAACCGGTTTGGAGTGATTCTCTTTCTTTGAGAAGTCCTTTGGGATTGCACTGTACTACTGGTGTCTATAAAGTCAGGCATTTCTGAATTGTTGTAAGTGGAATATTTTAGTCTAAAGGCTTTCGGGTTACTTGAATTTTTTAAAAAATTGAGCTTTATTTCTGCTATTTACCCTTCCATTTTTGTATATCAAGTTTTCATTATACTTAAAACTGTATCTTGAAGCGTGAACTGACTTGCTGTATTTGCACTTTGAACTATTGAAATAAATGTCATTTTTTGGTCTGATTATCCAGTTTCCAATTTTGAACATCAGTTGTTTTATTTTATTCTTATAAAGGGAAGTACAGAGATCATTAAATTATTAAGTTTTATAATAAAAGGAGTAATTCTACTTTTTTTTTTTTTAAGTGCTTCATTTGCTGAACTTTTTGGGCAGTTTCAACATGTGTTTATCAGGCTGTGATAGTGGGGAATTCCATTGACCTAGTCTTGAGACAGCTCTTTTCTCTTGTTAGAAGATGTATGCTTTCTGTACGGAGGGAAAAATAGAGTGAAACTTTTTAAGGCTTATTTAAATCTGGTATCTAACTCTTCCTCAAAGAGTTGATGATTCTAACTTAGTATATGATAATACCAAATTTTTATTTATAATATGGAGCCATTTTCCGGTAAGTTTCTTTCCCTTCTTTTGAAAACACATAGTGAAGATATTCAAATAAGGATTCAGAAAGTTAAACTAAGAATATTCTTCTAGACCATGTTTTCTAAATTGAACCTAGTCCATACGTCTCTTTTCCATTTTCCTTTTCTGTCCCTTTCCCTACTCTCGTGGGTGTGGGTTTAATATGTTAGCTCTACATTCTCAAACTGATTTTGGGGCTGTGCTTAAAATCTTGCTGTTCAATTATAAGATAATCTATAGAAACCTTAATCTCTACCTTTTGTTCTCTAATATTCATGGAATGCACAGATGCCTGCCTTAGTTAAAGGTGACTCCGTACTTGGGGGGAGGGTGACCTCTACCGTTAGAAATGGTACTAAACAACTTAGTATGCCTAATTCCTTCTTTTCACACTAGTTAACTCATTAAGCACTTACTGTTATACCCTGAATTCTAGAGTCTTGTTTTTTTCTAAAAAAAAAATATTTATTTATTTATTTTAGAGAGAGGGATTGCAGTCTTGCAGGGGGAGGGATCAGGAGAGGAGCAGACTCCCTGCTGAGTGTGGATCCTGATACGGGGCTCAAAATCAGGACCCTGAGATCATGACCTGAACTGAAATCAAGGGTTGGTTGCTTGACTGAGCCACCCAGACACCCCACTCCTATGAGCTTTTAATGTGTAATCTCATTTAAGTCTCTGAGGCAAATACGATTTTCTCCATTTATATGTGAGGGTTTTGTCTGAGAGGTTAAGTTACTCAAGATCACAGGACCAGCCTTTTGACATCAGAAGCCATGCTTGCAGCTACTGTGTTTGCTACGACAGAGACTTATATCTAGAAAAATCTCAGGTTTCTGAATTTTTCCCTCATTATGTACAGTCTTCTGTGTTCTAAACCAGTAGCTACACAGAAAGTAAGGTTTACTTTAGTGTTGTGTTACAAACTTTAGTACAATTTTTAATTTAATACAAATTTTAATACAATTTTTAATTTAATACAAATTGTAGTACAATTTACTGGCCCGAACTCTTAAAATTATCTGGGTTGGCTTCTATCTCTCTTCTGTTTATACTTGACCAAAATAAAACATATGAAGCCTAGAGTGCAAATGCAACACACAGCTCTGATTCTACTCTAGAAAATGCAAAATATTCTGTTGGATTATCTATTGGACTTTACTGAAGTGGAAATTGGAAAGCTTCAGGTTAATATTGTAGCTAAAATGATTAGCAGAGTATCTTAGAGTTACATCTATTATGTCACAATTAACTAGTATTTTGCTCGTGTGTATCCTGGCTAGAGATAATTAGGCCTTTAGAAAAGCCTGGGTTTGCGGTGTGTCCTGAGACCACCCCCACACCCCCACAGCTCCCAGTTCTTCTGCTCTCACAGAAAGCCTCAGGCTATGAAATCCATATTCAGGTCTCACACCCCTCAGCAGGAGAAAGACTAAGCCATTCAGAAGCGGGTGGTCAGACAGTTATGGGTTCATCTCTGAGGATTTGACTGTAATCTGTTCTTCCGAAAGATTATAATCTCTGCAAGTATTCTGAAGAGTGAAGTGCCTTTGGTCGCATGAATGGCAGGTGACTGTCCAATGCCGACATTCTTACCAAAAGTCACCGGACGGCCATGTGAAATGTCTTTAGGATGTGTACTCAGGGCTGTCGAGTTCCACGTGTCTAAAGGAAGGGGACATGGGACGCTAAAATCCAATATCTGAAACTAGATTCAACCTACTAAGAAAATCACAAAACTGGGACAGATACACGCTCACTGTGTCGGGAATGGAAAGGGCGGGTGGCAGAGAAGAAGAGCAGGGGGTAAGGAACCACGGGAGCTGCTTGCTTGTGGGAGACTGAAGCCAACACTGCAGGGACAGCAGCCGGAGAGACGAGCCACAGAAGTCATGACAGCAGCCCTCACTCCGCTCCAGGGAACCGACACACTTCCTACAGAGCCTTTTCCCCTCCTCTTCCTCAGAACCCATTCCCTCATCTATGAAATGGGGCCAATAGTAACTCATAGAGGTTTTGTGAGGATTAAGTAAGATGTTCCATGGGAATTATGTGTTGCCATATGCAATAAATGTTAGCTATTCTGTTAAAAATTCCCTATACTCCCTATTCTTAAGGACCTGGCTCAAGCCTCACCCCACCACCCGCACCTTCCTATTCCTAGAAGGTCTTATTCTGTCCAACTTGACAAAAGACGATGTCCTCC
>CM053604.1:119297686-119313955 GCA_028646535.1 Procyon lotor
ACGAGGAACTTGGGGATCACATGACCATGGGACCTTTCTTGTCTGATGGAGGCTGTTAGGGAAGGTTCTTCCCTAAGATGTGTAATCTGAGGCCTGACTGACAACAAAAGTTACCAAGAAAGGGAGTGGGGACGGAAGGGGAGGAATAATCCAAGTAAAGCGAACAACATACACGATGATCTGAGGGCCAGAGAGTGTGGAATATGCCCATGCCGAGAGAAGGATGGAAGCAATGGGGGCAATGGTGAGAGAAGATGGAGAGAATAAGGCTAGCTCATGTCAGCTTTGGAGTTTGTTTCTTTTTTTTTTTTTTTAAAGATTTTATTTATTTGACAGAGAGAAACACAGCGAGAGAGGGAACACAAGCAGAGGGAATGGTAGTGGGAGAAGCAGGCTTCCTGCAGAGCACGGAGCCCAATGCGGGGCTCGATCCCAGGACTCCGGGATCATGACCTGAGCCGAAGGCAGCCGCCCAACGAGCCACCCAGGCGCCCCTGGAGTTTGTTTCTGAGGCACTGCAGACAAGGGAGCTTGTCCTGCTCCGAGGCGTGAGCGAGAGACAAGCCAAGGTAGAAGAACAGCCAAGGGGGCTTGGGGCTTACTTGGTGTCAGAGCACCTGTGTGCGACTCATTCCCGATTGCTGTTTCCTCTCCTACACAATCCCGTCAGTTCAAGGGACCACTGGAGCCCCTTCTTTGTGATGCTGTTGTCCCGGCCCCCATTGGCTGTCCAGCCAAGCGGGGGTTAGTCACAGACATCCAGGGGTGGGTCATTGAGGCGGGGGTTGGAATACTAGCCTGCACAGGACGAGGACATAAGAAACTACTCCCCAGGAAGAGGTAAAGCTACATTAAAGGGGGGACAGTGGTTGGGCTCTTGGGGTTTCTGCAAATGTTAAATAAAATTTAAACAAAGTCAAGAAGTCAACATACGCATTTGCTGAGGCAAGGAACCAGACAGAATAAATAACACATTGAAACTTGAGAGAATCCTCCATGAAGCAATTCTGAGCAAAG
This sequence comes from Procyon lotor, assembly GCA_028646535.1. Classification (NCBI taxonomy): domain Eukaryota; kingdom Metazoa; phylum Chordata; class Mammalia; order Carnivora; family Procyonidae; genus Procyon; species Procyon lotor. Next base: position 119,298,704 of record CM053604.1, read on the forward strand.
TGGCAGCTGAACCTAATTGTTTTACCCAACTAGGAAGGCTTAATGACTCAATGTGTTTGCTAACACTTCCTGCCACAAGTGGGTTCCTAAGCAGCTGGGGTGTGGTGTGTTCTGAATCTGTGAATTAATTAGTTATTGGAATTTTTATTGTATATTGTTTTCAAAGTGTTAAAAATACTCAACAAGTCCCTTCTCAACAGGATGTGTTTTCCCCAGATTTCAATTCTGTTACATCCTAATTGAAATAAACTCTCCTATGCATGGGTGATCAGTTCTAGCCAGAGAACACATTTATCACTGGACAAGGCAGTCTTATATCCCTACACTGGAGAATGGGCTCTGAGCTCTTCTCCAGCAGGGACTGTGTATTAATTCATTTACTTCCTTCACTGACCACATCCCACCAAGTAACTACTTAGTACCTGGCATGGAGTGGGTTCTAAATAGACGTTTGTTGAGTGAATGAATTGAAATCTCATACCAGGGAAATGATGCTGTCTTTCCCCATCAGCCTGATTTCATCATTTCCTGTTTAGATAAACTTGTACTAATTATTTAAATTTTCTAAACTTTAGTCCTCTCATTTGTAAAATGTACAAGGAGGAAGGTCAAAGCCAATAATTAGTATGGTGCTTAGTTCAGAGATGTAGATATTGGGGTGCCTGGGTGGTTCAGGGGGTTAAGCATATGCCTTCGACTCAGGTAATGATCCCAGAGTCCTGGGATGGAGCCCCGAATCGGGCTTCCTGCTCAGCAGGCAGTCTGCTTTCCCTCTTCCTCTGCCCCTCCCCCTGCTTATACTCACTCTTTCCTCCTCCCCTTAAATAAACAAACAAACAAATAAATAAATAAATATCCCCAATACACTTAATATTCTTCTTTTAGAGGTAGATTGGTTATTTCCTTAAAATATTTAAAATTTAAAAGGCATAAAGTTCTTGTGTACATATATCTCATTGTTTTCAACAACTATTTATTAAATCTCTTTCGTAGGTTAGACTCTGGCTGTAGGAACCTACACTCAGGTGCTCATCCTTTATAGGGGAAAAAAAGCAAAATAAGTAAAGAAACAGAATTTTTGTGACAAGTGTGTTGAAGGAAATGGACAAGAAGATATGATGGATGGTACCTGGGAGCCCCACTACACATAGAGATTCCAAGAGAGTGGCTCTCAAGGAGATGGGTGAGGTAGGCCAGAGACAGATTCGTGGACTGTGAACGTCACAGTAAGAAGTTGAGAATTTATTCCAAGTACACTGGAAAGCTTCTGGGATGTTTTAGCAGGAGAGTGATACAATCTGATTTACATTTTGAAAATGGACCCAATGTGAACAGCAAGTTCAGGGTGGGCAGGTACAGAAGTAGGGAAATCAGTTAGGAGGCAATCACGAAGGTTGATGTGAGAAAAGTAGTGGCTGAGGTTAGGGTAGTGGCAGTGGTCATGGCAAGAAGGGCTGGATGCCATATATCTATATAGATGATATATCTGTACATATATACATATGTATTATATATATGTATATCATATATACATATGTATCTATATATATGTGATGGAATTGTTGGAAATTGCTGATGTGGAGCATGAGGAAAAAGGGAAGATTGAGGCTGTCAACTGGAATTTTATTGGTCAAACAGAATATGAGGTCATTTCTTTTTTTTAAATAAAGATTTATTTATTGATTTGAGAGAAAGAGTGAGAGTGTGAGCGGGGCAGAGGGAGAGAAAGACTCACAGGCAGACTCCATGCTCAATGTGGAGCCTGATGTGGGGCTGGATCTCACAACCCTGAGATCACAACCTGGGCCAAAACCAAGAATTGGATACCTAACTGACTGTGTCAACCAGGCACCCTGAAAATGAGGCCATTTCTGAGATGAAATACACTGGGAGAAACACAGGGTTGTTTTTTTGGGTGTGTGTGTGTGTGTGTGTGTGTGTGTGTGAAGGGAAGTGGGGACCATACTTTGACAAGAGTATTGAAGATCCAAGTAGATATGATCATTGATCATAAAGAAAGATTCGTGTACTGCCGTGTGCATCTGTGTAATGTTTACAGTTACCACTGTAGGTTCCTGAGCAACTTAACTTGATCCAGAATTAAAGACATTATTTATTTAAAAGATTTATTAGTTTTTAAGATATAAAAAATTTAAGATATAAAAATGTATAAGATGGTTGACATCTTATAGCTAAAGAGAAAACCAATCACCCTTTGTGCCCTTTGTCTCCTAAGAGCATTGCACTTGATTTTTATTTTGGTGATTTCATTCCCAAACATATAAGAGAAAATGCACTTTTGATTTTTTCCTATGTATTATATTACTGGAAAAATTAGGGGCTAAAAAGTAACACCTTCCCTTAGCTACTAGGGCCTAGTGTAACATTTTATAAATGAGTTACTGTATTATCTTTTTGGTATTTTTTTTAAAGATTTAATTCATTTATTTGACAGAGAGAGAGAGAGAGACAGAGTATGAGCAGGGAGGAGGGGGAAAGGGAGAAGTAGGATAACCGCTGAGGTGGGAGCCTGATGCGGGGCTTGATCCCAGGACCCTGGGACCATGACCTGAGCTGAAGGCAGATGCATAACCGACTAAGTCACCCAGGCACCCCATGGTATCTTTTATTTACATAGCAGAGTATATCATTTTATTTTTTATTTTTTTTTTAAGATTTTATTTATTTGACAGAGAGAAACACACCAAGAGAGGGAACACAAGCAGAGGGAATGATAGCGGGAGAAGCAGGCTTCCTGCCGAGCAAGGAGCCCGATGTGGGGCTCCATCCCAGGACTCTGGGATCATGACCTGGGCCGAAGGCAGAGTATATCATTTTAATTTTGTCCGAGGAACACCACATTTCATAGTTGTTAAAGACACAAATAATAATTTTTTCATAGACAGGAGGAAAACATAGAAATTCAATTCATTCTTTGCTCTTAGTAACATGCTGAGACTTAAGACTTATAGTACATTTTCCTAAAGGAAAATCAGCTCAGGTCCAAAAAATTAAATGAAGGGATAATTTTAAAATAGATCTTTGAGTTAACAATATTTCTCTTTGATCTGGTGTTTCCCTGCTTTTGAATTTTCCTCTATGAATTCAAGTTGCTTCTCCGTAAAATGTGGATAATAAAATGAGGTATTGTGAGAATCAAGTTGAAAAATGCAGGAGAAACACTTTGTAATCACCGAAATGCTTATAAATATTATGCTTTTTGTTTTTGTTATGCTACTGTGTGTCTTGCGTAAGATATGGAGATTCCTCAATTTCATTTAGGTTAATCATCCATTAAGAAGATAAATTTCCCACACTTTTCATACTAAGGTAGACGAAGTTTATAAAGTTTCTAAGCCTTTGAATAGAGATAGGACTGGATTTTCGACTGCTTTCCTTTTGCTTTTTATTTTCTCCTCTCTCTCTTTCTCTCTCTTTCTGTCTCTCTCTTTCTCTCTCTTTTTTAAAATCTTTCTGTCTCTTTTTTAATGTAGACTCCATGTCCACAGTGGAGCCCAATGTGGAGCTCGAACTTACAACCATGAGCTCAAGACTGGAGCTGAAATCAAGAGTCCAAGGCTTAACAGACTTAGCCACCCACGTGCCTCTCTTCGCCTATCTTCTTATTCTTTCCTCTTCCCCTTCCTCTACTCCTCTTCTTCCTCTCCTTAGCTCTCTCTTTCACTCTCTCTCTCTCTCTCTCCACCCTGTACTCTACTTTTCACCTACACAAATCTGAGCTAAGTTCTTGTCTGAACTCTATTTTTTTGGCCACAGGATTCCCACTGAAGGAGACAATCATGAGGTCACTCATGAGAAGACAAACTTGGTCCCAGGACCTAGGTTTGGCCACCAACGGGACTTTGCAGGGCAGTGACCACTCCATGCCTCCAGACCCCTCATCTGCCTGGTGGAATGATCCGTCCTCTCCCAAGCTATGTATCTGAGGATGCAGGCCCCCTAGAGTAAATCATGCAACCAGTGGGGAGCAAATGAAGCCCCCTTCTTCATTTACTTGGTCTGACTCCACCTATGATTTACTTTTCTTTCTTTCTTTCTTTCTTTCTTTCTTTCTTTCTTTCTTTCTTTCTTTCTTTCTTTCTTTCTTTCTTTCTTTCTCTCTCTCTCTGTCTCTCTCTCTCTCCCTCTCTCCCTCCCTCCTCCCTCTTTCTTTCTTTCTTTCTTTCTTTCTTTCTTTCTTTCTTTCTTTCTTTCTTTCTTTCTTTCTTTCTTAAATAAAGATTTTATTTATTTATTTGACAGAGAGACACAGTGAGAGCAGGAACACAAGCAGAAGGAGTGGGAGAGGGAGAAGCAGGCTTCAAACAGAGCAAGGAGCCCAATGAACTCGATCCCAGGACCCTGGGATCCTGACCTGAGCTGAAGGCAGACGCTTAACAACTGAGCCACCCGGGCGCCCCATTACTTTTCAACAAAGCGGCCAATACAAATATTGTGTTTGGGGTATAGGAGAATACAGGTTTAACTTCAGAGACTATAATCAGTCAACACTGAGGTACGTAACAGCATAATTACATAATGGTACTATGTGAAAGTCATAGCTATTGGATATTGTTTGAGCATCCACTTGATGAATGTGCTGTATATATTTTTTCTTTTTTGCTAATAATGATATGACTGACCACTCGCCCACCTAGAACCATCTGACCTAAGTGTCAGTGGAGTTGGGTTTGTTTCAGGTACAACGCTTTTCTGAAATTAAGGGCGTAGTTCTGGTCACAAGTAAAAGATTTGTGTGTTTTGCTCTCTATGTACATGCTTTCTGTGTACTCATTAGTTTTGACTTAATTGGCATCTTGGTCCAGAGAAGCAGAGAGGCTTCCAAAGTGTTGGGTAGGAGATACTTTAACATCTATGTGTGGACATACAATATGTTTACGTACGTTGATAATTCTGTAATCTTGTACTGAAGTGAGCAGCTTTCACTAAGAGACTGTTTTACCCTGATGTCTTGTAAGTTGTATGAAACAAAGAGGTGAACAGCTTTCTTTTTTTTGGACACTTGAAATTTAAAACGGCACAAGAAATATTATGGATTGAGAAGTGACACAATAGATAAGGCATGGTTGTTGTTGGTAATGAAAGATTCCAGTACTTGTTCATACATCTCTGTAATACTTCACATTCCTGAGCACCATCAAGTTGTTAGCATCTTCTGTCGTAAAGTCATCCTGCATTGTTTATACTGGTCAGCTTCCAGCTGCTGAAGGGAAAACCAGTCATTTTTTGGCAATGGAAATTGGAAATCTGATGTTCATTTCAGCAGTTTGGTTTCCAAAGGTAAGAACGTAATAGAAAATCCACTTTTCCCTCCTGAATATCATATTTGTAGTGTGGTAGAATCAAAACTATAATACAGACTATAATAATGGAGAGAGAAATAGAAACTACATTGAATAAGCACACAGATCAAATGAGAAAATTGGCAAATGACTTAACATTAAATGCAAGCGACTTGGTAACTGTGGTTGCCGAGTGAAGAGAAGGCTGTGGTGGTTGGGTCACATTGAGGAAGGGCTCTTGTAGGAGAAGGCGGGAATCCAGGAGCTTATTGAATAAGTGGAACATTGCAAACATGGGGAGAGGTCTGGGCGCCACAGTCAGGAAGGTGCTAGCAGATTTACTAATTCCTTCATTCACATGCGAACTATTGACCTACGGTTGTGGCTCCGCTGTGGTAGGCCATGGAGACAAACACACAAGGAAGGCGGACCATCTCCTGGGGAAGCCCAGGAAAGGTCAATGAATGTTGAGTCTTATTAGGCGCATAGAACAGAGTAGAAGTTGAGTGGATGAGTGAATGAGATGTGACAGAGTTGAGGTGTTTGGATACTACCTGGGAAGTGAACTCAAGTCAGAAGTTCGGTTTTTTTTTTTTTAGAAGAGGATAGGAGAGAATGGTGCAAAGGGAAAATGCAAGGAGAAAAAGAGGATCTGAAAGAATTGGAGAGGGGGAGATTGCCTGGTGGAGGAAAGAAGGATGGGAATAGGGTGGGGAGGGGGATGGCTTTGGGGGGAGGGAAGGCAGTGTAGGAGGTAAGGACGGTGTAGGTATAAATATGGTGGTTGTAGTTTGGGGGATGACGATGCAGGAATTCAAAGTAATAAGTCGGGAGATAAAATGACATGGTGAAAGAAACAGCAGGAGATACAAGAAGTAAGATTTCTCAAGGCTCTCCAATAAAATTCTCCGAAGAAGGTGTTAACCTTAAAAATAAAATTGCTAGTTGTTTCACCAGCGAAAGGTGGGTGTATTCAGGAATAACAAAGAACTTTAATCCAGGAGAGGCAAACTAGGGCAAAGCTATTGGTGAGTCTGGAGAACTAAAGAGAAGACTGCATTTTTATAGAGAGGGGAGAGAGGAGGTGTTGGGAGAGACTTATAAATTGAAAGTTCGTTGGAGTAAACTGGGAGCTGGAAGTACAATGGCTTTTCAGGCCTGCGTTGTAACTGCCTCTCATTGGCTGGGCTGTTGCCAGGGGAGGAGGAAATCTTCCTTCCTTCTGCTGGGATAGTAAGGTAGAATCTTCTGGCAAGGTCTGTCTCCTCCGGTTGGGTCTTCGATGGGCCAGGTGTGGTAGGGCTGAGAGCTCCCTCTGCTGGCCTCCTGACTCCATTCTAAGCAAGGTTTCCTTTTATTATGGTTTCACAAAGGGGAGCACAGCTTTGGTTTTGAGCCACTGAGTGGTGGACATGACAGGATGGTAGATGGTGTCATCAAGGTGAATGATGAAGAAGGGGGTTTTGGCAGCAAGATTTAAAACTCGGATTAATCAGTGATGGAGAAGAGTCATCTCCAGAAGAGGATGTTGCCATAGTCTGGGCAAAGAAATAACCAATGAGTGCTTGGACCACAGCATTGACTATGAAGATAAATCACAAGGGATAATTTTAGAAGATCGGAATGCAAGATCTGTCAGCTGTCCGATACAGCTGTCCCTAGCCACAAGTGGCTACTGAGCATTTTAAATGTGGCTAGTCTGAATTGCTCTGATGGGCTGTGATGTAAATCACACAGCTGACTTGGAAGACTTAGTATGGGAAAGTATTTCATTAATAGATTCTAAATTGATTACAAGCTGAGATAATAATATTGGGGAAAAATTGGGTTAAGTAAGCAAAATTTATTATTAAAATTAATTTCACCTGTTCCTTCTTACTTTTTAAAAACATAGCTACTAGAAAATTTAAAATTACACATATGGTTCACGTTACATGTTTTTGGAAAATGGTGCTATGAGGTCAGTAATACTGGGGTGGCCTTTAGGGTACAGAGAAATTGGTACAAGGTGGAATTGTAGAAAAACATTGATAAACCCTTTGGACCACCTTCAATTTGAATCAGTAATTCGCTATTTAAGTGGCGATAGTTGTAGATGGAGAACCGTCAGCGCTGTTTTAAGTGGCCCATTGAGAATGCATTTGGTTAGGACCCATCTGCTATGGTACATGTCTCCCTTCTTACCCAATAAAATTGGAACATTTAGTGGGTTGGCTAACGGGGAAAAGAATCAGTTAAAGAAGAAAACCATAAAAAATGAAGCATACAAGCACAATTTGAACAGTCTATCTAAATTTAAAATATAAGCCTATGCTCATCCATTGATTGGTTCTTGGTTGTTTTAGGAACAAGGCCTTTGCACATTAATGCTTTTTCCGCCGTTACAGTGGTTAACAGTGTCAGGTTTTTTATGGTAAAGTGACAGGTTTGGGGATAAATCTAAGAGCAGAAGTTTTAGAGATTTTTGTAAGTTTTCCTCAGCTCTTCACTGTTTCCTCATCCGTGCCTAATTCCACTTTGGAAACTCAAGTGCATCCAAAACTTTCAACTTTTTTCTACTCTTGTGTTCATCTGTTTGCATCTTCAATTAAGGACACAACCACAGGTGGAAGTGGCATGAACATTCTGGTGGCACAGCTGACTGACTTTGATACGCATGCAAGCCAGTGGGGAGAGAACTGTGAGAGAGGTGAGGCATGAGTAGCGAAGGAAGGAGGAGTGAGACCAGCCCCAGTCCTCGCCTGAGACATGGGCAGCCCCAGAGTGTATCAGGTGTGAACAGAGAGATGGTTGAGTGGAGGCGGGCTGACAGAATTTCCTCAGCGCTGACAGGGAAAGTCCTACATTGGTGTTTGGAGTTCAGAAGGTTGGAGGAAGGATTCTGAAGCAGGCATGCCTGGATGGGACGCCCCAGTGGCCAGCACGAGGGTACCATGATGGCAGCTTGTCCCAGCAAGGAGTGCAGGGGAGCAGAAGGGTTCTGTTTATGGAGGGCTTTTCCTGTGCCCACCCACTTGCTTGTCTTATGTCATGGAGTGCTCATAGGGTCAGGTGACGTCACTGAGCAGTTTTCCAAAACAAGTGGTCTAGATTAGAACACTCTTCTGTCACATTTCAAAAGCAGTCTCTGGAATGAGGGTTCCTCCAGTTATACTTTGCATCAGAATCACCGTGAGAGGGTTGGGGGTGGGGTGAGGAGAGCTTATTCAAATGAAGATTTCCAAGCCCCGTCCCCAGAAACTTGGATCCAATTGGTCTGGAATGTGGCCATGCTAACCAAGTGATTCTGATACAGAAGGTTCATGAAAACTGAGTAACATTGCAATACTGCCTCTGTGGGGGACTCTAGAGGAGGGCCAGCCATAAACAGATGGTGTACGGCTGAGTGAAAAATGGAGACTACAAACAGATGTAGTGGTTTGTTGGAGGCAGCTCAGATCCACTTGCAAGAGCCAATTGTTCAAATGGAAGACATTTCATGAGGCACTTATTAAACACAACCGCTCTTGATAAAAAATGAATGATATAAACTTATAATTGAATAATTATATGAAGAACCAAGGCAATAAATACTCAAATTCCTCACTTCTTAATGACATTGCCACATTATTATCCTCTCTGTTCTTGAGATTATTTGTGTCTATTGTGTCTGCGTGGGGGGCTGTGTGTATTAGTTATCTGGTGCTGTGTAACAGATGACTCCAAGACCAGCAGCTCAAAACCACGGACATTTATTCCTAGACAGTTTCTGCAGGCTGGGGATCTGGTTGCTGCTTAGCGGGGCCGTCCTGGCTCAGGATGTCTGATGAGGCCGTAGTCACGCTGTCGGAGATGCCACCATATCAAGGTTTGGCCGGGACTGAAGGCTGTGCCTCTAAGCTTGTTCACACGGTCAATGGCAGGTCTTAGTAGTTCACAGGCTGATGGCCTGAGGTCAGTCCCTCTCAGGCTATTTGACAGAGGCTTCCCTTCAGGTCCTTGCTCTGTTCGCTCCTCCACAACCTGACCCAGAACAAATGACACAAATGACAGGAGAAGCGGGGCGGGGTGGGGGGGGGGAGACAAAGGTGGAAGCTGAAGTCTTTGTATAACCTGATTTGGGTAGATACATCGCTTCTGCTGTATTCTACTCATTAGAAGTGAGTCCCTAAGTCCTGCCTATATTCATGTGGTATGGAATTCAGTTCCAACTCCTGAAAGGGAGGAGTATAAAGAATTTATACTCAGGGGCACCTGAGCAGCTCAGTGGGCTAAGTGTCTGCCTTCAGCTCAGATCATGATCCCAGGGTCCTGAGATTGAACCCCAAGTTGGGCTCTCTGCTCAGCAGGAGTCTGCTTCTCCCTATCTCTCTCTGCTGCTCCCCCTGCTCATGTGTTTGCTCTCTCTCTGTCAAATAAATAAATAAATTCTTAAAAAAAAAAAAAAAGAATTTGTACATACCACCACACCATATAAAGTCATGCTAATGCTTGTCTCTTCTCAGCACCCTTACTCTGTGATGTCACAAGGATAATTTGAAATCAGCGTGGTGGGAACATTTATGCCATGGAAGTCAGCAAACACTCTAAATCAGGACCTCCAGCCCCACTCCCAGCCCTCGTGGTAAACATTGACTAGCATACCATGGGATGGATATTGAGCTATGTGCTCATAGACCTGATGTGAGTATATGGGTTTTGGAAGGGAGAATAAAAGGTTCGGAATATAGGATGAGATAGTTTCTGAATTTGAAAAGAGTAGAAATGATGCAGGGAATGGAGGCTTGGGGAGCTTAAATATGCCCATACAGATGTCCAAAAATGACATTGAAAAAGGATCTCTCTCTCTCTCTTGCATGTATACAATTTTAAATGTAGTTTCATACTAGATTGAACTCTGGGGACACAAAGTCAATTGTGTTAGAAACTTAGCATGCAGGATTTTCTGCCTAGTAATCAGGATGAGTATGTAACCATTTATATAATTGCCTATGAAGCAACAAACAAGTAATATACACTCCAGTGAGGATGACTTACACCTAAAATAGCCCAAAAATTCAAAGACCAAGTTTTTATTCCTTTAAACTGATTCTTTGGGGTATGTGGTATGCCCCCAAATAAGCAAGGAGCTCTATCATCTATTAGATGAGCAGGAATTCTTTTTTTCTAAAACAAAACCTTCCAGAAGCATAGCATTTTATTTTATTTTATTTCATTTTATTTTAAAGATTTCACCCATTTGAGAGAGAGCAGGAGCAGGGGGGAGGGGCAGAGGGAGAAGCTGACTTCTTGCAGAGTAGGGAGCTCAATGTGGGACTCAATCCCAGGACCCCAGGATCACGACCTGAGCTGAAGGCAGACACTCAACACATTGAGCCACCCAGGCGCCCAGGAATTACAATATTTTAGATCTGAAAATGACCTTACAAAACATGTAGGACAGTATTTCTTGCAGTGTGTTTGTCAGTCAAACATCAAAATCCGAAATATCTGGTGTTGTTGCTAAAACCTGGAACCTCATTAATATGTGGAACACATCTCAGAACTCTTGCATTGATGGAGTCTTGGGAAGCTGCATATTTCACAAACTCTCTACATGGTTCTGCTGCACTCAAATGAGTAATCCAGTAAAAACCTTTTGTTTTATGCATAAAGGAAACAAACTTCTGAGATGCAAAGAGATTCCCCCTTAAGTGAGTCTACATAGCTATTAAGATTCCATCCACTTAAAAAAAAAAAAGGAAAAGCAACCCATAAAATTGAATTTGGGAAAAAATAGAAAGCACACCCTTTGTGTAAAGAGATAGCTGAAGGGCAACACAGGACTTCAATCGACATTATGTTGTTCAGTTACTAGTCCATATGCCCCAACGAGCCACAAATTAGTGTGGTTACCTTAAATTGCTAACATGAAAATCTTAATGTTCCACTTCTGAAGTTATTGGTTTTAGCTACTCTGTTTTCTTTTTCTAGGTTTCCAAGGTTGCTCTTTTGGGCATGATTTTAGAAACGTAATTATAACTCTGGTTTTATACTTCTGGACTATGTAATCAAACACAGACTGGTCATAGTGGAAAATATACAATTCTTAGCCTTGCTACATTGACAAGGAATGTAGCCAGATTCAAATCTGAGTGGCATGTCTTCCTAGCGGCAACTTCCTCCCTACCCGCCCCTCCACCCACCAAATCCAAAAAAGATGCTGTAGGAAATGTAGACAGAGGGATGTGAAAACAGTTTTTCCAGAAACATTTTTCTTTTTGATCCAATAAAATCATTTAAACGCCCTCTTCCAGGAGAAAGCTTTTATTCAGCTTCATGCATTGTTAGACAGGTGGAGAAAGAGCAAGTTAAGAAAGAAAAAAAGTCCAACATGAAAAATTACCCTCACCGTGTCCAGTGGATTATTTATTTGCACTAGTCTTAAATCCAAATGGCAACCTCTTCAGAGTAACATCTGTTCCAGAGTTGCTCCAGGAATATAAATCTTGTTTAAAGGTTGGGCATTAAGCTGATTATATATTTTTACAGTAACTGTAGGAGTGTTATGGAGCCATTATCTCCATGACTGGAGTTTTCTTACTATAGCAGGACTTAATCTTTTTATTTTTAAATTTTTTCTTGGAAAAGGTTTTCCAGCCCCAATCAAACATTCAGATGACTGCAGTCCTGGCCAACATCCTGGTTACGATCTAATAAGAAGCTCTAAGCCAGAACTACCCAGATAAACTTCTCCTGAAACATTTAATCCTAATTCAAACTAAATCCTTTGTCCAGTGCACACCCAGTGTTGTATTTTGATTTTCCGAGGGTTGCTCCAGAGTGGGGTTGGCACAGGCACTGACAAATGACAGGCTTATCGCTTTTTGCTTTTTGTTTTTTGGTTTTTTTCCCCCTGAAAGAATCCAGGAATGTGCATTTAATACAATTAAAGACAGTATCTGCAAAATGATAGGATTCATTTTTATTCTCTTAAACCTCCAAATCAAAGTGCACAGTGTTCTGTTTTCCATCCAGACCTTGCAATGAATGCAAACCCAACTCTCGGGTTTCTGTTTGGACTATCAATACAGTCATTAAAAGTCATTAAAGATACAGCATAGGAAAAGGACAAGGGGCTGCCAATGCTTCATTTTTTTTTTTCCTGGAATATTCTCTAATTATTGGTGCATCAAGATGGAAACCCTGGTCGGCTGAGAACAGATGTTACTTTAAAAGGCTCCCCCAGCAATCCAAGAGTATTTTTCCACACGCAGTGTCACAGGTTTCTCAGTGACAACAACGTTCCCCGACGCAGCAGCCCTTAGCTGTCACTTCACCTGCGTCGTCCCCGGCGCCATTTGGCTTTTGACGTGGTTCGGAGCCAACCGCGCACGCCCTGCCGGATCCCTCGGAATCCCGCGCGCGCGCGCGCCGCCCCCTCCTCGCAGTGGTTCGTCCTGCAGCTCCCCTGGGCTGGGCGGCCAGTCGTGCGGCCCGCCGCGCCGCCGCTTCGCCCCTGTCCTCTGGGTGGCCCCCGCGCGCGGCGCGCGCTCAGTCGGCCCGCGGGAGGTGAGGCGTGCGGAGGCTGCTGCGGCTCTCGCGCCCCCCCAGCCGCGCCGGCCGGCCCGAGTCTCGGAGCTCAGACAAAAGAGGCCGCGGGCGCGGGAAGGCACGGGCGGCGGCGGCGCAGGGCGATGGCCGCGCGAGGAGGCCGGGCGCTGCTGGCGCTGTGCGGGGCACTGGTCGCCTGCGGGTGGCTGCTGGGCGCCGGAGCGCAGGAGCCCGGGGCGCCCGCGGCGGGCATGAGGCGGCGCCGGCGGCTGCAGCAGGAGGACGGCATCTCCTTCGAGTACCACCGTTACCCCGAGCTGCGCGAGGCACTGGTGTCCGTGTGGCTGCAGTGCACCGCCATCAGCAGGATCTACACGGTGGGGCGCAGCTTCGAGGGCCGGGAGCTCCTGGTCATCGAGCTGTCCGACAACCCCGGTGTCCATGAGCCTGGTAAGGGCGCTGCGCCCCGCCATCTCTCAGGCGTTTCAGAGGGCCGCAGAGGCTTGGACGGGTGGCGGTGGGGGGGCAGGAGGAAAAAAAAGGAGGGCCCACGGATGCCTTTTGGGAAAGGGCGCCTGGGGTGGAAGGTGAGAAGTGGAGGGAAGGATGCAGGTGGACGTGAACCTGACCTAGAGCGTAGCGGGTTGCCGGGTTCCCCATCTCTGCGGTCCTTCCTGCCCTGCCACCTCCAGCCTTCGGGTCACCTCTCGAGGAGCACGGGCCCCGGAGGCGGGAGGGCTGGACGTAGGAGCGCGGAGCACGCAAATCCGCCCGCCAGCAAAACCGGGCGGTCACTCTCACTTTGCTGTGTCAAAGACCCCAGAGAAGAATTGAGAGTCCTCAGAGAGAAGGTCGACCTTCCTTGCAGAGAAGAGCAGAAAGATAAAGTGCAGAAGTCAGGGCTTAGAGGAAATGAGAAAGAGCCCTTCCTCGTTTGTTTCCTCCTTTACAGAGGCCAAGCTTATTGGGTCCTGCGGGCTCTGGGTACCCATCCCTACCTGGATGTGCGTATTAGGTGGGCGCGCTGCTGTGGGGGCTCCAGGAGTGTGAGAGATAGAGGCAGCACTGGGTGGTGGAGTGTGCAGACACACAGGGCTTCCTCCCGGGGTGGAAAAGTGGCCTTTGGCAGGCATTGCCGTTCTGAAACTGCGTATGGCCTAAGGCAAAAAGGAATATCCCATTTTCTCTGCTTTAGCCGGTTGAGATGAGTAGTTTGTGACCAGGTTTTTATTTCAACTGATGTTCCCCTATATAGCCATCTTATACATCTTCCTTCTGCCTATGTAAGGCACGTTTTATTGACGTTAAATGTGATTCATTTAAAAATTCATTAAAATTCATTTAATTCATTAAAAAATCCCCAATGTTCTTGGGGATTTTTTTCATTATGCTTCTGTTCTTTGGAAATAATGTAACTCTTGAAATGATATAAGGCGGGGTCTTCTGATAGTAAAACTACTGTGAAAATCAATGTGGGCTAATACCATTAGCATAGGATGCTTGATTTTTTTTTTTTTTTTTTAATGACAGAGAAAACTAGAAAATGGGCAAAAAATTCCCAGTGTAGGACCAGGATAGTTCTATAATGATATTTAGGAATCAAACTGAAAAAGTATTAAAATAAGTGATCAATAGAGACCTTTGATATTCAAATGCAGAGTGTATGGGTTGATAAATAATGAATCTTCAAACAGGAAACTTTTCTTACCTTCAACTTATATGAAGGAAGGGGTATAAGCTTGCTGTCAAAACCCTAAAATGAGATCCTAGAAAACATTTTATGTAGTGAGGGTCTGGCAGGACTCAGCATGTAGACTTAGAAAGTTTGAAGATTAGTTTCATACTGGTCTCTGAAGATAGAGAAAAATTAAAAATGCGATAACTCCGTTTCGATTATTTCAAAAACCCAAAAGCCATGACATCCTAGGCACAGATGAAGCTAATCTAAATATTTGTGATTCTCCTATTGCTGCTTGCTTAGAACCTTTTGTTATTCTACTCTGAGAGATTGCTCCTCAGGATGTGTTACACTGTTTCTTCAAGATTATATGAAAGCTAATGTTAACTTTTTTTGTTGTTTTGTTTCAAGTTAAATGCAATTCTTTTTAAAAAATATTTATTTATTTATTTTTTTTAGATTTTATTTATTTATTTGACAGAGCGAGAGAGAGAGAGAGAGACAGATCACAAGTAGGTAGAGAGGCAGACAAAGAGAGAGGGGGAAGCAGGCTCCTTGCTGAGCAGAGAGCCTGATGCGGGAGATCCCAGGACCCCAAGATCATGACCTGAGCCCAAGGCAGAGGCTTTAACTCACTGAGCCACCCAAGTGCCCCCCAAATAAAATTATAAAGTGATATTACTGTTAGAATGCAATGTCCTTTTGAAGATGAAACAATAGCTCTTTTACTTCAATACCTGGAATGCATAGTCTTTTAAG
>CM053604.1:119324293-119369948 GCA_028646535.1 Procyon lotor
AAAATGCTCTTTTGTATTATCCAGCATCTTTCCATGTGCTCTGGTTAACTTTTTAAATATCTATGTTCTAGTCTTTCATCTTGGTTCCTTGGGTTCCACAAATTCTTTTTGGAGCAAAGCTTAGCTTTCC
Source organism: Procyon lotor (assembly GCA_028646535.1). Taxonomy (NCBI): domain Eukaryota; kingdom Metazoa; phylum Chordata; class Mammalia; order Carnivora; family Procyonidae; genus Procyon; species Procyon lotor. Next base: position 119,324,424 of record CM053604.1, read on the forward strand.
CAAGTGAAAGCCTTGTTTCTAAATTGGGCTTTTAGAGCTTGTTTTGTAAATCCAAAATATGAACGTTTCTCTTTTTGGTTCTGGGTTCTGTCTTTCCCTAGATGATGGATACCTCTGTCCTATTGAGTGGAGAACTATTAGTAACCACAGATGAAATCCTCAGATGCTGTTTCACAGTGTACATGTGATAGGACCACGTAAACAACAACACCCGCCCCCACTCCTTATCCTCCCCCACTCTATTACCTTCTAGATCACATCACTGCATCACTACTTCCTTCCTGATCTAACTCCCACTCTAGCCCCTATCAAGTAGCCTTGATGATATGATATATATTTGTCTCAGAACTAAGCAGCCCCAGGGAGAAAAGACTTCCTTGTCCTAGAAACTAAGCTAAAGGAAGTTCAGGACCTCCAAGCCTAGTGGCAATTTCTGTTCTGGTTCCTCTAGCTCAACCATTATCATGTATCCAGTACTCTTGACATACCTTCAGAAGGATAAAGGAACATACCCATCTCCAGGGCCTGATGGGACTAAAGAGTAGGCCCAAGACCAGGCCATTTAGCAAGACCCACATGCTCAATAATAAAATTACTGAAGATGAAGCTCTCTAATTCAGGGAGGGCTTTAGAGAATGTCTTTGATTTTTACAAGCTTCTGAGATCACATCCTGGCTATGTGACTAGCACCTACTAGCATAATTAATTCTCCTGGCAAGGAGTTAGTGGAAGTGGTGATTTTACATCTGAAATCTGCATCAAGCAAAGAGATTTAGGAGTGAATCATGTAAAATATCATGCAGAACAGGCTTTCCTTTTGCCCTTCTGCACACACACCTGTCAGCTGTAAGCCTGGGCTCTGGTCCAGTTTTAAATGCTGGATCACAGATCCACTGGGTCCAGACAGGGACATTCCAAACCCAAAAGCCACTCCCCTTTCTTCTGCTCAACCTCTTTGAGGAACTGAAAAGACAAAAGCTATTTCTGTTTGGTTGTAGGCTAGGATTTGATCTTTAGAGATGGCATTTCTATTCCTAACATATCTATTTGCTTTTGAGGCACTCGTTTCTTTATCATCACCCTCCAGTACCCTTGGAAAAGGTGCCCCAGTTGGGTGCATCATACCATCATATATCTGTCTTCAAAGCTTGTGGTTAATTTGTAAGTGCTTGTCTCATGCTTTTCTTCTCCTTTGGTTCTCCTTTGGGTCATGAACTTCATGAGGAGTCACCTTTTTTTTTTTTTTTGAGGCGTCACCTTAATATCCCTAATCCTTAGCTCAGAGTCTGGCACCATGTGCAGATGGGGCTGAGAAGATCATGGGATTTTTTTTTTTTTCATTTACTCTCCGTAACACTCTTGGAAATAGCCCTGTCACCACTCACAAAAATTAGCTATTAAAATTTTATCTGTCTACCTGACTAGGCATGACCTTAGGTTGGCATTTAGTCTTTGTTTCATAACCCATCAGATTTACAATATTTGTTGGCTTTAAAAGGCTAATCTTATAAACATCTAATATGTCCTTCCATATATTCCAATATTGGCCAACTGGAACTTGTTCTCCAGTGAGTTTAATAGGCCAAAAACACATTTCTCTTCATAATCTTTGAGAAGGAAATAAATGAATGTCCCCTGTAGTACTTATGCCCTTAGGAAACGGAAGAAGTGATGATTTTACTCCATGGGCTCAGCAGTTTATAATTATCAATAATGTTAATGACTAAATGACTAAAGAACACTCTCTAAAGTTCTTTAGTAAAGGATCTTCTTTTAGAATTCTCTTAAATGGCATCTCTGAAAATTACTCTTTCAAGCATGGAGCGTGGATCTTATTTTGCTATATTTCTCCCTTGATTGCTATTATCTTTTCTTGCCTTCATCTTCTCCTTCTTTACCTTTCTTTTCCCATTCCCTTGTCCCTTCTTCTTCTCTTCTCCTATTATTGTTAAGTCTGAGGGCCCTTATTCCCTTTACTCGTTAAAAGTCATACTGTAGTTACTTTTTGGCACACCTGTGCACCACACTCGTAGGCTGCTTGCAGCCTTGCTAATGTTTCCATTTTTCCCTTTGTAAGCATAAATATCCCTTATCCTTTACAGAGGGCTTCACTGCCTGCAGAAACCTCATCCCCGTAATTCTAGGAGCCTTTTACTTCCCTGGGTATTTCTGACCTGAATTTTGGCCAACTGTGTCTTACAAAGTCAGCAGGTTTTCCCCAAATATTATCATTTAGTGTTTCCTATGTGAAATCCTGTCCTTTCCAATGTACTTGCAAGAAGGAAATAGAAAAAACAACATGGGTATTTATATAGGATCTTTTCTCTTTACAGCCAACTGCTTGTGAATCCTTAGACAATTTCAGTGAGAGCAAAGTAAACTGCTGATAGGGGTTGGATGAATAGAGGTAAAGATGGTTGAAGTCTTTTCTAATATTCCATAGGGAGGGATCAGGCTTGTGTAACCTCCAGACAGCTGCTTGAGGTAATTCCCTTGATGTCAGGGAATTGGAATAAATTTCTAGTATTCAAGGCATTACTGTGCCCTTTGCATATAGAGGAAGTACAAAGCATGCAGATTGCCCCCAGGTCTTTCTTTAGGCAAGGATCCAGTAAATTCTGTAGAGTAGCTTAGTCCTGGGAAGAATTGAGGTGGAAATGGAAACTGACAACCGACACCGTGAATATGGGATATAAAAGTAATTTTAAGTCTTGATGAAACTTAACCCTTACAAGACGCAAGGAAAAAATCTTTGGGTTCATTGCTTTTCCATGAAGATATTAGATAATTTTCTTATGTTTCTCAAAACTTTAATTAGTCAACAGGATATAGTTATTAAGGTGTATTGATTAGGTAATTTTTTTGCCTTCTCCAAAATTCTGTTCACATTTGAAATTCATTAACTTGCTTGTCTTTTTTCTATTCTGAATACTGATTTTTGCCCTCATTGTCTTTAGATATCTATTCACCTAAGGAGATTTATCATGAGAGAAATGTAAACAGAATGAATGTGAAATCATTAAGCTTTTGACATGCAAAATAACATTATGTTGTGAGATAATATCCTTTCCAACCAGATCATTTTCTTGAATTTTTTTTAAACTTCATTATTTTTCTTTAGAATATCAACATCTCATTCTTGAAGAATAATCTCATCGAGTTCTCCAACTATGTAGAGAAAACACTCCTATAGGCCAAGAGATTGGATTCAATAAGAGGAGAATATAATGCAGAGGAAAGTCCATCCCTTCTAGCCCTGGGCATGGTGAAAATGGGAAGGGAAAAGAGGGAAGAATGTATGGTTTTTAGGTCTCTGTGTCCTGATTTTTCTCCCCATGTGTAGTGTGCTATGAGAGAGCCCAAGGGGATGGACCTGTTGTGATCATCTTACCTTAGGACTCTGGAAAAAAGGCTGCTTCTTGTGGGATACCCAACTACAACTTGGTTCTTGGGTGACATAGTGGATCTTAGAAATAACTGAAGGTGTGGATGGGGACATTTCCAGGGGCATTGCTCTTTCTAGGGAAGGAGCTAAGGCTGTAGGACAGATTGCCTTGGCCTGGTCTGAATGCAGGCTTAGCCTTTAGAGATGCCTAATGAATAAGTGAGAGCCAAGATGCATCTTAATGCAGGAGCTCTTCAGAAGCATTTCACGGACAGAAAGAGTGGATCATGTGATCTCCATGACTGGAGGCCAGTGTGGTATTTGACAGCCTTGCTGTAGAGGACCAGAAGTAAGAGGATACTAATGCCCAATCTTTTCCATCCCACCAGGAGGTTACATGAGCTACACCCTTCTTGTTTACACACTTAGATGCTAGCTACTTTGGAGCCTGTGTGTGTTTGTGTGTACATGTGTGCACATGTGTTTTCCTAAAAGATAATGAGCACTAGCAAGGGGTCTATTAAAACTACTAGGTTGGGTTAAGTTTAAACTGTATTGGATTTTTCTTTCTCTTCCTTCCTCTCCCTTCCTTCCACTTTCCCTTTCCCTTTCTTTCCTCCCTTCCTCCCTCCCTTCCTTCCTTCCTTCCTTCCTTCCTTCCTTCCTTCCTTCCTTCCTTCCTTCCTTCCTTCCTTCCTTCCTTCTTTCCTTCCTCCAATCAACTAGTGGTCGGAGCTTTGGATGAAGACTAAATTTATTTTTTGCCTTCTTGATTTCCCTTTTCTGGGTTAGCACTTTCACTCTTTTTTAAGTATAAACCTCTCTCTCTTAAGCCATCCTAATGCCATCTTCATGCCTTCTGTCATATGAAAACATCTGACAAACTAGTCAGTAGTGGATCCTAACAAAATTGTATTTCCTTCAGAAATATTTACATTTAAAGTAAGTCCAGGAAAATTTTAATACTAAAATCAAAGAAAGGGAGGCAATAGCAAACTTTCAGTCTTCTTGGGTCAATTGAATAAAGCTCAACGCATACGTATATACTGAGATGAGAAATGAAGTACCTACAAAATGACTTTTATCTATTCCAGACCACAGGAATTCCCATTATTGCAAAAGTTTTCTTTTTCCACGAAATGGAAGGTGTTTGTTTAGGCAGTTGTACTCAGGAGCAGCTCGGTGTTAGCCAACTGTCTGGGAACAGGTGCCAAGTTTGAAGCAGGGAAGGAAAGGACCTGATCAGAAGAGACAGAACTGGCCCTGGCCTTCCCCTTAGGGCTTTATAGCGCATCTCATATGAGGTGTCAGCAACATTGTCTATTGTTGCCTCTCTGCTGAGAAGCAAAAATCAATGTCATCAATCTGGGGGTGGGTGAAGGGAGGTGGGGTTTGGAATATTTTGGGACACATCTTTAAATATCTTTAGCTATTTCCCAAATAAAATCTGGAGAAACTTATGATGGTGTGAATCACAGCTTGTTGTCACAATGTGCAAATCTGTGTCTGTTGTTTGGCCTTGGTTGGCTGTGAAAGATGAACCTCAGCCTCGATTAATTATGAGCATCATAAGCACATTAGAAAGAGTAGCAGGTTGTTAAGGTAAATAAAAAGTTTGTTGTGTCGAAGGGGTAAGCAGTTGTTCCATCTAAAATGGATGGAATTTCTAGGTTATAATTACAAAGGATTGCATACTATGGGAAAAGAACAAAGAAGTTGCATTACAGACCATGTATGAGAGCAGTAGAGGCAAAATAACCTTTAGTTACATTGCCTTTCCATGGATGTTATATGCTACGTAATTAACACAGTTTTAGGACACTATGTCCTTAGAAAAGTGATTTTGTCTATGAGTGTTGGGGTCACAAAGTCTTGGGTTGAAATTGTGGCCCAGCCTTCTTTACTGGCTTAATGACCTTAGGCAAGTCACTTAAAGTCTCTGTGAGACAGTCTCATCTGCAAAAACAGTGGTAACAATTATTACAAACTATTTCTTAGACATCCAGATTTTAATTTATATCATTGACTAGGGAATCATGAGATACCCAGAAGTAAATCTCTCACTCTACTCTTCTTGCATTCAGATTAGAGAACTGGATCCAGCGTGGTCTATCCCCTTCTCACACACATGCGCATGCTCACATGCACCCATGCACACACATATACACACATGATAGATATACAGGAGTTGAAGAAATTCCAGAGAAGTGAATTCAGAAATGATTAAAGTTCTCAAGTGCTATGGAGAAAAAGAGTGCAGAAAAGAGGAGTAGGGAGTAGTGTCAGGGAAAAGAGGTTATAATTTTAAATAGCATTTGAAAAAATTCCTGAAGATAAAGCATTGAGCCATGTGCGTATTTGGGAAAAGAGTGAGGCAGGAGAAGGAAATTGCATGAACAAAGGTCCTTTGGTCTTTGGCTTGATTCAGAAACAAGGGACCCATGTGTTGGAATGGAGTGAACAAGGCAAGCCTTTGGACATAGCAAGATATGAGATCATAACACTAAAAGGGCCACGACGCCTAAGACTGTGAAGGCCATTCTATGAATTTTGGTTTTCCCTATTACTGAAATGGGACGTTTATTAGACAGTTTAATGGGACCAGTTAAGTTTTGTTTTAACAGGGTCATTTGGGTTGCTGCATTAAGAAAAAAACATAAAGGTGCAAAGATAAAGACAAAAAGACCCAAAAGGATGCTATTGCAATAATCCGTATAGGAGATGATAATACGTTGTAAAGAGGAAACCTGGCAGTTTGTAGCAGCAGTTGGTAGCAGCATGACATGCTGAGATTGAACGTATGGTATAAGAGAAAGAAAGACTTCAGCCTAGGCTCCTGGAAGGATGAAGTCGATATGTACTGAAATGCAGAAGTCTTGTAGCAAGAAAAGGTTTGAGAAGGAATATCAAGAGCGCAGGTTTGGACATGTTAAGTTTTAAATGCCTATCAGACATCTAAGTGGAGCTATTGATTAAGTATATTGGGTGTGTGATTCTGGAGATCAGAGATGTCCTGCCTAATGTTATAAATCTGAGAATTATCAGTAGATAGATGATATGTAAAGCCATGAAGCCATGAGATCATCACAGAGAGGGTCAAAGAAGAGAAATGGTCTCAGGACTCAACCCTAGAGTACATCAATATTGATAGATTGGAGATAAGAGGGAGAACAGGTAAGGGAGACCGAGACTGTGGGCCAGAGAGATAAGAAGAGGAGCTGGTGAGTGTGGTTTGCCAGATATTAAGTAAATCGTATGTTAATGTGGGGATGCAGTAAAGTACTATTGCAAATACTGCTGAAGTCAGGTGAAAGAGAGCTGAGAACTGAACAGTGGGTTTTCACAACCTGGAGGTAACTTGTGAATGAGGGAAGAGTAGTTTCATGGGGACAGTAGTTGTGAAATAATAGAAAAAAAATATATGGGTCTCTGCCTCCAGTTCCTGGCACAGAGCTCCTAAACACTTTGTAATTTCCTAAGTAATAAGGCCACGAGGGTCATCCTTTGTTTTAATATTTGGTCTTCAACCCTGGTTCCTGAAACAGAGCCTCCAAATACCATGGGATTTTTCTGGGTGATAGGAGTGTCTCTTGTTATAATGAGGTAATTCTGGGTGGCTTCCTGAATAGCTCCTGGATGGGGGGTCATCACCAGAAAGACTAGGTCATGATTAGAAGCTTGGAACTTTCAGCCATCCCCACCTCTGCCCTATATTCTTCAAGAAGGAGAAAGGGGCTAGAAGTGGAGTTAATGATCAATGATGCCTATGTAAGGAAGCCTCCATAAAAATTCCCAAATCATGGGATTCAGAGAGTTTCTGGGTTGGTGAAACATTTAAATGCTGAGCATATGGCACACCCCAACCCCATGAGAACAAAAGCTTCTGTACTTGGGACCTTTCCAGATCTTGCCCCATGTATCTCTTCATTTAGCTGTTCATCTGTATCCTTCATCATATCCCTTAATAAACTGGTAAATGTAAGGAAGTGTTTTCTTGAGTTCTGTCGGCTGTTCTAGCAACTAATAGAACCCAAGGAGAGGGGTATTGGGAAAGCCGATTTATAAGTGATTGCAAGAAACATGGTGAACACCTGGAGACTTGTGATTGTATCTGAAGAAGAGGAGGGCAGTCTTGTGGGGCTGAGTCCTTAACCTGTGGGATCTAATGTTATCTCCAGGTAGATAGTGTCAGAATTGATTTAGATCGTAGGAAACTCAGGGGGTGTTGGGGTATTGATTGGGAATAAAACGCCACACATCTGGTGTTGTATTGTGAAGTGTTGTGAATGTGAGGATCATGTGAGAGTGAGAGAAGCACACAGAAGGAGTGTTTTCCCTACTCAGTAGTTACAAAGGCTGATCAAAGTGGGCTTGAAGATTGACAGAGGAATATTGAAGACTGAACTCTTTTGAGGTATTTTGTTGTAAAAAGAAGAGGAGAAATAGAGCAGTAACTAGAGGAGTATGTGAGATCAAACAAAATTTTTTTGTTTAAGATGGGGGAAATAGGGGACGCCTGGGTGGCTCAGTTGGTTAAGCAGCTGCCTTCCGCTCAGGTCATGATCCCGGGGTCCTGGGATCGAGTCCCACATCGGGCTCCTTGCTCAGCAGGAAGCCTGCTTCACCCTCTGCCTCTCTGCCTGCTTGCTCTCTCTCTCTCTCTCTGATAAATAAAATCTTAAAAAAAAAGATGGGGAAAATAATCAAACATTTATGTGCTACTGGAAAAGATCCAGTACAGAAGGAAAATGTGATGGTACTGGAAAGAAGTGGGAGAGTAATGAAGCAATGTTTTTGAGTAGATCAGAGGAAATGGGATCTAATGCATAATGGAGTGTTTGCTTTGCTGAAATCATGGACAGTTTATCCAAGTTATTAGAAAAGGCAGAACATAAGGGCATAGATACAGCTCTCTTGGTGGATATAATGATGGAAGGTTATGAAGATTTTCTGATTGCTTCTATTTTCTCAGAGAAATAGGATGCCTGGGTCTTATTTGAGAGGTTGGAGGAGCGAGAAAGGGAATGGGCCAAAGAAACGCAGCGGGGTTGCCAGACAGAGCTAACAGTCTTCTTGATGCAAGAGGAATCATCAGTTCGAGCTTTGTACTTTTCTCTGGTCCCATTTGTTTGTGTGGATGCAGATATGGTATAAGAGTTGAGTCAGACTTATTCAAGAGTAGAAGTTTGCCAAGTAAATATGAAGTAGTAAAAGAAGAAGAAGGGATTTGGAAGTATTTCCAAAAAGACTGATTGTAATTATTGATCATAGATTTCAAACTGGCCAAAGAAGTGGATGAGGAGATGATGGAGGGGAAGGACAGTGAAAGATGCCAAGATCTATGGGTTATAGACCATGGTGGGTCAAAAATGAGCAGAGCTCAGAACTAGAGGGAGTTAGCTAGAAATAGTGGAAGTTAGTGGTGATTTAAATGTTTATGATGAATATCAGAATAAGGATTTTAGATTTCATTATTAAATGGGAAGAAGAGGAATGGCAGGATCTTATTTCTTCTCCTTGATTTTCTTTTCTTTTCTTTTTAACTCACTCTAACTAACTGTTCTATAGAGAATGGGTTGTAGTTGCTCCTGGAGAACATGAGCAACAGTAGGAGGTGATGAGAACCGGAGAAATCTGGCATGTATGATAGAATGAAGTTAACAGAAATTTCTAATAAATTGGGTGTAGAGGTGGGCAAAAAGAAAGGATCAGATATTATTCCTAAACTTTTTGATCAAGCCACTGGGTGACAGTTGGTACTGTAATACTGGGGGTGAAATAACTTGAAGATATTCAGTTTGAGATGCTTATTGGATATCCAAGAAATATCAAATAGTGTGTATAGAATTCTAAAGCTCAAGAGAGGGTCAGGGCTGAAGTCCAAGGGTAAATAAGAGGGTGGTATTTAGATTAGTGGGTGTGCATGAGCTTACTCAGGGAGTGAGACTAGGAAGAGGAAAAGAGTACTGTGTGTTTATGAGTGAGCACACGGATGAGTATAAAGAATAAATATATTTAAACAAATAAAAAGCAAGGCTAATAAGCAATGAATTTGACTTTTAAAAAAGACAATCTCTTCTTTAATTCCCTCAGGAAGAGAAAACAAAACCACCTTCTGGGATGTTGGGTTGCTGAGAAGTTGAGCAGTTGGGAAAAATGACCTTTCTGTATCCATAAGTTCCTCTGGTTTTCTATGCAACACCTGCTTTACCCAGGTCAGATCATTATCAGAATCACTAAGGAAGCTATTCCCACCAACCCATAGTTTGGCAATAATTCAGTTACCGAATGCTCCCAACATATTCCGGTATTTGATGTATCAACTGATTTTTTTTCATATTTATAAGTTTGATACTTTGATCAACCATATAGAACCATGAAGACAAAGGACAAAGTTGTATGCCAATTAAAAAAAAAAAGTGAGTCACTAAACGCAGCCTGGACTTAAGCAGAGGGAAGTCTACAAGGATATGAATACCAGGAGGTGGTGATTGTTGGGGCCATCTCAGAGGCTGCCTACCACAATGACTTATGACATATGTATACACCATGAAACCATCACCACAATCAAAATAGTTGCCATTTCCATCATCCCCCCAAAGTTTTCTTATGTCCCTTTATAATTCATTCTTCTTTCCACCTCCAGTCCCTGAAAAGTACTGTTCCACTTTTTTCTGTCACTATAGTTTGAATTTTCTTGAAATGGAGTTATACAGTGTGTATTCTTTTTTCTTTTGGCTTTTCATTCAGGATAGCAATTTTGAGATTCATCCATATTGCTTATATCAATGGCTTGTCCTTGTTATTACTGAGGACACATATGTAATATATACTGAGGACATATATATATATTACTTATTTCATTGTGTAAATATACCACAGTCTATCCATTTATCTGCTGATAGATATTTTGGGTCATTTCCAGTTTGGAATTATTATGAATAAAGCTGATGTGAACATTTGTGGACACGTTTTTACGTGGAAGTGATGGTTAATTTTATGTGTCAGTTTGGCTAGGCTGTGGTGCCCAGACGTTTGGTCAAATATCAGTTCTAGATGTCACTTTGAAGGTACTTTTTAGATGATATTAACATTTAAATCAGTAGACTTTAAGCAAAGCAAATTACATTCTGTAATGTGGGTGGGCCTCATGCAATCAAGTTGAAGGCTTTAAGAACGGAAGACAAGTCCCTGAAGAAGAAGGAATTTGTATCAGAACTGCAACAGAGAAACCTTGCCCAAGTTTCCAACCCTTTGCCTTATGGAATTCAGACCCAAGACTTCGACATCAACTCTTGTCTGAATTTCCAGGCTTCCATCTTGCCATACAGGTTTCTCACTTGCTAGCTCCAATTGCGGTATGAGAAAATTTCTTAAAATAAATCTCTCTTTCTATTTTAGTACTGAGAGTGGTTCTAGAGAAGCAGAATCTTATGGATGAATTTTCTGAATTGGTTCTTAGGTTTCTCGAATTGATTCTCTACTTTTATTAGATTTAAAGGCACTAATGATCCTATTTCCAGCAGTAAAGAGAACATTGATAGTCCATGGCATGATCTGGCAATAGAGAGGTACAAAAATCACTGTTAATACTGCTCATCAAATACTTACAATAGGTAAGCTTTCAGTGACTATGAACTGGAAACATCTTATTTAGGTAGGGCTGCCATAGCAAAAAACCATAGACTGGTGGCTTAAGCAGCAGAAATTTATTTCTCACAGCTCTGGAGACTGGAAGTCCAAGATCAAATTGCCAGCGGGTTTGTTGTCTAGTGAGAGCTCTCTCCTCGAGTTGAAGATGGCTGCCTTCTTGCTGTGTCCTCACTTGGCCTTTCCTTTGTGCAGGTAAAGAGAGAGAGAGAACAACTTGTTGATGTTTTTTCTTATAAGAGCAGTAATTCCATCAGACCAGAGTCCTGACCTCATGACCTCAACTAAACCTAATTACTTCCCAGAGACCCCATCTCCAAATACCATTACATTAAGGGTTAGGGCTTCAACAGATGGATTTTGGGGGGGCGGGGGTAGTACCCAAACATTCAATCCATAACAACTTTAGAACACTTTTGTCAAACTAATTAGTATAATAAGATTGTATGGTTGTTCTTAATTATGCTACCTGCACAAAGTCTTAAGGGTCTTAAAATGTTATTAGAAATCTTTCCTTTTTATTATCTTTCTTTTTCTTTTTCCGTGGTTCTTTCATGAATGAATGAGTTTATTTTTTGGTTATCTCAATTATCAGGCTATCTCTTCTCTTGTGCTGGCAAAGAGAACCCCTGCAGTCAAGGCTTGCTTGGTGTTGCCACATGTCATTTATAAAAGAGAAAGTAGCTCTTCTTGCTACTCATAGTTAAGCAATATTCTCGGGAGGATTTTGATTGGCCTGGACTAGGTCACGTGCCCATCCCCAGATTAATCACTGGATGATGCATTATTCGGATTGTCTGCCCCAGAGTCTTCTATGTGTCTTGGAGCTGGAGATCTTGATCAATCTGATCAAACCATGTGGACTTGGTGGAGTGGGGTGATTCTGCAAAAGCATTATGAGAGTTCAGTTAACACATGAGACAGGGGATTCATGACACCTTCTATAACTCCCTCAGGCACTCTTTGTTTCCTTTACCTCTCTTACTTACAATTGGTACCTGCCTTAATTAAAGTCATTATTACATTGTAATTGTGTGTTAGTCCTTTCTGATTCTCCCTGTGATTATAAATTCTGTGGGGGCAGAAACTGTTTGTTTTCTTCTTCATATCCCCATTGTTTAGCATAGTTTTCAGTTCATAATAGTGTTTAACAAATATTCATTACTGGATTATATCTATTTAATTTTATCTAGTTAATTGCTCTCTTGCTGGAGCCTTCATTGTCCCTGAACACTAGGTTTTCTCCCATCAAGTAAATCCTTCTCAGGTGTCCTTTTTGAGAGACAAAGCCTTTTAAGAGGAAAAAAAGTGCGTTATTTACCTCACGCCAGTCTTTCTTTTTCCTTTTTCTTTCAAGTTTATTCAAATAAAAGTAAAGACTTTCCGCTTCCCCTCTTCCTGCCATTCAGTGATTAAACACTTATTTTTCTATTTTTTTGTTACCAGTTGCCTTCTTGCTTGTAAAATCCATTGGCCCATTTCCAGCCTTGGTCCTTCTGTACCATGCCATGGCACCTCGCATTGAGTGCCCTTTGCCTTTCATTGTTCCGTGGGTGTTCCTGATTCATTTCCTAAATCTTGGCTTACTAGAAAAACATTTTGTGACTTTATACAATGTGCTAGGTGCCATGGATAGCAAGAGTACTGAGTACTGATCTTTTTTTTTTTTTTTAAAGATTTTATTTATTTACTTGACAGAGAGAGAGATCACAAGTAGGCAGAGAGGCAGGCAGAGAGAGAAGGGGGAGCAGGCTCCCTGCTGAGCAGAGAACCTGATGTGGGGCTCGATCCCAGGACCCCGGGATCATGACCCGAGCCGAAGGCAGAGGCTTTAACCCTCTGAGCCACCCAGGCGCCCCAAGAGTACTGATCTTGACATCAGCAGCTTTTACACTAGTCGTTCACATCTCATTTCCAATAAAATTTATACCTAGGTGGCTAGAATATTCTGCTAGCTGAATTTTCTAGCTCTGTATGTGTGCCAGTCCATTCAAAACACTGTTTAAACTTTACTGTACTGAGGGGCACCTGGGTGGCTCAGTAGGTTAAGCATTTGCCTTCGGCCAAGTTCATGATCCTAGGGTTCTGGGATTTCGTCCCTGTCAGGCTGCCTACTCAGCAGGGAGTCTGCTTCTCCCTCTCCCACTGCCCCTGTTTGTGTTTCCTCTCTCGTATCTCTCTCTGTCAAATAAATAAATAAATTCTTAAAAAAAAAAAAGAAAAAAAAAAGAAAAAACTGTATCACACTGAAGTTGCTCCTGTGCTCAAGAGCCTTTGGAGGCTCTTCCTTTCCTGTTAACTCTTCATGCTCCATTGAGAAGAGCATGGGCTCCTTTGTTAGGCCCCACCCACTTTGACAGTGTAATCTCTTCTGCTTTCTTCACCGAGTCTAGCCTTCCAGGCAACCTCAAATGGCTCCTCCCTAAACATTTGCTTTCCAAACATGGCACTTCTGATTATTATGGTCATTCTAACTAATGCAGGCATTAGTTTCTTTCACATCTCTCTTTTGAGGTACTTTCTCCAATACCATTTCGAGTGTTCCAGGTTTGCTTTACCTCTCTGCTGCTGTCTTCTGCTCCCGCAGAGATCCAGAAGTGAAAAATCTTGCTCCTCAGGCTGATTTCATGGGTGTTCAGCGTGTTCTGGCAGATATCCAGCTCACTTTTGGGGACAGGTTGCAACAGGATCTCCTACCTCTCCGCCATCTTGCTTCCACCCTTTTGAGATACTTTCAACCAATTCCAACTCTACTTCTTCCATGATGCCTGCCCGAACTTCCCATTTTAGAGGTGGTTACTCTGCCCTCTAATTGTCAGTAGGAGTTAGATTACGCTAAGCTTTAGTTTCAGGAACTTAGAGGAGCTGCACTTAGAATTTACCCCAGAGCCCAGGTGGGCAGGGAAAACTGCTCAGTTTCTGCCACATCATAGGTTTTAATTCAATAACTGTGAGATGAGTGAATGAATAAATTACTGCTGTAAAACCAGCCCTGCAGGAGTGTAAAATATTTGCCCCAGAATGCTTCTATTGGCTGTGCAGAACCCAGTATGGAACTTTTCCATGTTGTTCTCAGTGTCATGCCAGAAATAATACACAGCCTGTCAGCTACCAGGGAGCAATGCTTGATTGCCTCTAACAGACAAGATAAGGGAAATCTGGAGCAGAGTACGGCAGGAATAAGCGGACCAGTTCCATCTCTGAATGCTTGCGAATTCATTACCTTCCACAGAAGGGAGATTATCAGGCGAAAAAAAATACTGCCGCGTAGCCATCCATTTTGGGGTGCGGGTTATTTAGCCACCTGTCCTTTTCTCTCTAGTAATTAGGTAAGAGCATGAACAGAATGACTCAGTGGAGGTCGGTTATGTGCTGACATCGCTTCCGTGGCCAGGTCCACCCGAGGACTTCTGCTTGAGATGGTAAACTGAATAGAGATTTTAAACAACACTTTAATTAAAGGGGATGATTAGGCAATCATCAAGTTAGCTAAGAGTTCCACTTAAATAAAGAGTAAATTAGAAGCATGCTGTAGGGGTGTCGGTGTAGTTTTAAATCATCAATCTCATCTCATCAGGGAAATTATAGCAGTTCTTTAGCTCCTATTATTTATTAATGGAATAAACCCCATGAGCCATACCAATATTTCACAGTTGCTTTTGTGACTTGTGTATCTTTATCTATTGTTGCCGCTTTCTCTGTGTGAGAGGGTGCTTTCAGGAGCCTTTTGAGTTCCTTCAATCTCTATTCAACCCCAGTCCTTTAACACAGCTTTGCTGTCTTTGCTGTGACTCCTCATACATTCATGATCCCTTTGTCCTGTACTTTTTATTTCTCGTTGACGTTTTTCTCTTTGGAGTGCTCCTTTTCTTACAGTGCCTTCATGCTCCGTGTCCCGCACCACAATAAAATCCCCTTGCGTTTCTTTTCCCCACAGGCTGCCCTCTCCAAGCTCTGCACTGCTCACTGTTTTGTCTTTTGATTTTCTAGTCTGCTTTTCAGTTCTAAGCCCGCAAATAACTCTGTCTTTCTGGTGCTACTGCTGTTTGTCTACTAGGAGCCACACTTAATTTATGCTGACAGCATTCATCTTGAAGCCGCGCACTCTACACATCTCTGCCATCCTTCCGTTTGCTCACGGTGAGAAGATTTACTTCTCCCCCCCGCCCACCCCCAGGGAAGCCCTGGTTTTTTGAAGCAAGACTGGGGTTTGACAGAAGACCTCACGGAGCTCGTGCTCCCAGGAGACGTGCAACTGAGCAAACAAGGAAATAAACAGGCACATGCAAACTTTTTCTAGGTGGTGCTTTAAGTTTCTTCTTTTCCTTTATTTATAGCCTTCCCAGGTTGCAACAAAACCATTATCAACATATAAAACAAAGAAGATGTGGACCTCCCTCTACTGGGGCTTGCAAAGTTCCCTCAAGGCTCTTCACATGGCTTATGAAAGAATTCTCCCAACGGTATAAGATTCAAGTAAAAATGTGACATGAGGTTGTAATATCTTACGTTTATATATGCAGCTATGTCGTGCATAATGTAGGCAATGCTTGTTCTCCAATTATGTTTTTAAATGCATATAACCTCTTTTGTCTTCGACAAACCATTCACCTGTGAAGTTTTATAGTTAAACCCAACCATTTAGAGTTATTGTGAATCAGGTCAATGGCTTTAAAACATTTATGTGGAAAAAATAATCCCCTTTCATTAACAGCTTGAACTGTTCAGACAGATTCCTCCTAGTCAAAAACCGCAGGAAACTGTTCTGAGGTATAGAGAATAAATGAATAAATGAGTAAATGCTAATATGCATGGAGTAAAGCGGCTTGTGCATTTCATTCTGATCTTTGGGGTAATTTAGAACCTGCTCTTTTTTTCTTTTTGAGAAGAACTGTCCATCAAGTTCAAAGACACAATGGTTAATGTGGATAAAAGGCCATCAGGCATTTATATGAAACTACAAGACATCTTTTCACTGCCCATCTCAATTTGGGATTTAAATCCAAACTCATCAAAGGAAATAAAAAAAAAAAAACCTATTAACACATCACACATTCTTTAAAGAAGAAAATCAGTATTTTACTTTTTTGACAGTTGAATGAAAGGGTTTAGACATATTTTAAATGGGGGGAGAAAAGCCCTTAGTTCCTTTTGGAATAGGAAAACAAACGTACTATACTGGGAAGACTGCACAGAAAACCGGGAGAAAAACCACAGAATATGTGGTCTTAGTCCCATCAGATCAGAACACAGCAGCAGCTCGTCTGTTAATTTCTTTTCTCTCAGCCTGAGTCACCTCCCACAAGCTTTGCGAAAGCAGGGAATCTAAAACCAGCTTTGGAGCAATTGCTTTCTTGAGACGTGCTAATTTATTAGAGGTGATTTTGAAGTCATAACATGGAGGGGGTGATATACTACTTTAACCAGATTGCAAAACTGAAACACAACAATGAGTCTCACATTAGTTACGTAAATAAGGGGGCTTAGGTAAGCAGACAGGGACAAGGACTTGGAGAGTCACTTTTTGTCATGTACAATGTGCCGCATTGTACTTGCTGTTCATGATACTGAATGAATATGTATTTTAACAAATGTCCTTTTATGTGCACACGGAATATAGTAGGCATTCACCTATTCGTTGAATGAAAATGCAATAAATTATGTGTATAGTATATAGTACTATACAAATACAATATGTTGTACAGAAAGAAAAACTCGGTTTAATGTCATCAGAAACAGTTTTTCAACCAGTGTTTTTGGCGTTTCGGGCCAGATGAATCTTTGTTGTTGGGGGTTGTGCTGTGTCTCGTAGGGTGTTTGGCAGCATCTTTGGCCCCTAGACCCACCGGATGCCATCAATCTCCCCTGTCGTGACAACCCCAAATGTCACCAGGTGTTGGCAAATGTCCCCTGGATGGCATGTCCCCTCTGGTTGAGAACTGTTGATGAGAACAGAAGCTATAATGAGCACCATTGAGGTTTATCTACATAGTTTTCTAGTCATTCTCTTTTCAAGGCTAATTTGTGGGTGGGTAGGAAGGATGGGTTCATTTTAAAATGTGTGTGTACTAGCTTCATACTAGCTGTTGTAACAAGGTTTGACAGTTGGGTGGCTTCCACAGTAGAAATGTGCTGTTCTCACCGCTCTCAAAGCTGGAAGACTGAGGTCAAGGTGTTGGCAGGGCTGGTTTCTTCCGAGTGCTGTGAGGGAGGGTCTGGAATAGGCTTCTCTCCCAGCTTTTGGCAGCCTCGGGCACCCCTTGTCTCAGAGATGGTGCTCTCCCAGCGTCTTCACATTGTCTTCTTTTTATACGTTCTGGTCTCTGTACAAATTTCCCCTTTTTATAGGGATGTTGGCCTGTCAGACAGGGCCCACACTAATGACCTCATTTTAACTTAATCACTCTATAAAGGCCCTATCTCCAAGTAAGGTCACATTCTGAAGCACTGGGGGTTAGGATGCCAATATATCTTTATTGGGGGGGGATGTAGTTCAACTCATAACAGTATGATTTCAACTATTGTGCATTTCATGCCAGAAACGACTCTGGCATTTAACCATTAGCTGCTTTAACTTCTACTCTTTGGTTGCCATGTCTGTCACATCTCTGCTTCCTGGGGGACAAAAACAGTATGATGTCTTTTGTGTGAATTTTTATGGCACCTAGAAGAGTGCTTGGCAAGGTTTTGTTTGAATGAAGAAAAAATGCTCCTTTTTCCAAAAGGGGGGGTGGTTTGTCACGTTAGCTCTAATTGATGTTGATTCACATCGATGAACTTGTCTATTCTCTTCTTAAATCAAACTGACACAGTATTCATTTTAATATTCATTATTTTTTACTTTCATTTTTAAAAAAGAGATTTTACTCATTTATTTGAGAGAGAGAGAGCACACAAGCAGGGGGAGGGGCGGAGGGAGAGGGAGAGGTAGACTCTTCTCCAAGCAGGGAGCCCAACATGGGGCTCTATTCCAAGACCCTGGGATCATGACCTGAGCTGAACACAGGTGCTTAACTGACTGAGCCATCCAGGCACCCCTCGTTTTCATTTTTTTTTTTAAAGATTTTATTTATTTGACAGAGAGAAACACAGCGAGAGAGGGAACACAAGCAGAGGGAGTGGTAGCGGGAGAAGCAGGCTTCCTGCCGAGCAAGGAGCCCAATGCGGGGCTCGATCCCAGGACCCTGGGACCATGACCCGAGCTGAAGGCAGACGCTTAACGACTGAGCCACCCAGGTACCCCTCATTTTCATTTTTAACTGAAAAAATTAAATGCATGTTTATAAAACGAGTGAGTAAAACACATTCAAATAGAATATAGTCAATAATTGAAGGTGTATAACCAATAATTTCTTCAATTCTCTGGTCTTCTCCAAAGGTGACAATTGTTGAAATTTCTCATATTTTCCTCCAGAATCTTCTTATATCTAGAAAATATGCTTATATTATTTTCTATGTCCTCTGATCTCTCCCTCGTCAATTCTCAATATGAACTGCCAACTGCCCCTTTTTAGTCCCCCACGTCCCACATGTGCACTAGAAAAATAGCAAAAAACTAGAGATGGATAGCACATTTTCAAAGACAAAGGTCTGGGCTTGTGATTTGTATAGGTACGAAATAAAGGTCATATACCGAGGACTTGCAAAGAACTGAACAATTGCTAAGAGCAATCTAAAGGCGTATTTTGTATCTGCCACGATCCAGAGCCGCAGACATCAGAGAATGCTGGGAATACAGTGAGAGCAGTGAGACAGGCTGCATAGATCCTCAGGAGGCCTGGATATAATTGGATGCTGCTTGAGAATGCTGGACACTGTCGAGAAGTTCCTGAAGAGCCAAGAACAGTGCCAGCAAGTCAGGCTCTTGTTAGAGCCAGCGTTGTCTCTGGCTCATGTGTCCCCATAGAACTTGCCTGGGATGAGATGCTTTACAGTGAAAGACTGCACGGTGCAGAAAGGGCCTCCAAAACCCAAGCCGAGGAGGAGAAAACCTGCCAGAATTCTTAGTTCTAACTGAATTGGCACGAGTTGTGCAAACTAGAAAACACTAATGCAAAGAAACCTGTGCCATCTGATTTAAGGTTCAAATATGAATGTGGTACCTTCATTATCAAAGATGAAGAAACTGCTCTGGGATCTATTGAATACACGCATTGAGTTATTTCTTGGTAGTACATAGTGGCTTTGTGCTGAATCAACCTCTTCTTACCACGCTCGTGCATGTTGTGGTTGTGGTAGGCATAGACTGGCAGTTAGCAGAAAGACAATTCCCTGGGTCTATATCCGGGGGAAGCCTGGTTACAACTGATGGTAAACAACCTCACAATTTAGGGAGACAACATTAGCTCCCTGTTTTAACTGATGTAGCTGGCACTATCAAAACCATACACGTTTAAAGCTCAAAATAGAAGTACTGTGGGGGAAAAAAAAGTCTTTGAATCTAGTAGGGTTTGTGGAAAGTTTTATCTGATAACTGAAAAAAAAATTAAACGGGAGCAATGCTACATTTTACTTAATGTGAAGTTAAAGATTGCAAATAAGATATATTGTCATGGCGCATTTTTATTAATTTTTGTTCATGCAATTATTCATAGACTGAATAATTGTAAGCTTTGCTAGCCTGCAGTTTTAGAATACTAACGAGGAGGACTATTATTATTTTGCTTTCTTTCAAACTTCATAATTTCTCAGGCTAAGCTTAAAGTTTTTATAGGAAAGGGTTTATGGAAGGCTATTGATAGTTTGATATTGATAAACAACCTTAAAAGCACTAGAATGTTTGAAAGTTAATCTTCTGAATATTCTCCCCAAAGCTTGTCTAGAATTATCAGGACAAAGAATCCCCCATGCTCAAAAGCTTTAAAATGAAAATACTTAGTGTCCATTCACAAGTTATTGAATTTTCTTTATCTTATAGACCTCCAGAGTGGTGGTAGATTTGTGAACAACAGTCCCTTAGATTCTCAGAGCCAGCTGAACATTCTACTAGGGTAACAGTGTTGGGAAAATGGCCATTGACAACAGCAATTGCTGCATCTGTGACTTGCCTAACTCAATTAATTGTCCCCTGTGATAACCTCAGAAAAAATGGATGACTTATGTCTCTTCAGGAAGTAATTCCTATCTGAACCACTTTGGTGGGCAGAATTCTAAAGTGGGCTCTGAGACACGTCCTCCCTGTTCTGCCCCAACAGGTGAACATATCCTACACAATCTCTGCTTGACTGTGGGAAGGACCTGTGAATATGACAGGCTAGTCACACCCATGATTATATTATATTATATAAGACTTTGTCTTAGAAGTCTGGAGGGAGAGATTCAAAGCAAGAAAGGTTATGTCCCACTGGCCTTGAAGATGTAACCTGTCACAATGTAGGGAAGTTGACAGACATGGCAGTAAACCATGGATAGCCTCCAGGAGCTGAGAATGGGCCTCAGGCAGAAGTCAGAAATAAGAGGTATCTCAGTTCTATAACCACAGGGAGCTGAATTCTGCCAACAACCAAGGGGCCTAGAAGACCCTAGGCCTCAAAGTCCTACTCTGGCTGACAGTTTGCAGCTTTGTGAGACCATAAACAGAGGACCCTATAGAACTGTGTTGGACTCCTGGCCCTAGTAAACTCTGATTAATAAAGTGATCTTCTTTTAAGCAGCTAAGTTCGTGATCATTTGTTACATAGCAATGGAAAACCAATACAAAGTGTTCTTATTTAGAAATCCAAATTCTTTCATATATTTTGAAAGTTTTCAGGTTACACATGCACATATGAAATCTTGCTTAAACAAAATATATTGGATACTAATCATCATTTTATCTACAGAAATATGAAGTTGAAAACCTAAAGCAGAATAATATAAACATGGCTCAGCATTTTGTAAAGCAGAATATTGATAGTCTCCCATCTATTTGAGAGCTCTCAAGTGAAATACTTTATTTCTGACTTTGTTACAAGTTCTTTTTAATGGAAAAGAGAGAAGTGGAGATTAAGAAGAGGAAGTCCTCCTCATGTTGTAGATGAAATAATAGGAAAGATGTGCCTCTCAAGCCCCTCTAGAGAAGATGATATTCTCATTCACAAGGACCTGGGGACAGGCTGGATGCTCCAGTTCTGGAGAGGGAGTCTTGGTGAATGTGCCCTCAGGTTTTTTTTTTTATCATAATTTGGCCTGGGCTTTTTGGGATGGAGTTAAAGTTATATAAACAACTATGCTAAAAACAAAACAAAACAAAACAAAACAAAAAACAACTATGCTCAGATGAGGAGAAACCAGTGGAAAATCAGGCATGTGTGCACCTAAATTCTTGGCAAAATACATTCACGAGATGTTATCCAGCAGTTTCTGTTTTGAACACATCAATGTTACTTTCATGAGTGCAGTGAGTCACCACCATGCTTGTCTAGTCTACCATCTTAGGTAATTAACTATCTTGTGAAGGCCTCAGTTTTCCTACCTGTGAAGTATGGGATGATCCTGCTTACTTATGTTGCTCTCAGAGCTCCTAGAGCAAATAGTGAAGGAATGGGTGGTGGGTAGGTGGGAAAAGAGTTGATCTGATTGATGGACACTGTGAAGTTGAAGGAAGCACCCATGATGCAGAGGTTGAACTTTGTATTTTGGCTGAGAAAACCATAAAGAGTTGAATGAAGAGACAAACTTTTTGTAGGATATGGTGCAAATAGAAAACATGTTGGATGATTATAGCAGAGTTATGGCAAGATGTGACTCAGCAAATTACAGACAGGAAACTGGTTTCCTTCAGGTAACAATGTCTTTATCTGGTGGAAGATAGTGTTGGCAGAGGGGAAGAAGGCTCACTGGGGACATGAGGAAGGAATTGCTGCAATCAGAAAATATTTTGGTGACAGGGTCCTTCTGAGGATATTTGTAAGGAAGGAAAGGTGAAGAAGGCTGGGCCACAGCTTACTCATTAGAGATGTACTCATTGTTTTGGAAAAAGGAAAGTGGTAATGATAAATGGAGATCTGCAAAGAGGACCAGAAACATGGAAAAAATATGTTGTGATAATATAACTCTGAGACCCTAAGGCTGAGCCTATCTTCCAAAGAGAAAATAGAGATAATCTAAGAAGAAAATTAGCAAGGTAAATGAAAATAATTTGGTCAGCATGGAAGGTTGCTTAAATAATATTAGCTAGCTGACTTTCTGAAGGACAAAGAATGTGGGTATAGCTTTTATAGGAGATAAGAAGGCAGAACACACTTGTGGGGAAGACAGGTTATGGGGCCAATTCTGCACACTTGGTCTTCCTCTATTCCTGGCTGCTTGCCTTTTCAGTGAGCAGATAAGACTGAAAGCCAAATTATTTTGTTAGTCATAGAAACTCACGTAAAAAACTTCTTGAAGAGGAGGTTAAAATGACTGTTGAAAATGAAGTTTGTGGGTAGAATTTATCCATGTTAATATCATCCTCCATCATCATCATCATCATCGGAAATTAACTGACTCCCTTTAGAAAGAAAGATACATACAAAAACTCTAACCAGACTGGGGTGTACATATCACCTATAAAGGATAATGTGCAATACCCAGCTTTAGTCATTCTGATGACATTTTCTTGACACTTGAATATGAGATAAAGAGGATTTTCCAAATATAGAATCATCAAAAAGCAGAATAAAAAGTTACACCATTCCAAAGAAGAGTGGGATTTAGGAACAATATTTGTGTAGTGCAAGAATTTAAGGTACTTTGAAAGCCAGGACCAATTAAAAAAAGAGGCGAGGAAAGGAATAAAGAATATATGTTCCATATGTCCATGAATGTAAATAGTTACAGGGCATATTTCAACTTCCCATAATGTACTGTGTTGTTGAATAAACTTATTCAATTATTCTGTCCCATTTCTTTCTGTTTGATCAACTCAATAGTCCTTACCTGGCTGTACTTACTTCTCTCCCACAAAGTATTACCACGACCAGAATGCCACCTTCATCATCATCTTAAAATTTCATTGTTTTCACTTTGACCAGTTTCAGACTGGGCCACTCGCACAATGTGCTTTTCCTTCTCTTCCCCCTACTCCATAGAACCTTAGTAGGGAAAGACCCCAATCTGTGAGATGCTGGCTGACTTTTATGCCATATCCCTAAATGGATTCTTCATGAATGCACAATGTAGTCTTATTGATTATCATTATCATTATCATTATTATTATCTTTAAATTACCCTAGCTCAGTTCTGAGAAAGGCTGTTCTAAAACTCCCAGTGTTGCTCAGGTCCTCAGTCCCACCTAGACATCTCCAATCTCAGCAGAAGACTTGCAGGTATCGTTTATTAACTAGATGGAAGTTGGTTGTAAGGATAATTTCAAAGCTGTCAGAAAGGTTGAAGACAATCTTGTCTACCCCCTCAATTTACAGATAAAGAAACTATGAGTTAATTCCTTAAGTAACATAGAAAACTTTTGTTGAGAAATAATTAATATTGTGGTCATTCCTACAGCTTGTTGGAATTTATAGCACTCCATCAAAATGCTGTTGTATTGACCTGGTAAATCATTTTCTATACTAACCCTTAAATAGCGAAAAATAGCAATAGTCCAGGTTTCTTCCCTGTTTCCCAATTCTCCCTCGTAATCAAAAATCACAGTATTACCTCTAATATCTTGAATCCCAAGTCCTGCTCCCCAAATTTACTTTGCTGGTTGTTTGCTTTGAGATGATAAAACTGCATTCTAAGATCATGCTCTTGAAAATGCTTTCTGCTGCCTTGTGTTACAGTTCTGAAAGGAAAGCGTTTGAAAAGTGTTTTTGGGGCATCTGGGTAGTTCAGTTGGTAAAGCAGCCGATTCTTGGTTTTGCTCAGGTCATGATCTCAGGGTTGTAAGATTGAACGGGCACCAGGCACCTAGCTCTGGGCTCGGTAGAGAGTCTGTTTGAGATTCTCTCTCTTCCTCTCCCTCTGCTGCTCCTCCTCTCTCTTTCTCTAAAATAAATAAATTCAAAAAAAAGAAAAGAAAAGTCTTAAAATATCTGAATATTGGCTGTTAGGTAGAAGAATGCTTGTTCTCATTTGATTCCAAAAAGCAGAACTTGAATCAGTGGGTGAAGGAGACAGGGATGCCCATGTAAGCTCAATATTCAATCAATCAGCAACCATTTCTGGCACCTACTATATACCAAGCATTATTCTAGAAGGTGAGGATACAGTGGTAATAAAATACAGTTCCTGCTTTCTTGGGGCTTATTTTCTGTGCTGCATCAGATAATCTACTATAGTAGACCTGTAGTTTAATGTGGGTGACAGTAAGTATTATGAAGAAATGGCAAGCCTCTCTGGAGAAGGTGACATTCAAGCAGACACTTGAATGTAGGTAGGGAGCGAGTCATGCAAAGGCCTGCAGGATGTTGTTCTCACCAGACATTGGGAAGGGCAAGTAGTCTTAATCCGGGAATATAAGAAATTGGCTTCTTTGTGATTTTATGGGTTTGCCATCCTAGAAGTGTTTAGTGTCTGAATTACCTCTGAGAGAGTTTAAGAAGATATCTCTGCATTATTAGGTGGTTGAAACTAGTCAACCTTGAGATTTTTTTTTCCAGGTTTAAGATTCTGTATATTTACCTGATAAAACCATATGGTTTAGAACTTAAAATAAGAAAAACTTAGGAGAACAAAAGATGCAAAAACGTCTTTGGGGGAAGTGAACAATAAAACTATAGGTTGGAGGCTATTTATGTATGACCTTGCTCCTTGTTGACATTCCCATTTGTAGAGCAAATACAGCTAAATATAAAATAGGAGGGGGGCGTGATGAATCAGAAGTTAAAGTAATTTAGGTCATTCAGTTATGCACAGATGAATAACTACTCGCCAAATGATTCAGAAATCATAGGAAATGACTTATAAGAGCTGATACCAAGCTTTGTATGGGAAGTAATTTTATAAGAAACAATTGTTTATAACTCTTGCATGAGGCATCATTTTAAATTAGAAAACCAGAAATGGTTGAAGAAGTATTTATAAATTTCTTTGAGCTCTTCTGAAGACAAGCATTGTCACAGATTTTCATTTTTATTTCCATTAAAATTTTTACTTTAACTTTTAGAAGTCAGGCAGCACATAAAGATAATTAGAATCACAATTTATTTACTGTTGGAGTTTTAAAAAATGGACTGGGCTATGTTTTTGTGTGTGAGCCTTAGAAAAAGAAATATATTTTAAAAATTAAATTGAACGATGTTGATATTACCTAGAAAACTTCTAGAATTATAGCATTTTATCTTTTGGAGTAGAAAGTACATGCCATAAGTGATAGGTAAAAATGTGAGAGTATTTTAACATCAGAACTTGGCATTAAAAATAGACTCACATGGACAATATTTGTACGTCATGTTTTAACTTTAATCAAGTAGTTTTGCAAACCAAAAAAAGCTCTATTTTTTTCCTATGGATATGTATCCCCCTTCTTCCTCTAAATCGAACACCTATCAAAATCAGTGAAAACTATACACAGAAATTGGGAAGTACACACAGTGGGAGGGAGAATAGAGACAGGAGGCATTACAGGGAAGGAAAACTGAGTGCCAAAAGGGTAAAATATTTGTGAAGCATCACATTGTCAGTCAAAAGAAAGTGCCAGGAATTGAATACACAAGAGTTTCTAGTCTCTGGGCCAACTTCAAGCTAATTCTCCCTCTTAACTGACATTTATGGAGAACAGATGTGGTGCCACTGTGGTGTATGTGAAATTAGCTTTGCCTACTTCTTTTCTGAACACATACGTGTATTACACATGTATATTTAGCTCAAGAAAGACCATATTTTGCCAAGTTCTCGTCCAACATATTTGCCTAGTAGCTTAGGGGATGACTGGAAGAACTTGGGAATGAGGCCAAGGGATGATAAATGAGAGGGGTCAGGCCAAAATGGAGGTGGGAAGATGTCATGCTTTTAGCACGCATGGTTGATAGCATTGTTCCTGCTTTGCTTTTGTGTTTTCAAGTGAGGATATTGTCAGGGAGACCAGTGAACCTGAATTGTATAAAATATAAAAGATTACAGAAGAGAAATAGCTGCTCAAAGCCAAGTTTGCTTTCAGGACATGTCTTTCATGGAGACCACAGGGTTTCAGTCTAATGAAGGGTGAGAGCAATTTGAACAGTGAATGAAATAAAACAATTAACAGAGCCACTTGGGGCCAGGCACCATAGTTTAGGGAAGAATACTGTACTTAGGGATAGCAATTCACAAAATGATACGTATATCATCCCACTTTGAATTTGTGTAGGCTTGTTTCTTGTTTCCCATAATTGGCTTGAGCCCAGGAAACTTGTGAAATTTAGGAGAACCTGGGGGGAAGACTCATGTTGGGAACTCATCTCAAATTCACCTACGATAACTGGCACTTAAGATACCACTGACAAATTGAAGCTGAAGATAAGCCAAAGAATGTTTGTCATGGTTGCAAGGAGTTTCTGACCTCTTAGCATTTGCACAGGCTGTTCCCTCTATAAAGAAAACTTGTGCATGCAACCTAAGTTGCTTAACACTTAGTTACCCTTTCAGATGTTGCTCTGGATATTTTTCCTAAGAAGCCTTCTATGACCCCCAAATTGGGTCAAATGTCCTGTGCTTGTATATATGTAGCTCTAATTCTACTTCCCGTGGTTCTTATTGATCACCTTGAAGACAGGAATGAGTGTAACCTACCACCCAGCATAGTGCCTCCAAACCCGGAAATCTTCAGATTTGCTGGAGCTCAGGGCCGAGGGGAGGAGTAGGGAAAACGTGAAAGCTGTTTGAAGGGGTCCAATTATGAAGGTTTTTAAAAAACTCACTTAAAGAGTTTGATTATAGTCCAAACAACTACTCAGTGTAAAGTAGAGCTCATCAATATCCTAAAGCATGTTGTAATTGAGCCAAAGCAGAAATAAAAATCAATTGATTAAAAATATATTTTATAGCAGAGATTAGAAACCCGTGGGGCTCCAGTTTAGTTCTACTGGCACTTTTATCTTTCCAGGCATATACTTTGACATTTTATGGGTGAGGGAGCAGCTGTTGTTCCTTCTCATAAAATGGGACCTTAGGTGCTTGAGAGATAGGGACTGTGGTGCTGAGGGGCATACTTGCTCTGCGAAGCATCCTGTCCTGTCATTTTGTTCTTCACTGCATGTTCCTGGAGCAGGGGACTTCAAGGCAGGGGACACTATTTACCTTAAGGGTTCCCTTGGCCCTGCCCTGTCAACACATTCATGTGGACTCGAGCATCAGCACTCAGAGGTTCACTGCTAAAACACCCACTCTGCTGAATGACAACTCTCCCTGTTCTCAGATGATATAAAATATTGCAACTGAGGGCCACCTGGGTGGCTCAGTGGGTTAAAGCCTCTGCCTTTGGCTCAGGTCAAGATCTCAGGGTTCTGGGATCGAGCCCTGCATCGGGCTCTTTCTTCCGCGGGGAGCCTGCTTCCCCCACTCTCTCTGCCTACCTGTGATCTCTCTCTCTCTGTCAAATAAATAAATAAAATCTTTAAAAAAAAATATTGCAACTGAAAGTTGTCCTTCTCTGCTTTAGGTTCTCCTATGAGAGTAACCATATGATTATCTTCTGACACTTTGTCGTGCTTTTGTTTTAAAGAACAAAGACATTTCTCTGACTTCTGGGATGCTAAGCTAGGTGTATCCCCTTGGTTTATCTCAATCTCAAATGCTGAGCAGTGTCACTTTGGTTTTAATTTTCACAGGACTTGTAATCTGGTCTAGTAGGTTTTGGAGGCAGTAAATTACAGCCAGCTCTTTAAATTTCTTTAAAAGGATATGATTGTCTCTTAAAAGATTCTTGCTACTGTGGCGCAGGACCATTGAATTAGCCATAAATCTTACATGCCCTTTAGATGACAACGTAAGACAACAATACAGTTGGTGGGAACAATAGCCCATAAAGGGTAAATAATACTGGAACCCTGCGGGCCTTGACATTCTGACAGAGCAGGATACCCTGAGGAAGCCCGGATGGAGCCAACCTTTACTCGTCCGTGGGCAGGAAAAGAATGCAGGAATGGCAAAGTCTGAAGGAGCCATTTCATACATGACAAGAAATATTAGGGAGGAATAAATAAAGTCTCTCTTGAGTCCAACTTGTAAAGTGACAGTTGAGATCATCTCATTTATGGCAAGTGTAGGGTTGAATTTGCACTTCATTCTTTGATGATTTTTAAGGGAAGATAAAATGCCATATATATAAATTTTTAAAAAGTAATTCGATTATCACATCTTGTAAAACGTGAAGGCTAAATTGAGACTAACACACAAAGTATTTTGAAAAAAGGTATTTTATTTTATAAAGTCTATTTAACTTGGAACTTTAAGATAACTTTTATATTAATTTTAACTTCAAAAATATTCAAATGGGAGAACATATGATAAAACAGAGGTGGATAAAGACATCTTCTATGCATCTTATTGAACTAACTTTTTCCCCAAATTAAAACTCTTAGGAGAATAATTAATTTTTTAGCACCATTGTTACACACTATTTACAGTTGATTCAGCACTGTGTTAAATTGAGATCCAGTAGTAAAGGGAATATGTTTGTCCGCCTACTGGTTAAACTCCCATCATTGGACTTAGGCACTGAAGTAGCTCATGTCCCTTGTATTAGTTTCTTGTGATCTTTGTTGCAAATTGTCTCAAACATGAGTTTCTTCTCTTCTCCAGACTTCTGGAGGCCAGAATATTGAAGTCAAGGTATTGGCAGAGTCACACTTCCTCTGAAGGCTGTAGGGAGGAATCCTACTTTGCCTCTCCAGCTGTTGGTGGCTCCTGGTTTCCTTAGCTTGTGGCAGCGTAACTAATCTCTGTCTTCACATGACCATTTCCCTCTGTCTGTGTCCTTTTCTGACTCTTGCAAGGACATTTTCATTCGGATTAGGGTTAACCCTAATCTAGGATGATTTCATCTTGATCTTTAACTATTACAGCTACAGAAATCCCATTTCCAAATAAGGTCAGTGTGGGGTTCTACGTGGAGAAGAATTTTGGGGATGGTATTATTCAACCCATCATAGTAAATATAAATTAAATCTGTCAAAAGGTGAATTTAGAATCTTTTGGAGTGCTCTAGATTTTCAGGACTCCAGGTCACTGCTTAATACTTGAGGGGTTCTTGGGATCATGAGGAAAATCAATTTTGAAGTGCAAATATTAAAAACATTAGAAGCAAACATTCCCTAAAATAATAGAAATAGAAATTTGGAGCACCCAAATTTCTAAAATTAGACTAGAACTTACTCATAAAGAGATCACATATACATATACATATACATATACATATACATATACATATACATATACATATATATATTTTCTTTTCTATTGACTTTTTGCTGGATCTTCATGTGAATTTTTAATTTTGATTTTAGGGAGAATTTGGAGCAGATGTTTGAAGACTTTTTTTGTACTTTTTTATAAATAAGATTTTATTTATTTATTTGACAGAGAGAGAGAGGGATCACAAGTAGGCAGAGAGGCAGGCAGACGGAGAGGGGGAAGCAGGCTCCCCTTTGAGCAGAGAGCCCGATGCGAGGCTTGATCCCAGGACCCTGAGATCATGACCTGAGCCGAAGGCAGAGGCTTTAACCCACTGAGCCACCCAGGTCACCCTTCTTATTCATTTTAGATGTTGTCCTCACTTGGTTCCATTGAATTAGTACCGACCCCCGTGGATGGTCTTTATGTAACTGGTAATTGTGCAGTTAACAAAACAGAAAATTGTTTACAAGTTCTATTCTGGTGAATTCTAATATGCTGTTTGTGTGAGAATGTGTATAAAGATGCGTCATTATGTATACTATATTTCTCAGATTGTTAGACTATTTCTCAGACATCAGAATTGAATATATTAATCATTCCTAGACATTGAATTTAGGTACAAGTCTGTACATAATATCTTTACATTTCTATAAAACTTTCAAATTGCTTTGCTACCTATCTAAGAATAGAAGGAAATGGTGCTCTCTGTGTGCCTTGTATATTCTGGTATCCTGCACAGTGCTGAGCATAAGAGCGCATTCTTTCAATACTTGAATGAAAATCAGAAACATCATTTTAGACAATGCAAACACATAGACATCAATGGACAGTGATGACTTTGAGGTCTCTGAGAAAGAAAGCCACTCATTCAGTCTCCTAAATGGAAGCCATGAAGAAAAAGCCAGTGGTTGGCTCAGAGTTCTGTTTCAGGAATAAGATTGTCAGAACCTGGATCCAATTAGAGAATGACATTTCGAGATCCCAGAAAAAGCACCAATAGTTGGCAGTGGGCGATTTCTGGTCACAGATGAACTTTCTCTTGATGTTTTCTTTGGGGAGAAAGCCCACTCCTGCCACTGGGGCTTGGAGGGCAGTCCTATTGCGCCAACTTGTGCTCGAAGCACGCATTCCCTTGGTATTCCCGCAGTGGGGCAGGCCGTGTCCTCCCTGGTGCAGCCAACACTGTTTATACTCTGTACAGCGAGCTCTGATGAGTCTTAGATGCTGGCTGTGTTCCTTACAAATGGCACGATCTTTGCGTTTTAGTGGTTGGGGCCTTGATTGTCAGGGCAAGTCCGGCATTCCCGAGAGCCCGTGTGGGTGCGACACGGAGGGGGCCAGAATCCAGGCAGCTGTCTCACTGCCGGGACCAGACAGGCTTAGGGAAGACACTGTATTTATATGGTGAGGTGTGTTATTAAAAGCCCTGGGCAGGGAGTCAGGACACCTGTGGCACCGACGGCCCTGATCCTTTTATTTAGTAGCTGTGATTTTTTTTTTAGCAAACCATACGTGAATGTGCTGAGCTTCAGGTTTTGCTTCTGAAAGTCAAATCTTGGGGCATGAAGCGAGATAGATTCTGCATTTTCTGATATGCTGCATTCACGGTATGATAGGCCCTCTGTTGCCTCACAAGAAGTGGATTGACCACCTGGCAAAGAACAGCGAACTATTTCTTCATGATAGACCTTCTTGTGTAACAGAAACAGGAACAAACCTCATTCATGTTGCATTCTCTATGCTGCAGATTTGCTTGCCTAACCTGATAATGGAATGTAGACCCTACATCACCGGTGACAGTTCAGCGCCGGAAGGAGATCTGTATCAGCCACATCTTTTGCACCACTTGGCATCCTTTGACCTCCTGTTTCTGGATGCTTCGGCTGCCAGTGTTGTTCCTGCCACCACTGTGCAACCAGCTCTGCACAGACTTGTTGGACTCTTGGGAGTCAGTGAATGTGGTTCCCCTGCTCCTGCTGAGGTCCGGCGGCTTCATGCCCATGGATGTATGGGACTGGTTGGTGTCCATTCAAACACACTATTCTTTCCCGTTCTGTTATCAGTATATCGGAGGATCCTAAGTAGGAAGGACCACCTACCAAAGCTAAATTCTCTAGACATCATGCTGCTACACCATAAGGAGACAAACAGGTTCTAACCTCACCATTTTGAATAGCACAGCAGCTTGGCTTTATTTAGGAACATGTTTCCCTCATTACAACATTTATTCATATATCCAGGTATCCCTCACATTTCAAAAGATTGCATTAGACCACTTGGCTTTTGTGAAAGACCTATGTTGGTACCTGTTTTCACTAACTGAAAGAAATCTGAGGAGGATTTTTGCTTTTATGAAAAAGGCAGAGAGTGAAAATAGCATTTGGTGTATGTTTCCCAGGGAGTCATTAGGGAGGCAGCACGCACCCCGAGAGTGTCCCGAGTGTTGCTCTCAGGCTCCCTGGGAATTCCACTCGGGTGTCCAGCCGCCAGAACTCTGAACTGTGTCTGTGAGGGTCTGTGCCTTATCTCAATTCAGTTTGTGCGTCCGTCAGTGATATGTCTCCTAAGGTCTCAGAAAAACTTAGGAGAGGTTACTTTCAGAATCTGGCAGCTCTCGAACTGTTTTCCATATAAATATGAATGATCATTGCTTCTTTGCTCTAGGTCGTTTTGGGTTATGAGAGCCTTCACGGGAACGCTCTACTTTCGGAGACCGGGGGAAACTGCGGTTAGAATAATACCAGGGTAAGCAACTTGATTTCATTTTGGGTATTGGATGTTAATATTATTACATTATTAAAATAATACAATATTTGTATTTTAACATAGTTGTGTTTGTCAGTGGCTCCTTGGTGCTTTGTACAAATTCAGGGAAAGATGGAATTGCTGAAGACAAGGCCTACCTAGTAGTGACTCTGGGATTGGGTCGCTGAATACTGGTCTCCGCCAAGATAGATCACATCCGGGTGTTGACAAAGGGCAAATGGCAATCTAGAGAGAGAGAGAGAGGGAAAGCCAATCCTAGAAAGGAAGAAATATTTGTGCAGAAATAATCAGAGATCAGAGGACTCTATTACATTGAAATAAACTTGTGTGTAATATCAAGAAAATTAAAAATAATGTGATCGTTTTCCCTGCATCTATACACAGTTACAAGATAGAAACCATCACTAAACTCATATAACAGAGTAAAGCAAAAACACCTAAAGACTTGGAAAAGACAATCTAATCTAAGGTTATCTGAGATCAAGTCCTTGTCCACTCATGATTCAGCCTAATTTGAGAAAGGCTTATCGAACCCCTACCACATACAACACGTTAAGCTACATAGGAAGGGTGATGCAGATTAAATAAATAATTGCAGACCTCAAAAGATTTACAGTTTGAAGATAAGACAAGCAAAAAATATTTGAAATACTAGGTGGAGCATGATAAGCACACAAGAAACACAGGTGCAATTTTATTTAATTTCCAAGTAAGATTAGATCAGTTTTGTTGGGGATCAAAAAGGACTTTGTGATAGACAACAGCCTCCCTCTCCCACCCCTCCACTTTCATACACATATAAATAATTATTGCCAAGAAACATATAGAAACATATTTAACCTCACTTTTAATTGAAGGAATATGATTTCAAACAAATGTAGTGGGAAGAATTTATTTCAAACGCTTAAATTTATCTCTATGTCAGGTTTGTGTTTCCGTAAGACTTACCTTGACCACCCATATAAGATAGGAGGCCCCACATCACTCTCTTTTCCCTTACTCTGAATTACTTTCTTCATAATCTTAACAACACACACACATACTCTATATATACTATACTACATGTACACTATATATGTAATATATAGTATTTTGCAGAATTTATGTTAAATACAAAATACATAAAATAGATTTTTGTTTATTCCATAGATAAAGTATAAACAAAGAAATAATAAATAATGTTTATCTCATCTGTGAAATGTGAGCTCAATAAGGGTAAGGACTTCTATGTATTCTGTTCACTGCTGTACCCTTAGCTCCTGGAGCAAACCTGGCAGAAGGTAGATGCTTAATCAATCTCTGGAATGAATGAAAAATGACTCAAAGCAAGTCTTCAATTTTTTTCCTCCACGTGGAGAGCCAAGAGATCATAAGATCTAAGATTAGAAATCCAATTAGTGGCAAAAGGACTCTTGCTTAGATCTCTGGCATTTTCTAAGCCCTAATTATCAGAACAAGAGCACAGAGGGCTCTTGGACAGTGGCCTGAGAAGTAATAAAAGGCTACTTTGCTTCTCACTCAGTATTTCCTGAAACACATTCTCCTCAGAAACCTCACAGCGAGGAAAGTGCTGCCAGCGGAAGAGGATTCGGGCATTTCTCAGTGTGGCCTGAGATACCATCTTAGTCGTGAAAGCCTCCAACCTGCAACCCCCAGAACAACAGGTATGATTTTCAGGATCCAACTGGCTTCGGTTGTTTTAACAATGCCCGAGCATGAGCAAGTAGACAGCATCACACTTGGCTCGTGGGAGTATAACTTGGCCTAGAGTTTTAAAAGTATCCTTTTATAACATTTATCAAATGTCATTTCATTTTAGAAATTCCTTTTTCAGGAATGTACGTTAAGAGTCTGAGAAGGCAGTGTGGTGACATGGTTATGAGCAGAGACTTTGTAGGTCAGAGGAACTGAGTCTGAGCCCTGCCTTCTGCACTTACTGGTTGGCATGACGCGAGTGACTTACCTTCTCTGGGCTGTTCTCTCCTCATGTACGGAATGGGATTCATGATAATGAGGGCTAAATAAGGTAATGCAGGTGTTTAGCACAGTGATAGGCACAGAGTAAATAGTAAATAAATGATGGCAATTATGATTGCTAGAATTGCACAGAGATATTAATTTCAGTATTATTTATAGTTGTAGAAAATTCGACTCCAGCTAAATATCAAATAGTAGAGCACAGGGTGAATGCCTTTTGTCATTCATGCTGTGGACAACTATAGAGCAATTAATGATAATATTTTGAAGAATACTTAATGACATAAAAATGTCCAATGGGGGAAAAAACTAATGTGTTCCAATGTTTACTATATGATAGCTTGTGCTGGTTTTAATATTTTTGAAAAACCTACACAATAAATCTATAATATAGGTACAATTTTCTCTATTTATAATGAAAGAAACTAAGCCCATTGAGATTACATAGTTGGTAATTGGCAGAATTTGTTGTTGAACTGTACTCACAGAGAAAACAGATTGGAATTTTACATCTGTATTTATCTATGTATGTACAGATATGTTTATATATATCTTTATGTATATAGATATGTATCTATGTACATGCATATGTGTGTGTGTGTGTGTGTGTGTGTGTGTATAAATGTGTGAACAAAGTTCTGGATGCTAAGATTTCAGGAAAGTTTGATTTTTTTTTTCTTGAAGAGGAAGAAGGAAGTGGGGAGGAGCAGAGGGAGAGGAAGAATCCCAAGCAGACTCCACGCCTAGTGTGGAGCCTGAAGTGGTGCTCCCTCTCACAACCCTGAGATCATTACCTGAGCCAAAATCAAGACTCAGACACTTAACTTACTGAGCCACCGAGGCACCCCAAGTTTACTTATTTTAAAAATCCTTTTGTATTTTCCAAATTTTGTGCAATAAGTATATATTAGTTTTGATAAAAGAAAAAATATGAATAGTTCGTAGTAATAGAAAAGGCTTTTTTAAAGGAGATGGTATGGAGAAACTGACAGGAGAGAACAGAAAAGTTAGGAATCCCCAGGGTATCTGGTTAATTAGAGGAGTCTCGTTTTACTCAGTGAGCGTGTAAGTAGAGGCAAAGTTGCTTTGAGTTTCTTGATCAAGTTTATGCACCAACAGTTCAGTTAGCAGATATTTTCAAGAAGAGTAACTTTCTCTGAGGTTAATCAGACAAAAGTTAAAGAGAAATGACTTTCATTTTGTTTTTATTGGGTTTAAGGTTTCAGGATGACGTATATATAACATTTTTAAGGAAAATGGAAATAGGGGGACAGTGGCTTTTGATAAAGAGGAACAACTGAAGTTATTGTTGAAATGTAGTGAGTGCAGTCTCTCTGAATGACAAAGAAATGTCATCTTGATGAAAACATCAGTGTTTAGGGGAAATGAAAAGGAAAATGAGTCAGAGAAGGAAACCCAAAAGCAACTTTCATGGGAGCAAGGAAGATACTGTAGTCAAGAAAATAAGGAAAACATATTATGTTGTTGAGAGGTCTAGGAGGGCAAAGTGTGAGAAAAGGTAATTGGATTTGGTGCTTAGGATTTATCCCCAATTTCAGAACATTGGTAGCAACACAAGCCGGGTTATCAACTTTTAGATTGTGTGGATGTGAATCAAGTTTAAGAGGCAACTACTGTTCAAGAGGTTTGATGACTGGGAAAGGGTTATTTCTATGGTGAAGGGATAAGGGTGTGAGGTACAGGGAAATAAATCAGCAGTAGAGAAGTTGTATGAGAGAGAAAGGCAAAAAGGGCTAGAAAAATTCCCAAGAGATGTTATAAAGAATGAGATCAAAAGTGAGTAGAGTGAGTAACTTTGGCAAAGAGAAGGGGATATCTTTTCCCCCTCAGATAGCAAAGAGAATAAGAAGAGGATTACAAACACCCAGTGAGGTTTTACAGCTGTGAGAGATTAGGAAAATTGAGGGACCTTGTTTCATAGGGTCACAATTTTCTTGGTCAAATGAGATTGGTTACTTAAGGATAGCAAAAAAGACGTGTGAAAATCATTGTGGAAAGACGATGTAGATCATTACACCAAGATAGATGGAACAATTTCTGGGTAGCAATGTGCCCATGTGATCTTGGAAAGCATGATTTTCCCGTTCAGGTTAGTCAGTGTCTTTGGCAGTACTCAGGAGCTCAGGAAATAATATTAATAGGTAGCATTTATGGAGTGACCTGCAGTTTATAAAATGCATTCACACATGTCCTCTCATACAGAGTAAGCTGGTAGTTGGACTTAATCAAGACTGGCAATGAAGAAGGTGGGGATTTTCCTATACCATTAGGGTGGGTTGCCTTGAAATTGTTGCTCCCAAATGCACAGAGAAGCCAATGCAGCCATGCCAGTGTGTGGGATGAGGAGACTAGCGATCATAATGAGGTTAAAGGGCATATTCTGTAGCAACAACAGGAAGTGCGGGAAGTTAGGATTCTTGTGGTCAGAGAGAACTGCATTTTGTTTTGTGACATATATTTAAAAAAAAATCTCCCAAACTTCTAGCTAGTTAACTCGATTAATTAAAAAAAGGACTTCTTTTGTTGATTTCTGGAGATATTTTATCATACAATAAATTATTATATTTAGTTAGATTTATTTTTAGGCTTTGAAAATATCTTCTAATTTTTCTCTTATATAATAACCTGATATTTCTGGCTTCTCTCTAATCAAATAAATTACATCTATAGCTATATCTTTATTTGACTATATCCATGTCTATAGTTATGTCTATGTCTGTATCTCTATCTATATATCTATTTTTGGTTGATTGGTTTTGCATTAAACCTATATATTAACTTAGCTGATAGTACATTATATATTGCACTCATATCCAGAAATAAAGTATGCATTCTTTACTTCTCCAAATAAAAAAGAAAAATCGGGGCACCTGGGTGGCTCAGTGGGTTAAAGCCTCTGCCTTCGGCTCAGGTCATGATCTCGGGTCCTGGGATCGAGCCCTGCATCGGGCTCTCTGCTCAGAAGGGGGCCTGCTTCCTCCTCTCTCTGCCTGCCTCTCCGCCTGCTTTTGATATCTCTCTCTCTATCAAATAAATAAATAAAATCTTTAAAAAAAATAAAAAAGAAAAATCCCTTAATATTTCCCATCATATGACTCATGTTTGATGTGTGTATGTTTTTTAAAAAATATGGACACTTTTAAGTTTTTAATATAATTCTAATAATTTGTTTTATTTTATTAAAAATATTTTATTTATTTTTTTGAGAGAGAGCATGAGAAAGAGAGAGAGAGAAAACAGAGAGAGAGAACACAAGAGGGAGAAGGAGAAGCAGATTTCCCGCTGAGCAGGGAGCCCAATGAGGGACTCATTCCCAGAACCCAGGGATGATGACCTGAGCCGAAGGCAGATGCTTAACCAGCTGAACCACCCAGGTGCCCCTCTAATAATATTTTTTAGTTGATTTTGAGGGTTTTATAGATGAAATAATAATAAAAATGATTGCTTTTCTTTCCATATTTACAGGATTTTTTATTCATTTTCTTTTTTTTTTATAATCAGAACTTTCATTTCTTCATTTATTGCAAAACCAGAATTTTAAAGACAATATGAATAAACTTAAGCTTATATTTTTATTTAAAGGAAATGCCTTTAAAATGCCATTTCAGTATTTAACATAGGTATTCTTTATCATATTACTGAACATGGGGAATGATGTATTGGAACTTATTAGATAACTTCTCTAGCATCGTTCAGTAATTTTAGGAAGCCCCTTCCAGCCAAGTAAAGCCCACAAGACCGCCTGAGAAGAAAAACTGAGTGACCCAGGCCTGTGTTTGTAGATCTGGCTGCTGACTCTCAGTCTGCTCCCCCTTACTTTGTTCCACCACCCATCTCATAAATAGTAATTCGCATGTTCTGGGTCCTCTTGGTACCAACTTTCTTTAGTACAATCTGCTATTGGCTGTTATCCCAGCTCTAATCAGCTGCCTTTATTCACAGACTCTGCAATTGTTTCTTCTTGGTTCCCTGTGCTCAGACACAAACACATGTCAGCAACCTCTTCTTCGGGGCTCTTGGAATGCTCCCATCAGTCTTCTCCGGTGCTTTTTGATGGGGTTTGGGCGAGTCTCAGTCTGTTCCTAAATCTTTTCATCATCGATGAAATTTATCGTATTTTTTTCTTGTCGAACTAAAATGCTACTTAAAATGACTCTTTCATATTGGGAAATTCTTGAATTTTTGAGATAACCACACTTAGTTATAGTGGATATTTTATATGGTATAACTAAATTCTGTATGATAGTCCATCATTTTAAAAATAGATTTTTCACACCTATGTTCATAAGTGAGATAGAGTGTTTTGGCATTAAACAGATTTGAGTGGGAAAGACCACGTTCGTTTTGTGAAATAAATTAAGTAATTTCAGAATTCTTTCCTAGGCTTTTAAATGTGAAGTATAAGGAAATCATCAATTTGAAAGCTTCAAAGATGTCTCCCAAGGGCTTGTCAGGTTTAACTGACCTCCTTCCGTAACTGTGGTTGAGAGTAGTTCTTGGATGACTTTTTCACTTTGTTACCGAAATGGTTCTTTGTAAGATTTCTAACTTAATTCTGGAGATTTCTTATTAATATTTACCAGAAGCTTATCATTCTCATTTTGATTTTCAAATTTATTACATTTTTGTTCATATTCTTTAAATTTTAAACCACAAGTGTTTTGTAACTTTGGTTGACTTATCTATTAAATAAGAGAATGTAAATTTAAAAATTATTTTTAGTAAAAATGCTTTAACTGCATTTATTGTATTTATATTCTGTATTTTCATTTTTTCTAAATATTTTAATTTTTTCTTCAATTCAAATACTTTATCAGGAAATATTTCTAAACATTTATAAGTATTTTACTTTTAATTTATAAATTGATATATTGGTGTCAATGCATTAAAAGTAAGAATTAATATACCCATAAATTATATTTAGACTTTTTTGTGGCTTAGCAAATGGTTATATCATGAATATTGATATATTCTTGAAAATAAGATGTATATTATATATATATTATTGTTGGGGTTAATGTAGAGTATGAAATCAGCCACAATGCCTGGCTTACTAAAATGTAACAGAGGTCTCTGGGGGCGAAGGAAGGTTTCAGAGAAGGGCATTGGCCTTTGGACTGCCAAGGCCAGTGAGACCACTCTCCTTTTGGAATGCCTGAGGGAGTTGCCTTCCTGAAGATTTTTTAGCCCAAACTGCCAACCTGTAATCTAAGAGATGTATGCACTTTCCCTTAGGCTATGTTTCTTAGAACGTGCAGGCAACACATCTTATCTTTCCTGTAAACAGATCCTCCCAGTTTTAGTAAGACCCCTTGTCACACATCACGGGTTTGAGAAACAGTGATAAGGATTTGTGATTATCCTGAATGACCAATAAAAGCTGGAGCAAAGAAGAGCAAAGGGTCTTTGCCTCTGAGCTCTGACCTCCTTGCTTTCTCCTCTCTTTTCACAGCAAACGTTGGAGTAATCTTTCATCCGTGGGTATAGGGATTGCTGCCCATTCCTGGCATATTATAGTAGAAATAAAACTATGATAAAGTATTCTTTTATAAATATGTAGAGTATACATTTAATAAAGCATAAAGTAGTATTCATGAAAACACCACACATTTTCTTCTTTGATGAGAATTGTTTAAAAACTGTGCAAAACTGATCAGACTTCCTGGGTTGCTGGGCAAAAACCTGTATAGCTGTGGTACAAATAGTGAACCTGGCAATGTGTGAAGGCTCATGTTTTCTATTATCTATCTAGCTATCACGAATAAAATAACAAATATCCATAAATCACATCCATATCCACAAATCACTGGAAGTAAGACCAAATTATCTTTCACTTCTATGGAAATGATAGCAAAAACATTTCTATGCCAGAAAAGTTCTGTATCTGTCAAAGAAGTTGAATTCATGAACACCACCAAGAAAGAAAACTTTGGGCCTAGGTGGCTTCAATGGGAAATTTTTTACCAAACACTTAAAGAAGAAATAATATCATACATGCACAAACCCTTCTAGAAATATGAGAATCAACTCATTTAATGAGCTCGGCATTACCCTGATTCTAAAACCAAAGACACTTTGAGAAAAAATAAAAAGCTGAAGACCATTACCTGTTATGATCACAGATGCAAACAGCTTCAGCAAAATGCTAGCAAATCAAATGGTATAAAATATGATAATATAGCATGACCGGTGGGTTTATCTTGAGAATGCAGGACTAATTAAGCATTAATCAATCGATACAATTTATATCAACAAACTAAAGAAGAGAAATCATATAATCATTTCAGAAACATGCACAAGAGCATTTCACACAATTTGAATCCTTTCAATGAAAAAACTAGTGGCAAACTGGGAATAGCAAGGAAATTCCTCAATCTGATGAAGGATCTTGTCAGAGGAAGAGGAAATTTGGACACACAGAGAAAAAGCCATGAGAGGACACAGTCACAAGGCAGCCATGTGCAAGCCAAGGAAAGAGGCCTCAGAAGAAATCAAACCTTCTTACATCCTGATCTTGGACTCCTACCCTTCGGAACTGTGAGAAATACATTCCACTGGCTTACGTCATCTGGACTGTGGTACTGTGTCATGGCAGTCTAAGCAAACTAATACAGATATTCACCAAAAAAACCCCAAACCAAACCAAACAAGACAAAACAAAACAACGGCTAACTTCAAACTTAATGGGGAAAGATTGACTTACTAAGATTGGGAACAAAGCAAAGATGTCCCCTTTTACCACTACTGTTCAAAATCATAGTGAAAGTCCTAGGCAGTGCATTAAAAAAAGAAAAGTAAGTAGTGTACAGTTTAGAAGGGAGAAATGATACTATCCCTATTTATACACCCTAGATTTATGCACATATCCCTAAGTAATCTATAAAAAAGCTCTTAAAGCTATCAGGTGAGTTTAGGAAGGTCACAGATACAGGGTAAATATACAAAAATAAATCGTATTTCTTTAGCAGCAATAACAATTGAAAATTGAATTAAAATAGTACTAAAAAAAATCTCCAAAAATACAATGTCAAAAAATAAAATACTTAGGTATAAATCTATCAAAATATATACAGAATCTGTATGCTGAAAACCACAAAAGACTGATGGGAAAATATAAAAAAAGATGAAATAAATAGAAAGAAATGTATGTTCATGGATTGAAGATCCAATATTATTAACATGTCAAATTTCTTCAAGTGATCTAAGATCTAATGCACTCCCAATCAAAATCTGAAACAATGGTTTTGTTTTGTTTTGTTTTTTGCACATAGTAATGAAGTGATTCCAAAATTTATATGGAAAGGGAAAAGAACTAAAATAGCCAAAACAGCTTTGAATGTGAAGAAAAATGCTAGGAAAACTCACCCAATTTTAAGACTTACTAAAAAGTTACAGAAATCAAGAGTGTGTGGTATTAGGATAGACAGACCAGAATAGAGGATCCAGAAATAGACTCACACTGATATTGTCAAATGGCTTTTAACAAAGGTGCAAAAGCAATTCAGTGGAGAAGAGAGTCTTTTCTACAAACAGTATTAAAATAATTAAACATCCACGGGCAAAAAAACAAAAACAGGAAAACACAACACATACAAAAAACAACTCCCAACAGACCCATGCATCACACTCAATACAAAAATTAACCCCAAACAAATCATAGACTTAAATGTGAAACCTAAAATTGTTAAATTTCTAGGAAAAAACATCAGAGAAAGTCTCTGATCTTGGATTATTTAGAGTTCTTAGAATAACTTATTTGGTGTCTTTGTGATGACAATAGCACAATTAAAAAATGAATGAGAGAAACTTCATCAAAATTTAAAATTTCTCGGGAGTACCTGGGTGGCTCAGTGGGTTAAAGCCTCTGCCTTCTGCTCAGGTCTTGATCTCAGGGTCTTGGGATCAAGCCCCACCATCAAGAATGCTTCCCCTTCTCTCTCTGCCTGCTTGTGATCTCTCTCTTTCTGTCAAATAAATAAATAAAAATCTTAAAAAAAAAAAAAACAAAATAAAAAATTTCTTTGCAAATGTCTCTTTCAAGAAAATGAAAAGGCAAACCGATGACAGGGATGACAGGGTGAAAATATTTCAAATCACACATCTCATAAAGCTGTATTAAGTATGAAAACTCTTAAAGTATTAAGAAAGCAAACAATTAAAAAAAAAAACCAAACAATTAAAAATGGGTAAAAGATCAGATTAGACACCTCACCAAAGAACACACACAGCTGACAAATAAATGCATAAAAAGATTAGCAGTTAGAAAAATGCAGATTAAAATGGTAAAATATCACTACATACGTAGTGATAAACAACAGATGTTTAAAACAACAGATGAATAAAAAACTCTTATAAGTGCTGGTGGGAATTTACAAGGGGAGTTCCCATATATTGCTAGCAGAAATGTAAAACGAGAGACAGATATTTCAGAAAATAGTTTAGAAGTTCCCCCCAAAAGTCAGTATATATACACTTACTGCATGACCTAGAAACTATTCCACAGCATTACACTCAAAAGAAATAACTTGTGTTCCCATGAAAAACTTTACAGGTATTTTATTCATAATTTTACCAAATGAAAATAACCCAAATATTATTCAAAGGGGCAATTAATTCGTAAACATTTATGGAACTCCTACACATTGGAATACTATTGAGCAATAAGAAAGAAAAAAATTACTGCTGAATGTAACAACATGGATGAACTTCAAATGTATTATACATTTGAACTTCATATGCATGTGAAGTTCAAATGCATTAAGCAGCAAGACAACATTCTCTGTGATTCCAATTTCTGGAAAAGGTGAAACTATGGGAAGCGGTTTTGAGAAGCTGGTCACAGAGGGCATTACTAGGGGGCAATGGACCTATTCTGCACCTTGATTGTTATAGTGTCAAATTCATAGAACTGTACATTTAATTTACATACAGTGTACAGTATGGAGATTAAAAATGAATAAAGCAAAACAAAAAATCATCCCTACAGAGATCAAGAAGATCAGATATAAAAAAAAAAAAAGAATATCAGATATAAAATAAGAGAAAGTGTTCTGGAGGGGTGTTAAGTAACTAATAGAATTTGGGGCACCTGGGTGGCTCAGTGGGTTAAAGCCTCTGCCTTTGGCCCAGGTCATGATCCCAGGGTCCTGGGATCAAGCCCCACATTGGGCTCTCTGCTCAAGGCGGAGCCTGCTTCCCCCTCTCCCTCTGCCTGCCTCTCTGCTTACTTGTGCTCTCTCTCGCGGACAAATAAATAAATAAAATAAAATCTTAAAAAAAGTAATTAATAGAATTCTATGGGGTTTCTTTTGGATTTTTTTTGATG
This sequence comes from Procyon lotor, assembly GCA_028646535.1. Lineage (NCBI taxonomy): Eukaryota > Metazoa > Chordata > Mammalia > Carnivora > Procyonidae > Procyon > Procyon lotor. The sequence continues at coordinate 119,367,824 of CM053604.1, forward strand.
TTTTTGGTGTTAGTTTTTAAAATTTGCTATGTTGTGATTTCCTTTTTTATCCACAAAAGACAACTTGGATCAGCCTCTTGGTATTCAAAATATTCTTACCTAAAAAAATAAAGATGATGATCTTCCATGTAACACTTAATATTAACTTGTGATACTTAAAAAAATTTGTCAAACATGTTGAATTCTATGAATATCCCAATTTAATTTTAATTTGTTTTCACATTAAAGCACTAATAATTGAAGTATGTTTATTTTATGTACAGTGAGTTAGCATTAGGGTAGGTATGCTGGATATCTACAGTTAAAGTAGGGCTCTTGGGTGACCCATTCAAGGAAGTTCCCTTAAGTCAGCTTAATCTTTGGGCACTGACAGCAACATGGGCGACCCAAATGGAGGGCGTACTTCTGGATCAGACTGTGCCGCTTTGAGCAGACGTGTCAAGAATGAGAACCCTGGCCAGATTTCCTCAGTCCAGAAGCGCACTGGTGGACCCATCTTGTTCTCTTATATGCAGTGAGGCAAAAGGCTCAATTTAATTTTTAAATTGAGGCCAATTTTGCTACTAGCAGGGGTTCTGTAAATGGAAATAAGTAAGAAATCACGTACTTAGTTTTGCCTTTCTTTTTTCATTTGTCCCTGATGCTTCTCATATATACGAATCTAACACTCTGCAGCTATGTTCTTTTATAACTTCATTTTAACACAGAAAGTTTAATAATTATATATATGAACAATATTTCTCATCAGTCTTCTTACCCTGTAGCGTTTCAGTTCAATAATCATTATATATCTGTAATATAGTAGTGTTTTCACATGTGTGTTCTTCCTTAAATTCAATCATTAGTTCTCTGGAATGCACATTCGTGATTTTTATAGAAAAGTTAATTAGTCAATTTTCCAAGGCTGTGTTAAGCCTGAAAATATCTTTCCGTTGTGCAAACAGATGACTGATAATTTGTCTATATTCAGTCAATATGGGTGATATGTTATCCCATCTGAACAAATGTGATATGATTTTTAATAAACAAATCCGATATGACTTTTGTGCTTGAAACTTATATAATTAGGTTTTTTATTTAAATCGTATTTTTTTTTTTTTAAAAGACTTTATTTATTTGTCAGAGAGGGAGAGAGCACAAGCAGGGGAAGCAGCAGAGGCAGAGGGAGAAGCAGACTCCCCGGGGAGCAGGGAGGGACTGATCCCAGACCCTGGGATCATGACCTGAGCTGAAGACAGACGCTTAACCAACAGAGGCACTCAGGCATCCCTGAACCTGTATTTCTTATATATGCTTGATTTCAGTGCTCTTATTACTCAATAATCTTACTATTCCTCCAGGTGTTGGTTTTATCTAATTCATTTTGATTTATTTGGGAATGTCTATTACTTATTGGCAAAGTGAATATGATACAGGGTCCAAGGGCTGCTGGGGTCCTCAGCAGTGCCTTAAGGTCCAGTGGACAGGAGGAGGTCAGGCAGCAGGGGTGGCCAGAGCCACATGGCTGGGTATACTCGGCTGTGGGGGTCAGCTGCAGGTACCTGTGTGGTGGTGGTGGCGGGGGTGGGGGGGTGTGGGGGGGGCTGGTTGCAGACACACATGCACCGGCGGCGCCCAGGGCAGGAAGCACGGGCTGGGGCTGGCTGTGGGCACTCTGGCAGCCGCAGGAGCCCTGGCGGTCAGTGTGCATTACTCTGTTCTCTGGGTCTTGCCGCAGTGCGTGGCAGCGGGGACCAGTGACAGGGCTTGGCCTGGGCCCATGGGCAGCTGTGAGGGCCCTGGGTGTCGTCAGTGTGCTTTCCTGTGGTTGCGCAGTCTCCTCGAAGGTGTGCACTGCACTGGGGGGTGGTGACAGGTGTCAGGTCAGTGGCACGGAAGTGCATAGCTGGAGGGGCTAGTCCTGAATTAGTGCGTGGTAGTGGGAGGTCAGCTGCAGTAATCCAGCGTGATATCCTGCACTCATGAATCGGGGGAGGCCCCGGATGGCTGTCAGGGCAGTTCCTGGGTTCCAGCCGGGCTGGAGGTGCGGGTGTTGCGGGGGGTGCGGGGGTAGGGGGGCGGAAGTGGGAGGTGCTCAGATGGCTAACATCAGCAATTGCTAATACCTGTGGGGCAGAAGCTGGGG
>CM053604.1:119370048-119391315 GCA_028646535.1 Procyon lotor
TTACGTTGGCAAAGGCTGCAGGGATTGTCTTCAGAGCAGGTCACTGTGACCTGTGATCACTCCGGCTGCGTGGCTGCTCCTGGAAACTCTGGCTTTTCTTCCTCATTTCCAGTTGCCTCTACAGGTCTCAGCTTTGCTGGTCTAAGTTTGAGTGAAGCTTAAGTGGGACCTTCCTGCAGTGCTCTCAATGGCTGGGGGAGCTGGTTGCCCACCCCACTCTTCCGTTCCGAGTGAGGACAACTCTTCCTAGCTGGGAAGTTCCCCTCTGGCTTGGAGCCCGGGATGATGCAGGCAAAATGAAGCTGTTTTCCTTCTCCTCTTGTTTGGTTATTCCTAGACTTTTTGTTTTAATGTGTTGCTGACATTTCTTAAGTGGACTCCAGAGCTGCCCCCCACCCCCAGAACTGTTTTTGTTCATGGATGGCTCTCTAATTACCATCATTGCAGGGAGAGGCAGGCTGTCTGCTAGGGATCGCTTAAGTTATCCTTTTGGGGATGTTCAGCTATCTCTCCCCCCTCCATCACATGCTTTATAAATCAAGTCTTTTTTCATCTGGAAATTCTTGCAATTTATGTTGCTTTTATTTTATTTTTTTAAAGATTTTATTTATTTGACAGAGAGAGAGAGAGAAATTACAAGCAGGCAGAGACGCAGGCAGAGAGAGTCTCTCTCTCAGAGAGAGAGACTCAGCTGAGCAGAGAGCTGGATGTGGGGCTTGATCCCAGGACCCTGAGATCATGACCTGAGCCCGAGGCAGAGGCTTTAACCCACTGAGCCACCCGGGCACCCCTTATTGTTGCTTTTATTCTTATGATTTTTACTACAGAAGAAATATTTACGAAGATCCATGGTTAGTTTTGTTCAATAATACATATCTGAATATAATTTGTTAATCTTTTTGAATGATGAGTATTTTCTTATTTAAATTATTTATATGGTTTTAGTGGAAGAAAACTTTGGTCGCTGCTACTCATTCAACCATCATTGCTAAAGCTGCAAAATCATGTGTATCAAATATTAATTTTTCTTGTTAGTGTGAAGTCATAAATATGAATTCTAATTATAATTCTGAGCCATAAAATAGTGAAAATTTCAAGGCTTGTTGACTTGCTGGCACTTAACAAATGGCCACAGGCTAGCATGCTTTTGTGAAGTGGTGCTTCTGTCTGTCATTTGCCCATTTTCTTCCCCTTGCTTTCAATACGCATGTCATTAAAACCACCCTCTTCCCTGAAACAATGCATTCCTTCTCATGTTATCAGTGTCATTTGTTAGGAACCAAGAACACGTTAGCCCAATTTATTATAATAATGCCTAACATAGGGGTAATGGCTTCTGAGTAAGAACTTGAAGGCCTAGTCTAAAGGTGATGTATGTGGCTTAACAGCAAATGAACACTGTGAGATTTAGTGCTGTTGGTCAGGGACCTTATTTTCTTATGTACCTATTATTTGCAGCTCCTTAGATGTTTGGGATTTGCACTGTAAATATAATGTTATATAATATTTTTCAAATGTGTCCTCTCAAGCCTGTCTGTAACTCCTTGGTTGATCTCACTACACAACAAGACAAATCTCCTTTGACAGAGAAGCTGTATCTTCCTTCTCATCTCTTGAAAGTTGAAGGGATAATGAATGTCACATTTCATCCTAATTCATCCTGACAGTCTTACTCAAATCTTGGAGATGAGCATTTCCCAGGCAGCAGGGCTCTGTGCCCCATGAAATATGCTGGGACTTCTGCAAGTTCACATGATGTATCAAAGTGACTCAGCTAAGTGGTTTCCAAGACCATTTGCCATCTTCTGGATGAAAATAACAAGTCCCACACTTAAAGTTGGAGACATTTTGTGTAAGGCCCAAAAGGAACTGATAGTGAATCACCAACTGATTTTACGTGGCGAAAAAGGAAAAAAAAAAGAGTGAAGACACTCAAGGTCACTTGGAAAAGATTCCGGTGCCAACACAGAGAGGATCACAGACGGTTTCTCCTAAGGGAGTGCCTTCCTCTGGAGGCATTTTTTCCCCCTGGGCTATGTTTGTCATATGAAAAAAGGTCCAGTTGAATAAGAAGATGCCTGTTCTAGTAACTTCTAGTTAGTGAGGTCATTAAAGATCTATGATGTGGTTTTTCTAAGACAAAATGAAAAGAAAAAATATTAATGAACATATTAATAAAGGAAAACTGACAACTAGTTATACATATACCCTGTTGGACCCTATCAAAATAAAAAATTTGAAGGCATGGAAGGTAGGTAAGGGAAAAGAAGAGTGCCAAGATCCACTTATAGGAACCAAGGAAGATGAAAGCATTTGAACTGTTTGTATCAAATGTATTATTAGCAATTTGATTTATCATGACATTTAAGAATATGAGTTTTAGAATCAGAGTTGTATTTTAATCACAGATCTACAACTTACAATTTTTTTTTATTAATTTTTATTAACATATAATGTATTATTTGCCCCAGGGTACATGTCTGTGAATCTTCGGGCTTACACATTTCATAGCACTTAACAGCACATACCCTCCCCAATGTCCACAACCTAGCCACCCTATCCCTACCCCCCCCACACCTGCCCTGGCCACCCTTAGTTCATTTCTTGAGTCTAGGAGTCTCTTATGGTTTGTCTCCCTCCCCTACAACTTACAAGTTTTGTTATGTTAGGGTGTTAGGGGTTTTGGGAGAATTAAATGGAGTCCTGTTTTTTGTAGCAGTCAGGATTAAAAAAATTTGTACACAGAAAATTCCACCATAAGTACCTTAAACATTAAGAAAATTTTATATAACAAGAATATTGGAGATCGGGTCATTCCAGAGTTGATTAATTCAGTAGCTTATCAGAATTATCAAATTTTCTGGTTCTTTCCATCTTTCAGCTCTGCCATTCTCATCCTTTTGGCTTATTTCCATAAACTGACTGTCACCACACTCCCAAGAGGCTATTGCAGATCTAGGAGTTGAATAAAGTAAAATAATGTCCAGATAAGGGAATTGTTCTTACTAAGCTCTTATTATCAGTGAGGAATATCTTTTCCAGAATCCCCACAGCAGATCCAATTTGATCTTATTGGCCAGGACTGTGTCAAATGCCATTTCCTGGCTGGGTGGACGAGATTGCTTCAATGAGCTGTGACCAGTCATGATATTCCTTCTGTGCTTGGAGCAGAACCAAGCACCATATGCACATGGTGAAGGTGGGCTGATATTCAAATGGGTCCTCTTTCTGTGGAAGAAAGTGACTATCGGGCAACAAAGAGTGTCTGTTAGAGTATATGACACTTTACTATATGACATTCTACTATGTGATATTCTACTCAAGTGACTGGCATAATCAGTGCGAAATAATTTCTAGATATTATTAGGACTTTGGAAAACATTTTTTTTTTAAAGATTTTATTTATTTGACAGAGAGAAACACAGCGAGAGAGGGAACACAAGCAGAGGGAATGGTAGCGGGAGAAGCAGGCTTCCTGCCGAGCAGGGAGCCCGATGCGGGGCTCGATCCCAGGACCCTAGGATCATGACCTGAGCTGAAGGCAGACGCTTAATGACTGAGCCACCCAGGCGCCCCTGGAAAACATTTTTAATGAATGTTTGTTGTATTATAAATATTCAAATCTGCTATAGAGAATAAGAGAAACAAATACTTCAGGAAGATAAATGAAACTGAGTATTGTCAATAAGTAAGGAAGTCATTTCTGAGGCAGGCTAGACATAGAATAAACCAAAGGAGTTAGGAATAGCATACCTGGATGGGACATAGATACAAAAAAAGGGGGAAGAACCCAATAAAGTTGCTGAATACTTATGTCTTACAGGTTATATCACCTTGGGTATCCATTGGTAGCACCCATTCTGAAACTATGTATCCTTTCCTGAAGCAAATCAAAGCTATGGCTGCTCAGCTAATCTGGTGAGTTAGAATGTACTGCCACATGAGTGGTATGTACTTGTTTCTGAGAGAAAAAGAGTATGTTTATTCCAGACATCTTTAATCCACCAAGCTGTGCTATTCAGCCTTAATTCTGGTATTTATAACCCTGCTGGCTGCTGAGGGGGGAATGGGTGAGGGGGGTAGAAGAGAGAGAAAGAGTATATATACACATTGTCTAATAAAGCACTCAGATAGTGTGGTTCTTCTACTCCACTTGTACCTTGTCCTGTGTGTGTATGTGTGTGTGTGTGTTTTATTGAAGTATAATTGACATATAACATTATATTAATCTCAGGTGTACACCATAACAATTCAATATTTGTATATATTATAAAAAATGATGACCACAGTAAGTCTAGCTAACATCTGCTCCCAAGTGTTTTAACCTACCCCATCACTTTTTCCTTGCTTCTCACTATATGTCTTAAATTGAATCAGTAAGTTGTGATTTGAGCATTTTAATTTGGTCAGTGACTGTTTCTGGAACACTTCCCCTAGTAGTAACACACTCAAAGGCTACCACAACAGCATGGTAATTTCCTGTTGAGACAATAAGTTCATATGAAGAACAGGAGAGGTGGAAGAGACAGTAGAGATCACTTATTTCAGCTCCAGCATTTTATACCTGGAGAATATGTAGCACTGGAAAGATTTCAAAATTTATGCCTGCCCATGTCAAAACATAAGGCATATGATAGTAATTCTAACTAATACTTCATTTTTTTCACCAGTGTTAGTTCATTGTGAGTACAGAAATGAAGGAGACACCATAAAAAAAAAACACAAATTTTTTTTTTTTGTTTTGGGTTTTAAAACTTGAGTTACAATTCATGTAATGATTCTATTCCTTTTATATAGAGGGTATTACTTTCTTTTTTTTTTTCCCCAAAAATGTTTATTTTTTCAGTGTTACAAGATTTATTGTTCATGCACCACACCCAGTGCTCCATGCGATACGTGCTCTCCTCAATATTACTTTCTGATGAAGACATGTTCTCTGATGATATATTATTTTTTCTGATTCTTTTATATAAGGCTTTTAGCACATAAAATCAGAACTGCTTACTGTGCTTCATGTTTAAATTATAGGGACTTCAGAGAAAGAAGCCTACTTGGTAGTTAGAGATATATTCTGGTCGAGATGGCTCAGTGATTTCATGTTTTTCTCCAAGTACATAGCAATAATAGAAAATTATGAAAGAGTTAACCAAAAACTAGATAAATCTCATTATTGACCAATGATGGAAGAGGCTGACCTTTTGGGCTTTAGATCCACAATTATGTAATAGTAGCTTTGATTTCTGTTCTTTGCATTCATGGAGGCAATGATGAAGACTACACGCTGTTGGGATTTGGCAAATAGGAGAATGTTAAGGTACCCACAAAAATCATTGTGGTCATGAATGAATGAATATACCCAAATACTTTGTGTCTAGATTTATATATCACTATAGAACAGGTGACCCAAACTACTTTTATAATTTGGTACTGAAAAGACAGCTCTAGGGCTTGATAAAAGAAGCATAGAGGAAACAAAAGTAAGATCAAAGTAACAAAAATTCTCTGATTCACAATAAACCTATTAACATAATTTTAAAAATGTGTGAAGAAACCTAACATTAAACAAGATAACAAAAATACAAAAATATTTTAATTTATACAAGTAAGCAAAAATATAGTCAATACATAGATTCATTTTAGGTAAAATTGATTTTAAGGAACATTTTTACAATAAGTCTGTTTAAATGCTCTCCATAGGGGCACCTGGGTGGCTCAGTGGGTTGAAGCCTCTGCCTTCAGCTCAGGTTGTGATCTCAGGATGCTGGGATCGAGCCCCACATCAGGCTCTCTGCTCAGCAGGAAGCCTGCTTCCCCCTCTCTCTCTGCCTGCCTCTTTGCTTAATTGTGATCTCTCTCTCTCTGTCAAATAAAATCTTTTAACAAATGTTGGAGAAGGTGTGGAGAAAGGAGACCCTTTTACACTGTTGGTGGGATTGCAAGCTGGTGCAGCCACTTTGGAAAACAGTGTGTAGATTCTTCAAGAAATTAAAAATAGAGCTACCCTATCACCCTGCAATTGCACTACTGGGTATTTACCCCAAAGAAGCAGATGCAGTACAAAGAAGGGCCACGTGTACTCCACTGTTCATAGCAGCAATGGCTGCAATCTCCAAACTGTGGAAAGAACCAAGATGCCCTTCAACAGATGAATGGATAAAGAAGATATGGTCCATATATACAATGGAATATTATGCCTCCATTAGAAAGGACGAATATCCAACTTTTGTATCAACATGGATGGGACTGGATGAGATTATGCACAGTGAAATAACTCAAGTGGAGAGAGCCGATTATCTTATGGTCTCACATGTGAAGCATAAGGACAAACATGGAGGGCATTGTGAGAAGGAAGGGAAGGAGGAATGAGGGGAAATCAGAGGGGGAGATGAACCATGAGAGACTGTGAACTCTGAGCAACTAACTGAGGGCTTTGGAGGGGGTGGGTGGTTGGGCAAGCCTGGTGGTGGGTATTGAGGAGGGCACATATTACATGGAGCACTGGGTGTGGTGCATGAACAATGAATCTCGGAACACTGAAAAAATAAGATAAACATATTTGGGAAAAAAATAAAATATAATCTTTAAAAAAATAAGTAAAAATAAAAAATGAATGGTCTCCTTAATAGGCTAATTGGTCCCAGACTAGGCACTCACCATGAATGATTATAAAACAGAACAAATTATATGAAATTATTCTTTTCAGACTCTGGATGAAAGGTGCAAGAGTTTAATTCCTCAGTTGTGGGTAACATAAAATATGAGCTGTATTATGGTCCTCTTTGGAGGAACTTTCTGTTTGGAAATACTTTCTAATCTACTGTGCAAGTAGGGGGAACCCAAACGAAGCCCAGTGGTCTTGCTGAGCTGGTGTAGCAGAGATCAGAGTTCAGGATAGTGAAGGAGCTGGTTTGTCTGAGGAAAGTTACCAGAATGGAGGACATTACAAAGAAAAGGAGTTCATAAAACTCAAGTTGCACATGCTCAGGACAAAACTCCAAAATAATAGGCAAACAAACAATTACTGATAATGAAAACTGCCGAAAAGTTGGGAAGGCAACAGTTTCTGTAGCTTGTAAAGGGCTGGGACATTTCTGATTTCTGACTAATCAGAAAGAGTGGCAAGATCTCAGTGAACACTCAGGATTTCAGTCAGGCCACTCTTTCAGAATAGCGCCAATCTATCTCTAGTGTAAAGATGACTGTAGTCCACCCTAACAAAGTCCACAAACAAGGCTTTTAAAGGATTCAGGAGAGTTATAAATAATTAGCTGCCTGGCAGAACAAACCATAAAACTCAAGGAAGACAACAAAATTCAGACATGCAACAATGTATACCCATAATGTCCAGCATACAATAAAAAAATTACTATATATGTAAGGAAGAAAAAAAGGTGAGTGACCCACAGCTAGAAAAAAATTAGCAAAAGGAACAAAATAGATGCAACATTACAGAAATAATATACTTAGGAGACAAGGATTTTAAAATGGCTCTTATAGGGATGCCTGGGTGGCTCAGTCAGTTAAGCATCTGCCTTCAGCTCAGGTCGTGATTCCAGGGTCCTGGGATCAAGTGCCACACTGGGCTCCTTGCCCAGTGGGGAAGCTGCTTCTCCCTCTGCTTGCCACTCCTCCTGCTTATGCTCTCTCTCTCTCTGACAAATAAATAAATAAAATCTTTAAAAATAATAAAATAAAATAGGGGCACCTAGGTGGCTCAGTGGGTTAAAGTCTCTGCCTTCAGCTCAGGTCATGATCCTAGGGTTCTGGGATCGAGCCCCGCATCGGGATCCCTGCTCAGCGGGGAGCCTGCTTCCCCCTCTCCCTCTTCCCCTGCTTGTGTTCCCTCTCTCTCTGTGTCTTTCTCTGTCAAATAAATAAAATCTTTAAAAAAAAATAAAATAAAATACCTCTTATAAACATATTCAAGAAATTAAAGACAAGGATGGATATAACCAGGGAACAAAAAAGAAATCTCAACAGAAAAATGGAAACCATAGAAAAGAAGGAAATGAAATTTTTGAACTGAAAAATATGATGTATAAAACGAAAAATACCATCATCTCTACAGCTATAAACTTCAATGTCCTTTCAGTTCTAAAGAAAAATAACACAATCTCTTTTATGTGAGCTTAAAAATAAAGAGGAAATATAAATATCTAGGAGTTAATCATATCATGAAGGCTTTGGAAACAAGCATTAGAAAACCATCAAAAACGAAGGTAACTATCCTCTCAGCCTCTGTAACTGTGATCTAATGGCTTTGTGTCTCTTTTCCTTCTGTGTATATCTTCAAAACTCACTCTGTGTAGCATGGTTTTCTCCACAAATATGGCTGTCCCGTACCACCCAAGTTTAAATACTCAGTTCCATCTACAAACTGAGGAAACTATTTTCTCTTGGTCTCAATTCCAAATTCCTGTGAAAGAGAATCTAAGTCAGATGTCTATCCCTGGCATAATCTCCTAAGGCTGTGAGAACCAATTAGTGTTGCCTGAACAAACATGATCACCAAGGCCATCCCTAAAGGATTTTTCTAAGAGGAGGAACACTCAATAAATGAGCCTACCCCCAAAGCCAGTATTTTGTGCATATCGAATAGATTTGGTAATTTAGTTATGGGAAGTTAAATATGCATTTCACACCTTTTAAAAATGACATTCAGTAAATGCCAGAGTGGTGGCAAATTTAGAAATAAACCTTTTATAATGTATAAAAAGTCCTTTTAAAAGTTTACAAATAATTAATGCAGTTGGTAAATTCAATAAGCAGTCTTTGGGTTGATTAAGGAGTTACAGTGCTGCCTTCTCTTGGGGACAGTGACCATGCACATCACTTCATACACTTTCATGTCAAATGATCGTGCTTTTCAGATCAGCTAGAAAACTAAGGATCATGAAAGTAAATCACACTAGTCTGAGGCTAGGCAATTTTCTTGACCAGGGCATATTTGTCTACATTTTGTCTACGGGGCAGGGAGCTGAACAGCAATCCTCAGCTGTATGAGTTTTGAACTATTAATAAGAGCCATTAAGGCCCCTGTGTTTCAAGGAAAGAGTTATTCTGAAGCATGGAGAAATAAAGGAGCTATATTGCTGACTTCATGATTTTTCTCTTCTTATTTCATTGATTTGGAAAAAAAAATAGAAAAGTGTTCATGGCTGCGAAGCTAGGTAAGAGCAGCCTGTAAGGAGAAATCATAAGAATCAGGATTTAGAGATAATATGTAGATATTTAAGAGACTAATAGCAGTAAGTAATAATAGTAACTAATAATGAACAAAGGCTGCCAACTGGATTAATTTAAGCGAAACACAAGTCCTTTAGGTAAGAAAGGAGCACATTCTTCAAATCTTTACTGGTTGGCAGATTAGAAGAGAATTAACATTACTCAGTTGTTTTTTGGGATCAGATGCTCAGAGAAGTGAAAACTCAGGGCTAAGATTTTAAAGGAGAGGTGTGATCCTGTCATTTGGGCCTCGCTGTTTGGTCACGCTTACCGTGTGAGATCACTTCTCCATTTTCAATTTTGTTTTGCTGTGTTTTTCTTTGCATGTTCAGCAGTGCTGTGCTTTCGTGCTTCATTTGGCACTGACTATGACCATCAACTGTAAACTGAATATGACACTGCCCTTCTGTGAGTCGGTTTGAGCTGCCCTTGTTTTGCAAATAGAAAGAGTATTGACTTCTAATAAAACTTAGGAAATCCTTAGTAAGGGCTTTATCGTCTCATTAAAACTCCAATAATTAGGGAAATCGGTCAGCCATCATCTCACTTTTGTGTATGTGCTCTCCCACTATGCCAATTTGTCCATTCACTCATGCATTTGACATGTTCACAGGAATTTCTGCCTAAAGCAGTGAGAAAGTGGAAGCATAGATTCTTATTAGACTGATAAAATTAGACAGGACAATCCACTTAGAAAAATTCATTAGGAAACAACACTGACTAAGAAAAAAATGGGTAGTTATTCTATAGTCATTCTGTTAGTCTATAGAAAACTTAGCTGACTTAGGTGTCAAAGCATTTATTTTCAAATGCATTATTTTCTCCAATAGTAAGTTAATTTATTCATATATTAATATATAACATGGCCATCTTTTCAGAGCAAAGGATAATACTCAGGTTATACTATAATCTTCCTGGGGTTATTACAATGGCAATCATGTTAATTTTTCTGCATATACTTGTAAGTGATCTATAGTTTCAAAGCATTCTCAAATAACCCAAATGGTTAATAATAAAGGAAAAATATTAAAATTATTATTATTTAGTTAAAAATTACTTCTAAAGATGCTTATTGATAGAAACAATGCTTCTTATGGAATTTTAATTAAAAATCAATGCAGCTAATATACAGTTGGCATGATGCTAGCATAATATGTTATTCATATCAAGCTAATTATATATATGACTATATCTACTACTATCTTACCCTAGTTTCTATGTGCACATTAATTTCTATAAATACACTTTATAGACTATAAAGACAATATATATCCTTAAAGACTAGTCTTTAAGGACATATATTGAAATGTTAAAGAGTATCTCTTAGTACAGTTTATTATATTTTTTTTACTTTTCTAAATTTGCATTTCTTATAATCAATATTTCTTTTATACAGTGTTATTTCTCTAACTGTTGTACTTGTCTCATTTAATGGTTGAAAAGAGTAAGGGAGTCCTGAGACATCTTCCACCAAGTCAGGAGAGTGGGACCTGAGTAGGATGCATTTGAGCTAGGCAATAAGATATATGATGTTATTCATATCCCTTATGTGTGGAGCACCAGAAGAGTGGAAAGTAGAAAGGCTCACTGTGGAAATAAAAAAAAACTAGGTGATATTATTAAGATGCTGACATAGGTCATTTCCAATTTTAGTTCCCCGCACCAGAAGACCAACTAGCAACTATTCATAGATAAAACACTACTGTAAAAATTCTGGAACACAGGGTAAGGCTGAATTATCCTCCTGGAGCACAGAGATGGACAAGGAACTCATTGGAAGGTTGAGAGTAACTATTTCACTTTGACCATATTGTCCCTCCCCCAGGCTGGCATAGCATTGCACTGAGAGGGCTGCCCTGGGTCTATAGTTTCTCCAGTGAGCCAAGAGAGCCCATCTAGCTTCCTCAACACTGGCACATGCTTCCTGGGATTCCTGCTTGAGTCTCATTTCACAGGAATCACAGGGGGCATCTGCAGGGCTTGACCATTGGGATCTGATAAAGATGGAGAAGGAGAGCAGGGCTTTCAGCAACCAGCGCTCAGATCTTGGCAGACTCAGTTCCTACTTACAATGGTGTCTGGGCAGAGATCCCAGACAATAGCCCAGGCCATCTGCAGAGCTGAGCTTATGGCCGCATCTAGCCAGAGAACTCAGCTAGCAGTACTGCCTGATTTGGTACCCACCGAATGGCCCGCATAGGCCATGAAGTCCATTTTATGGCCCTATACAGATAGAGAAGCAAATTCAAAGCCACACTCAACTTCCTTGCAAAATGTCTGGTCTTGCCTTCTGGGAAGTGTGGCCACAGATGCCCAGCATCATAGAGGACATCTTATAGCCTACCCGATGGCAAAGCCCAGTCTCCAGCCCTACCCATATTTGAGGTATAGCCTGTGGCCTGCCTAATCCCGGAGCACAATCTGGGTCCCCATCTGACAACAAAGCCCTGCCTGCACCCTGTCTGAACATAGGGTACAACCACAAACACTGTCTGGTTGGGGAACACAGCCCGAAGCCCCACCCAAACAGGAGTGAACTGCAGAGCCCAGCTGTAGTCCTGCTAAATTGTGAAGGTCAGCCAGTGTCGCTGGCCTGCCAGGGAAGTACTCCCTCTGTTACTTCCTCAGCCCGAGGTGACTTCAGAAAGAAATCAAAGAAGATACAAATATATGGAAAGGTATCTTGTATTCATGAATCCTTAATATTAATATTGTTATTGTTAATATTAATTAATTAATTAATTAATCTTAATATTGTTGAAATGTTCATACAACCCAAGGAAATCTATAGATTGAATGCAATCCCTACCAAAATCCAATGGCTTTTTTTTTTTTTACAGAAATTGAAAAAAAAAAACCACCATTAAATTCATAGGGAACCACAAAAGATTTAAAATAGTTAAAGCAGTTTTCAGAAAGAAGAACAAGGCCAGAGGCATCACACTTTCTGATTCCAAACTATATTCCAAAGGTATAGTTTTCAAAGCAGTACAGTACTGACAAAAACAGATACATAGACCAGTGGAACAGAATGGAGAGCCCAGAAATAACCCTATGCCTGTATGGTCAACTAATATTTGACAAGTATTCTCAATACTCAGTGGGGATAGGATAGTTTCTTTAGTAAATGGTGTTGGGGTCACTGAATATGCACAAGCAAATGAATGAAACTCTACCTCTATCTTCTGCCACTCACAAAATTTAACTCAAAGTGGATTAAAGGCTTGAAAATAAAACTGAAACCATAAAACTCCTAGAAGAAACCTCCTTGACATTAGTCTTGACAATGACTTTTGGGCTATGACACCTAAAGTGTAGGCAACAAAAAGCAAAAATAAACAAGTGGTAATATATCAAACTTGAAAGTTTCTATATAGGAAAAGAAAAAATCAACAAAATGATAATCTATGGAATGGGGTAAATTATTTGCAAATCATGTAGCTCATAAAAGGTTAATATCCAAAATATATAAGGAACTCATACAATTCAATAATACAAAAGCAATCTGGTTAAAAATAGGTGGAGGACCCAAATGGACAACTTTCCAAAGAAGACATACAAATGGCCAACAGTTAGATGAAAAGGTGTACAACATCATTAATCATCAGGGAAATACAAATCAAAACCACAATGAGATATCACCCAACTAACCTCTGTTAGAATGGTTATCATCAGAAAGACAAGAAATGACAAATGCTGGCAAGGATGTGGAAAAAGGGAGCACTTGGGCACTGTTGGTGGGAATGTGAATTGATGAAGCCACTAAAAAATTAAAAAATAGAAATATCATATGATTCAACAGTTCCACTCCTAAGTATATATCCAGAGGAAAAAATGGAGACAGGATCTTGAAGAAACATCTGCACTCCACGTTCATTGCAGCATTATTTGTAATAGCCGAGATATGAAAACAACTTACGTGACAACTGATGGATGAATGAACAAAAAAAATGTGAGATATGTGCACAATGGAATATCCTTTAGTCATAAAAAGAAAGAAATCTTACTCTTTGCAACAACAAAATGGACAGACCTTGATGGCATTATGCTAATTGAAATAAGTTAGACAGGGAAAGACACAAACCAAGTGAAATAACTTATATGTGGAATCCAAAAAAACAAACTCATAGAAACATGGAATAGATGGGGGGGGTGGTTACCAGGAGTGGAGGTTAAGAGAAATGGTTGAAGGTGGTCAAAGGGTACAAACTTCCAGTTACAAGATGAATAGTGTCTGTATTCTGTAGAGAAAGATGACCACAGTTAAAATGCATCTTAAAATTCTCAACACATGCTCATTTATAACAGGTCAGTATAATGGTAATCATTTTGCAATATATATGTGTAGCAAATCATTATGATGTGAACCTTAAACTTATGCAAGGTTATATGTCAATTTAAATAAAGCTGGAAAAAAACAAGGGAGAGTTAGGAAAGATACTCTGGATCCCAGTGTTGTTGATCTACCGCCATGACGAGGTTGTTCAGAACTCGGCCTCTGGTACTTGCAACAAGTAGTCTCTTTTTTACTTTTAACCAATGGTTTGCTCTTAAATTTAAACCAAGGTTATCTAAGTTGGACTTATCAAATGTAGAGTTCGTTCTCCTAATGACAGATACCATGCTGGTTTTGAAAGCCATAGCTAATTGAAATTCAGAAGATGCTACTCAGAATTCAATCAAATTCAATCTTATTAAGTTCTCATTACCTTGGAAAAACCAGATAAAATAAATTTGAGTAGGAAGAAGAGATCTGAACTAAACATTAAAACTGATCATGAGGATGTTCTGTAGCATGAATTTGGAGTGTGAGATTAAGGGAACCCAGGTTCCAGTTGGGATGTGCGAGCATTTTACTGCCCAGATGTGAAATTCCTTGCTGCCTTCCCCCTCTCCCACCTGAATCCTAGAAATAGTCCTTTGTCTAGTTAAAGCTGATTTAAAAACAAGCTAAAGTGTTATTTGAAGATATTCTGAATCAGAACTGTTGGGCTTATATTGTAAAGACACAGTATTTCTTCTGAATAAGCGAGGCACACCTCCAACTCTACTTCCACTCCAGTCTACAGAATTAAGAGGTTTCCTTCCATTCACAATATCATTGTTATCACTGTATACTCAAGAGGGGCTCGAAGACAATTTAGTATTTGTATAAAAAAAAAAAAAGAATTAAGTTCAACCATTCCAAAATCAGAGTTAGGAATTTCAAGAGACGTCTTCCAACATTTACTTAGCATGTATTGAATAGTTCTATCAGGTTCATTCATTCAACCACATAGGCCTACATTTAGCAATTTGGGTATCTAGGACTTACCAGGGAGATGCACTGCTTACTGTTAAATATTCTCTGAGTGCTTTAGTTAAATGTGTTGTTTCTGGCTATGATGAGAAATTGGAAATAACTACTAAAGTTATGTATATATGGTTTGTCCATTGGAGAACTTTTTTATCCCAACTAAATTTTGTGAGAAATTTTCTTGGTCTGTCTTCAAATGGAGGTAAGGTCTGTTTTACTTTTAGTTCAGTTTCTTAATTTTAGCAAGAAAATATTCCTCAGTTGATCATGTAAGTAAATGGAATTTTTCACAACCAGAAACTTTATAAAATGCCTGTCATCTCAATTGTTTTTCAGAGGTATAATTTCAAATTTTCTGCTGCCTATTTCTTTATAAAGTTTTGAATTCAAGAAATAATATTCATTAAACCTTGCTCAAAGGATGCATAAATCTTCAATTTCTCTAGATTAGCTATTTTCTGTGTGTGATGTGAAACTCTTGGAGTTCTCCAAGACACTTTCTGGGGGCCTGCAATGTCAGACTGTTTCTATAATTATTTGTCATTTTCTTCTTGTTCTTTCATGAATGTACCATGAAGTTTTCCAGAGGATACATAGCATGTGAAAATATCATCACTCTGATGTATTCCTGTGTTTTAAAAATTTCTCAGTTTTAATTCTCAATGTGGTTAATATTGGTTTATATATTCGTAGTATACAAAAGCCCCTTGGGGCTACAATAATTTTAAAAAATGTCAAGGGATCCTGAGACTCAAATGTTTGAGATCAGCTGCTTTAAGTAAATACCTTTATATGTGTTCACAGCACCCAGTAAAGAGTTGTGTACCTGTGCCACACTTTTTTTTAATACACCAAAAATTTGCTTCTATTAAACTGTGATTTGACGTTATAATCCTAAATTAGCCTATGCTAAGATTCAGGACAATAAATAGCCCTGGGTGTGTTTATCATCTTGCGGATCCAAGGAAATAGTTGGGAGAACATTGGTGATTTTTATTTATATAGTGCACACTTTTTTTAAGGTCCCACTAGGGAAATTTCTCTATTTTAGTGTCGTAAAGAATTTGGTCTCATCTCCATCACTATTTTGTTTTGTGGATGGACATCATGAATCTTGCAGTTTCTCTCATTCTGCCTTGGCTTTGATGTGTTAGAATCTAACCATTTTTCCACCAAATGTAAACCCCTTTTTTGCTACCATTTTGCATGTTTTGGCATGCATTTTCACATGCCAGTCTGCTGGCTTTTCCTAAATCACATTTTGTCCAGAATTTCTACATTTTTATTGTCCACATATATACACAGAAATTCTTTCAATCCTATGTACACGCATATGCATAAAGATATGTCTAAAAACAGCATTTTGTCTAAAGATATCTGATTCTCACAATTTTATGAGAGAAGTGTGGCTGGTATTGTCCCTGATTTGCTGATGAAGAAACTGTGTACTGACTGATCTAACCAAGGTCATATGGCTGTTAAGAATAGCTAGGGTTAGAATAGATTCTAGATTATCCGACTTTAATTCCACATTTTAGAAATAATCATACTATCTTTTTCTGCTGCTGCTTTCCAAGGAACCATCCAATGAAGGCCCTTAACTTTTTCAGAGAACTAGTAAGCATCTTTCTTGTGAAATGGACACTACTGGCTTAAAAGAATTAATTCAGCTCCCTAAATTGCCCAAATTTGAGGAATGGAAAATCCCAACATTTTGTGGAAGGCATCTATTCAGCATTAGAAAAATCCTCAATATTGTGTTTATTCTATAATTACACAAATGATGGCATAAAAATTCTTGAAAATATTCCTTGAAGACTCTAATTCTCCAGTAGCATAGTTACTGTTACTGAAAGTAAATTGCTTTCATGATTCCAGGATGTCCTGTCTCAATTTATCACTCGCTGTCTGGCAGATTGAAACACGGGGTCTAAGACATGTTTTCAAAACTTAAAAAGTGTAAAGTGGACAACTTATACCTCCTTTTATTTAGAACAAATACTTAGGTAAGGTAGATAATCATTTTTTTCCAATTATTATTTTTCTTTGACACAAGATAGTCATACCTGCTAAGAGGCCTTTTTTTTCTTAATCTATACCTATTGAACATGTAATTTGTTGTAAACAATATTAAAACTGTCCTCTATTGGTAGCAGAAATTAGAAAAAAAGAGACGGTGAGGCACTCTAAACTGAATTAGCAAAGAGAAGGAAAGTGAGCTTACAGCAGAAACCATGTGGCAGCTTTTCTACACATTATTATTTTCCCTAGAACTCCTACGCAGCATTCATCAAACAAACCATATTATTTATTTATTTATGTTGGTGGAATTTAGACCACCTTAAACCCTCACAAACAATTCATAATTCTTATCACAGACAACCCAAATGACTCAATTTGAATTCAATATATCGCAGGTGGGTGGGGGGTAGCATACAAACCAAATGCCTTCCATCGAGTTTGGATACCCATTAATAATTTTGTATCTGAGGAGTCAGCAAAATTTATCAAAGTCTGACTATATTGGGTTAAATTGTAGAAATCTTTCCCTAAAGTTTGGAAACCCGTGGCTAGAAGGTCAGTTGGGGCTGCCCAGCACATAACATTTTCCGTATTTGCATTGCTTGGACTTTGTCACTTTCAATATTGGCATGGGAACCTGTTCTTTGTGGTTTACGGGGTTTTTTTTTAGTTGCTTGTTTCTCAACTTAAGTAATAATCCTCTTTTGCTGACAGCTCTTTATTTACTGTAGAAATGATTGTGTTGTCATGAACACAGCTTTAGGATTTCAGGTTTAGGTGGGGGAGGATCAGAGGGCGTTCAGAAAAAAGCTCATGTTTCCACCCAAACACACCCACCTAACTACTTTCAGAAGGCTCAAGAAACAGAAGCAGAATTCTTTTCCCTGTTCCACTTTCAAAGTTCCTTATGTGGAATCAGATGCTTTTAATACATGTTTCAAAAGAATATTCCATTTAACCTCTAAAAATAAACAAACCACAATTCTGCTCCCCATGTTTTTTTCTCAATTTAATAATTTGTTCCAATTTTCCTACCTTTGAAATCAGATGATTCAGCTCTCCTTTCTGCCTTAAAAGTTTGGTTTGATTCAAATTTCATAAGCTAATGCTTGATTCTTCAATCTTCCTTATTTTTCTGTCTTAATCGTCTTCATATGTTTTCTATCATTTAATTTCTTTTCTGATTTGATCTCTTCTTTTTAACTTTCCATTAGGCCTATTCTCTCTCTTGTCTGTTTTCTTGTTTGTGTCAATTGCACTCCCCATTCTTGTTCTGAAAAAAATGAACCTTCTCTCCTATGAGTTCACTCTCCCTTTTTGCCTCACCACCTGTGTTGCATTTTATTCTTCTGAGTCAGTAAAGACATACTCATTTAAAGCGTGGCTCAGATCTCATCTTTTCCAAGCATTCCTCCCCTTAAGCTGGCTTCTGACTCAACTTCAATGATATCTCCAGTTCTTCCCATTCTAATCTACCTGCTTGAGCTGCTTCCTTCCTCCTCTGCCTGATTTTTATGGTTTCCTAATGCAGTACTGACAAAAGGAATGAGCTCTGGGCCCACACCTGTGTGGGTTTCACACTCCCGGTCCGCCCCAGCTGTATGACCTTGAACAAATTACTTTGCTTCCAAATTTCCTTCTCCACAAAATCGGGACGATAATGACTGTCACAAAAATTTTGGAATGATTAAATGAGAACATGCCATATAGAATTGGGTTCATACAAGGTGTTCAATATTATAGTGTTTTTTTTTTTTTTTTTCCAGTTTTCAGGAAAATCTGGCCTTGTTTTGCTGATAAACAGATTACTGGGAAATCAGAGTGATGTGTATAAATTGCCAGTTTCCAAGAGAAAATGTGTTAGGGGTAACATGCTCTCTTCCTTTGTTTTATTTTTCCTCTTATAATGCACATATTCATTTGTTTTTTAAAATTAAAATTATGAAATATTTTAATATAACTATTTATGAAACAAATATATACATTCGGTCATTCAAACTTAGTTTGAGCCAATCTTAGCATTTTGTTATATCAGATCTTTTTTTTTTAAAAGAAGTTAAGTTTCTCAGATTTGGTTAAAACCCTCTCTGTGTCCCTTCTGCTATGTCATTTATCCCTTTCCCTTTCTAGAAATAAGCCATGCTGAATTTGCTTTGGATCATTCTTATCTATATTTTTGTACTTCTACTATATTTGTATATATATAAGGTGAAATATCATTGCATATATTTTAAATGACATATACATAATATACTGTATATTTTCTGCAACTTGCCATTTTGTTCAACTTTTTTTTGTTGAGTTTATTTATACCAAGTCTGCAACTTGCCATTTTGTTCAACTTTTTTTTGTTGAGATATGACAACATGTGTCATATCTTGTTGCTCTGTTCTGTTTATTTCTATTGCATTTCTATTCGTACTATGCTATTGTGTAAATGTGTAATATAGTAATAGTGCAAGTGGGTAATTCTAATCTTATCTGAGGATAAAATCTGATTCAATTCCAGTGATACACTCAGCCCAGTTGCTTGCTCTAGACATACCTTGGGACTTTAGGGGAATTTGGGTCTCTTCTCTAGTGAGGCATATTGCTTCAACTAGGAACATCTAGGAAACTCACATAATATCCTGATATCTTCACCTAGGACCTCATTAATGAGGGGTGATTTCTTTTACCACTAACTCTGGAGTTCGAGGATGATATTTATTTCTTTAGGGACTTTCTCTTTAAGGGTTGCTAAAGGGAGTAAAATAAGATAATGCCTGCAAAATAGCCTATAACTAGTTGTTTAGAAAATCACAAATATCTCACAAATTAAAGAATTTTAAGATGAATCTGTCACAGGTCCAAACCTAATAGAAATATATAAATGTCATTCTCTACATCATTTTTTTCACTACTAGATTAAGAGTAAAATTGTTACCATTTTAGGCTGCTTAACAGGTTACACAATCCTTTACATATCTTTAATAGACAAATAGTAGTTGTAATTAAATATGTGTTGAGATTGAATTGGACCCACATAGTAACTCTAGGTGGTAAGATTTATTATTCTCATTTCACAAAGTATTGTATTCAAATAGGCAAGTTAGTTATAAATGAAAAAGCCCCAGGTTAGTCTTTTAATTAGGTCTTAACCATGCTAGTATAGCAGTTGAATAACCGGGAAAAATGGTGAAAATTTTCAGCAGAAGGATCTGTCCTGTTTAGAAGTTAGATTTGAATTTAGAGAGAATCTGAGGTATGATTGGTTGTTATTATGTTAAAAGACATACTTAACATTTTGCCCCAAGAGTTTTTTCTCTACAGATTTGGACCAAACATAAGTAACTCTCTTATGGAATTAAAGGGGAATGCTTTGAAGATTTTCATTTCTTGAGTATAAAATGTTATTTAATAAGGATTTGTCCTTTTTTAATTTAGATATAATTGACATATAACATTATATTAGTTTCAGGTATACAACATAATGATTCAATATTTGTATATATTGGGAAATGAGCGCCACAGTAAGTCTGGTTAACATCTATCTCTACACATAAGTTACAGTTTTTTTCTTGCAATGAAAACTTTTAAGAACTACTCTCTTAGCAACATTCAAATATACAATGTGTATTATTAACTATAGTTCCTATGATATATATTATGTCCCCATGACTTATTTATTTTATAGCTGGGAGTTTGTACTTTTTAACTCTAAAAACGTTATTCAATGAGGATTTGGTTTTGATTAATACTCTTTGGATATGTATGGAGTATTACCTTAGTTTCTTCTTCTTTTTTAAAACCAGCCCTATTACTGAATTAGAAATTTGATTGGAAATTTCATATTTAGAAATAGGGGAAATTTTTTGGAAAATATCAAAGTAAAGCTTAAATGTATTTTATTTAGTTATTCATTTTAAGACTAGTTTAATTATGAACAATCTTCCAGGGTCTTTCCTTTTTTCCTGTTAAAAGTGGTTGATCAGAGAAAACCTTGATAATCAAAATTATGTCAACATTACAATAACACCATTAGAAAGGCTGCCATTTAGCTGCTAATTTAACTCAGTTATTGACTTTATAATTGTATGGGCAACAGCGGTTGAGTATGGTTATATAAAGTGTAAGTTTTGTTTTTGATGATAAACAACACAGCAATAAAAAATAATATTTTTAGAAATTTTACTGGTCCTTGGTCCTGGGAAAGAAACTGCATTTTATGTAAGTCTACTGTTGGAAAATTATCTCATCATGTAGAATTGTGCTTGATAAGTAAAATACCCTGGATATTTATTTGTTGAAAGAGAGAAAAAGAAGAAAGGAAAGAAGGAAGAAAAAAAGGGGAAGAAACTTCTTGAGTTCCAAATTGGATAATTAGTAATAATAATAATAATATAAAATATAACAATTGAAAAACATATGCTTAATGCTCGCTCTATGTAAGGTTCTGTGTTAAGTGTCTCAGTGTTTTATGTATAAAGGACTGCAATTTTTGTCGATGACTCTAAAAATCACAAAGTTTGATTTAAGCTCAATTAGCAGCAAGACCATCTGAACTCATTTGGTGGCAAGAACTGTCCTGAATAGGCAATTTTTAATTTATAATCTTCACCCCATCAAGGTAAATATCACAGGCTGTGAAGAAATATTGTGATTGATCACAGTGTCACATAACACATGGTATATATACTATTTTATCTTTCTAAAAGAAAAGTCATAATTCTTTTTTTTTTTTT
>CM053604.1:119391415-119432085 GCA_028646535.1 Procyon lotor
TGTGGTCATATACCAATTCATTCAATTTTCACAATGACTTTATGAAGTTGGTACAATTGCTATTTCATTTTATAGAGAAAGACAGGGAAACAAAGAGGTCAATAAAGTATAGCCACAAAATAGAATAGCCACAAAATAGTGGCTATTCTAAAGTCTGCAATTGTCTGTTATAAATTCTTTGAAAAAAAAGTTTTTTTAAAGCGTTATCAGTCTTCATGACACTTTTTTAGATTTACCAGAGGAAAAAGGGGTTTACGGTGAATACTTTTATGTTAAAACTTCTGGGATTTATAATATTACTGCTACTATTTCTAGGAAGTTCCAAGTAGATTAGAAAAAAGCTTAGAAATCTATTTCTTTTGGGTGGTTCCTCCTACTAAAGTGTAATGGATCTCTGCCATGTGGAGTTTCATAATATTGTAATAGGGAAATAGCAAGGGAAGGGATAGACAGCTCACACTGGGATAATTTCACTGACATCTGGCTTTATTTTTGCTTGTTGCATCTTCCAGACCCCACCCTCAGTCACTTCATGTAATATGCATTACATATATCTTACTACACTGTGAAAGGTTAAGAAAAATTGCTTTTGACAAATAATTAATGTTTATGAAATGCATAGTATAACATTAGCATTTACTCAATGCATGAATAGAGTATTAGTCTCATTTAAGGCTACGCATCCAGTAATTAGTATAGGCTTTTAAATATAGGTATTTACTGAGATTTAAGTTTAAATTGCAATGTAGTCATATTTTTACATCAATTTCAAACATCTTTCTACATGCAGTGAATACCATATTTGACAATTCTACCAGTTTCTTTCCGATTTTAAAGTTTATGTTTAAATAAACATAACCCAGTAATTAATTCCCCATAAATTCTCATGATTTGTTGCATGATTTGTAGGTCTTTGTGCACTGACTTGTTTCATAGATGCTGGAGACTCACTCATAATTGTACTGATGAGAAGCTAGCGATACCAAATGATGCTGTCCTACGGCCCTTGTCAAAGCTGTTGCCTTTGGCACTTTTGCTAATTGCGAATGCAGTAGGATCCTGTCTTTGCCTTCAGAGGATATCCACGCAAAAGTTAATGCAAAACATCTTACCAATTGTTGGAGCAGAGGTAGTCTCAGATCACACTACTGCATGGGAAGGAGCCAATTTGTCCATTTAAAGGGTGATACTGTTTATAATGCACATGGTTGCGTTGTGATAAGCCTTCCAGGAATGTGTGGAGGAAGGAGAATGTAGTTTAATTCAGATTGCTTTGGAATGTTGCAGTTTGCCCCTGGTTATCAATGTTATTTAACATATTTTGATTGAATCACTTTAGATCCATTTGAAAACTGCCTGTGCTTGGAGAAAATCTTTTGGCCTGCTATGATTATTTGGCCCACACTTTGCAGGTAGATTCCTACTTCCTCCCTGCGTGCCTACACTCATCCTATCACCTTCACGTTGTCGTAAGTTCACGTTCACATACCTGTAAGGAATATAAGTATCTTTATTCTCTCTTAATTCTCTCTTGTGCATGCATGCATGCAGGTATGTACAGGTACATACACACACAAACACACACTCCTAGGCATCTTCGTAGGCATCCAAGATTCTTCTCTAGTTAAACTGTATTATTTGGCACCTCTCCTTATATTTTGTGAAGAATTGTTATTCTTTAAAAAATATATATTTTTTAAAAGATTTTATTTATTTGACAGAGAGAAATACAGCGAGAGAGGGAACACAAGCAGAGGGAATGGTAGCGGGAGAGAAGCAGGCTCCCTGCCGAGCAAGGAGCCCAATGCGGGTCTTGATCCCAGGACTTTGGGATCATGACCTGAGCCGAAGGCAGACGCTTAACGACTGAGCCACCCGGGCGCCCCTAAAAAAGATTTTATTTTGGGGACGCCTGGGTGGCTCAGTGGGTCGTGGGATGGAGCCCTGCATCAGGCTCTCTGTTCCTGTTTCCTCTGCTCCCTTCTCTCTCTGCCTGCCTCTCTGCCTACTTGTGATCTCTCTCTCTCTGTCAAATAAATAAATAAAATCTTTAAAAATAAATAAATAAAAATATTTTATTTTCAAGGTCTAACTTGAGGAACATTAAGGAAAACATGATCTCTTTATATTAATCAAGGTCGTTGAAATCTTACAACATGCATTAAAACATATGTGGAAACCACATGTGAATAACAAGCTATTTGTGTGGTGAGGGATTATTAATTTAGAAATATCTTGATCGGTTAAGAATGATCATTGAGATTTTTCAATGAAGGAATGTATTCAGAATGGAGAAAATAAATCTGTGTCTGTTTCATCAGCTTTGCTTCTGGGGAAAAATGAGAACTATTAGTGACCTTCACGGAACAACACAGCTTTTTCCTAGATAGATTGTATGTAGTCAGTTGAGATTCTCCCATTGAAGAAGAAAGAAGGTTAGATGGGTAGTGTCTAAGAGAACCATGGGCTTTCTTTGAAGCCTCCAAGTAAAGTCAGTTTCTTTTTTTTTTTTTTTTAAGATTTTATTTATTTGACAGAGAGAAACACAGCGAGAGAAGGAACACAAGCAGAGGGAATGGTAGCGGGAGAAGCAGGCTTCCTGCCGAGCAGGGAGCCCGATGCGGGGCTCGATCCCAGGACCCTGAGATCATGACCTGAGCGGAAGGCAGACACTTAACGACCGAGCCACCCAGGCGCCCCGTAAAGTCAGTTTCTAAAGTTTATTTGCTTTTTAAACCTGAAGGAATGGTCAATTTAAGATTGAGCAGAGAATGAGACAGTTAAGTCATGTTAAGACAGTTAATGTTAAGTTAGCAAGTGAAGTACGAACCAAAGGTGAACAGAGAGCCTGAAAGTGAAAGTTAGGAAGATCATAAAATTGTGTTTACTCAGGGTATCAGGGTTCTTTTTATTCTTTAAAAAAAATATTATTGAAGTACAGTTGACATACAATGTTACATTAGTTTCAGCTGTACAACATAGTGATTCAACATTTCTACACATTACTTAAAGTTCACTATGGTAAGTGTTAGTGACCATTGGTCACCACACAATGTTATTACAGTATTATTGACTATATTGTCTATGCAGTACTTCTCATCTCTGTGACTTATTTTTCTTTTAATAAGTGGAAGTTTGGACCTTGTAATCCTTTTTACCAATTTTACCCATCCCTCCATCCATCTCCCCTCTGGCAACCACCAATTTGTTCTCTGTACTTATGAATCTGTTTCTATTTTGTTTGTTCATTTTGTTTTTTAGATTCCACATATAAATGAAATCATAAGGTACTTGTCTTTCTCTGTTTGACTTATTTCATTTAGTATAATACTCGCAAGGTTGTCGCATGTTGTCGCATGACATGCAAGGTTGTCGCAAAGTTGTCACATGACAACTCGCATGTTGTTACAAATGTATATATGCATATGTATGTGTGTGTATATATAATGGAATATATATATAATGTATATATACACCACATATTCTTTATTCATCATATACATATATCCATTTCATATATATACACATTATATGTAATATATATATTATATATGTTATAAATATATGCATATATGATACCACATCTTCATTCATTCATCTATCAATGCACACCTGGGTTGCTTCCATTATCTTAGCTATTGTAAATAATGCTGCAATAAACATAGGGTGTACATATATATTTCTGAATAAATGTTTTCATTTTCTTTGGGTAAATACCCAGTAATGGAATTAAAACCAGATCATATGGTATTTTTATTTTTATTTTTTTTAGGACCTTCCATACTGTTTTACATAGTCAGGGTATCAGTGTTGCAATTCTCTTCCTAAACTCCTCTGAAGTCCAGAGCTGATCAGAGAGTGAACAATTTTTTATACTGTAATCTAACTAAAAGCATTTTGTTTGCCTCAAATTCTATCAAATATATCAATTCCTTCTTTTAAGAGGGAGAATTTATATCCTAAATTTTAATTCTTGTTGCATTGTGGTCTTTGGACAATAATCACCTTTGCAGATCTGTCACAATGATAATAGTAACTTCAGTCTCTGGATCAGAAGGATGTTTGAAACTCAATATACACCTACCAGTTTCACATTATTGTCAATGAGAATCATCTCTAAGTACTTGCTCAGCTCTCCCTCTGTCTGCATGGCCCATCACCCTCTTCTCAGCACCCCCTTTGCTTACTCAATTATGGCTGTCACATGTGATCTGAGCATTGCTGAAAGGCTGCAGCCTTTGCTCCATGATGCCCATAAAAATCTGTGTCTGAAAAGCTTAAGGTCCTTACAAGCCAGCGTTGCAAGCATTCGGGTGACTGTGTCCTTGTATTGACACTGCTAGCATCTGTCTTCTGTTGTATTTTTCAGTGCTCTAGGCTTCTTATTAGGCCACTGGACAAGTATACAGATCTTCATTTAGCCTCAAATAGTGATCTCTTAAAGTTTCCTATAAGCAAAATTCACTTTAAACTTGGGGTGGTTGTCCCTTTGATCTTAAGACATACACAATTGACCCTTGGAAAATATGGGAGTTAGGGACAATGACTCTCTATGCAATTGAAAACCCACATATAACTTTTGAGTCTCCCGAAACTTAATTACTAATAGCCTACTGTTGACTGGAAGCTTTACTGATAACATAAACATTTGATTGACACATATTTTATATGTTTTTTTTTGTATTCTATACCATATTCTTACAACAAAGCAAGATAGAGAAAGGAAGATACTATTAAGAAAATCATAAGGAAGACAAAGTACGTTTACAGTACCATACTGTAAAAAATCCACGTATATGTAGACCCATGCAATTCCAACCTTTGTTGTTCAAGGGTGAACAGTCTACAGTCTTAAGTGGCAAATAGGGCTGGATCTAACTTAGACAAATAATTTAGAACAGGGTTTTCCTATTTTTTCTGAGTAGAGTCCTTCTTTCCTTCTTTCTTTTGAGAGGGAGAGAGTGATGAGGGGGTGGGAGGGGCAGAGGGAGAGGGAGAGAGAGAATCTTAAGCAGGTTCCATGCCTAGTGTAGATCCTGAAGTGGGGCTCGATCTCACAACCCTGAGATCATAATCTGAGCTGAAATCGCAGGTTGATTGCTTAACCAACGCAGCCACCCAGGCTCCTGAGTAGTCTTTTTAAATGAGATTTTGCACAATTCAAATATATGAAGTAGACAAAAGCAGAATTGGCCTATTTCAGATCATGACCAATCATGATCATTTTTTTCACCAAATGTATTTTCTTTCCTTCTCTACATAAGAAAACTAAGCCTTAGGGAGCACCTTTTGGAAAAAAAAATAGATTAAAACATTATTGGTAAATTTAGAAAGAGAATTCATCCAATTCTAAGGAAAATATTTCTATTTATTAAGCATACAAACTGCTTTTATTATTCTTTGCAGTTTATATAACAATTTAGATTTTTGCATAGAGAGGGAGTTGACGAAGTACAAACTGTGGGCCAAATCTGGCCCCCATTATCTGATTTTGTAAATAAAGTTTTATTGGAACATCCACATTTGTTTGTGAATTGTTTATGGATGTTTTCATGTTACAGCATAGAGTTTAGAGGGGATTGGATCCCCACAGAGCCCAAAATATTTATTATCTGTCCGTTTAAATAGTTTGCCAGAGAAGTATCCTTTGGGAGTCATATGCACTCTGTAATTAAACAGTATAATATATGTGTGTGTATAAATAAACCTATAATATATGGATTACAATTAACTAATTAAAGGTACTCAGGTTATTGGTCTGGCTTAAATCCAGTTTTTCACTATTTATATTTTAGAATATATTGACATTTGAAGTTGGCATTTATTTTCATTTTCTTTGAAATTAACTTTATTTTTATTCTATTTCTTTTTGTTCTGATTAAACTTTGTACCCACATTTCAGTTTACCTCAGAAAAGGTGAAATTTCCCCACTGACATTCTTGATTCAAAAAGGGCTTTGCAGATTTTCGAAGGTATTGATATAATATGAAAGTTACTCTGTACCAAGGAAGGAAATTCTCTCTTCCCTAACTCAGTCTTTGAATAACTCCAGATCAATGTGTATACAGTGTCCTTGCTTTTATCTAATATGAAGAAAGCCAGTGTGCTGATGGCCTCTGAAAGGCTTTCCAAGTTGGCTCAAGATGAAATAAACTCTCCTTAAAGTAAAATAAATGGTATCCCACAATGCTATTGATACAATACATGCCATCAACAATGTCTTTCCATTTTTAATAATACATCATAGCAGAGGGAAAGAGGTTCATAGAAGAACCAGCTTTTACTACTGAAAAAGATCTAAAAGAGATTTTACTCTGTTTCACTTTTAAAGGAATGCTCCCCTTAAGTCCTATTCTTTAAGAAATGCCGGTAATAGATAATCTAGGAAAAGGTAAAATCATTTGCTGGCTTTCTTTAAAGAAAAATGCTTATTTAGTTGACGTAGCAAAATATTTCAAATTGACTAAGGGCTTGAACAAATGTTTGAGGTTGGGTTTTTTTTTTTTTTTTTTTGGATCAATATTATTTCCATTCTGTAAGCTTCAGTGTGTAAAAGCTGTCAAATTTCAAAATATTGTAAAAATTTGGATTCCTTGCTTTTTAAATATTGTATAGCCTAGAAGAAGCTCTACTGGACAATAAAAAATTAGGAGGGAGGAAAATAAAAGAATGCCAAAGGAGAAATAAACAGGTTACCGAATGGTTAAGTATTACTGAAGGAAATTCAAGCATTATATTGTTGTTGGTCAGTCAGTAGCACTTGTTGGATAAGCAACTCTGTGTAGTGCTTTTTGTTAAACTACATTCGGGCAATATTCTGTGACTTGTGTGTGTGTGTGTGTGTGTGTGTGTGTGTGTGTGTGTGTAAATGGAGACACATGATTCATAATGGTCACGTGTTTGACACACTCAAAAAATATAGCCACAGTTATGTGATTGATTTAAGATTATTTGGAGGTTTACCTCTTTCCCATTTGTGAAAATATATCTAGAAAGAGAGTGACATTATTATAGTAATAACTTGAATATATTCTGTTGTATCATCCTTATATTAATAATATTACTTTTTTAGTTGCAACTAATGGAAATCCAACCCCAAATGGAACTTTATTACCTCCATGTAATGGAAAAGTGCAGACATAAAAGGGCACTTTCTCCCTCCATCTCTCAGTTCTGTTTTCCCCTGTGTTGACTTAAGTATACTTAAGAAGATTTTTCCCCATTGTTAGCAAAAAATGGCACTGGTATCACCAAGTTCAAATAGCCCTTAACAACAATGACCCTGGAAAGAAAAAAAAAAATCCTCTTTCAACCTCCAACATTCATTTCAATCCTGAAAATGGTTCTTGTTGAACTTGGATAAGCAGTTGTCCATTCTTTTTTTTTTTTTTTTTTTTTTGCAGTTGTCCATTCTTGGACTAAGTAATATGTTCAGGCATTTAGAGTACTCTGAGCAGCTCCAGTCATGCGCCCCTTTGTGGGATAGCTGATCCAGGCAAAGCAGGAGGCAGTTTATAAAACAAAAAGAAGGATTTTGCACTAGAAGAGGGAGAAGAGATGGTGGCAGGCTGAAAGCACAAATTGTTTCTCCCAACGATATGACCATGACACATCAATTTGTCTTGACACTACCGCTGAGGATAGTTTAGTGAGATTTAAAACAAGTGAAAGATGGCTCTTTCCCATAAAAGTAATTGGTCAATTCTTGGGACAAGTCTTTAGATTATTCACATGCTTCTCTGTGAATTAGAAATGCCAAGGAAGGAAGATAATTTATCATACACAGAATCCAATAACTCTTGTGTTTTAGACTGCAATATTTAAACTTCTGGATTTCTTGTATGTAACAGTAATAAATATTGACATTTTATGAGGGCTGAAGAAATCACTGAACTTGACTTTTTCTTTTGTTTTTACTTTCTAAACTACTACATGACTGGAGTATGATTTTGTTGGAAGATATTTTGTTAGAGATGTCACTTGTTGGGAGCTTTTTATGCAAGTATCACACTTTGAATTGTTTGCTTCTTGAGCATGTGAACCAGTATTAGTCTATAATGATCCAAAAGAAGTATCCCAAGACCTTTTATATAATTTATACCCATATTTAAATGGATATAATATATATGCCATATAATTTATATTCATATAAAATTCAGATATCTGAAAACTATAAACTTAAAGATCTGTGCTTTTACAAGAAAGAAAAAAGTGATTAAATTATTACAAGTTTGAATACATCAAGGGCTTTCAAATTCTTCTCATCATGCATCTAAAGTAAACATATCATGAGCATGTATCTCAATAAATGCATTTTTACTTACAAGTTATAGAGACACAAATCTATATTTTAAATGTAAATAAAGCTTGATTTTTTTCTTATGTTTTAAGATTACAAATAAGCATAAGTAAATGTTCTTTATTACCCCAGTTTCTTGCATACTATGCTATAGAGACTATTGATTGAACAACCTGGAAATAAGAAAAGAAATATATGTTCTGTACTTTATTCCACTTGAAATTCTCTTAAATTGGTCATATTGTATATTTGCTATGACTTGTCAAATTATAGATTTCCATGGGGTGACTTTCGGGTCAGTATGGCTACTTCATGGAAGTGACCTTCAAAACTTGACTATAGGCTATGACCTTGTTTGCACACATATGTGCTTGTACCTTTTTGCTTTTGTAAAATCTTGCTTTTTCCTCACTTTAATCCTAAGTTTGAGAATTTCGTGAGGTGATATTTTGTGTATCTGATTGTCAGAAATATTTCTGAATATTCCAACTATTAAGAGCAAATTCCAAAAATGGAGCTTGGAAATGCTGTCAAGTAGAAGTTATTTTCAATTTCTTACACTTTGACATCCCTCTTCTATTCCTGTTATGTTTCTCATTTGAATCTCATTACCTTTGGGTAACAATTTTTTCAGTCAGTTTTTTATTAAGCTATTTAGGGGCTAGAGTTTACCTTCTTGGTTACATGCACTTAAAGTATGGACTTTAGAACACCTAAGTCACTTCAAGCTTCAAAAATAATGATGGTGGTTGTTGATATATTTCATCACAATGCTCTGCTACTTTTCCTTAAATCTCCAATAGAATGATGTCCTTCAAAACATGTGGGAATTTTTCAAACTTTGAGTAGTGGGGTAAGGGAAGAAGTTGGCATAGACACAGGAAGGGCAAAGTATCCACTCTGAGACTTCGTTTTAGCACATATTATGTCTTTAAAATTTTTCAAGCTAAAAATTTTGATGACTTGAGAATATTACCCATATTGATGACTTGAGAATACCCATATTGATGACTTGAGAATATTAATCTTAAATATGAATCTTAAATAAATATCAATTCAGGCTATAAATTGGCACATCTTTGAGATTTATATCTTTAATAAATCCTGTACTGATAAAAATTGCATCATTCCAAAGTTGAGCATGAAAATCTCTTGTTGTCCTGTAGAATAAAACATTTTTTTGTGAATTTAAATCTATCAAAAATAGAATCCCTTGTGTTTGACTTATTGATGATAGATTTGCCTAAAATTTTTTCTCCTCTTCCTTACCAAGGTCTTAGAAACATAAACTCTGCTGTCATTACAAAATTCTAAAATTAAAATAATTGGGAATGGCCTCGAAGAGTAATTTAGTCTATTCCACTTTAGGCAACATTATTTCAGACAGGTGAAAATCTACTCTGTTATAAAATTCTATCATTTCTGTAGTGGGTTAAATGGTGACCCTCAAAAGGATATGTCCATGTCCGAATCGCTAGAACCTATGATTGTGACCTTATCTGGAAATAGGATCTTTGAAGATGTAATTAAGTCAAGAAGAGGTCATACTGGATTGGAGTAGGCCCCTAAGGCAATGATGAATGTCCTTATAAGAAAGGAGAGATTTGGACACAGACATAGAGAGGAGAGTGCCATATGAAGACAGAGACACACAGGGGGAGAACAACATGTGGAGATAGAGGCAGAGATTGGATTGATGTATCCATAAGCCAATGAACACCAAGGATAATTGGCAACTCCAGAAGCTGGGAGGAAGTCATGGAATGAATTCTTTTCCAGGGTCTTTGGGGAGGGCATTGCTCTGTCAGCACCTCGATTTTGAACTCCTGGCCTCTAGAATAGTAAGATAATGAATATCTGTGTCTTAAGCACCCATTTTGTGGAGGTTTTTTTTTTTTTATTTGTTGGTTTTTGTTTTTTTTTATGGCAGCCCCAGGAAACTAATGCAACTTCTCAATACTATTTAGAAAAACTGTTATTATTTTACAATTTTGCCCAAGATTAGCTCTGGAGTATTGTCATTTTTACACATATCCCAACATGCAAAGACAGAAAGTCCAGATAAAGAAAGTGACCATTGGCGTAGAAGAAGCATCACAAACTGAAAAACAAAGGCCTTTTAAAGACATAGTAACATTCTCTAACCAAACCCGTCAGCTTCTTGTACTGTACTATCTCTCCTTTTTTGTTCTAAGAAGAAAGAAAGGGAAATTTAAAAAGAGAAGCTTGGTTCTGGCTCCTTTCTTTATATTCCAACATGTTTTTTTGTTTGTTGTTTATTTGTTTTGTTTTTTGGCTGAATTTGTTGTTTTCTAAAAGCTAAACTGGCTCTAATCACAGCCTTGCAATTCAGATTTCTTTAAAAAATATTTGTCATCTGGAGATGTTGTTCAAGTCCTTTAAATTTTCAAATATTAGTACCAATAAAAATCACTGGTGCATTATTATAAGATACAGACTGAGCTCTACCTCTAGGAATATTTATTCATTGGCTCTGATATGAGGCTTAGAAATTGGCGTTTATTTTTATTCTTTTTATCAACTCCTCTATAATTCTCATGTTAGGGATTCATGGGCCATATTTTGAAAATCATGCTCTAGTCCCTCTTAGCTCCTCAGATGGCAGTGAGCGTTAATGAAAAACAATGCTTTATGTTTCAATTTATCATTCAAATCTCATTTTTCCTTCAACTAATTTCTATGAGATTGTCTATTTTTTTCTGTGACTCTGAGAACTTATGCCTATTTTGAAAGTTTGCAGGGTTCCTCAGCATTTTGTCTGTTTGATAGTTGTATTAATTTTTCCCTTTTAGAGAGTTTCGTGAGGAGTGTGGGAATCCCTTACCCCATTTCCAGCTCTTCCAATGGTTTGCACGATCCCTCTATCATCTCTCCTCATCTCTCCTGCATCTCCCTGTGCTGGGGCATAGGATTTCACTCTTCTAAGCAATCCATGGGCAGGATTTGGCAAGTGAAAATCACAAATAACTAACCTAAGAAATATTAGGCATCTTTACTACTATTAGCTCAATATTCAGAATTCAGAGGTAAGCTATCGTATCCAGAATTATATTTACTTTTTCACTTTCAGTGTTCTCGGAACAATATGGATACTTCTGGCAAAAACTGGTTCATGGATTCATTAGTATTTGCAGTTCCTTGACTCCTTTTGGAAATCCTGGACTCCATTTTGATTTCCAATTTTTAGATGAAAATGATTTTTTTTTTAAATTTAGATGCACTGGAATATATTGTTTCAGCTGGCTAACATCTGGATGCTTTCTCAGAACATGCTGAAGCCGGCGTTTCTAGCATTGGGTAGTTTGTTCCAGGAACACGAAGTGCTCGTTATTTACCATTGTTATTTTCTCTGACTCTTGAGAAAAGTCAGTGCTACAAAAGTGCGCACTTAAAGGAAAAAATGAATTAAAGCTGATAGAGTTCAAAATGTTGATATTCGGATTGTTATCTCCTGGGTTCATCCTAAAATGAATCTTTCATTTTTAGAAGAGCATAAAAGAAAGACCAAGTTAGATTAATTTTACTTCTTTTTATGCAGACTGTAGCCAGTCATTTATGATTCTAAATTTTCCCCTTCATAAGAACCTCTTGGAATCACAGAATGCATCACTTGATCTTGAAGAGACATTAGAGATTATGGAGTTATGCCTCCCACACATTTCAGAAACATCCACTGCTAAATCTTTGGCGAAGTTCGCTCATGCTCTGTCTGCTTATTGGATACTATTCACAGTCTGCTCACAGGTTGAAAACAAGCCTTTCCATTGACTTACCTTGAAAATAGGCTGTTAAACATCATTAATAAGATGGAAAATAGGTGCAATTAATCATTCATTTATTCATTAATGCACTCCCCACTTGATATAAAAGATAATTAGTACACTTTATGATGGAAGTAGTATAGTGTGGTGGTGGGCTTTGCAATCAGACAGGTCTCTGATTCCTGACTTTTTCACAAACTTGAGTCATGACATTAAGCCAGTTAGTTAAATTTCTAAGACTAATTTTCTTCATCTGTCACTGAGAACTTAAATAACATCATCTACTTGATTGAATTGTTGCAAGGTCTGACTGTATGTTGGGAAATTAGTAAATAATTCATGTTAAGCACTACTATGAGTTACTAGTTTTTAATCACTTATTATAGCAGGAAGAAAATTGTCAGACATTAACAATATACAGAGGTGATAGCAAGGTTCATTTGTTTATTTGGGAGACCCTATTAAATTTCTCTTTGTTGGGTCACCTGGGTGGTGCAGTAGGTTAAGCTTCTGACTTGCTTTTGGAGCAGGTTGTGATATCAGGGGTGTGAGATTGAGCCTCGAGTTGGGCTCTGTGCTAAGTGCAGAGTCTTGCTTGAGTTTCTTTCTCCCACTCCCTCTGCACCTTCCCCGTGCTTTCTCTCTCTCTCTCAAATAAATAAATAAATCTTAAAAAAATTTTCCCTTTGTTCATGCAAAGGAAGTCTGAGAGTCTGGTCCACCTTTTCTAAGAAAGTAGATTTGAAAGAATGAGTATGAGTGAGGGTTATGGCTTATATGATGCCAGAGGTATTGAAGGGAAACCTGGTACAGCAACTTGATGCAAGAGGGGAAAATCATTGAGAAGAAGCTAAGTAATTCCTTCTTCCTCCGATGCACTAACTGTCTGGATTTTGTAAAAACATTCAACAGTTACATTTATATTACAGTGAGGGAAAGGAAATGGTGATCCCAGAATAATGGAGGACATGAGAATATTAAAATTTATTGTTTTATATAAGGTACAAAATAATATATTCATCCAACAAATATTTATTGAGCTCCTATTCTGTTGTAGTTTTAGAGATAATTCAGAAAACAAAGATTAAAAAATGAAAGAAAATTCCTTTTTTGTAAAGTTTGCATCCTAGGGGGTAGGGTGCTGAAACAGTAAATACATAAATACATCATAGACAGACAGTAAAGTGCAATATCGAGGGATAAAGAGTGACAGAGAATGAGACAGAGTCTTTTTTGAGTAGACAAGCAGAAACCTGGACATGGTAGGAGCAAGCTCTGAGATTAAGGGACGTTGCATTTTAGGCAAAGGGAAAAATACAGAAATCCTGAGGCAGGATTATGCCACTGTGGCAGAAGGGAGCAAGATGCTGGGATGTGGAGGAAATGAGTCCAAAGAGGCAGCATAGGGCATCTGAGAAAGAAAAGGAAAACTGAGAATAGAAACAGAAGTTGAATTCAGGGATGCTTGTCCATACATGATAGAGGTAACATTTAAATAAGCAGGGTGGACTAAAATCTATGAGGCTTCTCTAGGGAACTCTTATGTGTTAAAAGATCAGGGTCAGCATTGGGGTGTCATCAGTGGGGATGAGAAGGAAGTAATGGATCTGAAAACCTTCAGAAAGGGAATGGAAGGCTTGGTAAATTGGACTTAGGGGATGAAGGAGAGGGCTGACCCAAAGACCAGCTCAGAGTCCTGAGTCTTGTTGATTGAAAGAACTCTGTGGTGGGATGACTGACAGAGAAGAAAGTTGGCGGGCAACCA
Source organism: Procyon lotor (assembly GCA_028646535.1). Taxonomy (NCBI): domain Eukaryota; kingdom Metazoa; phylum Chordata; class Mammalia; order Carnivora; family Procyonidae; genus Procyon; species Procyon lotor. The sequence goes on from CM053604.1 coordinate 119,405,263, forward strand.
GAAGGCAGCGAGCATCAGTGTCCAACACGCTTGGGGTGAGCTGGTAGCAGCCAGTGGGAAGAATCAGTTAAAGGTGAGACCATTAACTTAAAGAGTCTGGCAGTGAAAGGAAGAGAGAAAGAGCACATTACTTAGGGAAGGTTGTAGGATTGAGCAAATATACTTCTCGGGCTGCAAGGGAGTAAGTACAGGATGGCAAAAGGAGCTATTGGAGATGAATAAATGCAGAGAAACATCTTTTGGAAGTTGGGGAAGAATAAAATCTAGGATTCTGTGATGTGAGAGGGCAGATTCTAGGATTTTAAATAAGATTAATTTCTCTTATAGGATCTGGGATTTTTAGATGCGTTCATGCTATTGAATAGTTGACAAATAGTAATCCAATACCACAAATTCCTTTGAGCTTAATTTCATGAACTCAGGAGACTAGAAATGAAGTTTGTTGATAATTAGCCACATTCCCACAAATACTCAGAGGACAAATAATTTTATAAAACCAAACCAGACCAAAAATGAAGTTAATGAGATGCTGGAGTGACATAGAGAAGATGGAAGAGATTGCAGGCTACACAAAGCTCTGTGAGTTTCTGAGATCCAAATTCATTCCTTTTGTTTACTCAACAAATACTTTTAATCACCTATTATGTGATGGTTACTCTGTTGGTCCTGAGGATAGTGGGAAGAATCAGAGAAATACGACCCTGCTGTCATGAAGTTTCGGTCTAAAGCAGAAAGCAGATATTAAACAAGTAGTTACATGATTAAGACTAAATATCTTAGCATTGTGACCAATGCTACAAAGTAAAGCATAAAAGAGTAGCCATTATGTTCAGTTTCATCATCTTTTTTGCACAGTGTGACAGTGATCTCAACTATTCCATCTGCTATAAAATTGAGGTAACTATTATTTATCATTGAAATCAATTCCCTGGTGTTAACAATTATGCTCGGATAATGGGCACAAAACAGGACCACTGGTCACTGTGTTTAAAGAGGCACTGAGGAGAGGATTCACAGAAAAAAAAAAAGTGATGCAAAAGAGAATGATAAATTTGGCATGTGAACAGTGTTTTTCCTGTGACGAATCAAAAGGTAAAGAAAAGAATTATTTAAAGAAGTCCAGTGAGTTGCAATTAAGACTAATAGCATGAAGGTAAACAAAGGAAAATTGAGCTAAGTAAAGTACCAGGAAAACTTTCCAACAGCCAAGACTGATCACAAAAGATATTCCTAGGGAAAGGTATTTTAGCCAACATGAGCTGAAATATTGCAAATGAAAATGGAATGTAAGAAATACGCCTTCACTATGAAAGATGATTGAACTGAGAAATGTTTTCCACCTCTAATTCTTAATATCTTGAGAAGTTCCCAGCTTTTATTATTTATTTATTTAATTAATTTTTTTTAGGGCGAAGAGCCCATCTTAGTGATTGTGGTCACTAATCACACTCGAGGTACTGAAAATCGTGAGACCAAACATTGGCACGACCCAGATCATATCCTAGTTTTCATCTGCTCACTTTCTTTCTGCCTAAAAAAAGCAGAGTCTGTGGCTTAAAGGCCCAAGAGTTCTTTCTTAAAATATTAATTTACAAAAGACATAAATTAAACGAACGTCTTCATCGGGTGCCAGAGAAAGACCAATCTGAGATATCCTGTCTCCAACCGTGTACCTTAAAAAGCGAGGAAAACTGGTTTTATCTGGGATAGGAAGGGCGGCAAGGCAGAATTCTAGCTTCTATAAATATTATATAATCCTTTTAATTTGGAAAGAATCAAAATTCATTTGGTCTTAAATATTTGGATACTTGTCTCAGTTACTCTGTTAGGAGAAAGCCAGCCCCCTCTGTGCCAGCAGGAATCGGCAGCCAGACTCAGCAGTGCTAGTGACCCAGTGTAGAGAGTTCTCTCCACCTTGGCGGACAGGGAGTAGGGGAGGCTGGAGGTTGGAACACTGACTTCAAAGGAAGCATCTGACCCTTCGAGATCCCCTGGCATTTGTTGTCTGAGATGTCAGCTGGATTTCAGTCCAGATAATTACATTTTGCTTGTCCACTGCCCCTAGCCATTTCGAGTAGAATCTTCATTTCCCATTAGAAATTGCTCTGCACGCGATACTGTGCTTAATTAAACAACTGCTGTGATGGTCCACGGGTAGTGTTTGTTGCAGTGGCCAGTGGAGTGGTCTCTCCACAGGCCCGTGCCAGCCATATTCAGCCCAGGCTTGAATCCTCTCCGGGGAAGTTTCTAATCTAAGAGCCTCTGTGAAGCAAATAAGTCCCTCTTTAAGAAAGAAAGATGAGTTTAGAAATGAAAGGAGACATCTTGGGTTTTGTGTATTTTTTTTAGTAGGCTTCTAGATGGCTATCCAGTATGTATCCCCATGGACCGATTTATTCTGATTGCTCTGTGCTTGCTCCTTTTTATAAGAATCTTGGGATCGATCAGTTTCGGTAGAAAATGTGAATGATGGGAAGGTGTCAGGCGATTCTTTGACCTTCATTCCAAGGATTTGGGAGAATTTGGATGATTAAAGGGTCAGGGAATCCTCAGACAAGTTTTCTTTATTTTACAATTACTGAAAATGTTCTCAGTTGAACACTTTAATTAGATGAAAATAAGATTTAGAATCCAGATGTAAGCCATCCAAGGAAAGTACTGAACTAAAGGCCAATATCTCATCTCAGAACTTTTATTATTCTTTTAAATGGATTAAATGATGAATTTTTTCTTAGAAAATTTCTTTTTTTTTAAAGCTTTTATTTATTTATTTGAGAGGGAGAGACAGAGAGTGAGCGAGCTTGAACAAGAGGAGGGGAAGGGAGAAGCAGACTCCCCGTCAAGTAGGGAGCCCGATGGGGGGCTCCATCCCAGGATGCTGGGATCATGACCTGAGCAGAAGGCAGATGCTTAACTGAGCCACCCAGGTGCCCCTAGAAAATTTCTAATTAAAAAAAAAAGTCACTTTTGTACTTTTTAATCAAACATGAATAGAATGAATTCTTTTCAGGGGATATATTCTGATCAACACAATGTATAAATTATTTAACAATATGTTAACATGCCAACTTTTTATAAATCAAAGTTACAGAGAGGATACTGTGATTGTCAAAAAAGTAGAATACTAAATTTTAAAAATTTTATCTATATATCATAAAGGATATATATTAGGAAAAGAGGGAGAAAAATCTGGTAGTTTTTGAAGCTTTTTTCTATACTGGTTCACATAGATACATTATTCTTTAATGATTTTATCCGTAGTATTCTCTATAGAGTATATTAAAAGAAAAAAGTCTAATCATTGGTAATTTGTTTGTGTGGTCTTCTTTTATTGTAATGAGAACAATATTGACGTAATGTAATATCATATCATTGCTGATTTCAAAATATCAAATAATAGCACAATGCTATCATTGTTGAAATGATCAGTAAAAAAATCCATTTTTTATACTAGAGAATTGATGCCTTATTTTGGTTTTCTGAGGACTACCAAAAGAAGTAGAAATAGTAGACCTTCCTTGTTTTGGGGTTTTCTGCAATTTTATTTTATTTTTCTAAAGAGAAGAGTATTGCAAGTGTTCACTTATATGCTAAGATATACTCCAATATAAAGTTTTAGAGAGAAAAAAAATACAAAACCCTGGTTCACCTGTTGTACTCATTGAAGGAAAAACTCAGAAAATATCAGCAGCAACAAGTTTTTTATCAGCTTTTCTTCATCCTCACCACTGATCTCCATTTTTATGGTTTCCAGACAGCTTTGGAAAAAAAGCTAGGTTAAAATGTACAATTTTCTGTCGAGATGGCAAAGCTCTTTTGTGAAAAATTGAAATTTTACCATCTGAGAAAGGAATCTTACCAACAACATGTTAGTCTCTCAAAATAAATTCTCATGTTGACACTTGTCAATTATCTGTATGTCAGTTACCTGAAATAATTTTTTCATCATAGTGTGATACTTTTTCTACAATAATGTCTTTCACATTTCTAGGCTCTTATCATCCCAGTTTTGTTTATATGGTTATACATTTATCTCCTTTCTGTTCCAGAAAACCTTTCACATAGCTATTATGGATATGAAAATAAAACAAGATAAAATGAAAAACATACAAATGAAGAAAATGGACTCAAAGAAAATGAGAATAGGAACAAAATGAAGATATCAGGAAGATGTGACTGAATAAATTCTTTAGGATTTCTTTTTCACTGCTTCAAGAGGGCCATGAGTTTGGCTGTGCATTTTTCAGTAGGTAATAGAAGGATAAGAATAATCATGTGCTTAGAAGAAGCTCAATTAGTCTTGATGCTAAGGCCAGCAGTGATACGTCCCATGAGTCTTTACAAAGAAGAAATGGCAATTTAATGAGTAATATTCTTGCAGCATCCTTATCTATTATGGGACAGAGTATAGTTATGGGCTGTCTAGTTAGACCTAGAGTTGAATCCAGGCTCCGGGTACTTTAAGGATAGATATGTGGCCTTAGGAAACTTATTTAAGTTCCACAGTTAACATTTGTCAAGTGTGTCCATCTCGTTGGCTGAGGAGATATTAGAAATTCAGCCAGTAAATTTCAGATATTCTTTTTTTTTAATATTTTATTTATTTATTTGACACACAGAGAGAGATCACAAGTAAGCAGAGAGGCAGGCGGGGGTTAGGGGGAAGCAGGCTCCCTGCTGAGCAGAGAGCCCGATGCGGGGCTCGATCCCAGGACCCTGAGATCCTGACCTGAGCCGAAGGCAGAGGCTTTAACCCACTGAGCCACCCAGGTGCCCCAATTTCAGATATTCTTAATCTGTGGTTACTTGGGAAATGCAAAGACATTTCAATGTTACTCAAAGAACTACGGTTATAAAGGTAATTTGATGTCAGAATAAAGGAATCATTGGAGTCTTGATTGCATGTTTTTAAACACATACACACAATTTTGATTGTTATCTGTTTGTTGGCTCCTTTCTATATAGTAATTTTAGCCTAAGCATCTGGCATACATTGAAGCAAGTTTAGCATTTTGTTTTACAAACTCCCAGGTTGGTTATGAGAATGAAAATTTACAAAATAGCCGGCTCTGCCAAGTGCCGAGAAGGGACTCAAGGAGCTCCTCAAGTCAGCAAAGATGTGGATCCGGAGATAATTCAGACCAGCTAAGTAGACAATAAATGAATCCTTTTATTGTTTTTTTCCCCTTTCTACAAATCACTTCCTCACTTTAAATAAAGAAGGAAATAGAAGGCTGAGAACTTTGGCTGGAAGTGGCTTTTTCAAAGCATTTCTCACAAGTGAGCAAAGGAACTGGAGGTTGCCAGCTTCTGTAGGAAGAACTATGTATCTACTACCACACAGAGATGAAAGAGCCGCATTTTCCTAAGTATTTTTCTGTGATTGGAGTTACAAAGAGTGATGAATTTAAAAGGTCAGCAGTTGATGCTTGTTTTTAGGGCCGTTCTGGCTGGGAAACGGCACGTTCAGAGAATGGAACTCTGACCAAGTGAATTCTAAGTTTTCTAGAGAAATAGCTTAAATCAGAGCAAAAAAAAAAAAAAAAGAAAAAAATCGGATGGATGAAAGAGATGATGGGTCTGTTAGTTTTACTGAACAAACAGTTCGGTACATCAAAATCTGCTGATCCAGTAGCTAATCTCTTAAATAGATTTTAATTTCTGAAACAGTATGACAGGAGTAATTGTCTTAATTTTCTTTTCTCAGAGCAGGAAATAACATAAAATGTTTCATGTATTTCTGCCCTCTTTATTCTGCTCATGTCAGGTATACTATTTGATATGCCATATGTTATTTACTTCAGTCAGATCCCTAAATCTTTTTTCTATAGTTTTAAGAGCTTTTTGCACTCAAAGGATCCTACCCCTTTTTCCTTTTTCCTGTCTGAAGAAGAGACTGAGACACAGTGAAGGGACCACTCTCTTGAGTTGGGAGAACTTAAGTCCTTATTGTAACTGTATAACTGGCTAATAATATGATATTGTTCAGATAATGTATCTTCAATTGTTTTGTATTTCTTCTTCTTGACAAACTTAGTGATTATACTTTTTAAACTTTTTTTTTTTGTCAGTAGAAATATTTCTTGGAGTAAAAAAATTTCTCATCAACCCAATATGGAAATTAGATAAATGCTGAATCCTCTTATTGAAATGACTTGTCTTCCTGTTCTGCCAGCCTCTCTCCTTCCTCTTGCATTTTGGTGCATTCCCTAAGGTATCTGCAATGAACCTCTAGGGAACTGTTTCTCAAAGCACAGTCCATGGAACACTGGTGGTCCCTGGTGGCCCCTGATGATCTATGGGTGATTCATAGGAGTTTAGGCAATTTAGAACAAGGACACGAAATATTCCTTTCGGCCGGACCCGCCATCTTCCAGTAATTCGCCAAAATGACCAACCCAAAGGGAAAGAGGAGAGGTATCTGCTCTGTGTTTCCTAGGCCTTTTAGAAAACATGGAGTTGTTCCTTTGGCCACATACATGCGAATCTACAAGAAAGGTGATATTGTGGACATCAAGGGCATGGGCACTGTTCAAAAAGGAATGCCTCACAAATGTTACCATGGCAAAATTGGAAGAGTTTACAATGTCAGCATGCTGTTGGCATTGTTGTAAACAAACAAGTTAAGGGCAGGATTCTTGCCAAGAGGATTAACGTACACATTGAGCATATTAAACATTCAAAAAGCTGAGATAGCTTCCTGAAGCGTGTGAAAGAAAATGATCAGAAAAAGAAAGAAGCCAAAGAGAAAGGTACTTGGGTTCAACTGAAGTGTCAGCCTGCCCCACCCAGAGAAGCACACTTTGTGAGAAACAATGGAAAGGAGCCTGAACTGCTGGAACCCATTCCCTATGAATTCATGGCATAATAAATGTAAAGAAAATAAAAGACCTCAAGACTGTAAAAAAAAAACAACCACGAAATATTTGCTCACATACATTTCATAAATTTGAAATAAAATAATAGTAATGATTTTCATAACAAAAATGTCTTTATGTTCTGAATAATCATTTTGTTTTCAAGGATTGTATATGTGCCACAAGCTCTGAATTAGTTTAAGTAACTTATGTTCACATCATTTATATATTATTCTTTGCTTATTAGTGCTCCTGTTGTTTTTGTTTTTGAGATCATAGTGCTGAGTATATCCTGAATTCACAAAATGGATCAACAATTAAAATATACTTTGCTGAAGTATTAAATTACTAACAAAATAATAGCACGATTGATGCAATTAAAATATGTTATAATCATTAAGTAGGAAGAAAGCTACAGTTTCATTATGGAATGTGAATCTTTTGCTACTGGGACAAGTGAAATTACAATTATAATGATTTACAAGAATAACCAAAGAGCAAAACTAATTTGGAGACATTTTCATGAATATTTTAAAATCAGACTCATTTGATCATGGTAATTTTGACTCTGGCCTCTAGTGTGTTGTAAACTTTTTCAAATAGTAGAAGGGATCCATAGAGTTTTATATAATTTTCAAAATTATGCAGCAAAATAACTGACATTATTTCTATAAAAGGGAAAAAAAATACAAGAATAAATACATCATCACCGAATAGGCTGAATATAGATTTAAATGTTTAGTTCATATATTTAAAACATGTATAAGATATTTTTTAGCTACAAATTTTGTGAAATCATTCTCAGACTTAGTATCATACTTGGAGAGAAATCATCATAAACATTTCACAATACTCTTTTGTCACATAATGTCACTGGCATACTCTAAAAGAGATATTAATACTGTATATCTAGAAGACCAGGCATTTACTTTAAGTTGGTTACAATAATTAATATGCAAATTGTGAATCAGTTTTGAGCCCAGGCATCCTTTTGGAGATATTGCAAGTTTGGTTCCAGATCACCACCATAAAGTAAGTATTACAATAAAGTAAGTATCACAATAAAGCAAGTCAAATAAATTTTTTGCTTTCCAATGTATATGAAAGGTATTTTTATACTATACTATATAGTCTATTAAGTGTGCAATAGCATTGTGTCTAACAAAAATGTACGTACCTTAACTAACAAATATTTTACTGCTAAAAAAAGTGCTAACGTCATCTGAGCTATCAGGGAATTGTAATCTCTTTGCTGGTTGAAGGTGTTGCTTTGATGTTGGTGGCTTCTGACTCATCAGGGTGGTGGTTGCTGAAGGTTAGGGTGCCTGTGGCCACCTCTTCAAATAAGACAACGATGAAGTTTTTTGCATTGATAGGCTCTTCCTTTCTCTGTAGCCTGGGATGCTGTTTGATGGCGTCTTGACCACAGTAGAACTTCTTTCCTAGTTAAGTTGAGAAGATTGACAGTCAATCTTATCAAACCCTGCTGCTACTTTATCAACTAAGCTTATATGATATCCTGAATCCTTTGATGTCATTTCCACAATCGTCAGCATCTTCACCAAGAGTTGATTCCATCTCAAGAAACTACTTTTTGTTGCTCATTTGTAAGAGGCAAATCCCCATCAACTCAAGTTTGATCATGAGATGGTAGCAATTCAGTCACATGTTCAGGTTCCACTTCTAATTCTAGTTCTCTTACTATTTCCACCATATCTGTAGTTACTTCCTCCACTGAATTCTTGAACCCCTCAAAGTCATCCATGAGGATTGGAATCAACTTCTTCCAAAATCCTGTTAATGTTGACATTTTGACCTCTTTCATGAATCACCAATATTATAAATGACATCTGGAATGGGGAATTCTTTCCAGAAGGTTGTCAGTGGACTTTGCTAAGGTCCATCAGAGGAATTACAATCTATGGCAGCTATAGCCTTACAAAACATATTTCTTAAATAGTAAGACTTGAAGATTGAAATGAGTCCTTGATCCATGGACTGTGGAACGGATGTTGTGTGAGCAGCATGAAAACAGCATTAATCTCATTGTCCATCTCCATCAGAGCTCTTTAGTGACCAGGTACATTGTCAATGAACAGTTATATTTCAAAAATAATCTTTTTTTCTGAACAGTAGTTCTCAAAAGTGGCCTTAAAATATTCAGTAAATATGTTGTAAATAGATATGCTTTCATCCAGGCTTTGATGTTCCATTTACAGAGCGTGGAATAGATTCATCGTAATTCTTAAAGGCCCTAGAATTTTTGGACTGGCAAATGACTATTGTCTCCAATTTAAAGTCACCAGCAGCATTATCTTCTAAAAAGAGTCGACTTGTCCTTTTTTTTTCCCCTAAAGATTTTATTTATTTATTTGACAGTGAGAGAGAGAAGGAGAGAGAGGGAGAACACAAGAGAGCAGAAGCAGGGAGAGCAGCAGGCAGAGGGAGAGGGAGACCTATGCGGAGCTTGATCCCAGGACTCTGAGATCACAATCTGAGCCGAAGGTAGATGCTTAACCACTGAACCACTCAGGCGCCCCTCAACCTGTCCTTTGAAACTTCGAATCTAGACATTGACTTCTTCTTTCTAGTGCAAGATGGCATCTTCTTCCAAGAGAAGGCTGTTTATGTGCATTGAAAATGTTTAGTGTAGCCAGCCACCTTCATTAATTCTCTGAGCTGGATCTTCTGGAGAACTTGCTGCAGCTTCCACATCAGCATTTGCGGCTCCACCCTGAACTTCAGTGTTAACTTCTTTCCTTAAATCTCATGAACCAACCTCTGCTTCCAACTATTTTTCCTGCAGCTTCCTCACCTCTCTCAGCCTTCACAGAATTGAAGAGCGTTAGGGCCTTGCTCTGGATCAGACTGTGGCTTAAGGGAACGTTGTTGTTGCTTTGCTTTGATCTTCTATCCAGACCACTGAAACTTTCTCCATTTCAGCAATAAAGCTGTTTCACTTTCTTATCATTTGTGTGTTCACTCGAGTTGAAGTTTTAATTTCCTTCAAGAACTTTTTCTTTGCATTCGCAACTTGGCTAAGGGGTATAAGAGGCCAAGCTTTCAGCCTATCTTGGTTTTTGACATGCCTTCCTCCCTAAGCTGAATCATTTTTAGCTTTTGATTTAAAGTGAGAGACATATGACTCTTTCTTTTACTTGAACCCATGGAAGCCACTGTAGAGTTATTAATTGACCTAATAGCAACATTGTTGTGTCTCATGGAATAGGGAGGTTCAAGGAGAATGAGAGAGATGGGGAAAGCTTGGTCAGTGGATCAGTCAGAACGTACTCACATTTATTAAGTTTGCCATCTTATATGGTCAGAATTTGTGGAAACCCAAAACAATGACAATAATAACATCAAAGAACATTGATCACTTTAACAAATATAATAATAATGAAAAAGTTTGAAATATTGTGAAAATTACCAATGTGTGACACAGATACATAAAATGAAATGAGCATATATTGTTGGGAAAATGGCATTGATAGACCTGCTTGATGCAGGCTTGCTACAAACCTTCAAATAGTAAAATAATAATAATAATAATAATAATAATAATAAAAGATAAAGTGCATCCGTGAAGTGCAGTAAAGTGAAACTCAATAAAATGAGGTATGCCTATATATCTATAGCATGTATATGAGGGAGATATGTTTGATAATTTTTTATCATTAAAACCTCTTTGTGCTGGTTAATTTTATGTGTCAACTTGACTAGACCATGAGGTACCCAGATACATTTACAAGAGTGTTTTTGAATATTAACAGTTAAGTTGACAAAATGAAGTGAATTGTCATCCCGATGAGGGTGGACCACGTTTTGTCAGTGGAAGATCCCAATAGAACAAAAAGGGTGGCCCTTCTCTAAGTAAGAGAATTCCTTCTGCCTGACTGCCCTTGAACTGGGATATCAGCTTTTTCCAGCCATTAGACTCAGATTGAAACATCAACTCTTACTGCATATGAAGCCTGCCAGCTTTCAGACTGGAACTAACTATATCATTGGCTTTCCTTGGTCTCCTGCTTGTGATTCACCCTACAGGTCTTAGGACTTGGGCCAGATTCCATAATTATGTGAGCCAATTCCTTATTCTTTCTCTCCCTTTCTAAGATAGATATATTTTACATATATATATATATTTATATATATATACATATGTTGTATATATATACACATATACTATGTATAATTAGTTGTTTCTGTGAAGAACACTGAATAATACAGTTTTTGGTACCAAGAATGATTCTAGAGGAACAGAACTTTAAGGATGAGTTTTCTGAATTGGTTCTGGGGTTTCTGGGATTAGCTCTCTAATATGATTAGATTTAAAGATGCTAATGACTCTATCTCTAGTATCAAAGAGATCAATAATACTCTATGGCAGGATCTGGCAATAGAGATGTGAAAAACAGTACCATTTGATACAGCAATCAATCACTTATAAGAAGCAAGTATCTGGGGGACTATGTATTTACTATTGTTGGATATTTCTATCAAACAAATGAATACAGTGAGGTTGGCTGATTGCTCCTAATGTCTCTGGACAAAATGGTGAAAGAAAAGGATGAGCTCAGGGCGCCTGGGTGGCTCAGTGGGTTAAAGCTTCTGCCTTCGGCTCAGGTCATGGTCTCAGGGTCCTAGGATTGAGCCCCACATTGGGCTCTCTGCTCAGTGGGGAGCCTGCTTCCCCTTCTCTCTCTGCCTGCCTTTCTGCCTGCTTGGGATCTCTCTATCAAATAAATAAATAAAATCTTGAAAAGAAAAGAAAAGAAAAGAAAAGAAAAGAAAAGAAAAGGATGAGCTCAGAGATGCAAATTTCCAGCTCAGGTGCATAAGTGACCCAAAAGTTCCCATGTGTTCCTCAAAGGAGACCCTTATCTCCTACAGCTGCTGGTTAAGATTGATCAGTCAAACCCAGAATCTCATCCTGCAACTGGCTGAACTGTAATCCAAGTCAAACTCCCAGCTTTGTATTGTACAGCCCATACAGTGTATTTACTTGTAAAGTAAGAACGCTGATGGAAAAAGAACGGGATCCTGAAATTTGGAATGGGTACATGTGGGAAGACTCTAATGAAACTGGGGATAATGAACCCCTAAGATCTGATGAGTCTTCCTTGCTAGTTGAAGAAGCCTCTCCACCCTGAGTAACTCTGCATTACCCGGAGAAACTGTAGTGGTTTTCCCTAAGGTAGTTGCCCTGCAACACAATGCTGATTCTCCTCAGGACCCACCTCCACCAGCCATCTTTCCTTCTAAACCCATAAGTAGACTCAAGGCCCTTAAAGGTGAGGTACAAAATGTGACTTACATGGAAGTGTGCTACACTTTAAAAGAACTGCTTGGGGCACCTGGGTGGCTCAGTGGATTAAAGCCTCTGCCTTCAGTTCAGGTCATGATCTCAGGGTCCTGGGATCGAGCCCTGCATCGGGCTCTCTGCTCAGCAGGGAGCCTGCTTCCCCCTACCCCCCGCCTGCCTCTCTGCTTACTTGTGATCTCTCTCTCTGTCAAATTAAATAAATAAATAAATAAATAAATAAATAAATAAATTAATTAATTAATTAAAAAAAGAACTGCTTGAACTTTCTATTTCTACAGAAAAACCTGGGGAACATTTGTGGGAATGGATAGTTGTTAAGTTGGATCAGGCTGAATTTTTTGACAGGGGCTTACTAAGCAGTATGAATTTAATATTGTAGTTCATAGAGTTCAAAGGGGTCAAACAGTTTGTTGCTGAAACAGAGACCAAATCATAGACCACAGTGAGTGAGTTAGAAAGGCCTAGCCTGCCTTTGTTTAATGTAAAGTGTTCAAAGGCTTAGGGAGATTAAAATATTAGAATGGATTTGTCATTTAAGACCCACTCACCCACTCTGGGAGGTTCCAGAAGTCATACCTTTCACCACTACTCCGAGACATAAATTTATGAGGGGAGCCCCTGCCTCCTTGAAGGGCTCTGTGACCGCTCTTCTCTGTAGGACATACCTCATGGTGGGAACGGAGGTTGCCAGATTGGGAAACCTAAATGCGTGGCAGTAATTGGATCCCTATGTGATAGGGGTCAAGTTGCAGCACTTAACCAAGCAAAGACGTTGTGGTTAGTGTAATGGATAGCAAAATGAAAGCAATCAGAATAGTCTGATTCATACAGATCTATGGTGTTGGCTAGTTGATCATGGTGTTCCTAGAAGTGAAATAGATAGGAAGCCTACTAAATTCTTACCATGTATATATTATATATATAATATATAAATATATATATATTTTTTCTGCATTTATATATATGCAGAAAATTTCTAGTTTAAGTGAACAAAAGCCTGAACTGACTCATATATGTTATATATATTATATACACATATAAAATATTATATATATGTCTAAATATATATATTTTCTGCATATATATATGCAGAAAATTTCTAGTTTAAGTGAACAAAAGTCTAAACTGACTCATAAAAATGGCATGGCCCCTCAATAAATTCTCAGACTTGAGTCAGACCTCAATACCCTTGAATGAAGAGAAGACCAAGTCCCTTTGAGGAAGGATCTTGGAATACTGCCAAAAATTTATTCTGTTAATCTTTCTCCAGCCTTCCCTAAAGGGACCTACAGCTTTTTTTCGGGGTAACTGTATAGTGAGGAAAAGGATATAATCAAACAGTTCAGGAACTATTAGATACTAATTCTGATTTAGTAGAAACTCACTGTGGTCTACTACTAGGGGCTTATGGAGGAGCTCAAGTGATGAATGAAATTTTAGCTCCTGTCCAGCTCAGAGTGGGTCCAGTGGGTCCCCAAACTCATCCTGTGGCTATTTCTCCTGTTCCACAATGCATCATTGAAATAGACTTAAGTGACAGAATCCCCACATTGGTTTTCTGACCTGTGGCATAAAGACTATTCTGGTGGGAAAGAGCAGGCGAAATCCATTAGAACTGTCTCTGTCAAGGAAAATAGTAAATCAAAAGCAAAACTGCATCTCTGGAGGGATTGCAGAGATTAGGCTATAATCACGGACTTGAAAGATGCAGGAGTGGTGATTTCTACCACATCCCCGTTCTACTCACCTATTGGGTGGGCCTTTGCAGAAGACAAATGAATCTTGGAGAATGACAGTGGATTTTCATAAGCTTAACCAGGTGGTGACTCTAATTGCAGCTGCTGTACAATGTGGTTTCAATGCTTGAACAAATTAAAACACCTCCTGGTACTGGAAATATAGCTATTGATCTGGTAAGTGTTCTTTCTCCATTCCTGTCCATGAGGCCTACCAGAAGCAGTTTGCTTTTAGCTGTCAAGGGCAACACTACACTTTCACTTTCCTATATTAAGGGTACATCAACTCCTTAGCCCTACATTATAATTTAGTTCACAAGAATCTTGATTGCCTTTCCCTTCCACAAGGTATTATATTGTTTTATTACGCTCATGACAATCATGCTGCTTGGACCTAGTAGGCAAGAAATAGCAACTACTCTACACTTATTGGTAAGATAGTTGCATGTCAAAGTGTGGGAAACAAATCCCACAAAAATGCAGGGATCTCCTACCTCAGAGAAATTTCTAGGAATCCAGGGGTGTGAGGCATGTTGAGATATCCCTTTTAAGTTCAAGAGTAAGTTGCTGCTTCTGGCCCCTTCTACAAGAAAAGATACAATGCTTAGCGCCCTCTTTGGGTTTTGGAAGCAACAGAGTGCTCCTTTGGGTCTGTTACTGTGGCTCATTTATCTAGTGATCCAAAAAGGTGCTAGTTTTGAGTGAAGTGCAGAACAAGAGAAGGCTCTGCAACAGATCTAGGCCAGTGGACAAGCTGCTTTGTCCCCTTAGCCACAGGATCCAGTAGAACCAATGGTGCTTGAAGTGTCAGTGGCAGAGAGGGATGCTGTTTGGAGCCCGTATAGGTGAATTGCAGCATAGGCCCTTAGGATTTTGGAGTAAAGCCCTGTCATCCTTTACAGATACTTACTCTTCTTTTGAGAAACAGCTTTTGGACTGCTCTTAGGACTTAGTAGTGACTGAACGCTCTATTGTACGTCACCAAGTTACCATGTGACCTGTCCATCGTGAACTTCGTGTTCTGATCCAGCAGGCCATATAGATGTGTGCACAGCAGTGCTCCCTCGTCCAATAGAAGTGATCCATACGTGATTAAGATCAACCAGGCCCTAAGTTATGTGAAGAGGTGGCTCAAATATTCATGGGCCCTGCTCCAACTACACTACTTTCTCTCTCCTAAGCTTGCACGTATGACCTCATGGGGATTTCCCTGTGGTCAGCTGAAGACGAAGCAAGTTTACAGGTGTTTCAGCATGATATGCAGGCACCACCTGAAAGCAGACAGTTGCAGCATTACTTTTCCTTTCTGGGACATGCTGAAGGACAGCAATGAAGGGAAATCCTCCCAGTGGGAAGAACTCCAAGTAGTTCACCCTGGCTGTTCACTTTACTTGAAAGGAGAAATGGATAGACTTATGATTATATACCAATTCACAGGCTGTTGCCAATGATTCAGTTGGATGGCCAGAGACTTGGAAGGAACATGATTAGAGAATTAGTCACAAGGAAACTTGGTAAAGAGATATGTGGATAGATTTCTCAGAATGGGCAACAAATGTGAGGCTATTTGTGTCCCATGTGAGTGAGACCAAAGAGTGACCTCAAGAGAGGAGGATTTTAATGACCAAAAGGATGACCCATGCTGTGGATACCAGTCAGCCTCTTTCCCTAGTCATTCCTGTCATTACCACAGTGGCAGGGATGGTGATGACGCATGGGCTCAGCCACGTGGACTTCCACTCACCCGGGCTGACCTGGTGATAGCCACTGCTGAGTGCCCAATCTGACAACAGCTGAGATCAACCCTAAGTCCCCAGTATGGCACCATTCCTCAAGGTGATTATCCAGCTACCTGTGGCAGGTCGATTATATTACTTTGCCTCCTTCATGAAAAGAGCAGCACTTTTTTTTTTTTTTGAAACTGGAATAGACAGTCTGGATGAATCACTGCCTTCTTTGAATGCAGTGATTCTGCCAAAATTACCATTCATAGACTTATAAAATGCCTTGTCTACTCCATGGTGTTCCACACTGTATTGCCTCTGATTATGGAACTCACTTCACAGAAAGCGAAGTGGGCCTATGCTCATAAACTTCACTGGTCTTACCGTAATTCTCCCCACCCTCCAAGCAGCTGACTTGACAGGTTTGGAATGGCCACTGAAGACTCAGCTATAGTGCCAGCTTGCTGACAATAACTTACAGGGCCGGGGCAAGGTTTTCCAGAAGGCTGCATGCTCTCTGAATCAGTGTCCAATATATGGTGCTGTTTCTTGATAGCCAGGAGTCACGGATCCAGGAATCGACGGGTGGAAATGGGAGCGGCATCATTCATCATTACTTCTAGTGATTCACAGCAAAAGTTTTGCTTCCTGTTCACACGCCCTTATGCTCTGCTGGCCTAGAGGTCTGAGTTCCAAAGGGAGGAATGCATCCACCGGGAGACACAATGATTTCATTGAACTGAAAGTTAAGACTGAAGCCTGGCTATTTGGGGCTTCTCAGGCTTCTGCACTATTAGGCAAAGCAGAGAGTTACTGGGCTGATTGGGAATGACTGGTCCTGAGCATCTTGAAGAAATTGGTGTATTATGCCACAATGGGTATAGAGGAGAGGATGTCTGGAATGTACATTCCTTGGGGCATTTCTTGATGTTACCAGGCCCTGGGGCTAAGGTCTATGAAAAACTAAAAGAGACAGTCCAGGACTGTTAATGACCAAGACCCTTCAGGAATGAAAGTCTGAGTTACCCCAGGTAAAGAACCATGACCAGCTGAAAGGCTTGATTAAGGATTATTAAAAGAAATACAGAAGAAATAATGGGAAAAGATAATTCTAAATACCAGTTATGAGCATGTGACCAGTTATAGAAATGAAGATTGTAATTGTCATGAATATTTTCTTGTTTTGTGAATATATTTGTATATGTCCAAATTACATATTACTGATAATATATTTATGTATATACACAAGAGAAATAACTCACAACAAAATATTCACAATGACATATACAATGAATGTCTTTGTTTTCTTTTAACGCCTTTTCATGTGGCATAGGATGTATTGACTTAATATCATAGCATTGAAATAATGCTAATTTATACCATTGTATTAAGTTACAAGAAGTGTAAACATCATTCAGGGACTTTTCTTCTTTTGGGGAAACGGTTAGTGTATATTTGGGTGTATGCAGGGTAGTTTATTGTGTTAGATGGGATAATGATGTGTTATCAACTGTATTTGGAGATTAAGTATAGAATCTCCAAGTAATTTTGGAGATGTGTATGAGGCCATGTTGACAAGGGGTGCACTTGTGATGGTTAATTTTGTTCGTCAACTTGACTGCTTCTGGATTGCCTAGCTATTTGGTCAAACATTATTCTGGGTGTTTCTGTGAGACCTGTTCGGATAAGATTAACATGTAAATTGGCAGACTGAGTAAAGCAGAGTGCCCTTCCTAATGTGATTGGGCTGCGTCCAATCATTTGAAGGCCTGAATAGAACAAAAAGGCTGACACTCCCTAGAGTAAGGGAGGATTCTCCCTGCCTGAGTGCCTATGAATTGGAATTTTGGCTTTTTTCCTGCCTTCGGACTTGAACTGAAACATCAGGCTCTTCCTCTAGGCTTCCTAGAGCCTCTTCCAGGCTCTCCAGCCTGCCAACTCACCCTGTAGATCTCGCAGCTTCAGACTCCATAATCATGTATGTATATATCCTATTGGTTCTGCTCCTCTGGAGAAGTTGAATATACTCATGATACACACCAAAAATACATATAGTTTTTTCCAATCAGTAGTTGTTTTATGAGCTGCATTCCAAATGCCAGCATTTTTCGACTGTGGGTTTCTTGACTTTATTATCTTCCTAACACAGCAGCTCGAGAAATCCTCTTGAAAGATAATTCAGATCATGGTGCTCATACTCAAAACCTTCCAATGGCTCTCATTTCATGCAGAAAGTCCAAGTCCTTTTGTTACCTAGAAGATCCTACAGAATCCCCTTCTCACCCTGGCCTATTCCCTCTCTTGTCATATCTCTTTCTACTCATTCCTTCTTCCCCTTGCTACAAACTCAGGGACTTGCCTATTAAACTCGTGAAATGGCTGGGCTTCCTTCTACCTCAGAAATGTTGTATTTGTTCTCTCTGCTTAGAATGATCTTTCCCAAATTACATGACTTCCTCCCCATGTTTTTTAGTTTTTGTTTTGTTTTTTATTTTTTATTTTTTTAGATTTTATTTATGGACATGAGACAGAGAGAGAGACAGTGAAAGAGAGAGAGCACAAGTAGGCAGAGAGGCAGGCAGAGAGAGGGAGGAGCAGGCTCCCCACTGAGCAGGGAGCCCGATGTGGGGCTCTATCCCAGGACTCTGGGATCATGACCTGAGCCGAAGACAGAGGTTTAACCAACTGAGCCACCCAGGCACCCTGCTTTTTTAGTTTTTTACTCAAATATCTTTTGCTTAGGAAAGTCTTTCTTGCTATCCTATCTAAAATTACGAAACCCACGACCCCAAAACTCTTATGTGTTCCATTCTTTGTTTTTCTCCTTATCATGTATCATATCTAGCAGACAACACATTTTGATTTATTTGGTTTAAGGCCAATCTCCAGGTGAAAATGTAAGCTCCAGGGGTTTGTACCTCCCCCACCCAAATAAGGCCTAGCACTTTGAAGATCAATCTTTATTGAGTGAATTAAAAAATGCTTTCAAATTTAAAAGAAGTTTTATAATCTGCATTTCACTTTTATGTGTTAAGCTCTGTGAATTTTGGTCTCAAAGCTGCGTGACTGCTGTCTTGATTCCTGGGGTCAGTGGGTGACATGGACTGTACTTAGGAATATATGTCCCACCGGTTTACACAGATTCTACAAGGAGCGATGTCTACTTTTCCAGACAAGGAAATAAAATGTGTTTCATATATCCTTCAGCGGAATATCATTTAAGACACATTTTGGTTTAACTATCTGATCTCTTTCAATTCCATCCCGTGAAAGTAGAATAATTAATATGAAATATCAGAAATTAAGCTAAATCGCTTCTACCTAATAGTGTTCTCTATTAAACAAAGGTTGAGCACAGCTTATCAGGCTAAATGAAAGGAGCAGAAGGCTAGAGTAAAAAGTGTAGTTTCCAAATGTGGTTAACCTATTTCTCATTTACATTTCGACAGCTGCGTGTGTCATTACAGTCTTCCACACAAGGTCAAGCCAAAAATAATGTTATTCCCAGATAACAAAGTTTTTCTCTACTTGGGAAGTAGTAGAAAAAAAACATCACAAAGGTGCTACCTAGACCTCTGAGCAAAACATATTTTAAAAAAAGGAAAACCTAAATTTACTATATTACATTACGATTAGCTAAATTGTACTGTATGTAGTAACAGATGAAGAAATATTAGTTTTCAAACTAAATCAAAATAGGGAGTTAAGTTTCTCAGGGCTTTGTTTTTTGTTTTCAGTTTTTGCTTTTTGGTTTTTTTTTGAGGGGGGGACATATTTTAATCTAGCCATTCCATTTCTGCTGTTTTTTTTTTTTTTAATTTAAATTCAATAAGCCAACATAAAGTACATCATTAGTTTTAGATGTAGTGTTCAAGGATTCATCAGTTGCATTTAATACCCATTTCTGCTGTTTTTAATAGTTTACAGTACTAAATGGAATACAGTTACCTTATTATTTTCTAATTATTTGAGATAAGAATACTTGAGAGCAGTAGTTTGAGTCATTATAGATTAAGAGAATAATGAATGTCAGTGGGGTGTTTTCCTGTTAAATTTCATTCCTTTGAACAGTGAAGGTCACACCTGATGGAGGTTCTCTTGCTACTTTCCAAGGCGTTTCTCCAGGGGGTTATTATTTGAGTTTTTTGTAATGATCCATAACATGGCCCTCAGCCTTCTAGACTCAGCAACCTGTTCTTCAACTCTCTGAAAGTGGTATTGCCTCTCAGGGAGAAACCTACACTATGAACTCAGAACTCTGATGTATAAACAGAATGGCCAATTTATTAACCTACGGCAATGTTTTAGCTCCTTCCAAACAAGCTGCATGGAAAGCCAAACTCTACCCAGGAGTTTGCTTGTTGAGTAATTGTGGAGTTAGGTTCATGATTTGAACGTTTCAAGATGCCCAACTAAGGGAGCCGAATGTGCCTGATATCCATTGATTCAACAAGTTGAGACCTTAAGGATAATGTACCATTTTCTCAGTAAGTGCTCCAGTAAGTAGTTACAGCTTTCCTCTTTGAAAACCTCCTTTTCCCCCCCTTTACTTCATGGTTATTATATCTCTTTAAATGACTTTTGCACTACTTCTGGTTTGAATCACTGTGGACTGAATTTACCATTTATTTTCCATAAGACAATATTATTTCCTCTATTTTCAAGTTCTTGTAGATAGAGGGTAGGCAGCTATGGGAACCAACATTCTTTTTTGCTATGTATATATATAAACGTGCCTCCCTATTAATTAATTTATGAGTCTGGTTTATGATCAGCCTAGTAACCTGAAGGATTTTAAAGATGTTGCCTTCAAGATAGAATTTGACAAAAGCAGATTATTTTGCTTATGGTTCCTGAATGATCACATTTTCTACTAAACTGGGGATGACTGCTATTTTTAGCTATATTTTTATCAGTTGGGCTGAGAGAAGATGTAGCTATAAACTTGTAAAGTAAACATCACTAAAATAGCCCCACAATAGCCACATGTACCCACTCTATGGCTCTCCTTTGCTTAATGAATGCTAACTGGACTCAAGACCCCAAAGCTAATTACTTCATGTTGTAGCCTAGATGCCAGCTGCCTCGGCTTCCTCAAGCTTCAGTGTGTGAAGGAATATGATCCCTTGATATTTCACATTACTGAACCTTGCTGGGGGGTAGTTGGGGGGGTTCCACAGAATTCAGCAGGGGGTTGCTGGTTACCCAAAGGAGTTTAGATACATTCTATTCTCAAATGGCTGGATGGTGAATCGTGAGCCTCAGGGAGGGAAGGGGTTAGGATACCATAACACGATTGGGAAAATGGACACCACCAAGTCAATTAACGAGAGTTATGCTGAGATAGGTAAGCTTGCCCATATTATGAAAATAAACAATATGATTCCTGGGAAATAATCCGAGGAGAAATTAAGCTTTTATTTTGGGCAACTACAATCTCAAATCCGAAAGAAGCTTCTCTGCATGCATTCAGATGTTTGCCTCAGGGAGCTCCTTAGATAGCAAGGGGATTGGAACAGGAAAAGCAATTTCAACATTGGCAACTAAAGGGAGTTATTTTTTGTTGTTTGAGTTTTGGCTATAATTTGGGGGTGATTGAAGGGCCTCTGTAATGAGTCAAATTATAAAACTTTTAGAGAAATGTTCACAAAATACTTTAGAAAAATTGAGATGTTCCTTTCCAAGAGAACATTTTCCCATAAGTTTCAATCATGTTCATTCAGTTCACTGGCATACCTTAGGCTAAATTACTACCAGTTTTTATTAAAAGCTAATTTTCAGACTTTTATCAATCCAGCATCTGGAACACTGTACATTTAACTTGCATTTTTCTGTGGGTAGGTAACCCAATTAT
Organism: Procyon lotor; assembly: GCA_028646535.1. Lineage (NCBI taxonomy): Eukaryota > Metazoa > Chordata > Mammalia > Carnivora > Procyonidae > Procyon > Procyon lotor. The sequence continues at coordinate 119,426,760 of CM053604.1, forward strand.
AAAAATTAAATTATGGAAAATTTATTACCTTCTTTTTTGCTACTCGTAATTTATTTTACCGGCTTTTGTAGCTTAGGGTGAATTGTTGAGAGTCAGAAATCAGTAAGAAAGTATTTTCCAATCTACGCTCTGTGGGTAATTTATGCTTTAGAATATAAATTCTTATCTACTTTTTAATATCTAGACAACAAGCCAAATTCTTTAAAGGTATTATTAGAATGACAAAAACAAACAAACAAACAAAAAAGCAAAACCAAAAAACCCTAAAAACCCATAATACTTAAAATGGAAAAACAAGAAAAGAGGCCTTTTTGGTACCTATTTCTCTGCTGTTCCCTTCTGTTGTGATCAACTTAAGTCTCTTTTCTCTGTTTCAATTTAAAAGTAAATTATTAATAAAGCAAGAAAGTAAAAAAAAACTGGGGCATACACTATATTTAGATATAAAATAGTCTAAGAAGGAAAGTGAAAGTTTACTACTCCCTAGGAATACAAATTTGCCAGGGTTGTTGAACTCTGGAATGTTAAGTGTCCCCAGATGAATTCACAGCATTCAGGAACAGTGGATATACGATCTGGCTCATCTTCAAGAAAATGATTCTGTTCTGTATTTTGAGATGCTTCATTCTATGAAATTAAATTAATTTAGAGGATTAGTCACAGTTAGTCGTGATGCTTAGAGGAAACATAAACTGTGGAAGGCAGCTCTATGCTCAGCTTTATGATCACTTGAAAAGTATCCTAAACATGTAAAAATCCTAAGGCCTTAAAACCCAAATGAAGACCGAATGACTCTTATTATTGAAAAGAGATGACTTAAGTTGCAAAGCTCAGGTGTCTAGGAGCTCTTTACATTTTATAAAGTTAAGAGCTCATGATAATTAACTGGGCATATCCTGTTTAACCTTTAGAACAGTGGAAAACTGAATTAAAAAACTTAGCCCTGAGACCCACAGGCATGGGAGAGAAAGGCTCATTTGCTCAGCTGGCACGACCAAACCCTATATCATATAATTCATTGGTCAATAATTGTTTTAGCCCCAAACACCTTTTTTTTTCTTTGTTTGGATTGTCTGTGATTAATTCATTCAAACATCTCTATATATTCATTCTCTCTAAATATGTATCTATATGTATTGATTCTGTATATCTGTATCAAATCCTTCTCTCTATATGGGAACACACACACACACATATGTATACGCATGAACATATGTACATATACACAGATATATGTGTGAATTGTTCACTCTCTTCACTCTTTAACAGTTACCATATTTCACAAACTTAAAAAAGACTATCTCATACTAATGAGAAAACTACGGGATTCACAAACTAAAGTTATTTTTAATACTGTGAGGCACGTACATTGTTCACTTCATTCTGAGCATGATCGATTGATTCATACTCCGAATGGATACAGAACAGAATATTAGAAGGTTCCTTGTCTCTCATTGAGCTATGATTTATACCTTCCTGACAAAATTATTTGAAAAATGATTGGATAATTTCATCCTATATTTAAGCATTATTAGAGGCAATAAATCATACTTCGATAGATGCATTGGGTACTGGAGAACTTGTCTTCACAAAGTGACAAAATTCACTTTTAAGTGGCTTCATCCAACAGAGTGATGATCCTGAAGAAGGGACTAATCCCTACTCACTCGTAGAATTTTAATGACGTGTGATCGCATCGCTGGCCTTAATATTTCAACACTCAGTTGCCAGCCAGAGATTTCTTTTGAACAGCATTCTAAAATGTTGCCTGCTTCTCCTAACCTTCCATTCAGGACGAGAATGACATAGATCTAAAGTCTGATATCTCTGTTTCAATGCTCTAGAATTATGGGCTACAGGCCATGAAGTTCATAGAAAATGTGCTGCATAGGTAAATGAAATCTCTTTCTTTATGTGTAAAGGGTGGGAAAAACTTCTTAGTAGATCACAGGGGGAAAGGGCACTTACAAAGAGAAAACTTTTTCCAACATCTAGAAAAGGTTTAAATGATGATCAATACTAAGGAATCTTAGTATTCTGATCTTCACATTTTTTTGAAGAGTAAAAGAAGTACTAGAATTAAAGATTTTTATTTTATTTTAATTTATTTGACAGAGAGGCAGAGAGATCACAAGTAGGCAGAGAGTTAGGCAGAGAGAGAAGAGGAAGCAGCCTCCCTGCTGAGCAGAGAGCCCGATGCGGGGCACGATCCCAGGACCCTGAGACTATGACCTGAGCTGAAGGCAGAGTCTTTAACCCACTGAGCCATCCAGGCGCCCCAAGAAGTGCTAGAATTAATGGGCAGGGTTGCGGCATCCAGAATCTGCTGCCACGAATGCCCAGTATGGATTTCTATCTTGTTCCATATGGTAACTGGGTAATGGTAGCACAGTGCTAGGAACTGAAAAGGAGCTGAAATGGACGCTCAAACCATATGTAATCCTGGCAAACATGATTACTTCAAAATGATTTTTGCTTTTCTTTCTTCACGCTAAGTGCCTACAGCACTCAGACGATGTGTTCCTTTCTGTTTTAATCTGAAAGCATGGTCTCTCAACAACTCAGGATATAAAGGTCTTTGTTGAGAATAAAAATAGGCCAGTAATGGTCCCAGTCCTCTCACCATGATTCCAAGGAAAGTCTGATTTATGGCATTGCTCTGCTGTTGGACAGAGGCCTCAGCCCATTGGAAATCTCCAGAACTGTGGGAGAGGGGAGAGGCTGTGGTCCACCGCACTTGGGGAGTTCCAAGGTCTGGTTTGCTTTTGGCCAAATCCAAATGTTAACAGTTTGTTAGGGCCTTATTTACTAACCCTAGTTGGTCTGAGAAACTAAGTATGGATTCTAAACGGTGTCTCTATGACTTAAGACTGTATAAATAATCAACCTTACTTTAAAATTTATTAGTTATGTATGACTGTTTCATGGAAAAGAAGTTAATTGTAGCATTCCTCATTTTGTAGAGGGAAAAAAAAAAGCAAGGCAAAGGAATTTTTTTTCCCTTTTAGGATAACAGTAGAAAAATGGAGCATAATGGAAAGTCAAATTGATCAGTTGTTATTTTTAGGTAAGATGACTTTATGGGGGCGCCTGGGTGGCTCAGTGGGTTAAAGCCTCTGTCTTCAGCTCAGTGGGTTAAAGCCTCTGCCTTCAGCTCAGTGGGTTAAAGCCTCTGCCTTCAGCTCAGGTCATGATCTCAGGGTCCTGGAATCGAGCCCCGCATCAGGCTCTCTGCTCAGCAGGGAGCCTGTTTCCCCCCCTGACTCTGCCTGCCTCTCTGCCTGCTTGTGATCTCTCTCTGTCAAATAAATAAATAAATAAATAAATAAATAAATAAATAAATAAATAAAATCTTTAAAAAAAAAAGAGATGACTTTATGATTTGATTTGGGCAAAAGGGTTTCAATTTACTATACTATCTTGGCATAATTATTAATAGTGTCCCCCTTGAATCTCAAAAGTATGCAAATTTAGACAATACATGCTATGATCATCCTACTTTTAAGTATATAAGTATGTTTTGCTTTTTAGATAGGCATAATATGTCCAAATGGAGGTACACAGGAAACAGGTTAGGATTAAAGAATGTGTAGAAATTAGCTTTTGGAAACTGCTCCCACCAAATCAAAAGCATCTCTACCACCCCAGAGAAGCTCATCTGGGAGCTTCCACACTTCTATGAACTAATTCATAACATAAAGGATATACCAAAGGAGTTTCTGTGCTCTTATACTTAATGCATTATTTCAATGGAAATGTTTAAAAAAATTTTTTTTGGTATAAGAGCAGAGCAAGTGAATTCTCCTCCTCTACGTATTTTTTCATCCATATATAGGGAATAGGAGAGTTTCCTGGAAGATGTGATTCTCAGTGTAAAATGAAAGGTTCTTTTCAACCTCATGAAATACAAAGCTAGCCGAACTATGCAAGAGAATAGTCAGGACGAGAGGTGAGAATTCCCATAACAGATCTGACCTGTAGGTGGGATCAGTGTTACTCTTGTCTGAGATCCAAAACCACTTTTTTCCATTTAATACTTATGCAAAGTTGGTAGTATAGTTTTCAGATCACTGTTAATGTTTAGTTTAAAAGTAAATATAACAATTGTGAGCTAGTATATAGGTACCTTCAAATAAGAGTAGATTTGTTGGCACAGTGCAAGGGTAGCCATATGTAACCCACTGTAATCCAACTTTTTCCCCCAAGATTTTATTTATTTATTTGGCACAGAAAGAGTCTGCACGCAAGCAGGGGGAGCAGCAAGCAGGGAGAAGCAGGCTCCCCACTGAGCAAGGAATCCCATGTGGAGCTCGATCCCAGGATCCTGGGATCATGACCTGAGCCAAAGGTGGACGCTTAGCCAACTGAGCCACCCAGGAGCCCTGTAATACAACTTGATTACACTATACAATAGTTATACTCAACTTCTTAATTACATGGACTAAAATCAAATTAAACTATTTGCAAAAAAAGGTAGATTTTTATAATGGGTCTACCGTGGGCATCTATGGCATTGCCTACTAGGTTGCTTTCTTCCATCACTGGGACCACCCCTACTGTCTTTCATGTGCTTTGAGAGAGACCTGCTTCCTGTGCACCATCTCCTTTTTGTGACAGTTGTTAGGTTCAGGGCAAGTTGTATGACCCAAACTGAGCCAATCTGAGATCTTCCTTAGGACTTCTCATACTGTAGTTGAGAGAGCATCAACATCTCCCAGGTGGAGAAATGTGTGAGGTATAAAATGTGTGAGCTGCCACCGTCCCATGTGAAAGCAACGTCTACAGTGCTAGAGAATGAAACTGGAACAGGGAGAGGGAGGGAGATAGGAACAAAGGGGAGGGAAGCATAGCTGCCCAGATTTGATCACTGGTTCCAGGTTTTCCTGAAGAGCAGTGATCTCCTTTGTCCTTGCCACCTTCTCATGATTCAACTCTTTCTTGATCTCAGTGATCCGGTGATGTCCCTCTTTTTACCTAAATCAGCTTGGGTGAGAGTCCTGATGAATAAAGCACCCTTATGATCTCAGCTGCAGTTTGCTCTATCCAAAAAATACCCACTCTAAGATAATTTAGTGGCACAGGGTTATTTTTATATTTTTCAAATTTAAAAAAAATTAAAAAAAATTTTTTTTGGGGGGGTCACATTAGGGGTTGGTAGCTACAGAATAGCCAGGTCTAGGTTTTAGAGAAAAGCAGAAGGAGGGGAAATTAAAAGAGAAGGAAGGAAAACCCACAAAAAGTCCTTGTTTACAACAACAAAAGCAAAAGATAGGCTGCTTTGTAGGTTAGTGCTAAAAAGTCTTTTTTTTTTAAAGATTTTATTTAT
>CM053604.1:119432585-119545736 GCA_028646535.1 Procyon lotor
GATGGAGTTGTTCTTTATCTGCTCTGTGTGATATGGTGGCCATTGGCCACATAAAGCTACTGAGCACTTGAATTTTGGTTAAAGCAATTGAAGAACTTAATTTAATTAATTTGAATATGAATAGCCGTACATAGTACACTGGGCAATGCAGCTAGATGATTAGCAATGACTTTATTTGTGTGTTTCACTAGCTAAGTTTAATTACACCTCTATCAAGAAGTATTGACCATGTTATCTAACATTGCAGTGTATTGGTGAAACTCATATTCTGCTTTTACTCACTTTAATATGAAGAGACCACCAAAACAATCTGGAGAACAATGTTAAATGATTTATAGGGGGGCACCTGGATGGCTCGGTCTGCTAAGCATCCAACTCCATTTGGGCTCAGGTGACAATCTCAGGGTTCTGAGATTGAGCCTCATGTTGGGCTCAATGCTTGGAATGGAGGCTGCTTAAGATTCTCTCTCTCCCTCTCTCTCTGCCTTTTGCCCACCTCCCTCTCCCTTTCTCTCAGGAAAAAAAGAAAAAAAAAGAAAAAAAAAGATTTATGAATAGTCAACCAGTGAATTACCAAATTTAGAAAAATGCCATCTTCTTGCTGAAGCCATCACTGACCTCTTCCAGATTTCTCTTTGTTCTTGCTTCAGTGGTCCCTTCCCTTTTATAAAATCCCACAGCAATTTGTGTCTCTTTCATAGTTCTTGTCAGATTCTACCCTGTACTGTTGTTACTTATGCTCTTGTTTCATCTCCCCTTCTAGAAACTTTGAAGGTGGGACTCAGAACAGGAATCTGTTTGATTTTAGAGCACCTAGCATGGTAAGCTTATACAATAAATATTGCATTGTGGCAAGATGTATGAAATGTCTGTCTTCCTGCAGAGGTGAACAATCTGAAGGTGACCATCAGGTGGTGGCCTCCCAGAATCTCTACTGCATGGCCAGAGCTTGAGTGAGATGTGTGACCTCAGCCTGGAAAAGTTACCTTTGATTTCTGCTCACAAGTCGCTCTGGTGAACTCTGACTTCACACTCATTTGACACGGCCTTCCTCTTCAACCAGTTTGAATATTTCCTCTGCTTTGTTCTATTTCCTCCTTTTGCCATTTTTGCTCTAAAATTACTTTTGGTGGGACTACTTTTGGTGGGAAGGATGTTGTCTTCAACTTTATATTTTTACTGAATGTTACAGTAAACTAGTAGTGACTACTAGGACCCTTTAGAAGAATCCACATTACCTTCTTTTTATTATTACATCTTCAACCAATTCCTTTCCAGGTGGATTCTTCATTGTCTAAAAAGCAATCTGTAGCAGTTATGAATTGGTGAGTTTGTGGTATAATTAGAAAAACAACCATACAGCAAATATTGGAGGCCAGAATAAACAGGTGAACATACATTATTTAATGGCATCTTTGCTAATGGCTGCAGTGCGCTGGGATTACAAATGCAATATTTCCATGCTGGTTTCTGAACTGTCTCTGTTGAACATCTGTGTGCTCAGAATTATCCGTGCTCTGTCCCTTTGACCTGTTTCATTTGAACTATTCTGGATATGAATTTTTTTTTGTTTTTAACCATTAAATATAAGTTCAGGGTGTGAATCACAGCTGGGTGATGATAGGTAATTGGACAGGGAACTTACCAGGGGCATGAGAGCATCAGCGAGCCCATGTTCTCAAAGGAAGGAATTTTTTCAGAAAAAGGAAAGTAATATTGAGAAGGGATATTTTTTTTCCTGGAGAAAGTAAGTAGATTTTTCAAAGAAACTCTGTTTCAAAAAGGGGCCAAATGTTTTAGGAAAGTGCTTAAGATTATGGGGCCAAATAGTAAATCTTAGTATTTTCTCACCACTTTAAACTAATGTATCTTTTAAAAGCACGTGTTGTGGGAATTGGATATATGAGGGAGATATCTGTCCTTCACCATGGAATAATTTGTCATAACGGAAATCACAGCATTCAGGAGCTACAACTCTTTCATCATAATGACTCAATATAATATTAGAAAATGAAAGTGAGAAACTGACATTTTCCAACACCACAGCACTACCTCTTAGAACTATTATTTTTAGGTTTATAAGTGTAATATACAATGTCTTTTGATTGCAAAAAGATGATTTTTTTTTTGCCAATATCAGAAAAGAGTTTCTTTTCCCATTCATATTATCAAAATGTTTGCATTTAAAGAAGGGAACCTAAGTAAAATGTTTATTTGTTTCACAAAGAGCATATTCCAAGGATGGTGAGATGTGAATGGTTTTTAGAGTGTGCTAATGGGGTTTTAACACATAGTGGACAGAAAGTACTCTTAGATTCATTCAACAATTCACTCAGCCTTGACCCTGGTCCCACTATAGGAATGTTGAATCAAGTAAAATAAATAGTGTATTAGTGAATGGAAGATATCAGAGTGTTTCACACATTTCAGTTTTATCTGGTAAAAAATTGTGTAACAATTTTCAATTAAAATTTCTGATGAAGTTTATTCTAAAATTAAATAATTTTAGTTCTACTAGCTGTAGATTTATGATAGACAGTGTAATGTCGGTCAGAACTCAAACTACCAAATACCATCCTACTCAATTTTATGATGTTGCCAAATGGAAAAAAAACAAAACTAAACTAAAATTACTTTAAAAACGGAGAATTTCAAATGGAAATCTATTTCTCTGAAGTTTTTGACTCTTGCTTAGACTAATTAATTTCTTCCCAGTCCTTAAATCTTTCTCATTAGTTTGTTACTAGGAGAAATATTTAGCATATGGTTTAAGAGCCAATAGTTTGGTAAATAATTGGCCTAAGGGTTTCATTTGGCCCCAGGCTTAAAATGAGTCAACGGTGTGACAGAGATGTTGAAAAAAAATTAATCTTACACAACATTAATAGATGTATCATCTCCAGATGTTCTCACAATACTGTGGAGATACTAAAAAGACATTGACAAAATGATGAGTTTCCATAGTAGGGGTGACCAAGAGAGTCGGGGGGATTTAAGAGCCTCATCATTTGAAGAATATTTGATGGAATGGGGCATCATGATGGAATGAATAGAATTCAGAAAAATATAAATTTTGGTGATTATAGTTACTTTCTTCAAATATACACCTACACTATATATCCATATCTATACCTATACCTACACCAATATCTCTCTCTATATCTTATCAGTGGGAGAGGAGACTTTGTATGTCTTCAACAGGCAGAACAGGATCAATGGTTGGGAGATAGATGTTTCAGCTCCATTCAGTGAGGTCTCTACCCATCAGAAGTAATAAATGGAAAGGGGTTTTTAAAATAGAGGTGAACTGCCATCAGTGGTAGTGTCTAGGAGGAAACCGAGGAATTGCCTATCAGTGACTTCATAGATAGTTTTCATATCTATGATCAGTTTTCATATCTATGATGAGATAGATCACACTTGATGGCCTCTACTCTCCCAATACTTACATTCTGTTAGATTCTTTAATAATCTTATATGTATTATTTATTTCGGATAAATTTCTTTCATTCGTTTTATTAAGCTAAGAAAAAGAAAAAAATGTAGACAGGGATCTTTTATAATAGTGGCAGTGAATACTTAGCAAAACAGTTCAGAACAACCAGAAATATTTCTGAGTATGATTCTGGGAAAAAAGGTAAAAGCCAACCATATTTGTGTCTTTTTTACGGTCTTTAATTCAAATCATACCATGAAAATTTTCACTTTTTAGAGTTATATTTTTATCTTTGAGCCATGTTAGTTTTTTGTGTGTCAGAACCCTGGACAACTAGGGGTCTGGGTTACAAAGTAACAAGAGAGCCAGCCAGATGTGGACAAGGCAGGGGTTTTGACTGGGTGTCTGGTGAGAACCCCAAAAATGTTCAGGAGCCAGGCAGGCAAGCAGGATGCTGAGCAAAACCATGAGAGGCTAAGTACAAGGAGATAACCCCAGAGTCCTCAAATCATGAGGCAGTCCTTTGTCCTCTGGAAGAAAGTTTCTCGTTGGGACCCGCAGATGGAAGCAGGCAGTGTACGAACAGGGCAGCAGCCGCCTGGCAATGACAGTCCTGTCCCTGCTCCAGCTGTGCTGGCTGCCAGGTGTTGGACAAATTGTTCAGTACCAGGAACTCACAGGACTGAGAACATTGCACAATCCCAGAGGCCCGCTGAGAACAGTTTCCACAAGCAGCTCAGCATCGTGTCTCCCTACGGTTTTCTACGACACGGTCTTTCTTCCAATGCCCCACATGGTGATAGCGGGTCTCGAACACAAACTCTGCAGGCACCTGGAGTTCCAGAGCACCAAAGGAAGCAGCTTATGCTCTGAAAGATGGTCCTGCACTTTGACTTGGACCTGAGGTGATTTCTCACAGTGTGTTTTATCAGTATGTAGAACCAGACAGAAGACAGGAATCATGGGATCCTTTTGAGCCTAAGACTTCATCTGCCCCTTGTTAACTGATTCCATTCATTGCTCTAATTTATGTATGTATGTATTTATAAAGATTGTATTTATTTATTTGAGAGAGAGCACGAGGGGGGTGAAGGGCAGAAGGAGAAGTAGACTCCCTGCGGAGCAGGGAGCCCGATGCAAAACTCTGTCTGGGACTCTGGGACCGTGACCTGAACTGAAGGCCGATGCTTAACCGAATGAGCCACCCAGGTGCCCTCATTGTTCTCCTTTGGAGTTAATTCGTACTTCTTGTATAGTTGGCATTCTCCCTGAGCAAGTTTAGAGCTTCTCCCTCACTTTTCTCTGTTCGATTATCCTTCATGCTATCATCAGAGTTCATGTTTTCAAAGCCAGATATAATTATATAGCTCCTTTCCTAAAAATCATCTGTGGTTTCTCAGTGTTTGGGCTCACATTAGGCTTCTCAGCAAAGCAGTAAAGCTTTCTCTGCCACCACCTTATGCTTTGTGTACTCAGATTTTACTCATGTGGCATAAATATAACATGTAAGTTAACACTTCTTTTTCTTCATGCTGTTTTTTATTCTTGGAATGGCTTTTCCCTCTGGCTTTCTTCCCTGCATCTTTTCCCTCCATCTTTCTGTTGGAGGACATATAACTTAACCTCCCAGCTGAACAGAAATTTATCTTCCCTGGAAAGCTGTACATGACTTTTAAGAAGTTAATCATTGCATCTAGAGCAAGTGGATGGCTCAGTCGGTGAAGCATCAGCCTTCAGCTCAAGTCATGATCACAGGATCCGTGGACTGAGTCCCACGTCGGGCTCCCTGCTTATCGGGGAGTCTGTTTCTCTCTGGCCCCCCCGACCCGTGTGCGCGTCTGCACACTCTCTCTCTCACACAAAAACAAATAAGTAAAATCTTAAAAAAAAAAAAAGAAATTAATCATTACTTCCTTTGTGCTCCTATGTCTGCACCTCTACTGGTGAGCATGGTCATATTGTAATATAATTTTGTTCTGTATGAATCTTTCTTCCTTCTAGACTGTGAGCTTCCTTTTTTTTTTTTTAAGATTTTTATTTATTTATTTGACAGAGAGGAGAGAGATGACAAGTAGGCAGAGAGGCAGGCAGAGAGAGAGGGGGAAGCAGGCTCCCCGCCGAGCAGAGAGCCCGACACGGGGCTCGATCCCAGGACCCTGAGATCATGACCTGAGCCGAAGGCAGAGGCTTTAACCCACTGAGCCACCCAGGTGCCCCTAGACTGTGAGCTTCCTAAAAGCAGAGACAATGACATTTATTTTTGTAGTTCCAGGGTCTGGTACATAGTAGATATATACTAAGTAGCTTTTGAATACTTACTGAATTGTATTTGTTCAATATTACCATTTCTTGGTCCCTTTTGGCTCTACATTTCCATGGTTCTCATTGGTACTATAGTGATACAGATAATATTATACAATTCAGATGGAATTTCTCCACTGAACAAACTCCTTTAAATGGCAAGTTAAATTGCCTTGTAGCTTGCTACGTGAAAAAAATCCCCATCCAGAAACTACATAATTCTCATTTAATATTTATTGGCTTTCCAAAGTCTATATGGCTTTTGGTTGTTGAAAGGGACTGCAGGTCTTATCCTTCTCTGTTGGATTCAGCTATGGTTTTGGTGAGACACCTTGACAGCAATAGTCATAGACAGAGAGTGGGTGTACATGTATCTCGCGAGCTTTTTTTCCCTCTTGCTGCCTCCTAGTCTTGACAAAAATGGGGTATAAGCATGAGAGACATATGAGGTTATTTGTCCCCTCCAGCAAAATGAATTCCCCATGAGCGGATATAATGTCACAATTATGTGAAATGAGTTTCGCCAATGTTTATAAACATCTGTGTGATGTTTTATTATTTCATGTATTTATTATTTTAAGAGACATTCTTAACACTAGAATAGCTCTGGAGAACAGCCTAAAAGTGAATGTCGCCATTAAAGTAAATATCCGAAAAAGACGATCTCGTGGCAGTTGTGAGTAGCCAGGGAAAATAAGTTCCATTCTGATAGTCAGCATATATACATCGAATCTGAAACACACAGGAATTTATTCTTTCCTCCATCCATGTTCCTTGGAAACAATGGCAAGCTCATATCTGACATCGAGTGTTTCCTCTTGGGTTTTACCTCAGTTCCAACTTATTATTTCTGGCATCTTTCTCATCAGTGCCTAGCGGTTGCAGCAGCTGGATTTGGCCAATAATGGCTCTGGCCAATGGGTGTGACTGGAACTTAGGCACATTCGCAAGGGTTCATCTGTTTATCATAGCAGCACCCAGCGGCGGGTCTGTTAGCATTTCCTTTCAAAATTGCCTTGCTGAGAGGTTTGAAGTTGATCTTTTCGATTTTCCACTGGCTTAAAATTCATCATCAGGGATGTTTGGCTTTTTTTTTTTTTTTATTAAAATCTAGGCTGATCAAAACTTTCAGAAATACTGTTCGGTGAATAAATTCTTCACTGGTTTCCGCGGGGGTGGGGAAAGAAATAAAATCTACTTAGACTTCATATTTCTCTTTTGTGTGATTCAAATTGTTAAGTGTATAAACATTTTGTCATTGTGTCACTTGGAGGGGAATGAGTAGCGACCTGAAGGAGAAGGTCGATTTTCTTAAAAATTTATTCCAAAGCCATTCTGCTGGATAAGGGTTTTTGTTTTTTGGTTTTTTTTTTTTCTAAGATTTTATTTATTTATTTGACAGAGAGAGAGAGATCACAAGTAGGCAGAAAGGCAGGCAGAAAGAGAAGGGGAAGCAGGCTCCCTGCTGAGCAGAGAGCCCGATGCGGGGCTCGATCCCAGGACCCTGAGATCATGACCTTAGCCGAAGGCAGAGGCTTTAACCCGCTGAGCCAGTCAGGCACCCTGGATAAGGGTTTTTAAATATACCCTTCTTTATAATCTTCACTACATAACACTTAAGTTGACAACAGATCCATTGTATTGTCTAAGGACCAGGACTTTTAGGAGGCTTACTATTCTCATGGATTTGAAAAAAGATTTATATCAACATTTCCCATTAAATACTACAGGAATTTGGCAGAGGCATCTTACTGCTTGAGTGTAAGAGTAATTCTGGCATGTTCATTTCCATCAAAGTTCACCAGTGTGGCTGTAGTTTCACGAAGAGAATATAGGATCCAAAAACAAGTAGTCTAGATTCCAAATTCTACCAAAGAGACTCTGGGCCTTTTTGAAGATTCCAAAAATCCTCCTCTTTCTATCGCCTTGCTTTTGACAAGAATAACCTACTTGTGCATCTCACTTTATAAAATGTTTCTAAAATAGTTCATTTAAATTACGAACAAGAGCTACCATTTACCGAGTGTTCTGAGGTTCAAGAAATGGCACTAGACGTTTCCTTTTATTACTTTACTCTCACAGCAGCCCTGTAAGATGGGGATATTTTCCGCATTCAGCAAATAAGTAATGTGAGAGGCTCAGAAACTACAGATAAGATTCAAGGTCACCATGAGGCATATAAAAGCATAGAGGCAATAAAATGAGGCACAAAAATGAGGATCTCAGTGTATTTGACCCCAAGTCCTGTGCTCGGTCTTCTACAGCAGGCAGCCGTCATGTATTGAAATATTTCAAATGTACTAGAGAAATTGACCTTTTAAAGAAAACCTACCCCATTTTTTTTGTGGATAATTACCAAAACATTTTTTGTTAAAACGTTGCTTATCTGTTTTAGTTTTTTGAAATATTGTACACTATATCTTCTGAGATATGATCTGACTCAAATATCCCTATTGTATTGCCGAAAGCATTTCTTAACTAGGGCCCATGGATGGGCTTCATGGAATCATGAACATCCTCTGCAGTGGAAGGCAGATTTTATGTGTATTTGCAAAAATGTATTTTTAATGGGGTCAAATGTCCAGTCTTTCATTATATTCCTTGGGGAGCGGGAAGTTTAAGTATTATTTTTCTAAATAGTGGGGAATTTTACTGCTTAAAAATAAAGGGACATATTTCAAAAAGATTTCCACTACTTCAGAGAACTTACAGCAGCATTTTCCTCTTCCTTTTCTGTTGAAACAGGTGGAAATTTGGGAAAGGAAGAAGGAAAAACTAGTAAAAGGCATTAAAGATATTTTGAGATTTCAATAGGTATCGGGACCACCCAATTTGACCTGTAAATCCTGGAAATTTGGTTTTATCTCTGTGGTCAATACAGTTAAACTTGTGTATAATTGTTTGTTCATTAGATTAGAAAGTTAGTTCTGTAATTTATACAGAGCCAGACGGGGATTAGCTGCTAACATTTAAGTGTAAAAGTGCTGTGTGCAACACTCAAGAAGTCACGGGAGAAATGAGGTTATTCAGGGCGTCTGAAAAGAGATCTGCAGGAGTGGACACAGAGTTCTTGAGATCAGGTGGATTCTGGTTGCATAATTGCACCCCCAGTAGGCTGCAGAGCCACAGTCCTCAAAGTGGGGCACGCAAATTCCTGGATGTCTATGACGACTATCGCAGTGGTGTGAGAGCACATCAGTAGCTTTATGGACATCAGTTTCCAAATCTCCAACTTTCATTAATCATTCCTCATGTGGGCCAGTCTGAGAATTCACCTTATAAATAGGTTCTCCCTTCTCGCCTTTCTTTTCAAAGTCACCTGGTTCATGCTTTACTAAAAAAGGAAGATGAGGCATAGTCCTCGTGCATTCCTATTCTCATCATGGTGCATTGTCCAGAGTGGGAGAGCCCCCAGAGGGAAATGAAGGAATGAAAGAACAGAAATACTGCAGTTAAGTCGTGAGAACAGGAATGGCTGATTGTTATGGGCAAACCCTGGAAATTTAATAGTTTTCCAAGTATTTATTTACAACATAACTGAAAGAGACCTAATCAAATGATCATATTACATCAAAGAATTAATTTTTATAACTAGATTGCCACGTAATTTTTGGCCTTTCAGAAGGAATTTAGAGAATTGAGGAACACTACTGAGTCCTTTGCCTTCCCATCTATTTTTTAACAAAAGTTTTCCCCCTGGTGTTTCTATTAAACAAGAAAAAAAGGTAGTAAACCTTAGGCCATAGGCAGTCTCTTTCTCACAATAGATAATATTCATCCTTGAACACATAAACTGATTTCAGCAGCCCCATCCCATTTTAAATTAGCAATTATTTACACATTATTAATATATATATTGTTTTAATCAATTGTGTACTACTACTAATAGTAGTGAAAACTTAATCCAGAAGAAAAATCATTTAAAACTTAGAGCTTTATGATCATAGAAAAGTTTAAAAATCTCTAATCTCAATTTCTGTACATATTCTATACCGAGAAATGTGATAGGATGAGAATAGTCTCTCATGCTTAAAAAATAATATTTAAATAAAATTTTCTGGTTGATGTGGAGAGGAAGTTCAGTACGAAAATAGGATGATGTAACATTTGGGTCTGCTAAAGAAGAGATTGTCGTGTGTGTGTGTGTGTGTGTGTGTGTGTGTTTAAAGATTTTATTTATTATTTATTTGACAGAGAGAGAGAGATCACAAGTGGGCAGAGAGGCAGGCAGAGAGAGAGGGGGAAGCAGGCTCCCTGCCGAGCAGAGAGCCAGTTGTGGGGCTCAATCTCAGGACCCTGAGATCATGACCTGAGCCGAAGGTGAGGCTTTAACCCACTGAGCCAACCAGGCACCCCGGTCCTGTGTTTTTTCAGATGGATAATAGTTGTTGAATATCAAATAGTTTTGGTATTCAATTCAATTGGATACATTTAAAAGAGTAATGAAACAGTACTGCATAACTATATATATTTAAAACACATTATTCCTTACATCCTCTAAAACCAGTGAGGGTGGATGGTAAATTTGTAGTAAGTACCCCAGTGGGGCAAAGCCCCTAATTTGTAGCATTTCCTGGTTTCCATGGTGAAAATATTCCCATCAGAACTGATTTCAAGGTATCAACAGTTTACCAACTGAATGGCAAAATTCTGGAAAACTTAACAAAGCTATACAAGCCAGCTCCAGCACATTGCCTATAATGTAACATTGAGTGCCAAAATAAAAATGTGTGAAGGCTATATCATTTCCAAATCCTTTCATTTGGAAGTCCTTGCTGACATTTTTATGATAAACTTATTTGAAATAGAGGTGAATCTTCAATCCTATGTGTACTGTACACCCTTCCTTTAAGCATTGACAGCAATCTTGTTTTTCTTTTCTGTAATGATTCCCAATATTATCTATACCGAAAAATTACCTATGGAATTTTGAAAAAAAAAAAAAAAAGTAGATTCTAGGGCCCCACCTCATACTTAGTAAGTGAGAATCTCCAGTGAAGGGGGTCTATCCATCTTTATTTTGGCAAGTGCCACAGAGAACTTTGAGGCAGCCAGCCCAACACTCCTGCTCCACTAAGTATTGGTCTATGGGGCCAAAATAAGAAAAATAGGAATTGAGCTAGAAATCTCTAACCCTTTCAACGTAAAACGATTAGAAAAACCTCAATAGGGGTTTTTGTGTTTCTACGTGTTTCTTTTACTAGAGAGCTTGGGAAGAGTTATGAGACTATTTTCTTCTATACTAAGTGAATAATTAACTCCTAAGCCTTTGACTATGGACAGGGAAACAAGATAGGCCATTCTCTGAGATGTCTTTAGAAAGAGATGGTGGTGACCAGAAGCCAAGGAATGTCTCTGGGAAGTATCCCAGCCCCTGAAAATTCTGTTTTCTACACCTTTACCTGGAACCTCCAGAGTTTTTTGCCCCTCATCATACTTACTAAGTATGCACCATTCACAACCAACCATATTGGGAGGCTCTAAGAATGAAATGAAATCATATATGTGAAAGTGCTGTATAAAAGTTAAGGGTTGTACTTTACACATAAGGAGAACAAAGCATTATTTCAAATCCAAACTGTTATAACGGAACAGCAGCAAACGTCCTTCCATAGATGTGTCTGTGTGACACACTTCACTTTCTCTGGGACCCAGAATGTGACCACCTGCTTGACGAGAGCAAAGCTGTTCTATGGGGAATCAGTTTTAAGATGACTAACCATGAGGTCGTTGGGGTCTCTTTTCCATGGTGGAACAGAACTCCAGTTCTGTAACTCGATGTACGGGTCCAATCCTGGGCTGTCCGGGGCTTCACTGGGTCTCAGAATCCCATCTAGGGTATGCACCGTTCATGTAAGACCTTAGTTGTATGGTCTTACAGTTGTCTATGTCTACAGATAATAGTGGCCATCACATTTACTATTAGTAGAAGAGAAATGTATCCAACCTCAAAGAAGAACACTGTTCTCCCCCATTCCCACTTTCTTCACTGATCTCTGGTGCCTGGAATAGGTTTTTCAGTAAATGGTCCCATTAATTAGCCCAAATACAGGACCAGATATGTCTGACTGCTTTGTGAGATTGTGTGTAAATGCCCCCACGACTGCTCAGAGTAGCAGATAGGCTGAGAGAGCTGAGGCCTGACTGAGGGGCTTTCCACTTGAATTTCCTTTGTTGCTCTCAGGAGGCCCTTGAAATATAAAGTGCTTACTCATAATCATTATAAGAGGTTATATTCTCGTTCAGGGCATATTAAAGTATTGTGTGAGCAATTACTATTAGACATTTCCTGCTGAGACATTCCCAGGTGCTAGAGAAGTCGACTTGTTTGCTATGAGAAAACATATTACTCATTTTAATAAGTACCATGTCTTTTGTCTTAATAGCTAAATTTCTAATTGAATGTTATAAACAGATATAAAAAGTACAGTGAATAATAAAACTAACATCCATTATGTTTAGAAATACAATAAAACATTACAGATTTAATTGAAGGTCCTATATTGCTCTTCCTGGTCCTGTTCATTCATCTCTTACCCTTTCTAGAAGGGGCCTCTATCCTAAGGTTGGTTTGTTTCTTTTTTATACATGATTTTATATTTTCACTATATGCATGCATTTCCATAAATAATATGACATGATGAGTGTTTTAAAACACTTATATATATGGTAGAATATTATATATGTGTCAATCTGCATTTTTTCATGACATTGTTGGAAACATTTATATGCTTAGTATATAGTTTGATATAGGGAAATTTTATTTATTTTTCTTTTTTCACCATAGGTATAAGGTACTTCAATGTCTTTATTTATTTTAGCTTTTTTCCCAGTTTGACACAATTGCAAGAACTTGTAAAATGAGCGTTTTTTGCATGTCTCCTTGAAAATTCTTCTAGGTTTCATACCTGGAAATGAAATTGCTTGGTTAAAACTCACATTTATTCAGTCAACTTTACTGAGTCTCAAAGATCTTCAAATTTATCTTAGTTATTTTTTGGTCCCTTATTATTTTATATGAATTTTAAAACATTTTTTGAAGTTTTGCACACATTTTTCTTAGGATTTTTATTCGATTTACATTGAGTTATAGAACAATTTTAGAAGACTCATTACCTAGCTATATAGGTAATTTCCTATCTACGTAGGACTAGAATTTCTTTTCTGTGTAGGACTACTTTAATATCTTTCAAAATTATTTATTTTATTATACCTTACACAGTAATTTTCGGATTTATTTTTGTGTACTGAAGGTTGTTTTGTTATTGTCATTGTTTATTCCCATCCCCAGAATTTATTTTACTGTTCAGTAGTACTTGATGAGCTCTTTTCAATCCGAGTCCTTATCTAGAAATTTTTTTTTTGTATTTTTTATTTTATTATCTTGGTTCTATCTTTCTGCAGTTTCTTTAAAGAGGCATTGAACTTTTCTTAATTTTCCATGTCCCTTAGTTCTTCATGTTCTTTGTCTTTTTGCTCTATATTTTATTTTATTTTTTTTTGCTCTATATTTTAGAACAATTACTTAAAATTATCTTACAGATTATTAATCTATTCTCCAAGGATGTCTATTCTAAAATTTGTTCCATGTACTGATGGTTTAATTTTCAGCAATCATATATTTAATTTTTAAGAACTCTTTCTCCTCTGATTGCCTTTTAAAATTAGCAGACTTCCTCTGTTATGAATTAAATATTACCTTATATCCCTGAGGTTGCTTTTACAAGTATTTTTAAGTTCTCTATAGTCTCTGTAGTCTTTCCTTTTCTTCAGGGTTAGGTATTCTGTGTGTTGATCTTTGTTTTTCCCTTGTTTTTTTCTCAGATGTGTGTTGTCTTGTATTGCCTATGTTTTTTTGCGTGAAGGACTAGGCTCATTGGGAAAGGTAGCGAGCATGGATTTTCTCAGCTGTCCCAGATATATAACTGGACCAAACACAACCTCACCCGATTTCCTGAGTAAAGAGGTCCACACAGTATAGCATCTCAGGTATTTCCCTCCTGGGCCTAGATGCTTTGCCTTTTCCCTCTTTCTGTGATTGCTGTTGAGATCAGAGTTGCCTCTGTGCAAACACAGAGACCTCTGCAGCTCCCTGAGCTTGTACTGCAGCTCTACCATGCATTAGCTGTGTGACCTTGGGTAGGCCATTTGACGTCTCTGGTTTGCATTGACCTGAGCAAGTAGCAAGATCTATCTTGTAGGGTAATTATGAAGAATAAATGAGATAATACATATAAGTTGCTTAGGATAGGGCCTGGCACATAGTAGGCACTTTATTAGCCTCAGCAGTTCTTGTTATTTATGTTATTATTTCAATAATGACACAAATCGGCATTTATGTTATCTCAATAAGGACATAAATTAGGTCCCATTATTCTTAAAATGAGACTCCCCTAAGAAATTTACCTACTTATTTTAGAGAATAGTTCTCATGTATTAGCCTGGGTATAAACAGTACTTTAAACTTGGTGAAAGAGTATGGAGGGATGACAGAGGCAAGCTGTTTATTATTTTAATTTTTGCTTTGAATCATCCTTGACACCTCTGTTACTTTTCTTCCATCTGGTGGTGTGGCTCCTGTTTCTCCAATCTTGTTCTCCCTCGAGCCTCTCCATTTGCTGCTAATCTTTCAGGAATTCCTCAGATTTCCTGGTTTATTTATTTCATGCTTCCTTGTTTCTTAATGAAGTGGTAGATTTATCCTTGATTTGAAGTCTTTACGTCATCTCAAGAATTATGTCATGGGAAATGAGAGAGAAAATTACATTTCTCCCATAACCTTGACCCATATGCTGGCCTTTGATTTTGCAACAAGAACATCGTAAGTGACCTTGGTGGGAACCCCTTTAATGCGGCGGTGGAAAGAGTACAGGTTTTGGGGGGCTGGAGGGCGAGTGGTGGATACAGAAGATGTGGCAGTGAGTATAGACCTGCACCGATACCATAGCAACATTCACAAAGTACATGATGATAATCAGCCCGAAGTACATACATCTCCCTAACAGATGTATTAGAAACATCGTGTAGTGTTTTGGAGGAGCTGAGGGTGTGGAAGGCAGCACGTGCTCCCTGACTGTGAAGTGGGGAGAGCACAGGACTCACTGCGCTGGAGGCTCTAGTTCAGACGGCTGTTCAAACACAGACCTGTTAAGTCACTTTGGGTAAATGACTTAGTCTTGTCTATAGAATATTATTTCCTGTCCCCTGCCCACCTCAGCATTGCTCTGTGATGATTCATCAGCAACGCACTTGAATGTTTTGGGCTTTTATATATATATATATATAAATACATATATTTATATATATATATATACACACACATACACACATATATAATCATATATATGTATGTAATCATATAAATCATATAAGTATATAATCATATATGATATATATCACATATATACACACATATACAATCATATATATGATATTATATATAAGATCTGTATTATTTATAAGGTATATATATATGGTCTGTCATATATATATTTATGGTCTGTCAAGGTTATACATCGATAGGACTATAATTACACATTTACCCTCTGAGAACACATTCTGTAGGCTAGTGCTTTGGAGAGATTCATGGCCCACCTACATTAAAATTACCTGGGTTTCACTGTTGAAAAGATTCCTGAGCCACAGTCCAAACTGACTGACTCAGAGTATCTATGGATGGCCCTGATTGTCAGCATTCTTTCAGTTTTTTCATTGAGTCATACACAGGCCAAGGCTGGGGGCCCCTGCCGTGGGCCAGGGAGCTCACCACGCCTGCCAACAAAGGAGCTGATTAATGTTCCCGTCAAGTTACATTTATTTTTATGTCACAGGACAACTGGAGTTTAAAATTGGAAACTGATTTTTAAATCAGCATAATTAGGATGCTCTTAAATGACAGCAACTAAACTTTGGTGGGGGGATTGGCTTGTTCTGGGGCGCGCATTTATGGATGATAATGTCAAAGGGTGGGAGACTGTACTGCATTTCTTTCACCTTCATCTTGAAATGTGTTGCTACCACATTGAGTACAATTTCTGAGGCAAAATGTGGTCGTTTGAGAAGTCATTCGAGGCTTCTTTTTCCCCCAGTTCACCTCTGAAGGGGGAACTGGGTAAGAAGGAACTCAAGGCTCCAGGCCCTTGCACCTATCACTGTAAGCAAATGATAGATAGAAAGGGGGGAAATGACTCTGGCCAAACAAAACTTGTATAAGAGGCCCAGCCTTAGAAACCCCGTCGGGAACTGCCAACATTTCTAATGAGACTTAGTGGTTTAAAAAGCCTGGAGACTGGAACTGTGTGGACACACAGAGGAAATCCTGTGCACTGTCACCAGGTTGGTCATTGGACCCAGGGCTCTTGTGAGAGAGCTGCTTTGCTCTCCTCTTCCTCCTCCCTCTTCTCCTCCTCATCCTCCTCCTCCGAACAGTGCCTGGAATCCAGGAGGAGCCTGTGCCCTCCGGGGCATGGAGAAGCACCAGCCGCTCCTAGATCCTCCTCCTCTTCTCTGCCCCACCCCTCCCCCTTCACTGATGTGCCAGAATACTCCAAACACTTGACCCACCCTGTGAAGATTTTTGAGCCTTCACACTACTTACTAAAGCAGTAAATGGAGAATATACTCCATATACTTTACAATTTTGGATCTCACACAATTGATTCCACTATATCAAATGTCTAAAAAAAAAAAATTCTCCTTTTTTTAGCTAAATGAGAAGTTTCTTATTCGGTTTATTTTTTTATGCTTTTGAACCCTTCACGAAATTTTCATTCCACAGTAATGCTTCAATTTTCTTTCACCAGAAGGATTAATAGTCTTCAAAGCAAAACCTTAGCATTCTCATGCCTCTTTAGCTTCCTGTTAGAATCTTACAAATACGCTAATGAGGTAATGGGTATTTTGAAAATCATGATTTAATCCTGCACCGAAAGCCCAACAATTCCATATACAATTATTATTATAATAGCAAATCATTACCACATATATTGAACCCTGGAACATGGCGGGTCTCGCTCCTTTGAGGCTTCTACCACAGACAGAGGAGGAAATGCCTGAGCATGTGACAATGGTTGAGGGAGTGATTGCTACTGCAGACAAAAGTCAAGTGCATGTTGTACTCATCTGGGAACTTCTTTATTTGGTCTTTTTCTGAGAATACATCGTTGGAACTTCATTAAGTGCGAGCTTTGATTTTGTTTAACAGTTGGGACCAATATTATCTCATCAGAGAGTTGATTTCAGCATTTTCCCAGGAACTATTCAGAAGTAGTCATGAAGAAAGCAGGTATTTTCATTCAAAGTAAAGCAGAGAATTGAAGAGACCTAGCAATTCAGAAAGAATTGGTTATTTCAGCGCTGAATACTCTCATGTAATAATTAGTAAAATCTAACATCTGAGAATCAATCCCATCTTTGTTTTCCATCTCGCAGGGAAGGCAATGAGAACTTAATGAGTCTCTGTGTGTATAAATGAGGTAATTACTCAGATTTTTTTTTTTCCCAGCCCTCACTCTTCTCTTCAACCTTTCAGTCAAGGTTTTGGGTTTCCCACTGTCCATGCATAACTTCTATCAGATAACAGGCAACTGAGAGGGAAAAAGGCACAAACTCAGTGATGTTATCAGAATGCTTGCTAAGTCAGAAAATAAATGAGTTTTCATCTACTTTTGGTGACAAATTGCATTATATTTTTGACAATAATACTCTTAGCATTTTAAATCCATTATGATTATATGAATTGTGAGCTCCTTCAATGTACAAATCAAATTATATTTCTCCAAATTCTCCATACAGAAGTGCTTTCTGCCTGGCACATGGAAATTATTTCATAAACAGTTGCAAGTTAAATGGAGTTTTGCCACTCCTTGGTTTGTAACCCATTCAAGGGCACAATTGCAAAGTTTGGTACTGCAGAAGAGAATGGTTGTAGCCCAAGGAACAAGAATTTGAAAGTGAACTTTCCTCTCAATACAATGTTTATGACCTGAGGTCCTGGGAATTAAGGAAACATCACCTTTGAATGCTTTGACACACTAAGGAGAGAATGGAGAGGATTATTCTAAGACTTTATAGACGAAGGTTGAGTCCTGGGAGCCAGCAGGCTAGGGAGGGCTGATGCACAGATCTAACAGATCTGTTATCTAACAGATATGCTTTTCTGTTCCAGGGAAATTTCACATAAAAAATCATCTGGAGTTTTAACTTCTCTCGAATTTTAGTAGATTGGGCAACCCTTGGCAGTAATCTTTTGGAGCCAATGAGAAGCATCACTCTTGTTGCAGTTTCTGTTCTGAGATCTATTATGTTCCTCTTGATCTGTATTGTTTTACTTTAGGTCTTCAGACATTTGTGTTATAACCCCTCACCCATGATAGAAGATTAAAACAAAATTAATCAGGACAAATTAGATATTTTATTTTTGCATTTAAGAACTCTTGCAGAAAGCATGCACTGAATTGAGTTTATATTTGTTTGGGACCCCATGAGGAGCTCCATGCTTCTCTTGAGGTCGCACTGGCATACCCATTCCCAACAGTGAGCTGGAAAATTACTCAGGAGCCTAAGGTAAATGCCCCTGTTGACAGTAAGTCCCGACATTGTTTGAAAAGACCCGGGGTTCCGTCTTCTCATCATTCACAGCTTCAAGGATCTGGCTCATGGTGTCAACTGAGATCATGAGGAATATTGATAGAGCATGGTGGGATGCTAGATGACACTTCTCTTTGTCATCCTGACCTATAACCAGGATTTTGTCTGCCTTTATATCCCATATTGGATAATTCTTCAAAAGTGGCAAAATTATTTTTATGCGTATTTTCATTGTGGATTTAACATTTTAACATTGTTTGTGAGTGATCTTAAAGATCTATGGAACATAGTAATTTATAATTGTGTTGAGTCTAGGCTTTGAAGATTGGTAGTCAGGACATTAATCACTTCACTAGTTAGTGAGTCTTACAGACTATGCATATCCACATCTCCATGTGGCACTGCTATCCCATTTTAATTTATATGTACACATTTTAGGGTGGTATATATATGACATCACACTATTATTGTCTCACAATAGGAAAATGTCACTCTAAAAGTAAGTAAGCAGTTTAAGTAGACCTCAGTTTACCTCAAGTGCAGATTGAAAATATTTTTTCCAGATTAGGGAACTATTTGCAGTGATAAATCATATGGTGTGTTGGCAGAAACATTTCTCTAGGCTCTCCCTGTCTTTAATTTTGGATGTTGCTAGTATACTTATTTCACTCCTTCACAGGCCTGCTTCTCTAAGACCTATGAGGTTAGTGATAATTTTATGCAGAGTCACAATAGCCCTATGCCATTCATCCCAGTAAAGTGCATGAGCTGAGAAGTTGGCTTGTCTTACAAATGCTAAGAAAAATCCTTCATCCTAAACTTCTTAACAGTGGCCTCTTCTCAGAGAATAAATCATTCTATGTTTTCTTTAAGATTCATTGCCAAAGTTTAAATATTTATAACTACACATGAGGCGAGAATCATGGTTTTGAAGTCTTGGAGCATAAGCTAAAATCTTAAGCTCTGTAATTAATAATAAACTACATGTTTGTACAGATACAACAGGTGTGTGGAAGATCTATGTTACCTGTTTGACAAGGAGAAGTGAAAATTAAATGTTTAACAGGCAGGCCTATTTTGCCGTTAGTAAGAGGGGGCTATTTTATCAATTTAATCTCTCTATGTAGAGATATGGATGGCAATGATTTAAGGGGGAAAATAAAGAGGCAGGCCAAGAAAAGCAAAGGAGACCAAACGTGAGTGTCAGAGCAGAAATAGTCCAATGGTCTGGTAAGTAACCAAGTCCAAGAAGTCACTGACTAAGAAAGCTGTGCAAGACCCAATGTCCAAAGTCCCCGCAGAATAGTTTCCCACCATGGTGTTTGCAAGAATGGAGAGAGACAGGGCAAACAACTCAATGAAAGAACATGTGTATGGTGCCAAAAGTAGGACAAACAACCTGAGCAATTCCTTTTCCCAGCTTCGACTGTTTTTTCTCACTCTCTCTGGTTACTGTCAATTCCAATATAATTTGACAACAGGAATCACAGGTGAAGCTAACTGAAAACAACTGGGGGATAGTGCGGGCAGGGGTCAGGGGAAAGTCACTGTTCTCTAAGGCCCTTTTCTAACAATTCCAAGAAGGAAGCACAAACTGAGTGTCATTCTTGAATTTCTCCCTTAGGTCAGGTTTGTTTCCAGTGTAGGAGGTAACTTGTTTCTGTGCTTCATGGCCAATAGCCAAGAATCTTTCTTTCACTTATAAAGAAACTTCCATATGGATGCAGAATGGGAATCAAAGAGAAAATGGACAATGAAAAATGTGGAACCAGAGGCCACCCTTACTCCCACTTGTCTGGTCCCAAAGTTCCACCCTATCCCCGAAGAACAACTTGCCCTGGGCCCAGATCCCAAAGGACTGCCAACCTCACATGAAAGCAGGCCTTTGGAAAGAATGACTTCCTTCTCTTTCACATAGCTCAAGTTATAAGCTAATCACCTCTACTGCGCTTCTCATTCTCTTCACATGTTTAGCTTTCTCTGCTAGCTTCCTCAAACACAACTTAACCCTGGAGTCTTCATTCTTAAAGGATCAGCATTGGTCCTTCACAAGAATAGTATGAAGAGTGATTCTGGTCTCCTCCATTAACTCCATCCAGATCTGTCATCTGATACTGCCCTGAGAGACTAGTAGAAGTTACATGTGCTGATTTTAACGCTGTGTCTGGTCCAAAGCCAGAGTGAATTCTGAAGATTTAAAGCAAATGTCTCTACTATTCAGGAAGAAATCACTGCCTGCGTAGGGGCTCTTGGCACAGTCTGGTAAGTACTCTACTATCCCCCACTATCTCTTCAGTAAACAGCTGTCAATTGGTTAACTTCCTCTCAACTGTAATTTGCTAATGTAGTCCAGTGCTATCTAACAGAATAACAGAGGCACAAATGTGAGCCACACATATAATTTTAAACTTTCTTCAAGCCCCATTTTAAGAGTAGAAAAACTAAAACCAAAAACCAAGCAAGCAAACAAAGGTGAAGTTAATTTTAATAGGATATTTTATTTAACCCAATACATCTAAAATAATTATCATTACAGTGTATAATCCATATAAAATTATTAATGAAGTATCTTACATTCTTCTTTTATACTAAGTTTTTGAAATCCTTGGTGTGTTTCATACTTACAGCACATTTCTGTTTGGACCCTCTGTATTCTAAGAGTTTAATAATCACTGAGGCTACTGACTACTGTGTTGGACTGAATTGCTTGAACCTTAAATGGAGGGCCTGGGGGTGAGAATTGCCCTTCCTCAGATCTACTGGGATTCCTCTGAGCCATGCAGTTCCCTAAAACAGAATGATTTCCTAAATCCGAAACAATTTTTCTTCATGACTTAAAATAAGCTCCGAAGATGCCTTTGCACACTTTTCCATTGCTTGTGATTCTGATGGATTCTAATGTCTTGCTTTTTGCTAGTAGGTGACTATCTTTAGATCTCTACCCTATTCTATAACCTTATCCCCCAACCCCCGTTCCCACTCCCACTCTTGCACAGAGGGAATTTTCCAAGAATTTAAAGGACCACATATTTTTACCATGATCTGCTCCAGACAACTCATTAGGTTTTTCTTCAACCTACAAAATAGGGTGAGAAAAGATAAATTGTGTTATTCTTGCTATTATAGTAATGGGTGGGTGTGTACTGGTTTTTGGCTTGAACACTAGTTATACTATTAATCAGGTGGTAGACAATCTGTATTTATTGTCACTTAAAAAATGTTTGCTGAGACCATAAGACATGTTTACCAATTTCCCATGAGGGTGTCCACTTCCATCCTAAGGTTGCTCTGGTTTAACTATTTGTCTTGGTTTCACGCCCTATCTTTATTTGTGTTATAATCTCCTCCATTAACATATAAATTAAAATTAAGCTGTTAGTTTACTTCAGTTATTTATTCATTCCTACTGATCTTAAATTTAGAAACCAGCAATTTGCCACACAATTTTAATATAAATGAATATGTATTTCTGAAGTACTTACTGACAATTAATTGTTTAATTTGCAGCATTTTGGAAGAAATGGGGTTTACTTCTGAGGTACTTTTCTGGACTCTAGGTCCTCAGTGTGGTGCCTTAGCTCTGAGCATTCAGGTCTTCACGGTCTCGTAGACTTGCTGATACCTGTAGGGAAAAGTAATCGTTTAACAGGAGCAAACAGAACGCTGTTGTGTGTGCAAATGCCCTTTCATCAAACATCGTATAAAAGAAGAACAAAACAGAAGGGATAAGTGTCACTTGAACTACTCTGCTTGTCTCTAAGCAGGAAATGTTTTATTCAAGAGAAATGCACTCTCCTTATGACCTAACTGGCTAGGGAAGATGAAAGTTCACAGAGAGAAAGGCCCATTCTCTTCTCTGGTCACGGGAAGGCAGCTTACAGAGTGCCTCGAAAAAGTTGAGTGTTTTCAAGAGCGTCCTCCAATGGGACAGAGACATCAGAAAAGGAATCTAAGAAGGACTGTGGGTGAAACTTTCTAAACTTAGCAGATCCATTTGGAATGAATGCCGAAGACTTGAAACATCAAATTTTCTAATTTTACAGAGGAGAGTTAAACTGGATTTGTTTTAGATTGAGAAGATAGAAAATGTTTGATCAGTGCTTTTTTTTTAAAAATTTATTTATCTTTATTAACATATAATGTATTATTTGCCCCAGGTGATGATGCTTTTTTACTCCCCAAAGAGGAAGAGTAATATAAACATAGTATGGGCAGAAAAGAGTCGGTAAGAAATTTAACTCTTAGACTTTATGTAGGAGTTCCCCCATTTAGTGCAAGTGCTTTTACAGAGGATTGTGTTCTTAGTCTTCTTTTCTTTTGAGTCTAGCCTAGTGCCTGGCATTTGCTATGTCCCAATAAATATTTAGTGAATTAATAAACAAGCCATCCATATTTCTAAATTTTTGTTATATGTATCATGAGAATAATGTTCTAGTTCATAAAAGGCAGGGAAGGCACTAGTTCAGCTAAGTTGTTATTAGCAGAACAATTGTTAAATGACTGTCCTGTTTTCAAAGAGGTTGGCAAACAGTCTCCTGTGCCCCCATTGCCCATCACCCAAAGCCCTCCAGTGAAGAAGGAAGCCCTTGGCGCAACAGGGGCTTTGCACTGGGGTCACTTCTAACTGGGCATATTCTGGCTGGCAATGCCTGAGCAGCAGTATTTTGAATATACTCCTCCAGTGTTATGGAACAAAACCCTTTGGAAAAGCATAGGATATTAAGTATCTTAAGATATTTCTATTCTCAGTGAAAACGTTTCCTGAAAGGATCCTTTTAAGTTTTGTTGTTGTGGTTATGTTTTCATAAGACTCTTACAACCGCACTATGAAAGAAGCAAACTGGAAAGAGGGATCCTTTTGTGAAAGTAAATTCCATTTTGATGTAGTGTGTGCTCTTTAAAGCCTCATTTATCTCTCTTACAGAAGTGTTTCAAACAGTATGGGAAAAACAAATTTTCAGTGTTTATTAGGGTGGGGAATATTTACAAACCCTCGATTAAATTTGCGGTGGTTGGTCACATGGAGACAAGAACATGAGAGTACCTGACAAAAATATGCGAGACAAGGAGAGAAAAGTTAAAGCTGTTAGTCATGGACACTTCTGATGCACTTTATACAGGGGTTAGTTTCTACACTATATTGTGTTATTATTTACCTTGCAGTTCAAATCTTACCTTCCATTTTGTGCTTGGGAAAGGAAAAATGGACAAATTATGAAGAGGATGAATAAGTCAACAAAGAAGAAAGAGATGCAAAGCTATCTTGTAACCTGATTATGTGTTCTTGAGCTCTCTCCGAAGTTTTGATATAACTAAGTGAATAACTGTTTTAAAAATCCTATTTTATACCATTGGTGAGAACATACTTTATTGCCCAGAGTATTCCTTTTACAGAATGAAATTTCAATATGTGATAGAACACTGAATTTTATTAGGTGTCTAAAACCATAAAAAAAACCCAACATGTTATTTTTAGAGAACAGGGTGATAGAATTCTTGTGAAGGTTTTATTAGCAACTACCAGCTAGAATTGACAAATAATTTTGGTTAAGCATGGGAGGAAACTTGTCTGTTTTATCACAGTCAAAATGCTTTCAATAAAAGTTAGTGTTAAGGTACAAACAGATACCTATATACAAAACTACTTTGTCTTGGGATAGGTGCACTCTCACTACTACTAGTGTCATGAATTTTAATCATCCAAAATAAGTTTATAAAAAGACAAAAGACAAATAAAGAAGTAGGGCTTCCAGAGCCTGTGAGGTCCTTACCCTGCAGAATAAAGAAGTACTAGGAGAATCAAGACTTTATTTTTGTAGACCTGGTTTTCTTAGATTCAGTCTGTGCTTTCTCAAATGTCTTCTCCATTTTCTATACTTTTTCCAAATTTTGTTCTTTTCTCCTCTCTTCAAAACTTTTCTTACACTCTCCCCTAAAGAGTAGTATTTCTATCAATTATCAGTGTTAACGATGCAAAAAATTTTTAATGATACAACATGAAAATTGAGTGTAGTAAATAAATTCCAGTATTAAGATAGTGTAATTGTCTTCTAGTTTTATTTGTCCTCCCTGTGTTTCACCATATGAAGAGAACATCATCTGAGAAAAATAGTTTGAAGGTAATTACAGAACAAACTTCCATATCATAGATGAAGATATATGCGAGTCAATTCATTTTCTTTATTTCAAAACCACTGTGTTTTGAACTATTAGATAAAATCTGCCTTTGAGAATCACAATGGAATGAGAAATGGAGAAGATTTCAAAAATCATTTAGTTGTGTTCTTCACTTTATAAATGAGGGAACCGAGGCCCAGAGGCATCACTGACTTTTGCATGATTGTGTGGTTAGTTAATGGCAAAACCAAAATGACTACCAAGGATTCCTATGCCCTGTTCCAGCTCTGTGTACATTATATCATGCGACCTCTCCCTATGTCAGCAAAGAAACTAGTTATGGAACAACATGTGTTTCTAAGAATAGAATGATAGTAATAAGAGCAAACCTTAGGCTACAGTAATTAATAATGTGTAGTTTTTCAGTTAACTCAATTTTTCTCTAGCCTAGTCTCTCTTCAGAAAAATGTAAATATTGTGATGAAAATCTTAAACTTTCAAGGAAAAATCACTCTATGGCTAATGTTAGATAAATTTTTGTCGATAAGTAAGGTAAATGCTCCGGAGAATAGACTATTCAGTTCCACCCACTCTCAGACTTGTCCTGGTGGGTAGCAGGCCCTGTGTACCCACAAGGGCAATGGGAGGTTGAGCCTTTTTCTTCCAGTGCCACATATGCATTGAGTAGTGTTCAATATTGATTTGGACATGAGAGACCTCCTTAAGAGGATCATGAGCCACCTTGTGTGTTGCTCCTCCTTCCTCTCTTCCTTGAAAGAGAGCTCTTCTTGACCCCTCTGAAAAATCCCATGTTATTGCTTCACAAAAGTCAAATTATGCATATTCATCCTTGAATATGACAGTAATATATACTTTATTTTCCAGATGGAGAAAGTCTTTTCCATAAAAAATCAATAACTTAAAAAATGTATATTAGTTAACAGTAACTTGGACATGATTCAAAGGAAAAATAAAGCTATTTTCACCATTCGTAAATCCAAGTGAATCATAAAACTTTCAGTGGTATTTGGATCAAAATATGGACTGCTTTCTTTTCAGTTCATCGAAGTCACATAGGAATGTGGAATAATCTAATGTGAATGTTCTTAAATTATTTTGTTATTGTGTATTGCCTTTAGTTTAAATTTCTAGATAAAACTAAAGTGGTCAAGGCATGTTTTTAAATCTACACGTTCATAAAAACATTTCTTTCCAAATATCAAGAGCAAAGCATGTTAATGTCAGAGAGCCCAAGCTCAAAAACATTTTAAGCCTATATAGTTTTTCTATTTAACTCTTACGTTAAGCTAATTTATACTTAAAATATTTTTATATTTTAGGTCACAATGATGGCTTCTTAAAACCTAAACAAAAATATTTTTTAAAACCTAATAGAGGGGCGCCTGGGTGGCTCAGTGGGTTAAATCCTTTGCTTTTGGCTCAGGTCATGATCTCAGGGTCCTGGGATCAAGCCCCCCACCCCCAATCAGGCTCTCTGCTCAGCAGGAACCCTGCTTCCCCATCTCTCTCTGCCTACTTGTGATCTCTCTCTCTGTCAAATAAATAAATAAAATCTTTTAAAAAAATTTCTGAGAAATAATTTCAGCATAAGTTAAAATATACTAAAACCATTCAGGGAATACAGGAAAGGAGATTTCACTGCTTGTGTTAAATGAAGAGTTGCCTTTAAAAATATATTTTAACACATAAAATATATTTTCAGAATGTTATTTAGTTTGGGTACATGTTTATACTAATATTGCTTTAAAGGTGAAATCAATTAATTGTTTCATTATTCAAACTGAGCAAAATACTAGAATAGTAAAAAAAGGTCATGAAATAGAATATGTAGGTGGTGGCTGATTTATGTCCTTTTTCAGTCTTAGCTATTTCAGACGACTTGCAGTTTAATAATTTAGTTTAATAGCAACAATTAAATTCTTTCTCTAAGTATCCAATTTCTTTTTGACCATGCCACTTCCATGTGTTCTCTTAGATATGAGTTAACAAGATAAATGAGTGCAGAAACTATGAGTAGTCTGCAAAAGGGAAAATGCTCCTGGAGAACATCTGTTTTGGGTAAAGCAATTTAATTACAAAGATCATGGTGGTATCGTCAGGATTTATTTCGAGAGAAGAACAAGAAGCAAAAGAGGACAGTGGGAACCCTTGACACCCTCCTTCCTCACAGAATTTTATCATCAGCAATGAAGAGGCCAAGAAAAATCTACTTTCTTTTGTTTTCCTTTGTATCAATTTCCTCTTCTGAAATTAGGAAGTCTAAACAAAGTATTCTGGCTCTTGAAATAATATATATATTATGTATATAATATATATATACATAAAAAATATACATATATACATAATAGACACATATACACACATATTCCAGTTTTAGGTATATTGAGATGTATTCTCAGAACAGTACAATCCACTTTAGAGAGATTATAGAGACTGCCAACTTTCCTGAGATTTCCAAGCCTATTTTAATCCATAGAACGATTCAACATCCTTGTTAGGAATGTGTACCCTCAGGATCAATGATCCACCTATGTACCTTCAAGACCAACAAAAAAGCTTTGTAATAAAGCTTATGTTGGTTTAGGAAGTATCATGAAGTAGACTGTGATTTATGAAGAAATGGTAGTTTACATTAAAAACAAAAAAGATTATAGGAGAAATCAGCTATTGTACCATTTGCTTAGATACTAATTTTAGCATCATTAAAACTTTGATGGAAATGTGGCACCTGGGTGGCTGAGTTGGTTAAGCAACAGACTCTCAGTTTTGGATTGGGTCCTGATATCAGGGTTGTGAGATCAAGCCCCATATCCGGCTTCACACTCAGTATGGAGTCAGCTGAGATTCTCTCTCCCTCTCCCTCTGCCCTTCTCCATCATGCACATTCTCTCTCTAAAATAAATTACATAATTAAAAAAAAAAACTTTGATGGAATAATAGTGTGATTCATTAACGTATTTCTTTAGTGGCAGTATTTGAGATAGTAAATATTCATAATTGAAGGCAGTTGTCACACCTACTAGGATGAACAAGCAGGAGAAAACAGTGAGGTCAAAGCCTTCAGAAAGTTCATAGGAATGTCCATGTTAGTTCTTCTCTTTCTCTTCGGCTACCTTTGTTGCCTCTCAGATCCACACATGAACCGAGAGAAACCCTTTCTGATCACAAATGAAGAGAAGGAAGCAAGAGACATCGTATGGTACCATTGATACCATTTTGAATGAAATGAAAAAATTAGAGCTATATGACAAGTCAAGCATATACAAAGTGTAGATTAATAGACTGAAGTCAGAGAGTATCTGTCAGCATGTATTTCAAGGTCCATCAGTGGGCTATGCAAGCTCCTCTGAAGGGTTTAACATGAATCCAGACTTGCAAGTTCTTTTTTTGTTGTTTTTACAGGTAAGTGGTCTGAAAGACCTTTTTCTTTTTCTTTGTATAATTCTCTTTTTCTTTGTATAATCAAGGATTAATTACTGAAGTTAAGAAAACATTTCTGACAGTTGCTAACATAGTATGCATAAACTAAAATTAGCCGAATAGTAGGGATGCCTGGGTTGCTCAGTCTGTTGAGGGTCTGACTCTTGATTTCCATTCAGGTCATGATCTCAGGGTCCTGGAATCAAGCCCTGCATCAGGCTCCATGCTCAGTGGGGAGTCTGCTTCTTTCTCTCCCTCTCCCTCTGCCCCTCCTACTGCTCACATTCTCTCTTTCTCTCTCTAGAATAAATAAATCTTTGAAAAATAAAATAAATAGTATGATAGTATAGTTTGATAAAGAGTTTAATTTCATAATCTTAATAGAATTCCAGTGATTAATATGATAAAGCTCTTCTTGTACAGTAGAGCTAATGAGTGGTAAAATTCAAGACTTGAAACATTTCTCACACCAGCAGAGTGCTCTTTATAATTCATTCAACTGAGTAATAGGTTGGATCACAGAACCACGTTTCAGTATCTTACAGTCTGGAACAGGATGCCAAATCCAAGAAGAGGAAATTTAATTAGTAGTAAAAATTACACAGTTTCAGACTTCATTTTGAAATAACACCTGCAAAATATAGAATTTAAGAGTCTTTTCTTTGTGTATACTCATGAGAAATACTTTCAAAGTTTAGGAGGGACATTGATGATGAACTTGAATTTGCGCAGGGAAGGGTGACTAGTCTGGAAACATGTACAGTTAAAAAAACTGAAACAACCCAGAGGAGGAAGGAGTTAGAGTAAATGAAATTGGTGTCATATGGATGGGGGATTCTTTATCCTGTAGAGTTCTGTCTTCATTTGCAGAAATGCAGAGAAGAGATATGTTAGATAGTGATATAAAAGAGGACACTTCTGCATTTCAGTTTTCTACTCTGAAAGAGGATGAGGAGTAATAAAGAAACATCTAGTTAAAATGCAAAAATCCCTGGAGCATGTAATAGATGATGTGATGTACTTCCCAGTACTGCCTTTGGAATGAGGGACTACTTTTCCTAGCTGCTAGGCATGCTGCTGATGGACAGGCCTCAGCTATTATAGGGTTGCAGAAGTGGTATATCTAGGATCAGGCACATGCAGGACTGTCACAAGCAGGAGGCCCAGACCCCTGGGAGTCCCATGTCCTCTTATCACTGACGTTCCAGTGCCTCTCCCTTCATTCACTCCTATAGTCACACTGGGGGAACTCAGTTTATAAAAGGAAATAAGACATTGAGCACATGAGATCTAGAGACTGTATCCCATACTACACCCTCCAGAAGCTCTCCTTTTTAAAGTTTTTCTCCAGGAGAAGAGTTCCATCAGAATCATGGAGGAACTGCTCTCAGAACTTCAATCTCTCTTCACACTCCAAAATCACCTCCTGGTCCAAGTTACCATTTTGCACTTGAAACAGTATCTATCTTGTCTCTTTGCTTCTACTCTTGAGTCCCACATCATCCACCACATAACACCTAGAGTGAACTTTTGACAACAGAAATCAATAATGCAATTTCCTCTGCTGAAAACACTCCAAAGATTTCCCATTGTCCTCAGAATAAACTTAAACTTCATGGCCTCAGACTATACAGACCTTATTTCCTCCTACCAGTCTCCCTCTTGCTCACTTTGGCCTGACACATTGGCTTCACTCTCCCTTGACTATGTCAAAATCTTTGCCGTATCAGAATCTTGTTTTACTCTGTGTCCCCTCTGCTTAGAATGTCCTTTCTCCTGATCTTCACATAATTGTTGGCTTTACTTCCTTCAGATCCAGGTTCAGGTACCTGGACAAATGTTAATTCCTCAGAAAGGTCTTTCCAGATCACTCTATCTAAAATGCCCTCACACCATCCATCACAACATATGTGCTTAGTTTGCTTTAATTTTTTTCAATATACACAAAACACCATACATGTAACAATTTCTCATGAGATAGTTATGTAAGTATTAACTTGGAATTTGGTTATCAATTGCTATTTACATATGATTATCAGATTCCTCACTCAATGTAAACCCCATGGGAATGAGTGTTTTTCCTCTCTTGTTTATAACTCTAGCACTGCTTGGCACATGTTAAGTACTCAGTAATTATTTGTTGAATTAATGAATGATGAAGCCATTTATTAAATGTTGACCAACTGATAGTTTCTGAATCTGCTTTTTTTGCAGTGGATCTGTCTTCTTTTTCTATGTAAGAATAAATCAAACAGAAATATTCTTAAAGATATTATGAATGTGGGGCGCCTAGGTGGCTTAGTGGGTTAAAGCCTCTGCCTTTGGCTCAGGTCATGGTCCCAGGGTCCTGGGATTGAGCCCCAGGCATCGGGCTCTCTGCTCAGCAGGGAGCTTGCTTTCCCCTCTTCCTCTGCCTGCCTCTCTGCCTGCTTGTGATCTCTCTCCTCTCAGTCAAATAAATAAACAAAATCTTTTTAAAAAAAAGATATTGTGAGTGAAAGATCATTATAGTCATCCCTTTTAAAGAAAAGGTACTTTTTACATGGCTAGATTATATAGCCTATTGCTCTAAAGGAAATGTCTGCTCTTGAGCTTGCTTTGGTAAGAGTGTTTGATATGCCTGGCCCAGATTTTAATTATAAACTTCCAGATGAGTCATTCTTTCTTTGGGAACATTTATCCTACCTGTTTCCACCATTTCCTCTGGAGAGGTTAATCTAAATTCTGATAATACCAAGAAGGGCCGAACTTGAGTGTTCTTTTTATTAACAAATTTAAATGGGTTCTTTTGAAGGTTTTCTTTTATTTGAAATGCTTCAATTATGACTTTTAAAATTGAAGTCAGCCGTTAATACATAATTCAGTAACTAACATCACTGTTGTCTTCCTCAATGGTACAGACAAAACACTTTGTAAAGTAAACCTTTGCCTATTGTTACAGTAAAGTTCATGAGCGTTCAAGCCTAATATTTTTAAGATAATTTTTAAGTAGTTATAGACACTGAACAACCATTTGTAAGCAGAGAACTTATTGATTTACATTTTATTTAAACAAAAAGATTTGATGAAATGTCCAGCTCATTAACCTAAGATTTCTTTTGCTTTTGCTTTGTAAGAAGTCAAAACTACTTTACATTCAATTTAGATATTAAATGGCATTTCTCAAAAACATTCAGAATTAGAGAAAACTACAAAAATACAATTGGAAATTATCTTGCATAGTTAGATATTAAATGGCATTTCTCAAAAACATTCAGAATTAGAGAAAACTACAAAAATACCATTGGAAATGATCTTGCATAGCCTTTGTCAGAGATTTTGGGGCATGAGGGTACCACCTTTAGGAAACTAAAGGGACCTGGGCCAAATAGCAGCATAGCTTCTCTGTGTTCTTCTTCCTTTAAAGGCAAGATCCTCTCTCAGACAGAGGAAGACCTGGTTAAAATTTAACTCAAGATAAACTGTAAAGGACAATGTGCAGCCAGCCACTGTGGTAGAGAGAATAATGGCCCATAAAAAATGTCCATATCCTAATACCTTGAACTTGTGCGTGTGTTAACTTAACACAAAAAGATACTTTGCAGATGCGACTAAGTTAAGAACCTTGAGATTGGGAGGTTATCTTTGATTACCCAGGTAAGCCCAGTATAATCATAAGTGTCCTTATAAAAAGAATACAGGAGAAGTCAGAGTCAGAAGAGAAGGCAGTATAATAACACAAGCAGAGGTTGGAGTGATGTGGCCATGAACGAAGGTTTATCAGTGACTTCTAGAAGCTGGAAAAGGCATTGAATGGATTTTCCTCTGAAGGCTCCAGAAGTAACCAGCCATGTGGACCCCTTGATTTTAGCCCATAAGACTCATTTTAGACTTCGGACCTCCAGAGTTGTAAGAGAATAAATTTGCATCGTTGTAAGCCACTAAGTTTGTGGTAATTTGTTACAGCAGCAATAGGAAACTAATACACCTACCAAAGCTAGATGAGACATGTGTTTCATAGTGTCCTAAAAAATGTTCTGTCTGTGTGAGTTGCCAGGAAAAGCCTCCCTGTTGTGGTTACAGTGTCAGGTTTGTGAACAGGGATAGTATTCATTCATCTGCTTAATGACAGATAGTTATTGAGTACCTAGCATGCTGTAGAAATCATTTTAGGGGGTGCCTGGGAGGCTCAGTGGGTTAAAGCCTCTGCCTTCAGCTCAGGTCATGATCCCAGAGTCCTGGGATTGAGCCCCGCATTGGGCTCTCTGCTCAGCAGGGAGCCTGCTTCCCCTTCTCTCTCTGCCTGCCTCTCTGCCTCCTTGTGATCTCTCTCCTCTCTGTCAAACAAACAAACAAACAAACAAACAAATCTTTAAAAAAAAGAAATCATTTTAGGTATGGGGGTTACTGCAGCAAAAAGACATCGTAATGTCAAAGAGCCCTTTCTACTTAAATATTTGCTTGTAACCCATCTTCTAGGTTTTAGCATAAAGAAACTCTTCAGACGGTGGTTTTGAGGCAAGGTGATACAGATGAATTGAGATCTACTTCAACATATAAGTTTAATTTAAGCCTAAGCATACTCCGTATCTTAATTCTTTTCTGTATCTGTTCAAGTCTAGTCTGATTGTCGTGCAATGATTCTTTTTTTTTTTTATTTTAATTTTATTTATTTATTTTTTTCAGTGTTACAGGATTCATTGTTTTGCACTACACCCGGTGCTCCATGCAGTACGTGCCCTCCTCAATACCCACCACAATGATTCTTAAGCAAAATGCATTATCCTGTGGAAGACATACCAAAATCTCCAGAAGTATGTGTGTAATTTGTGTAAGGCTACTTTAAAATTGCTATTGCTTTAATTTTTGTTATTATTTGAAACATTGGGAATTTACAAACGAAACTGAATGAGAACATGAAATTTAAGGTTCAGAAACACTGACTTAGAGTCCCTGAGATTTGTTAACTTTTTCTGGGAAATTCCTCATACCCTATTTTTCCTCTTTGTTATTGCTGTGGCAGCTTCATATTGCATTGAATTTAGTTCCTCAACTATGTACTAAATTTTCCATGATGAGGACCACATCTTAGTCATCCGGGTACCCCACAACTATTATAGGGCTTACCTTTTACTATTTGCTCGATGCATGCTTAATGAATTTGAATTCCAATTCTGAGATTTTAAATATTATTTGCTGAATATTTTATAATTCCCAAGGTAGTTTTCAAAATGCTGATGCCAGCAAAGACATTTAGTACTTCTGATCAATTAATTATTTAATTAAAAATATCCTGTGTCAATTTTCTCTTTAGATTATTTAACTAATCCTCCTTGACTACTTTGATTAATTTTTTTCTGTGATTCTAAATGGAAAGTCTTTTTAAAAATTACATTATATTTTTATAAAATTGTTATCTTACTGGCTGGCTAGTTAGTGCTCGTTTGTATTTTGTGCTTCATATGTCATTGAATTTATATGAAAACATTTATTTCCTTATACTTTGACTTCTTTTTTCTTCTACTCAAGTGGGAATTCTTTTTTTTTGTTTTTGACTTATAAATGACTCTTTTCCATGATGTATTTATATCTTATTTTATATGTAAACTATTACATTAATTTGAAAATTAGACTTTGCTAGTTGACATAATTACTTACAATTTTATTAATATCTCTGTTAGAAAATATTACATTGATGATAAAATTTCAGTCTAATTGATCCCAGTACAGTAATTTTCTTTGAATTGCTAACTGATCCACCACCCACACCCCAAAACCTCGGTCCAAACAGTGCAGGAGCCAGGAAGAGCTCTTCATCTCTTTTTTATGGATCTAAAAAATAAAAATAAAAATCTTCACTGGGAAAGATTACTACTCCCATTAAAATTTTAACACAAATGATTATAATTTAAAACAATCAAATTGTGTGAATTCTTTACGGATGAAGTTCTATAGTTTCATCTGAAAGTAAGTTACTTTGAGAGACTCCCTCTTTTATTAGCTGAAGGAGCATTTTCCACATACCTATCTTAGCTAATTATACCTAGAAATGCATTTACTTTTTAGAGTACTAACTACCTTGGTCATACAAAATTGTGTTGTTGCTTTCAAGAGACGTCTGTTCTCCTATGGTGAAAGTTCATGGAACAGAGAAGCACAATAATTTTATTTCTTTCACTCAAGAAATAATTTCTGAATGGGAAAAAACATGTCCACCAAAGGAAAAAAAAAGGCAAGGAAAGAAAATTTCCAATAATTTTTATCTATATGTCAGCAAGATGGCAGAATAGGGAGGCCTAGTCCTCAGTCCCCTAGAGAAACACCAATAAAGCAATAATAAGATAAGAACTTCAGAATCTAGTTGAAATGAAATCTAGAATGATTTGAAATCAGAATCTAGATGAAATGAAATCTAGAAAAACCAGTTTGAAATGGTTAAGTAGAGCAGTTTTGCTTTATTCATGTCAGCCCCTCCCCCAAGCCAGTACAGCTCAGTGTTGAGAGAGAGAGATTCACCCCATATGCAATTTTTCCTTGGAGGAAGCAGTGACCTTGCAGGACAGAAGGAAGTGGGATGATATATTCAAAGTACTGAAATAAAAAAAAAAACAAAACTCTGCCAATCAAAAATACTATGCCTGGAGAAACTGTCCTTCAAAAATTAAGGAGAGATAATGACATGCTCAGACAAACAAAAGCTGAGAAATTACATCACCACTGGGTCTGATTTACAATAATGGCATGGGAGTTCCTCAAATTACAGTGAGGGGATGCTAATTAGTAACATGAAAACAGAAAGTATAAAGGTAAATATAGTGCACCTGGGTGTCTCAGAGTTAAGAATCTGCCTTCAGCTCAGGTCAGGATCCCAGGATCCTGTGATTAAGTCCCGCATCAGGCTCCCTGCTCAGCCAGGAGCCTTCTTTTCCTTCTCCCATTGTTCCTCCCCTCTGCTTATGCTCTCTCTCTTTCTCTGTCAAATAAATAAAATCTAAAAAAAAAAAATAAAAGTTAATATATAAACAGAGAATACTTTAATAATAGGGGGTAAATTACTTTTAATTTTAGAATAGAAATTATAATGACAAAAGGTTAAGCATATGACTATAAAAACTTGTTGATAGATTCAAAATACAAAAAGATGCTAACTGTGTTATCAATAACATAAAGTATGTATGGGGGAAGTAAAATGTAGACTTTTGGAATGTGATTCAAAGTAAATTGTCAGTTTAAACTAGACTGTAATAACTAAAGACATTTTATGTAATCCTACGGTAACCATTTATACTTCATTGTATAATTTATATATATGATACACCAAAAAAAGACAGAAAGGAACCAAAGAACATCATTACAAAAAATAAAACACAAAGGAAAACAAATGAAGAAAAGAGAAGAAAAAAGAGAAGAAAACAACAACAACCACACATAAAACAATTAACAAAATTGCAATAGTAGTCTTTTCTTATCAATAATTAAAAATAAATGTATTAAACTTTCAAATCAAAAGACATAGAGTGGATAAGTGGATAATAAAACAAGACCAAATTAGATGCTGCCAGCAAAACATTCACTTTTAGATTTAAGATACACATAGCCTGAAGGTGAAGGGATGGGAAATGATAATCCATGCAAATGGTAACCAAAAGAGAGCAAGTGTTGTTATATTTATTGGATAAGATGGACTTTAAGTCAAACACTGCCATATGGAACAAAGAAGGATATTATATATAATAATATATATAATTATATAAGGATATTATATACTATTATATAATTATTATCTAATATTATGTATTAGATAATGATATTATATATACTATATATATAAATGATATATAAATATATATTCCAATTCATTAGGAAGATATAACAATTATATATGCACCCAATGCCGGACCACATAAGGATATAAAGCAAATATTAACAAAACAGAAGGGAGAAATAGACAACGATACAATAATAATAGGTTACTTTAATACCACAGTTTTAACAATGGATAGACCATTCAGA
Source organism: Procyon lotor (assembly GCA_028646535.1). NCBI lineage: Eukaryota > Metazoa > Chordata > Mammalia > Carnivora > Procyonidae > Procyon > Procyon lotor. Next base: position 119,468,461 of record CM053604.1, read on the forward strand.
CCAAAAAAAATCAATAAGGAAAGAGCAGACTTGAACAACACAATAGACCAAACAGACCTAACAGACATATGCAGAATACTTCACCCAATAGCAGCAGAATACATATCTTTCCCAAGCATACATGGGACATTCTCCAGGACAGATCTCATGTCAGGTCACAAAACAAGTCTTAACAAATGTAAGAAGATTAATATTATACCAAATTTCTTTTCTATACATAATGATATAAAACTAGAGATCAATTACAGTAGAAAAATTGGATGTTCCACAGATATATGGACATTAAATGACACAGTCCTAAACAATCAACAAGGCCAAAAGGAAATCAAAAGGAAAACCAGAAAATATATTGAGACAAATGAAAATGAAAACACAAAAGATTGAAATTGTGGAATGCAGCTAAGAGAGAGAGATTTATAGCAAGGCAAATGACTACATTAAAAAAGAAGAAAGATCTTAAATAAGCAACTCAAACTTAAACCTCAAGGAACTAGACAAAGAATAAACTAAGCCCAAAGTTAGCATAAGGAAAAAAATATTGAAGAGTAGAAATAAAACAAAGACTAGGAAAATAATAGAAAAGAAAATCAATAAAACTAAGACTTGGTTTTTTTGAAAAGATAAAAAAGTTGACAAACCTTCAGTCAGACTAAGAAAAAAAGAAGACTCAGGTTAATAAAATCAGAAATAAAACAGGAGACATTACAATTGATGCAACAGAAATAAAAAGGGTCCTAAGAGACTGCTGTGAACAATTATAGGTCAACAAATTGGATAACTTAGGAGAAATGGATAAATTCTTAATAACATACACCTTACTAAGACTCAATTATCAAGCAAAAAGAAAAGTTGAACAGACCAATAATGGGTAAAGAGATTGAGTTACTAATAAAACCTCCTCACAAAGAAAAGCCCAGGTCTAGATTTCACTACTGAGTTCTACCAACCATTTAAGAAGGAATTAATGCCAATCCTTCTCAAACTCTTATAAAAAATTGAGGAAGAGGGAAGACTTCCAAAGTCATCTTATGAGGCCAGCATTACTCTGATATCAATCCAGACTACAGGAAAACAAAACAAAACGAAACAAAACAAAGCACTATAAGCCAGTATCCCTGATGAATATAGATGCAAAAGTACTCAACAAAATACTACCAACTGAAATCAACAATAAATACACTTTGATTAAGTGGGATATACCCCAAGATGCAAGGATGGTTCAACATATACAAATTAATATGGGTGATTCACCACAAAACAAAATGATGTGTGAAAAATCATATGATCATCTCAACAGATGCAAAAAAAAAAAAAAAAGCGTTTGATAAAATGTAACATCTTTTCATGATAAAACCTCTCAACAAATTGAGTCTAGAATGTACCTCCACATAATAAAGGTCTTATATTACCAGTCTACAGCTGATATCATACTCAATGGCAAACAACTTAAAACTTTTTCTCTCAGAATAGGAACAAGGTGAGGTGCCCACTCTTGTCATTTCTATTCAATATAGTACTGGAAGTCCTCACCAGAATAATTAGGCAAGAAACATAAATAAAAGACATTCAAGTCAGAAAAAAAGCAGTAAAACTATCTCTATTTGTAGATGAGATGATCCTTTATGTAGAAAACCCTAAGATACTGAGAAAAACCCCCAACAACTGTTAGAATTAATCAACAAATTCAATAAAGTTGTAGGATACAAATAAGTGATATACAAAAGTCACCTGTATTTCGATACACTAAGAACAAACCAATCAAAAAAATTAAGAAAATAATTCTATTGATAATAACAGCAAACAGAATAAAATCCTTAGGAATAAACTTAACCAAAGAAGAGAAAGACTAGGACACTGAAAACTATAGAACACTGATGAAAGAAATCAAGGGAGATACAAATAAATGAAAAGACACCCCCGATTCAGGGATTGGAAGACTTAATATTGTTAACATGCTCATAATACAGATTCAATGCTCTCCCTGTCAAACTCTACATAGCATTTTTTTTTCTATTTCTGTAAATAGAAATTTATATGGAACCACAAAAAACAAAAAACAAACAAAAAAACCCAGAATAGTCAAAACAATCTTGAGAAAGAAGAAAGCTGGAAAAATTGCACTTCCAGATTTCAAAATATATTAAAAAACTACTATGGTTAAAACAGCATGGTTCTTGCATGAAGACACTAAATATACATCAGTGGAACAGAATAGAGAACCCCCAAATCAACCCATATGTGTACAGTCAACTGATCTTTGACAGGAGTGCCAATAGTACAAAACGGGGAAAGGATAGTCTCTTGAGCAAAGGGTGTGGGCAAAACTGAATATCCCCATGCAAAAGATTGACATTGGATCTTTACCTTACACCATACACAAAAATCATCTCCAAATTGATTAAAGACTTAATGTAAGATTTGAAACTGTGTGATTTACTCTACAGTAAAACTGCTAAAAGAAAACAGAGGGGAGAAACTTCTTGACATTAGTCTCAGAAATGATTTCTTGGATATGATGCCAAAAGTATAGGCAACAAAACCAGAAGTAGACAGGTGGGTCTATATCAAACTCATAGAAGCAGAGAAATGGTGGTTGCCAGGGGCTCCAGGTAGAAGAAATGAGGAGTTGTTGTTCAATGAGTATAGAGCTTAAGTTATGCTAAATCAATAAATTCTAGAGATCTGTTGCTTAGAGTTAACAATATAGTATTGTGTTCTTGAAAATGTGTTGAGGTAGAAATGAAACAAGAAACAAAACAAAGGTTGGATGCCTGGGTGGCTCAGGGCTTTAAAGCCTCTGCTTTCAGCTCTGGTCATAATCTCAGGGTCCTGGGATAGAGCCCCCCATGGGGCTCTCTGCTCAGCAGGAAGCCTGCTTCCCCTTCTCCCTCTGCCTGCCTCGCTGCCTACTTGTGATCAGTCTTTGTCAAATAAATAAATAAAATCTTAAAAAAAAAGAAACAAAACAAAGGGACATAAGGAAATTTGGGAGATGTTGTATGGATGTTTACCTTGATTGTGGTGATGGTATACAGGTGTTTGCTTATGTCTAAACTCACCAAATTGTACACATTAAATATGTGCAGTTCACTGTATATCAATTATACCTCAGTAATGATGTTAAAAAAGAAATTCTGTCAAAAATAATGAAATACCTAACTGTGGATATGTCTCTAAAAGTATTAGTAATGTTTCTTTAAATTTAATGCTGACCACAATGCTTTGTAATTTTCCTTTCAAAAACTGGATTTTCCCAGCTTGACACCCAGTGCTGGCATTAGTAAGAGACACTAAAAAACACTCATGCCAAGGAGTTAACAGGAAATATCTTGGCAAATTCAGAGTCAAAAGGAAAGCACAAAATTGTCAGAACACATATCGTGTTTCTCAGAATTATCTGTATCATGTTGGAAGTTTTTATACGGAAGTGTGTGTTGACACAAATGATTAAGGCCAGGATTCCTACAATTGACAGGAAAATGACCTATAAATAATGACCTGTGATGGACTTGTCATACAGTCATTAAGTGAAATATTCTAGTACCAGTTTCCTCCCTTTGGTATCCCACTTTCCGGCTTCTGTGAAGTACTTTTCCTCTGCAAAGATCACTCATTTTATCTGAGACCATCAAGTTTTCTTTGGGCTTTATCAAATGATAATTTCGTTCTCTCCCTTAGTAGATAACAATATCAAATAGAGTTTCACAAACCTTTTTGGAACACATTTTGCTTGCACAGAAATTTTCTCTGGAAGGCTTCTTATTTCCCTTTCTATATAAAGAGCAAAATAAAATGCTAGAAATGTTGCAAGTTTAGGATTTCTTAAGTTTAGGATAAAAGTTAATTTTTACAAATCATTAAACAATCAGTTTGCCAATTATTTTATGTAAAACAGAATCTATATTTTTCTATTAAATTAAGATAGTTCAAGATAAATGGTAAATGGTATTTAGAAATGTGCAAATGAGTTAAATATTACAAATCCATCATTTTACCATATATAGCCATATGAAAGATATAAATTTCTGGAAAATTATTTTATTAACTAAACACTTAATCAGAGTTTCTCCAGCTAAGGGATACAACTCTCAAAGCTTACAGGAAAGTTAATAGTGGAGACAGTGAATGAAAGCATAGTTCTCTTTCAGTTTTTATGGGCTCTAGTAGGGTCCCCTTCTCCTTTGTCATTTCTCCTCCTCAACCCCAAAACACTCTGTGGACCAGTGGTCTACTTTTTCCTTCCTTTTTTCCTTCTTTCCTCCTTTCTTTCCCTCATGTTGATGGCTAAAGGATTATAGTGGAAAAGTAATATGTGATAAGTACTATCTTCTAAATCTACAAGCAAGATGTATGTTTTTCGGCACTTAGAGGAAAAGAAAATGGAGAATTTAAAACCATGTTACAATGATCATATTGTATTAAATCAATATATAATATGATAAAAGTTTACATGGAATCAGGAATGAGAAATGCTTACAAAAATCACTCCATCACCAAAGAGAGAATCAATATCCTGTACATACTATATTCACTGATTTACTATGTTGTTTATTCTAAATGCTATTATTGGATAACTCATTTTTTAGAACACACATGACCACTTTTAAGACCCCTTTGTAAATCATCTCACATTAAATGATAAGAAATAACACATTGGTTTTGCACTAATGTTCAGAGGTTCAGAGATAAAGTCACCTTAGAGTTATTGCATTTAGACCTTCATTTTACAGACAGTGAAAGCGAATTTGAGAGAGTTTAGGGCAAATGTCACCTTCTTATGTTTACACGGCCAAAAGCAAAACTGGTTTCTAAACCAGAGAGATTTTGATACAACATGATGTATGTCTGAAAGACAATTCTAATTAGGGGACTAAGGTTAATATTTCCCTGGAACTGGAAATCTCTATTTTCTCTCTGCCATCCTCCTATACTGTCTTTGGACTGTCTGTGTACCAATCAACATTGTTGTGTGATTTACTCTACAGGCTGGAGAGTATGAAAAGAGTCCTAGCCCTGCCCTTAAAAAAACCCCTCATAATCCCAATGGAGAGACAAAACATGAATGTGTGAAAATAAGTACAGGAGAAATACAGTACTAACAGTTGGGTCCAGTTCCTTCCAGTCAAGTCTCAAATGGTGTCTACCTCTTCAATATATTTACCTCTTGAACCCCTTGCATAAAAGCTACATGAAAACCTTTCTAGAGGATCTCTTTGAGTCTACTTTCTCTACCTGAAATCATTCATAGGTGTCTTTTCAGAAAGAATCTAGAACTATTTGATTAGGCAAGCAGCACCTAACACTCTATGAACCATCCCTCCAGCCAGCCTTCTAATTACTTGTCCAGTCTCAGGACTCATTATCCCCTAAAGTGGAGCTAATCTCCAGACAAACTGCATGGCTCACTATTGCCTGATCATTCCATTTTTTTTTTAATTTGCCACTATGCTCCTTGTTATGCCATGCTATATTTAATTTCCTATCTTCACACCATTCATCAGAATTCCGCCATCACCTACAGCCCAGGTCGAGTGCTTCCTTTTACATAAAGCTTTCCTCGTTCAGTCAGCAGCGATCCTCTGGTGCCTAGAATATCTTTAGAAACATGGTTAAATACTGTTCTTGAGGCACTTAACACATTCACCCTTGAACTATACTTCTTTTATTTCTCCTAATAGAGTGTATGTTCATTAAGAACTAGAACTATCAACCTCTGATTTACCTATATTATTTAGAGAAATGATTAGTATGGCTTTTTTCATAGAAAAATCTCAGGAACTAATTAAGAAAATACTAGTTAAGAAGGAATTTAACATTTATCTGGCTCAACTTCTCATTCAAAAAAGTAAAAGCAAAAGGTGAGCTGGTTTTATTTTCAAACAGTTACAGTCAAAGAAAATCTTTGCAGCTTTAGGGCAGGCAAAGATTTCTTTGGACAAAAAAAGCATTACATACACAAAACAATTTTTTTAATTGGACTTAATTAAAGTAAAACATCTGCTCAGCAAAAGATATTACTGAAAATGAAAAGTCAAGCCACAGGCTGAAAGAAATATTCATAACACATGTGTCTGATAAAGGACTTGAATCCAGAATATAGAAAGAATTTTCATAATTCAAAAAAAAGATGACCAAAAAAGGGGTATGTTATGTGAACAAACACTTCACAGAAAGTCATACAAATAGCTAATAAGCTCAGAAACAGATGTTGAACTTCATTAGTCATCAGGGAAATGCAAATTAAGACTACCATGAGATACTACTACATACCCTTAGACTAGCTGAAATTATTAAAAATAAACAAGCAAATGCACACTGAAACAAAAGCCTAATGATACCATCTGTGTCAAATATGGGTACCAACTGATACTCTGATATTCTGTTATGGTATGGTAAACCACTTTGAAAATGGTAAACCACTTTGAAAAACACTTTGGCAATTTCTCAGAGTTATATATATATACCTTTGTATGGATTTATTGATTCCACTACTAGCTGTTTACCCCCCCAAAATGAAAATATATGCCCACAAAAAGACTTGTACATGAATGTTGATGGCAAATTTATTCAAAATAGCCCCAGTCTAAAAATAACCCAAATGTCCAACAGGCATATAGATACACAAATTATGAAATATTCATATGCTGGACTAAACTCAACAGTAAAAAGAAAGAAACTACTTATACATGAGGGAAGATGGATAAATTCCCAAATCATCCACTGTGTGAAAGAAGCTAAGCAGAAAAGAGTGCATATTGTAGGATTCCATTCTATAGTCCCCAAATGGTTGGCCATGCTGCTGATGGAAAGGGGATTCACTGCAAATGGGCTTGAAGAGACTTATTGGTGTGATGGGAATGCCCTATATCCTGAGTGTTGAACTCTTACGACTTCAGAGTGTAAGAGTAAAAAGACCACATTGGCTTCTGCAAAGGATGGATGCCCTCTCCTTGATGTCTGCTTATTCATACATTAATAAGTTGATTATAAAATATGTCCCATACTTCAAGCTAATTTCAAATATATTGAGGTAGTGCAACTTTACTACATAAACTTTGGATATCATTTGTAGAATCACAATATAACTGAACATGAAAGAGATATGTACGGTTTGAAAGGTCATCTTCCAAAACTTTTGGGGTCAGATGTCTTCTGGTATTCAAATTGTTTGGATTTTAGAACAACAATGTGGTGTATATACCATACTATACATACCAACTTCAGCCTCCCTTAATTACAATATTAACATTTCTCTATGAAATATTAGTTCTTTCATGAAACACAAGAAAATTCATACAAAGTAAGTTAAAGGTTATATATAGCCCAATGTCAGTTTAAGGCATGTTTATAAGCCAAATAAGTTCTAGAACCACACTCACCCAAAACTTTTAGGTTTTTTTTTTTTAAGATTTATTTATTTTAGAGAGAGAGGAGCACTAGTGAGAGGGACGGAGGGGGAGGGACATAGACTCTCAAGCAGACCCCACGCTGAGCACAGAGCCCAATGCGGGGCTTGATCTCAAGACCCCGAGATCACAACCTGAGCCTAAAACAAGAGTCAGTTGCTTAACCTACTGTGCCACACAGGCACCCCCAAAGCTCTCAGGTTTTAAAGAGTTTTAGATTTTGAATTGCTGGTAAAGTACTGTTGAATCTACCAGTAGTTTTTAACACCACTCAACAATGAATATTTCAAAGTCATATAAGTGTTGTGATAAACTTTCTTTTTTTTTTTGTGATAAACTTTCTTTTATCAAATATAGAAATCCTGGCCAACATTAAATTCATGGCACTGTTCTTTTTCAGTGGAAAACATAATCCTAGCCAAAGATAAAGTTTCTGGTTTCAGTGGGCATACTATGACAATGAAGTAACATTTTTTTACTTGAATGAAACCTCCTTTTACTATTTATTTTCATTTTAAAATTTGTACCTACATTGCAAAACTACATGAAATGAAGAGTCTTTCTATTGAAAACAGTTTTCTTGGGGCACCTGGGTGGCTCAGTGGGTTAAAGCCTCTGCCTTCGGCTCGGGTCATGATCTCAGGGTCCTGGGATCGAGCCCCGCGTCGGGCTCTCTGCTTAGCAGGGAGCCTGCTTCCCCCCCCCCTCTGTCTGCCTCTTTGCCTACTTGTGATCTCTCTCTCTCTGTCAAATAAATAAATAAAATTAAAAAAAAAAACTTTAAAAAGAAAACAGTTTTCTTCATTAAAATGAACAACAACAAAAAAGCTCAACATGGAACTGAAAACAGAAAATTTAGGTTTTTCATTAGAATTATTGCTTGGTTCTCATTCAGCTGGGTCTGAGTTTCCTATGTCCTGGCCTGTACTTACCACACATGCATATGTGTCTGCACATTTGCCTCCATTCCAAAGGAAACACTGGTAACTCTGGTATGGTATGGAGGTTATGTGATATAGTACAAAGAGCATGGGAATGGGAATTAGTAAACCTATCTTAAATCTAAGGTGCTCTCTTAAAACTTTTGTGCCTGCAGATAATTTAACTTCTCCAATACTGTTGAATCATCTGTAATTTTTGAGTTGTAAAGAAAATTTTTCTGGATCATTTTTAGGATAACATGGGCACAAGATACTGTCAACCATCTGACACAGAGTAGGCACTTGATACGTGGTAATTTTAATAATAAGTTTATTACAGTATTATTAAAAATTTAACAGTAAAATCTACGATTAAAAAGGGAAGTGTAATTGTGTCAGATATCAGCTTAGAACCTCACCTTGTGAAATGCTATTCTGCTGCTCCCTACAAGACTGTTAGGTATTTTCATCACTGGAATTTGGCAAGAGCTCTATTTGATAAGAGCTCTATTTGATAGTGTTTGATGAAACCTCACACTGTCGGCTGTTCTGAAACGTCCTCTGTGAAGCCTGTGGTCAGGAATTACAATCTAACTAGCATAAAAAAGGTTCAGAATTCTAGAACAGGAGAAAAATCTTTCACTCAATAGGAAAGATATAAATTATAGCCAGGGATCATTAAAAAATTAAGGCTCTGATTGGATTTTGTCATGGTGAATACCTTTAACTCATTTTAAGAAAGTTTGGCCATATAATCTGATGATGCCAATGAGGGAAGGTGTTTTATTGTAAAATGTCAGCTATAAATAACCAACTAGAGCCAAGTAAGCCATTTATTCTTGAAATAATTTTTTCAGATTGATTACTTCAGTATTAAATCCAATTAAGTAACTGACTTATTCCTCTCTTATTTATTTATTTTTCATTACTCGGTTCTTATGGGAAATCCTATCTAGGTCATCATAACACAATTGAAAACAGCTGATAATGAAAAGAATGCTAATTGGTTTCCTCTCTCCCTTATCACTGGTCAGTACACAAACCAATGCTTCCACGTTCTTCCTCTTGCTTGTATCCAACTTCTCTATATATCTAGACTTTAAAAACTTTTTCAAGTAATCAAAAACTAACAAAGCAATGCACTGCATTGATAAACTATATTGATTTGTATACAATGCAATGAACCGGGTCTAGAAATAGTGTGTTTAAAGTCATTGGATCAAATATTTATTGAATAGGCACTAAGCCAAGTGCTAAGGATAAAAAGACAAGACCCAGCTTTGCCCTTTGGGAACCCAGAGTTCAGCAGGGGAGGTTTGTAAATAAACACATGTAACACAAAATGATAGATGCAATAACAGATTGTAGTCAAAGTAATAAACATTTAGATGAATAATAAACATGCTGGGCTTATAGGGATGGGGCCATTACAGCACTCAGTCCATGTATTCTGCCCAAAGACTCCTGTAGACACCAACATTGCTTCAAGTTAGGTGAGCCAAGAACCGTCAACCCCTCAATTCTACCTCCTTTAAAGAGACTGTCAGGACTAAATTCTTGAATTCCCAGGCACTTCATTCCTATTTAATTCAACTAATATTCAAAGTCTGAGATCTCTTTAAAAAATTGTATAATCTATTGCAAAAAAAGCACTATTTCCTACTGCATTATGCTGTTTATCTTCTTGACACAATTTCTCCCAGTCCCTCTTCCTTGTCTTTTCTCTCCACTCATTCAAAATTCCCGCTAAAAGATTTACTCCATAACACAAAAATCTCCTTATACAATCAACTTCTATTTAGAACATTCCTTCCATCTCTGCCTCAACTGGACCCTGGCCCTATCTTGAGAACCCAGTTTCACCTATAGGCTTTAAGACATTGCTTTTATTTTTCTGTCACCTCCATATAGTAAGTATTCAAGCAGTAATGTTAGCAGATTTCAGACATTTGCTTTCCCACTGTCCAGTGAGGACTCCCACTGCTGTAAGGGTTGCCACTTAGTCAGAGCACACACTCCACTCTCATACCTTATAGCTGGCACCTACCAGCCACTCAGTAACTCCCCATCATTCAGTGAACACCTTGACACCTAAGTCACAGTTAAGCTACTCCTATAAACCAAGATTTCCGCTACTATCCTATAAGATTTTCAGATCCATGGCCAACTCATTTAGGACTGTAAGTACTTGTTTCCAAAGTTCTCTTCTACTTCATTCTGACACTCATTCTTAAAGCCATAATCTTGACCTGGCCATAGCCTGAAGCTAATAAAATTAAAATCATCATCTGTCCATAATAACTTTATTTTTCATCTAAAATCTATGATGACCATTCATTGATCTTTTCAGGTCTTTAGTCTTTTGACCTTTTCACACACACTCTACCCTACCCTTACTTTACCCCAACCCTAACTCTAACCCCTAACCACGACTGTGACAATAACCATAACCATAATCCTTCTTATCTTTACTGCTTTCCTGTTAAGTTTAGATTCCATGGTCCATTATTTCAGTTATTCTTTTTTTCCTTGTAAACTCCAACTCTTTGTTTTTTCATTGCATTCATTTAGCAAAACTAAGTTCTAATGAAATCAATTTTCTGTGTCTTGAGCAGTGAATGATACTGGAGGAAATTACAAACAGAGCAAAATAACACTATAAACTTATCATCACTGACTTCATCTAGGTCAGTAACAAATCTCTCACTGGCCTCAATTATTCACATATTCTATACTTTTCTCAGTCACTATTTACACCACACCAGACCCATCATTTCTCAAGCCCAGATGAATTTACTCCCTAGAAGAAAAAAAATATAAGCTATCAGATGGTCACAACCTTAATTCCCAACCACTCAACCTATAAACCTAATTGCATTTGCACCCATCCACTTCTCCTCCTCTCCCATTCAAACAGAAGAAGCACATTGTCCTTGACCCTGTGAAGGTCAGTTCATCCACCAGTGCCCTACATTCAATCTCCTCTCACCTTCCCAGGAAGCATGCACTGTTTCTTATCTTGTTGCTCTTTCATGTAATCAAATGCTTTCTTTCTCAAACAGATCCTCTCCATAAACATTTAGAGTTCTTTTCATCTTAAAAACAAAACAAAAATAAAACCTTCCTTGACCCAGTTTTATTTCTATCATCTTCTCTCTTTTCCTCTCCTGACCTTGACAGTCAAATTTCTTTTTTTTTTTTGATAGTCAAATTTCTTGAGACAGTTGAGAACCTTCACTGTATCCTCTTCTTACCTTCTCATTCTCTCCTCAACATACTCTGATAAGCTTAATGAACTATACTACTTCACTGAAACAGTTCTCACTATAATAGACAATGACTTTAATGCCACTAAATCCAAAAATCAATTTTATGTTTCATGGCCTACTTTTGTCTGAGTAGTTTTGACCACTTTGGTTAGAAGTTAGTATAAAGTAGTTGTTAAAACTGTGGGCTCTGGAGTCAGACAACCTGGGATAGATTCCCAGATCTGCCAATTACTAGCTAGGACTGAAAGCAATTAGTTAAAAAAGAAATCTCTCTGTGCCTCAGTCTCCTTCTTTGTAAAATAGAGATAAAAATAGTACTTACTTCATGGGAATGTTGTAAGAATAAAGTAAATGAAAATATGCGAAGTTCTTAGAACAAAGCCTGGCACCTAGTAAGTTCTCGATAATTATTACTATTAATTCTATTGACTACTCCTTCCTTCCTGAATAACTATTTTTTGGCAACTACACTTCACACTCTCTTGATTTTGGTAGAATGGCTATTTATGTCTGCCCTAGAGACCATATAAAAAATAAATAAATAAGCATTCTCAGTGGTTTAACAGTGTCAATTCAAATATAGTTTCTCTTATAATCCTAAAAAAAGTCATATTTCTGTCTACATGTATTAGTTTTCATTTGTAAATGGTAGGGAAGAAATGGCTGAAAATTAAACTCAACATTTAGTATCTGGATTAGTTATAGGATCAAAATATAGGGTATATTCACAGACTATCGAAGTGTCCTAAGTAAAAATTATGACATTGATTAGGAAGAGCAGAGGTATTGGGTAGACATTAACAAAGATAAAAATCTTGAATCTATTTTAAGCTTTCTTTCTGTGGGGTGCTTGCACTTCTCAAGACCTGTCCCTACCATCCCTACCATCCCTATTGTGTCCAGATCTATAATAGAGAGATCTGAATACATTCCAATAGGGACAAGTAAAAAATTCAACCTAGAAAGAAATAGGTTACACTTCAAAAGACTGCAATATTTGCCTTAAGTTATATTGGCATAAACCTATGGAATACACATGAGAATACATTTTAAGAATGTTAGACTAAAGAGGACAAAATATGACATTGGATCAGGCCAAATTAATCAACATTAAGTATACTTATTCTTGAATTAATATGGTAGGTTGGATAAATAATAGTGTTCTCTATGTGCCTCATTTTTCTCTATGTCTCAAAACTCTTTTCTGTTTCCCAATGGCTCCCCAGATAATATTAATACATGGTCTTAAATTACTATTTATTTTCCAATGACTCCCAAATGTATATCTCATATCTGTTATTTCTCTGAGCCCTAAGACCTGTATATTTCAAACAATCTCATCAACATCTCCATTTAGATATTTGAGAAAGAGAAAGTTCAAATTCTATATGCCCAAAATTAAATCAATCATTTTTCTCCTAAAGAGAGTTATACTGCAGGGCTTCTCCTCCATAAATGACTAGGCTATCCTCTCAGTCACATGAGTAAGAAACCTGGGATTGACTCCTAACACTTCCTTCATCTCTACTGCCGGTAACTGATGACCAAGTCTTGTCTTTTTACCCACTAAGTAGCTTTCTAAATAATCCACTGTTTTTATTTTCACATTTCCTCATTCCTCAGAGACTCAGCACCTGCCACTCTCTTCAACATTTAAATATCTGTATAGATCATCTATCAACATCATAGACTCTGGGGGCGCCGGGGTGGCTCAGTCGTTAAGCGTCTGCCTTCGGCTCAGATCATGATCCCAGGGTCCTGGGATTGAGCCCTGCATCGGGCTCCCTGCTTGTCCCGCTACCACTCCCTCTGCTTGTGTTCCCTCTCTCACTGTGTTTCTCGCTGTCAAATAAATAAAATCTTAAAAAAAAAAAATCATAGACTCTGAATTCCTTGACAGTTACTGTCCCAATGATCTTTCTTCCCTCCTATATCAGATACTAAATTTCAAGTTCATACTCTTGGGGGGAAAAAAATCAGGACTGCAATTTATGCAAATTTTTCATTTTAAGCAACCCATTCTCCAACCAGGACCTCCCATCTTGCCAGGGAATATCCATTAGAAAGGCATTTCTCATAATATTTTTACCACTATAGTACCTCAGCACAACAAGCCTCATGTCTTTGCTCTCTCCTGGTGTCCTCTCTCCTTATCCAATTTAAATTCATAGTCAGTCACAATCATTCTTCACATAGGTTCTGAACCCCTTTGACTATCTCTCACTTTTGTGGTACTGTTGCAAAATGACAACCCTGGTCCAACTCTTTGCCCAATCTCTGCTTGCAGCGATAGATCTTGTCTCTTGCTTCACAAAGACTGGTTAATAGTTCATCAAACCTATTTTCCTTTCCACTTGGTACAAAGCTAGACAGTATTTCCCAGCTCCTGTTGATTTAAGATATAGCTATGGCATTGAATTTTAGTCCATGAAATGTAAATAGAAATGACATATACCACTTCCCGGCCTGGCATAAAAAAAAAATTTCCTGAGTTCCTCCATTTTCTCTCTCCCTCAATTTTCCAACTAGATGTCAACATCCAGAATAACCTTGGAAAAACACGTCTTGAGCCTCAGCCAGGATCATTGAAAGACTAAGTTTCACCACCTTGGATTTCATCCTCACTGCCATGTCCCATTACCCATTAGACTTTAGGTTACCGAAATATAAATTTCTATTGTTTTAGGCCACTAAGATTTCAGGGTTAATCTATTGCAGCAGCTAGCATTACCTTAACAAATGGAACCACCACAGAACCACGTCTGTAGGAAATACACAACTGTGCTAATTGGTCTTACTTGTAAATTTGTAATCACTAATCTTAATTGTCACCTAACGTTAACACTATATTTCTGTGCTTGATTCAGTTTCCTACTCTCCTGGATATAATAATTCATACTTTTCCTCTCATCTCAAAACTTACACCTGATCTCTCTGCAAATCCCGTCATCAATACCTTCGAAAATATTTTGAATATATACAGGATATAATCCCTTTGTCACAGTCAGGTCCAAATATTTTTACTGAAATACTTTCCTATTTGGTCTCTCCTTTCAGTCTTCTCCAACACAGCTGCCTGAGTGATCCCCCTAAAATGCAAGACAAATTATTCCAGATCTCAGAACCCTTCAAAGGCTTTCTGTCAGTTAGGGTGTAGTCAAAAGACCAGAAACAACATTGGACATTTCAAACTGAGGGAACTCTTACAGTGGTAGGTGTTGGACAACTTAAAAACTGAAAGAGTTACACAACAATCAATAACTGTGGGTAACAATCACCATCACTGGTCCAGGGAACAAAAAGAGAAGAGATGGGTTACAAGCCAGCATCTCAGAAGGGCTCTACAAAGCTGGTTCTCCTACGTTGAGGGGAGGAACCACGGCCAGGGTGCCGCAAGTTTCTCTGAGCGCACCCTCCAGGGCTCTGCTAGAAATGTCATAAAATCCTGGAGGCTTGAACCCCTGTTGCTTCTGGGCAATGTTGGCAAAAACAGGGAAAACAGGAAGGAAGTCCCTTCCTCTGTCTTCTATGTATCCTGAAAGTAGAATCTAAAAGGAAGTCAGCTGGCAAACGTAACTGGGAAATGTAAGTTGCAAAATCGCAGTCCCAGTCTCAGCACCATAGAGCCACCCACTTTGGCTGCTCACCACTCATAAAAACTCCTCTACACATATTTTAACTTCCATGCAACAACAATAGCAATCTCATGCTTCCACCCTGCAGGGTCCAACTCTCTTTTATCCAAATGAAGTGACTCTCACACTTTTTCCCATAAAGAGGAGACTCAAAGTCTTAACACAGACTGTGTCCCATCTCTGGGGGATGTTAAATCATCTTGTTCAGTCACAGTCTCACTAAAAAATCCTTACATAAAGTAATAGGGATAAAATAAAAGATGAAACAAATTAGTGATTCCTCTGGGCTCAGATGGACTCACTCATCTGTCTGTGGTCAGCTGCTGGGATGGCTGGTCTTTGGACTCTCTCGTGTGTCTGGGGCCTTGGCTGTAATGGTTTGTCCCTGTTCCATGTGGTTTTTCAACTTCCAGATGGCAAGGACAGTCTCTTTTATGTGGTAATTGCAGGGTTCCAACAGAGAGAACAGAAGGATACAAATCTCTTGAGCCCCAAGTTTAGAATCACACAGTCACTTCTGCCATATTCTATTGACCAAAGGAAATCACAGGCACAGCCCATTTCAAGACATGGAAAAATAGATCCTACCTCGAAGGGAGAGGCTGTGGAAATTTCTATTTTGCAATATGCTACATAAGCAAGGAAGAAAATATACATAGCTCTTCTTTTCCTACTCCATCTCAATTCCCTTGAATTGGTCCACTATGAGATGGAGCTTTCTACCCACTGCCTAGCCATCTACTTTGAATACTGGTCCAAGATAATTTCTGGGTTCCTAGGATCAGCAGCAACTTACATCTAGTTGATCTACACAGTCACCTATTAAATGTGTGTAATCGTGTTTTGAGAAGGATTGGAAAGGTTTTACAGTTTATATTGTGGCAATGTTGTAGGATCCTTTCTCAAAGGTATCTAACCTCCTTTTTATTTATTTATTTTTGAGGGAGAGAGAGTGCATATGAGTGCGCATGTTGGGAGGGTGCAAAAGGCAGAGGGAGAGGGAGAGAAAGAATCTTAAGCAGGCCCCAAACCTAGCTCAGAGCCCAATGTGGGGCTGGATCTCAGAACCCTGAGATCGTGACCTGAGCCAAAATCAGAAGTCAGAGGCTTAACTGACTGAGCCACCCTTGTGCCCCTCTAATCTCCCTTTTAATCAGAGAACTCCAAGTCAATGAATGGGCTTAGGTTTGGGAAGTGGGTGAGAGACTGTGAATACTTAAGCCAGATTTCTACCTAGAATTTACCTGTTATATTGACTAAGTAACATTTTAGTAATCTACCCATATGTTTAACTCCTAGGGATCAAGAAGCCATAATAAAAGATTCCTGTAAGCCAAGATATTCTGATTACCAACCCTTTCTTGGGGTCCATTACAGTACTTAAAAAAAATCTTGATTCTTGAAGTTAGTGCTGCTATTTCTGCTACTCTACGATCCCATGATATCTATTGAGATGAGGAATTCCTTTTCAATGACAGCAACTCCCATTTGCCCTCTACTTCCACTGCCATCTTAGCTTTTAGAGGCTAGCTACCATAGAGCTTTATAAGGATACTGGCTCATGCCTTAGTGAAGGGAATATTATCCAGGCCATCCAAAGAGATATAGTGAGGTGTTACATAAGCAAGTTTCACAAGTTAAGTCCATTTTTAAATTCCTATATCCCTCAGGCTTTTCTTTATACTAGTAAAATATAGCAAATTATCACCCAACCTTATTGAAAGAGGTCCACCACTGAATCCAATAAAGCAAGAAAACTGTTAGGACAACTTTCATCTGGTCAACCTACAATATGAAATCTAGGGAAAGAACGCCTAAGTTGATTACTTTATCCTGATTCAGTGTCACATTTGATCCACCTTGTTCTAACACCCTTTGAACATATTCTCACATATAATCTCTAGGTTATGCCAGTATAATTTAGGAAAATATTTTAATTCTTTTGGGGTATAACCTGTTTCTTCCTTGGTTGAGTTTTTTACTTGTCTCTATTAGATGGTGCTCAGATTTCTCTAGCTCCAGGACTAGACAGAACAGGAATGGTAGATCTTGAGGAGAATAAGCATCTCACTGAAAGGAAGGCTCAGAGTAGATTCAAGATTTTCAACTTTCTTTGTGTCCACCTGGATATCTCTACTCCTTACCAATCAATGTCCTAATTTTCACTTAGGACACTTGGAAAGTCTGCAAATAGATCTTCCAG
The DNA here is from genome assembly GCA_028646535.1 of Procyon lotor. Taxonomy (NCBI): domain Eukaryota; kingdom Metazoa; phylum Chordata; class Mammalia; order Carnivora; family Procyonidae; genus Procyon; species Procyon lotor. The sequence continues at coordinate 119,485,894 of CM053604.1, forward strand.
TGTAATTCTATATCTAACCCAAATACTTAAATATTGAGTTTAATTTTTAGCCATATCTGCCCTGCTGCATACGAATTTAAAAAATATACATTCATATAAAAATAATAGATTCTTTAGGATCACAAGGAGAAGCTCTGAGATTATGAAAGCCCTGAGCGTGTCATTTTCCTTTTGTATGGTCCCCAGTGCGGTCAGAAATAGCCATTCTACCCCACAGTCATCATAGTTATCATTACCACTGTATCAGTCAACTGCAGCAGCCACTTGGTCCCCTAAGATATTTATTTCAATAGGCACTTTATCCCAAGTAACTGCAGGTGGTAATTTAATTAAATAGTGCAAGCCATGGCAATATCAGTATCCCATTTTCTACTGACATGGAACTTAGCATTAATTAAATTCAAGGTCAAGGACACATCTCAAACAATTCTATAATCCCATCTTTGAGGCTTTCCTGGGATTATTCTTGTTACCTGACACTGTAATCATCAAGAAAACAGAAACTACATTGAGCATTTTTAACAGAGCATTTAAACAGAGAATTGGTAACATAGGTGTTTGAAGGTGAAGGAACGAAAAAGGAACATTGCAGTAACCCAGATATTAATAACTCAGGAGGGAGCTTCCATCCCTAGGCCCTAGCCCCCTGTTAACCTCTCAATTTCATCTCCTGCTCTTCTCCTCCTAACTCCTTCTGTTCTTACCATACAGACTTGCTACTCATTCTTGATCACCCTATGAATGTTCTCATCTCACAGTTTTACATTTGGGGCTCACTCTGCATGAAATCGTCTCCCTGAATTCTTCAAGGCTAGCTCCCTCATTTCTATCCTCTCAAAGGCTACTTTCCAGGGGAGGCCCTCCTTGGATGTTCCACCTAAAATTTCAGCTTATCATGGCATTTCAAGTTTCCCTCCCCTGGTTTATTTTTTCCCTTAAATACTCACCATTCCGTAAAACACTACATATTTTCCATATTTATCTTATTGTGTATCTTCTCCAGTAGGATTTTAGTTTCAGGGCACAGAGACTTCCACTTACTTTGTTTCTGGCTAAATCCCCAGTAAAAGAACAGTGCCTGGCACATATCTGACATTCAATAAATCTTTTTTTATTAGTGAATACCCACTAACAGAGCCCTGGCCAACTCTCATCTGGAAACATCCAATAGTCTAACTTCTATCTCTTCATCCATTCTCACTGTAGGTCCATTTTCAACTCCAGTGCTAGAGAGATTTTTGAAAATTAATTATATTTTAAAGTATATTACAGGTAGTTAGAGGATAAAATCCTGTATTATTTATAATTATATCCCTATTTCTTTGATCTAGTCATGGTACTATATCTAAAATTGACTTAGATAAATTTGACTCATTCAGGGTTCCTTTAAGTCACTTAGATAATGAAGATTTCTACACATGGCAACTTTATCAACAGGTTTTCACTTGACTTGTAGTCCTAATTTTCTTACTTATGAATTTTTGCAAAATTTCTCATTACCTAATTTGGTTTTTCACACCATAGAAACCAAATGGACCATTCTTAATCTGGTGTTTGTTATATAGACACAGGATGGGAATGTATATATTTCACGTAAGACAAAGATTATGGTCTTGAAATCTTGCCTGTGGACAAACATACATGTTAAATTCTAGGTTTTTATTTCAAAGGAGTTTATAATAAATTAAATATGCATTCCTCTAGAAAATTCTTTGGGAATGAGACATAATAAAATCTCACTTAAGGTAAGCACTCATGTAAAAATCAAAAGTCCTCTGAGTCACAAAATATGTATGCGTATTTTATATTTAGCATAGTTATTTAAAAGTTTAAAGAGAATAATTATTTAACAAAATATCCATCAACTTTTCTCTTATTTCTAAAATATAGTAACATGTCCCCTTTTTTCATCATCCAAACTCTACTTCTGTGATCTCTGTGAAAGCTGTATTCTTTTAGAAATGAACAGGTTCATAGAGTCTGATGGGAGGGTCAGATACAAGAATCTAGGCAACCATTCAGCAAGTCTGCCTGGTTGTTTCTCTTGATTCTGAACTACCATATCCTTTGAGCTTTGCTTATGCTGAGCTGGTGACTGAATGTGTATACTTTCTCTTAGACTGTAATCTCCTGGAGGTTAGGTTTTATTCACTTTGTGTCCACAGAGGCTTTTTACAGGTAGATATTAAAATTAGTTGATAGGATTAATTTAAAAATTGAACAGAGAGAGAAATAAATGAAGCAGTTCTACTGACACATCGGTGAAAGTTATTAAGCACAGCAAAATGTTTAGATTCAATGCAAAGAATGAATGCCTAGATTTATCGATTATGCAAAATTTGGTGTTCTATTCAATGAACTAGGCTCATAGATCTCATGAGTGAGTGAATGACAGTGAATTGGTGTGTGTGTGTGTGTGTGTGTGTGTGTGTGTGTTTAATGATTCAAGCTTAATTGAAAAGAGGGGTTTTGATATTTTGATAATTCTCAAAACAATGCTGGCTTTTTCTGGTGCAAAATACAAACTGGTTTAAATAATTCTGAATATAAATGCATGCATGTTCATTTCCTACCTTCACCTTCTTCCCCGCAGATCTTGGGTCCTAGACTTTGCAGGGCTGTCTTTTCCTCTGGCTCATGCTCCCTTACTTCCTTTAGAGCATATGTTATGCAACGTATTGAAAGGCAATTGCCTATTTTGGAAAGGGTGACTTCTTTATGAGACCATCTTAATCTCCAAGGAAAATGCAAAGTCACACAAAAATATGCACAAACAGCTGGAGTACAGGTTGACGTTAGTGAAACCAAACTTCTTTTTTTATATTGGAAAATATGAGTGAAGTTACTTTTTATAAAACTTCCCTGCTGTTTTCACAGCACAGCATGTAGTCGTATGAGACTGCGTAAGCTATATTTTCACAGAGACTTTTCTTAAAATGAGCCCGTACTGATGGTCTAATCCTTACAAAATACTTACACCTCTGATGAAAAAATAAGTCCTCCACATCTAATGGTAGGGTTGTAAAAGAAATAACATAAGGGCATTTATTCGAAATACTGTGTTTCCAAACATGTGAGTATAACAAATATTTACTTTTTTAAAAAAATATTTTATTTATTTATTTGACACAGAGAGAGAACACAAGGAGGCAGAGAGGCAGGCAGAGAGAGAGAGGGAAGCAGGCTCCCTGCTGAGCAGAGAGCCCGATGCGGGGCTCGATCCAAGGACCCTGAGATCATGACCTGAGCCGAAGGCAGAGACTTTAACCCACTGAGCCACACAGGTGCCCTGACAAATATTTACTTTGTATCTTAGGATTATTTTCACTAGTTTATCTTTAATATAATTAGTTTTTCTATCATGATTTAACCTTGGCTTCATGGGATCTATCTGGTTGGATAGCAGTCAAAATTTATGTTCTTTTAACATTTACCGAGTGCTTACATATATGTCTTACAAAGTAGATATTCCTCTTATCTGTACTTCACAAATGTTTGATGATTCATTTTGCAGGTATTATCCAATGATATTAAGGTAAAATCCAAAGATCCAAATAACTTAGAATATTTAAGAGTTATATTTTTAATAAACTATCAGATACTTTTATAATACAATGAATGTATTTAAATTTATCATTGTAAACCAATTAAAGTAGGAGAAATAATAATAAATCTAATTTAACTGTTTACATGTGATGTCAGTATTTCATCATCAAAGAGTTGTTGTTAAGCCTTATATTTTATTGGTGTGCTTGGGTGGCTCAGTTAGTTGTGCCTGATGCTTGGTTTGGCACAGGCCATGATCTCAGGGTGATGACCTCAGGGTTGTGAGATCGAGCCCTGCATCAGCCTCTTCGCTCAGTGTGGAGTCTTCTCAGAATTCTCTCCCTCTCCCTCTCCCTTTGTCCCCCACCTCCCACTCACTCACAAGTACTTTCTCGCTGTCTCTTAAAAAAAAAAAGAATTATATTTTAATGCTAGTGACAATAATCTAAACAAAAGACATATAGCTCTGTCTCATGTTAAAGTAATCTGAGGCTAGGAAGCTCAATGTGGTTGAGGAAAGCACATTTTACATATTGTATATATATTGTATACATACCATATATCAGGGAACTATACTCTTTCTTTCTGTTCTGCTGTACTCAGCACATATTTTCCATTTTCAAGGCACAGAGTAGTTTCTTGAACTCCAGCCATCACATCATCATTTCTGTTAGGATACCGGGGAAGGAGAAAGAAAAAACCAATGGGTTTTCCGGAAGTCCCACCCAACACCTTCCACCTGTGTCTGACAGGTTATGCTAGTTGTCAGAGGCATGGGAAAGGTAAACTCTTGGCCAGCTCATCACTGCAGGGGTAACTAAAGAAAGGGAGAATGGACTGGGCATACAATTTGCTATTTTTACTACTCATCCATAAAGGAACATGGGATGTTCCTGCTTTTAAGGACAGTATCTGTTTAATCCTCAAAACTATCACCCCACGTGTACACAGTGCTCCAGTAAGGCACTAAAAAGAATCACTGATTTACTTAATCCTTTGGTTAAAAGAAAACAAATTGAATTTGGTAAGTGAGAGTGACCGCTAAAAATGGAAAATCATCTGTCCTCATTCAAAAGACTCTATGATGGCACTAAAACAATGAACTAGAACTCAAAAATGTGAAATTATTAGTAATCACCGAATGCATGGGGATTTACTAAGAAATCTGGTGAAGAGTAGAAAGTTTGGTTAAATGCAATTTTCTCTATTAAGGAGTGTGCAGTACTGTTTGTTATCCAATAAAAATCTTATATTATTTTCAGGAGAAAATAAATGGCTATAATTTCTATCTCATTTATTAAAAATCTACACTATACCTCTTTAGGGATCACTTGCGGAGAGTATCTTGGGACCATTAAGGAACTGTTTAAATTATGACTATTGTTTTCTGGAATTCTGAGAGCTAAAAGGAATCAAGTCCTCTTTCCAGAGTCTTACTCACTCTTATTATGGGCATGAGTTAAAATATAAAATCCATTAGACTACTGACATCAAGCATTCAGAAGAACAGTAAATTATTAAAAATAACATTAACTCACCATCTCAAAATTTATGTAATAACATGTGAAAATGTATTAGACCACACAAGTCATACAACACAATTATATGAAACAAAAACAGGATAGAATTTAATATATAATTTTATCGAGAACTGGTTAGGAAAAATGATATAAACATTGCCTTTAATTTCTTGGAGAAGAATAATTGGCAAAATGTTTTGGAAAGATTCATACACACATAAATGCATTTTTAGCCATATGTGAGTGTATATAAATATACATGGAGAGTATTAAAACAGTCATATTCTTTAACATAGTATTCCATTCCTGGAAATATCTCTTGAAGAAATAATCCTAAATACTGAAAAAGAAGAAAAAGCTTATTACTTAATCTTCATGGCAGCCAAGTTTAGAAGTAAAAAACTAGAAACAGTAGTTGTTCAACATGGGATGATAACTAGGTAACTAATGATACACTTACTTATCGAAATACTGCATTGTTAACTTACTAACTGAAAGGCTAGGTAAGGAGAACTCTAAGGTATCACCGAGGTACTAATAGCTGAAGCACCTGTCACTCCTGGGGGTGGGAGCCCCCCAAAAAAGGAAATTGGACTTACTAAGTACCTTCCTGCCTCCTTACCTGAAGTTCAGATCTGTGAAAAGGCAACCCCGCCCGACGACGCTGATGTTTTGAGGTGGAGCACGATGGAGCTGGGTCCCCAGTCGTTGAAAATGCAAACTGGATTCACCTGCTGCTATGGAAGGCACTGCCCTTTGCAGCTCTAGAGCTCAAGCAGCAGGTAGGCTCTCAGGAAGGATCTTCTTTCTCCTCTAGCCTTCCGCCTGCCCTCCCTCCCTCCCTGTAGCGCCCCCTGTTGTCAGAGCTTAACAGGGAAACAGCAGGCAAATCCTCCCCGCTGTGCTCCTCCATCTGGGTGCTCATCCTCACCTTCATCAGCTCCTAGGGCTCCCGGCTTTGGGATTCTGGAAAATCAAGAGGAGCTGGGGCGGGGCGAGGGTGAGTGGGTGCTCCCTGGATCTCCAGTGCTGAGTAGCAGCTTGTGCCCAGCTGCCCCGAGCACATTCCACCCTGGCTCACGAGCCCGACAACAGGTACCCGGGGCTGGCTAAGGATGGGGGAGCTTGTGCCTCACCATCGCCAAGCTGAGTGCAGAAGGGTGGTTTGGAGATGAAAGACAGTAGCTTAATAACGGGCGTGCTCTTTATTTATTGCCTGTCTCTCCATCGAGGAAATAAACTCAAAGGACGGGGTGGCTTCTGTTCTGAAAACAGTGCCTGGCGCATGGCCGGTGCTCCGTAAATATTGGTGAATTAATGAAGAGAAACTCTCTGCTATCGAAGGAAGAGGGGAAAATATGAAAAAAAAAATTATGGCATCTTTATTTCTGCCTTTTCGATTTTCCCAGTCTGGAAATTAACAACTAAAAGGCATAAGCCAAGGGGACACCTGTCCTTTCAGTCATCCTTGTCTCTTCTCTTTTTCACTGTTTGTGACTTTGGGAACTTACTTACCATTAGGAACTCCGGTTTCATAGTCCTAAAAACAGAAATGACACTTACTGTAAAGCCTGGTAAGATGGTCTATGCGGAACTCCTCCTACCACGCAGGGCGTGGTTGTTCAGTGGATGGTGCTGGTGAAATCCCAGTCCGCGTTCCTACACCCTTCAACCGCTGTGCGTCTGGCATCATTTGCAAGTCGATATAGGTTCTAAGTAATAATAGAAACTAACATTTATTTGTGCCACACATTATAATAAGTATTTGGCCAGTAATAGCTCACTTAATGCTTCCAACAACGTATGAGGTAGATGTTTTTATTTTTCCAACTTGGATGAAGAGAAAATGAAGGCAGAGCAAGCTAGGTAATAGCTTGCTAGCTAGCTATTGGCATAGCTAGCTAGTGGCAGAGCTAGGATTTGAACCCGGGTACTCTGCCTCCACAGTCCATCCTCTTAGCCACTGTTACTTTGTTTCTTTAATAAGACTACTATTAATCTTATTCTTTTTTTTATTTTTTTAGCTTTTATTTATCCCCCCCCCCAAGTTTTTATTTAAATTCCAGTTTAACATATAGTAGTAACTTATAGTAGAATATTAGTTTCAGGTGTAGAATTGGGTGATTCATCGTTTCCATACAACACCCAGTGCTCATCACAAGTGCCCTCCTTAATAGGTGATGGGTAATAATCTTGATGCTGATTCTCGGTATTTGCAGTCTACCTTGTGTGATTGTTCATAGGTACTTCACCTAGTTGAGGCAAAATTTTTTTTATTATTAAACTTTTTTTAAGTTAACATAAAATATATTATTTGTTTCAGGGGTACAGGTTTGTGATTCATCCATCTTACACAATTCACAGCACTCACCACAACCCATAACCTCCCCAGTGCCCATCACCAGCCATCCCTCCCTCCCACACCCCTCGACTCCAGCAACCCTGAGTTTGTTTCCTGAGATTAAGGGTCTCTTATGGTTTGTCTCCCCCTCTGGTTTTGTCCCATTTCATTTTCTCCTCTCTTCCCCCATGATCCTCTGCCTTGTTTCTCAAATTCCCCATATCAGTGAGATCATATGATAATTGTCTTTCTCTGATTGACTTATTTCGCTGAGCATAATACTCTCTAGGTCTATCCACGTCGTTGCAAATGGCCAGATCAGCCAAAATTTTTAAGGAGAATTATTGGCTTTAAAAAACCCCACATCTGAGTAGGTTGGATACACCAAGAATGAGGAGAGGTGGTGTCTCACAAGAGTGTCTGGGTAAAGCTTAAATTCAGTCAACCTAATTATAAACTGTCATCCCTCTATTATGGAAAAACCCTGTAATTGGATATCAGAAAATCCTCTGTAAAAGCTTGCCCCTCAGGCAAAGTTTAACATTGGTCTTAGGAGCTCAATTAAATATGATCAAAACAGTATTTCAAAAAAGTTTTACTTTAAAAAAATTGAAGGTAAACACTTCACAATGTTAATGCAGTTGATTTTGGATGGTAATGCAGTGGGTAATGTTTTTCAGTGTCTTTTCCTTTAATAAAACATTTTTCTGAATTTTTCTAAGTCAAAATAGATTATTTTGAAAGAAATGTTTATTTCTTAAGTATGGGAGGAAACTGGTAATAAAAGCAGAAAATTTAGATTAATAAAAAGAAAGAATTATACATAATCACACCATTATGAGCTAAAACTTTTTATATTTTCCACTTTTTCTAGTATAAGGACACTTATATACTGCATATGTGTGCAGAAATTTTTACCAAAAATATCAGATCATATCATTCATACTGCTTCATACTCTGTTTTTCTTTTCACATATCAGAATGCTGTATATTCCTCTATGAATAAGTGCCCGTATATATTATACTTCACAATATCTTTATGTATATTAACATAATTTTTAAATAGTCTTGTGTTGTTGGATATTTAGGTAGGCATTTTATAAGTATCATAGCCCAAAATTTGTATGCTTGTTTGACCCACTTATACGGTGAGTTCCCCAGGATAAATTCCAATAATTAAATACTGGGTCAGTGGGCATATACTCTAAGTCTTTTAGTGCATCTTGAATATTTATCCTCTAGAAAGATGACCCCAAACAACCCTTCTACCTAACAGTACAGTAAAATGCCTGTTTTCTTAGAGGCTCATCCTGCTCTCTATCATCTTTCTCAACAAGAGAAGCTAAATAAAATCAACAGACATTATTTTATTTCTCTGATCACCGCTGAGCTTTATGTGCTTTTGTCATTTATTTTGTCTTCTCTGAATTGCCTGTATTTTCCTTTTTCCATTTTATTGGTTGAATTTTTTTTGACTGACTTGTAAGTGTTCTTTATCTTGTATTATTTTTTTTTATGAAGATTTTATTTATTTACTTATTTGATAGAGAGAAATCACAAGTAGACAGAGAGGCAGGCAGAGGGAGAGGAGGAAGCAGGGTTCTGCTGAGCAGAGAGCCCGATGCGGGGCTCGATCCCAGGACCCTGAGATCATGACCTGAGCCGAAGGCAGAGGCTTAAACCGACTGAGCCATCCAGGTGCCACTATGTTATATTGTTTTTAATATGTTGCAAAAATATTTACCACATTTTTACTGGAAACTATGTGACTTAAGTATACAGAAGTTCCCATTTTCACGTATTTCATACATTGCATCTTAAAATAAGGATAAAATGCACATGCAAAGGAGTCCTGGGGTGTACTAAAAACTCTAAGCAGAAACAAGAGCATGAAAATCCTTGAAACACAAGAGACTCTCCTCATTTGGCACCGAAGTTACAGGAAAAGACTGTGCTGGGCTCATGACAGACTCTCAGGAAGAAAAGCCAAGAATTCAGTCTGGTTGAGAACTGTTCCTTCGGCCACAGGGAAGAAGTTTCTCTTCATCAGTTTCTTCATGAGACAAAACTAGAGATTGATATCAAACTTCACAGTGTATCCTTCCCAGTTCCTCTCTGCCTGGTCAGGGTCACTTAGCCCTCAGATCTCGGCTCAAGCACCACTTCCGCAAGGAAGTTTTCCCTGACCTTGCCCCCAGGTCAAACCTCTTTTTTGTGTGTTCATGAGACCGGGTGTACTCCTGTGCAGCATTTCTCACTGTTGTGACTTTACGTTTATTTACCTGGTCGTTTGATTCATCTTTCCTTCTCACTCACTGGAATGGATACTCCCTGAGGGCAAAAATTGTCTGGTTTTGCAAGTTTTCATGTCTCTGTACTTCAGCCTGTCACATAGGAAATGCATACCTAAGATTTGTTAGGCAAATGGATTGCATATAAATATGCATTATAAATTATGCATCCATAGAGAAAGAATTTGGCTATTCTTCATTAATACTTGGGACATTTTTATGAAGTGCTGACTTTAAGAGCCACGTCAGATATTATTAAACAGAAAAATCTAACCTTGGGAGACATAGGTAAACAAGATCTATTGAAGTAGAATGACTTTCCATTAAACCCCTTTCACAAAGGATATTGATTGATTAGACCCACAGAGACCTAGAGATTAAAGGAAAAAAGTCCTCTGTACTATGCAACCCAAAATGATAGCCACCAACCACATGTGATTATTGAACAGTTGAAAGATGGTTAGTCAAAATCGAGATACGCTATATGGGTAAATTGTGCATGGGATTTAAAAGACTTACCATGGGAAAAAAAAAAAAAAGACTTACCATGAAAAAAAGAGTAAAAAAAAAACCTCAATAATTTTTAGGTGTTCAAATGATATTTTGGATATATTGGGTTAAGTAAAATATATTACTAAAATTAATTCCACCTCTCTTTTTACTTTTTTATTGGGTCTGTTAGAAAATTTACAATTGAATATATGACTCATAATATATTTCCATTGGATGGTACTGCTCCTTACCATAACTCACAGATACAAAGAACTTTACTTAAGTAAGATTAGCTTTACACCTCTTTCCTATTTAAAAGAATTGAAAGCTCAGAATTCTGCAAAGGAGAGAAGTTTGAGTACTAAAAGCATGGTGTAAAAATCTAGGTACTAGAGCTTACTCAATGGAAACCTTCCAGTTGCCACCCAACATTTGTTTTCTCTTATTTTATCCACAGTTCCATGAATTTCCCTATTCACTGTCTACGGTCCAAGAAATAAACTACAAGTATTGAGCAAGGTAGCTGACAGCAAACACACACATGTGTGAATTCAAACTCTTACTCCCTCACATCTTAATAGGCTGACAACCTGGTACGAAGGAAGGTAATAAAAAATACTATGAAGTGACGATAGAACAACAGATCTAAGTTGCGGAGGGGACAAGATGGCACGCTTGGTGCAGGAACAAGAGTGTTAACCTTTCTGTAGTCTAGTATAGTTCAGTGCAGTGACTGATGTAAGAGAAAGCTAAATGATTGGTCAAAGGGCATACTCCATTTAAGAAAATGGGATGAGTTCAAAATTATAAAAATAAAACATGGAATTTTGGTGATTTTGTCAACTAAGAACAGCTATTCACCTACGGAAAAGGGGGAAACAGTGACAGGTGGAGAGGGGTAGTAAGAGATAAGAAAGAACAGAGGTTGTGTTCTGGTTAATCATAGTTTTATTACAAAAGAGCTGACTTTAAAAATCAGTCACCTTTTATTGTATAACAGAAGGAATTTTAGGACAAATATAAATTAGATAAAGAGGATTGTGAAACAAAATCTTAATATCGGTATCAGTTATTGCAGCCCACCTACTAGCAGGAAAATATTCTGCCCTGCCTCCTGTGTCAAGTACCATCCTCCCTGTGCTTTTATGACAAGATTTTAATGGAGCCTTTGGGTTATTATACGCTTTGGCCCGAGCGAGTGAATGACCGTTAGGTCCGTTCACTGACTTCAAATCACATGTTATCAGTGAAACCTTCACTGCTGAGTTTCCTTTCATTGTATCTCCAGGCTGACCATTTCCTGTCAATGTCCTTAGAACGGAGAATATACTGAAAACTGGGGTCAGCCACTATGCCGCTAACTCTACACTTCTGGCTTTGAAAGATAAAGCAGTTTTTATTTTGTTTGGTTTCAAAATATTATTTTTTTTCTTTTTCAAAAAAACCAATGTTAGATTTTTCTGTGATTTGTTCCTTGTTTAAAATCAGCAAGATACATTTAAACAATGTATAGCGTCATCCAAAGAATTTAATGAATTAATTTCTGGTTGTGTACAGTATACTTCATTCAAGAATTTTCATGCTCTGTCCAGCATAGTCTTTGAGACTGCATAGAATAGGAGCAATTCAAGTCTGAATATGACCCTTGTAAAATGGGGACTTAGAAAACATAGTAAACAGTGTATAATGTTATGCTCCTGGAAAATAACCAATTTTTTAAAGCGTATAGTGTACTAATTAGAAGTATAAAGCAGTATCTTTTGGATAGACATCTGCGAAATTTGTGTTCCCAAACTTGTGTTCTTTTAGGCCACATTTCATAGGTCATTTTATTTCTTCATCATGTTGTGTTTAAAAATATAGTTGAGTCATTATTTTGACCATGTTGGGGGAAATGAGCATATCAATATGTAAAAGAAAGTAAACAAAATCAGAACAAACAAAAAACAAAATCAATATACCCAATATATCAGAATATCAAATATAAATATCAAAATAAGAGGACCGTAACAGTGCCTGGTGACCGAGGACAGCACAGCTGCTTGAAAGTGTGACAATCATCCTCCCCCTTTAGATTTCTCACATTATTATTAGACTGGCTAATGACCAAGGTGTGAAGGATTAGGATTCTGGGCTCTCAGTAATTAGCAGTATACAACCTGTTTTTATTGGAATGACAGAAGGAGATGGAGGCTACTTACATGTGGGAGGAAATGGGATGGCAGGGTACATAGTTAACTACTTATTTTTGAAAGGGCTTGTTATTGTGTTGATGTCATTCCTACTATTAAAGTGAGTTCCTTCCCTGTCAGCTTCAGAACACACTTCCTGCTCCGTGAGGAGAGAGCTCTCTTCATAAACCATAAAATAAACTGAGAGTTGTGTAAAGGGGGAAAAAAATCACTTGAATCAAGAGGTAAAATGATTCAACAATTTTATACGGTCCTGTGGTGAAGGATGTTCTTCATCAACAGCTCCAATGTATTTGGCATTAGGCGCAAGCAAGGCTGGATTCCTACACAGTAGATTAACATAATTCTGACAGGGCCGAGGAAGGGTTCTTCTCTGGGGACGAGGCCTGGGCAGGGTCTCTGAGCAAGTCCAACCCAAGAAGAAGAAAGATAGTAAACGACAGTAAGTGATGGCCTGAAGAAAAGATCACCTACCTTTTGTTTTAGTTTCAGTGGGCTCTTGAGCAGAAGTGAGAGATAGGGGAAAAAACGTATGTCCGTTGTATGGAGGTTTTCCAATTTATTTTTTGCTATTATTGTTTTGTTTTGTTGTTTGTGTGGTGATTTGGGGTTGGTTGATATTTTAAATGAAGCCAATCACTCTCTTTTCTCACAGATTGAATGCCAGTTGAACCACTTTAAACTTCTAAATGGAAATTTTTGTTTCTCTTGCAATTATCCCCACTAGTATGATTTTTCTTTCTTTTGCAAGTTCCAGGATCTCTCCGCCTCTCTGTTACATGCACTCCAGGGACAGATGGCAGAGGAAGACACCACCTGTCTGACAAAAGACACTACCTGGTTGGTGCCCTGAATGTCATGCTGAGAAGCAGTAGCTGTCACTGAGGAAGTATCAATTGTTATATAACTGTACAGTCAGGCACTTGATCCGATTCAGTTTTGCTGCTAATTATGTATGCCCTCATATTTTTTTTATTTTTTATTTTTTTAAAGATTTTATTTATTTATTTGACAGAGAGATCACAAGAAGGCAGAGAGGTGCTGGGGGGGGGGGGAGTAGGCTCCCTACTGAGCAGAGAGCCCGATGCGGGGCTCGATCCCAGGACCCTGAGATCATGACCTGAGCCGAAGGCAGAGGCTTTAACCCACTGAGCCACCCAGGTGCCCCGCCCTCATATTTTTTAACTTGATGTATATGTTTCTGCAAACGGTGAACTCCTAGAGAATAGAGATGTGCCATGCTTGTCTTATGGTCTCCAAATGACAAGGAACATGAGAGAATTGAACAGATATTTGATAAATTATATTCAACAACAGGCTACAATTTTCCTGACAGAAGAGCTATACCCTTTTTCTCCATCATTGTATCTCTAATGCTTAACATGGTTCCTGACGTGTAGAGTGCTTCATAAATATTTGTTTAATGGACAAATAAATGAATTTTCTAAAATCATGAATTGGGCCAGCTGAGAGTGAGGTTGCCTGAAGGGCAAGAAGGGTGGAGTGTAAAAAGCTTTCTGCCCTTGGATCTTATGTCCCATTAAAAGTCACACAAGGACCATTTTTTTCATTGGTTTTCTCTACCTTATTGGCCGATGGTCAAACATAAGGGCAGATTCAAAGAACTCTGGATGGGTCTAGTTACACATGAAAATTTTCAGGGCCAGCATATATGCCACTCGCCTCTACCCCATTACCACCTCCCAATTCCCTCATCGGAGGATGGACTTGGGCCGAGCACCTCACTTGGTTTTGGTTAGCTGGACCAGCTGATATTTTCTGGTCAAGTAATATTATCCTTTGTGAAAGTCATAGCATATGGCTTTCATTATTTTACACTTGAAACTCAGAAGACAAAAAAAAACCCAAACAAAAAATCCCTCTTGTCTGTGACATTTTTTACAAGGCCAGCCATAGCTCCTGACTACCTGAGCACGCAGGTTCACACACAAGGCTCACGGTTTCACCCACCATTCATTAGTTCGATTTTGGCACATGACTCATTCTATCCTCTTCACACACACTGGAATAGAAATTAATGCCATGCTTTAGTCATTTTTCTGTATCCTGCTTGGCACACGGCGTGTGTTCATCAGTATTTGTTAAATGAATGAGTGAATGAATGAATGATCTGGCATTTTCTCTTACTACTAACACATTTTCTTTTTCTTGTTGAAAGGAGTTGCTGTTTTTCAGAATACACCCATTTCTCCTCTGATTCATGTTCATGTTCTCTATTTTAAGACCTCGTGCTGGGAAATCCTAATTTCCTATGTCACAAGGTTGATATGACTACTCAAAAGCTTCTTAACCTTGGTTTGTTACAGCAAGTTCCCAGCATTCTGATTCATGATCGCCTCATTAAAATCAGAACAAAATATACAGACACTCCTTAGGATATATATATTTTTAGCTCTCTTTCTGCCCACCAAATTGTAACTATAGTTAGAATTTTTTTTTAAGGCAGCTGAATAGGTATTTCAAATTATCATTTGACTTACCTAGAGATAAATAGGAAGGAAAAAGCAGTTTAACGACAATCAGGTAATATAGTTAGGAATATATTTAGGTATCCATTTAAAAAATGCAAATGCAAATGATAAATATATTTTTAAATGCTCTTAGGATATAATGTCCAACATGATGACTATAGCTAACACTGGTGCATGATATACAGGAAAGTGGTCAAGAGAGTAGATCCTAAGATGTCTCATCACAAGGAGAAATTTCTCTTTTCTTTTCTTTTTATTGTATCTGTTTAAGATGATGGATTTTTTTTTAAATTTTATTTATTTGATAGAGAGAAACACAGCAAGAGAGGGAACACAAGCAGAGGGGATGGTAGCGGGAGAAGTAGGCTTCCCGTCGAGGAGAGAGCCCGATGCCGGGCTCGATCTCAGGACCCTGGGATCATGACCTGAGCGGAAGGCAGACGCTTAACCACTGAGCCACCCAGACGCCCCAAGATGATGGATGTTAACTGAGCTTATTGTGGTAATCACTTCACAATATACATAATTCAAACAATCATACTGTCTGCCTTGAACTAGAACAGTGATGTGTGTTAATTACTTCTCAATAAAACTTGGGAAAGATGTCTTTAACCTTTGAGTTTATAACTTAGGTCTCTTATCATCATATTTATTTTCCATTACCAGAAAGATAACATTTTAAATTAATGTGCCCTTTAAAAGTTTTCACTATCTTTCTTCAAAGTAGGCAATCACATAAAGTAGCATAGGATTTTTTGCCTTGTGTTTAGAAGCAATTAGAACAAATGAACTGATCTGGGGAGGTCTCAAAAGGATACTATTATGAAATTTTCTGATTCTAATATCATCCCCTTTGAGGTCCCCAAGACTATCCTTGAAATGATTGGAATATTTTTCCTTTAGAAACTTTCTACTTTTTGTTTTAATCTGCAAATCTGATTTTCTGAGACAGTTTCTGAATACACTCTTTTTTGTTTCCAAGTTATAACAAGAGAAGATGAAATAATTTATCTTGGAATAACTTTGAGAACTTTCACAATTATAACATAGGTAAAACTTGACCTTGGTCCCATCCCTCTGTCTATCCCATCTGTTTGGCCCCAGCCCTCATAGCCTCTCATGAGCCAAAGCACCTCACTCTGAGCTGGCTATTAAATAGCCTGGAAGAGGTGTTGGCTGGTAACCTCAATTGTATCACTTCCAGTAAAGTATTTTATTACAGGATTTTATAAACAGAATATCCTTGAATCCAGAAGAAACAGTTGATAGTGATGATATTTCTTGGGGCAATATTTTAAACTGTCCTATGATAGCCACTTGCTTCAGTCAGACCCTGTGAACAGATACTTTAGGAAGTGCCGGGCTAGTGGCAAGGTTGAATAGATGTAAAAATAAACAAAAAGTATTTTTCACAACAGGCACAATGTATGAAGATCAGATAACAGATACTCTCTCTATTTCCCAAAAGTAAACAAACAACCCCCCCTGCAAATTACCCACATTTGTGCCTCAAGGTCTTCAGTGGGTTGTTGTGTAGATAAATAGAAGGGATAGGTTATAAAAGAAGCAAGAAGGAGAAACGGATTTTTGGTGTGCGTCTGTTCCCTTACAGAACAAGTCAACTACCAGACCCTAGAAACCTAATCAATTTTCTGATGGAGAGATGTTGTATGGCAAGGGTTCCCAAACATTGTACAAGTCATCACTAAAATTTACTGATTCAATAGCTATTAACTACAGAATCACCTCTCAGACTACTTGCCCTAAGACCTTAGATTTCAACTCTTCAACTTTTCTGTTTGAAAACTAAAATTACCTGTGAAATATATACCTTTTAAATAATTTATATCATATTATTTTAAAAGGTAAGTTTCCTAGAATATTTTGTACATACAAAATTCTTTTGTCTGTATCTGTGTGTATGTAATTTTTTGAATTTGATACTCATTTTTTTTGCATTTTATTCATAAAAATTAAAAAAGGCTTCCACTTCATATATATATATATATACATGTTAAGAATACAGAAAAATGTTCATAAGTGTGAACAATAAATACAATATATTATATTATAATAATACAAAATATTAAAATACCTAATATTTACAAATCCAGGTTATAATGTGGAAATTGACATCTGATTTGTTTTCTTTGTAATTCCACAAAAATGCTCATAAAAACTCAAAAGAGAGAAACAAAGACTCAAAACTGTTTTTCAATTCTCAATTTTAAATTCCTCTTTTTGATTCATTTAAGTAGCTCTTGACACTATTGTATTTTATTTTTTCTTCTTTCTGTAATATTTGTTATTCCAAAGAATATATAGGACCCAGATTTAATGTATAAAGCATACTAATAAAATGAATGATTACACACTCTTTCCTATTCTATCTCCTGCCTCAACCTGTAGGCACAACCACTATTCTGAATTTTTCCATCCTCCCCTCCCTTTTTAGTTTTATTGCATATGTACGTAGCCCTAAACCTCATGTTGTTTATTCTTTATCTCTTTAAGAATGTTATCACAGGGGCGCCTGGGTGGCTCAGTGGGCTAAGGCTTCTGCCTTGGGCTCAGGTCATGATCTCAGGGTCCTGGGATAGAGCCCCCCTACCCCCCCGCTCCCCCCGCCCACATCGGGCTCTCTGCTCAGCAAGGAGCCTGCTTCCTCCCTCTCTCCGCCTGCCTCTCTGCCTGCTTGTGATCTCTCTCTCTGTCAAATAAACAAATAAAATCTTAAAAAAAAATGTTATCACATAGTCTTCTGAGATTTGCTTCCCCCCCAAAATATATCTTTAAGAGTCATCTCTGTTGTATATAACTGATTTACAGTATTTTCTTATGTGCATAAAACATAATTTACTTATCCATACTCCTGCTGATGAACGTTTGGCATCTCCCAGATTTTTGATATTGTAAACTGATGCTATGCACATTCTTTTACTTTTAGTGCACATGAACAAGACTTTCCTTAAGGTAATGACCCAGAAGGGTTGCTGAATTGTAGTGTATGAAAGTCCTCAATTTTACAAGGATATGTTAATTATTTTTCTCTAAATCTTTTGCTGACACACATCCTCTTCAATACTTGGTATTATCAAATTTCTTTTTCCCAGTTTAAGAGAGTAAAACAGAATCTCATGATATACTTAATTTGCATTTCCCTGATCATTTATAAGGTTGGATACTTTTTCATGCATCTATTTACTATTCTTGTTTCTGCTTCTGAGAAAGGCATGTGAATATTTTCTTCCTATTTTTTCTATCATATCTGTCTTTTACTGATTTGTAGGACTTAGCATTATGCATACTAACTATTGGTTATGTGTTGCAAATACAGTCTTCTAGAGTGTGACTTGGTTTTTCACTTCATGGTCTCTTGTGATGAATACAAATCCTTAATTGCTAATGTAGCATATGTTATCAGTCTTTACTTTGGTAGTAGTGTTTTTCTTGACTTCTTTGAAAGCACTTCAAGCACTACTCTGAGAAGATCGGATTTTCCCATGACAATATTTTCCTATTTTTTGCTCTAAAAATTTTGCTTGTCTTTCACAGTTAAATCCTTAATCTATCTGATAATTATTTTCATATGTATTGTGAGATTGGGATCCAATTTCATTTTTTCCACATGGATACCCAACTGTCCTAGTGCTATTTATTGAATATTTTTCTTTCCACAGTTATTAAGTATATTTCCTGTATCATATAATAAATGTGCAAATAAATGTGGGTTGATTCTAGTGTTTCATTGGTCAATTTATCTATGACTGTGCCACACACCACACTTCCAAATTAGTAGAGTTTAAGAGTAAATCTGAATAAATATGAGGCAGGTTTTCCCACCTTATTTTTCTGCTGAATGAGTGTTTGTCTTCTTGGCTGTTTGCTCATCTGCATTTGTTAAAGTCATCCTGTCACACTCTACAACAAACTCCATGGGATTTTTATGAGAGTTATATTAATTCTACAGATAAATTTGAGTGAGAATTAAAACTTTGTGATATTGGGTCCCCCTAGCCATAAATGCTGTTTATCTAGGTCTACTTTTTTTTATTGACATATATTTGGCCCACAATGTTACATTGGCTTCAGGTGTACAACATAGTGATTGGACAAGTTTATACACTGTGTTATACTCACCACAAAGGTAGCTGCCATCTGTCACCATCCAACACAATTACCTTTGACTATACTCCCTATGCTGTATCTTTCAGCTCTGTGACTTATTCATTGCATAACTGGAAGCCTGCATTTCTCACTCTTCTTTTTTTTTTTTTTTAAAGATTTTATTTATTTATTTGACAGAGAGACAGAGAGAGAGAGAGAGAGAGAGAGAGAGAGAGATCACACATAGGCAGAGAGGTAGGCAGAGAGGGAGGGGGAAGCAGGCTCCCTGCTGAGCAGAGAGCCCTATGTGGGGCTCGATCCCAAGACCCTGGGATCATGACCTGAGCCGAAGGCAGAGGCTTTAACCCACTGAGCCACCCAGGCGCCCCCATCTCCCACTCATTTTTACTCATTTTGCCCATCTCCATAACCCCTTCCCCTCTGGCAATCATCAGTTTGTTTTCTGTATTTATCGATCTGTTTCTGCTTGTGTTTGTTTGTTTCTTCATTAGTTTTGTTTTTTAGATTTCACATATAAGTGAAATCATACGGTATTTGCCTGACTTATTTCACTTAGCATAATACCCTCTAGGTCCATCCATGTCGGTGCAAATGGAAAGATCGCCTTCTTTTCATGGCATAGTAATATTGTGTATGTATACCACATCTTCTTTATCCATTCGTCTATTGATGGACACTCAGTTTGCTTCCATATCTTGGCTACTGTAAATAATGCTGAAGTAAACATGCGGGGAAAGTTAGACTGACTTTCACACCTTTCAAAAAACTTTTATAATTCTCTCAACAAAATATTCAACTTTTGTTAGAATTATTCTTAGGCATACAATATATTTTCTTCTTATAGTAAATGATGATAGTCTTAAAATCGGATTTCTTAGCACTTAGTGCTGATATATAGGAATACAATGGGTATTTTACTATTGATCATATCATTAGCCAACTTGCTAAGTTTTTATTTCTAATAGTCTGTCAATTTGTGGGGGGAAGTTTTGTTTTGGTTTGTTTTTTTACAAGTAGTTATATCATTTGAGAATAATTTCAATTTTGTTTCTTTGTTTAATATTTAGTTCTTGTTGTATTATGATTCAGGCTAAGACTTCCAGTACCATATCTAATTGTATAGTAAAATTATGTGTCCTTAACTTGTTCATGATTATAAAAGGAATTTTTCTGATGTTTAACCATTCACAATGATGTTTCTTTCAGCCTTCTGGTGGCCTCTTATCCTATGAAAGAAGTTCCCTTTTATTTCTAGTATCTAAAAATTTTTATCATTTGCAATACTGACTTTTAACAAATTTTTGGTCTGTATATATTTGGTCTTCAATGTGGTAAATGGTATTTATAGTTTTTTCAAATGTTAAACTATCTTGGATTCCTAAGATAAATAGAATACGGTCATTTGTGAATTATGTTTTTTACTCACTGCTGTATTCCTTTTGGGCCTCTTGCATTTTTTTTTTTTTTAAAGATTTTATTTATTTGGCAGCGAGAAACACAGCGAGAGAGGGAACACAAGCAAGAGGGAGTGGTAGCAGGAGAAGCAGGCTTCCTGCTGAGCAGAAAGCCAGATGCGGGGCTCGAACCCAGGACCCTGGGATCATGACCTGAGCCGAAGGCAGACGCTTAACGACTGAGCCACCCAGGCGCTCCGCCTCTTGCATTTTTATTAATGATTGAAACAAGCCTATAATTTTCCTTTCTCATATAATTCTAGCCTGATTTTGGTGTCAAGGTTATATTAATGTGAAAGAAGGATTTGGGGAGAATTTCTTCCTCATCAGCTGTCTTTAAAACTGTATATATATAATATAAATATTTGTAATAATAAAAAATATTGTATATAAAACCAAATACCTGATACTTTAAAAATTTTGTCCAGTTTGTCTGTAAAACTATTTTGGCCTGGTGTTTATTATAGCATTTTGTAACTACTGATTCAATTACTAATATATATTTAAAGTATTCTTTTTCAAATCAGTTTTGTAGGTGCAATTTTTTCAGAACTTGTTCATTCTACATATTTTCAGTAACTTACAGTTTTTCTTGGTATTTTCTTACTCTTTTTGAATCTCTGCTCTAGCTATAGTTTGTTGTCTTTTTAATTCCTATGATTGGTTAGTTGTTTATGCTTCTTTTTTTTTCCTGAACAATCTCTCTAGGGGTTTTCCTTTTCATTTGGTTGATCCTGTTAGGTGACTTACTTCTGACATTTAAAGAAATGTCTCCTAATATTCTGTTGTTCTGTTTTCATATGCGGATGAAATTAATTTTCATTTTCCTCTGATTATAACACTTACACTATAAAATCTGCACTTCAAAGTACTGCTTTCACAGCAATCACAAAGTTTCATATGTAATATTTGTATAATTGTTGCATTCCAAGTACCTCAAAGTTCCCGTTATGATGTCTTTTTAACCCATAAGGCATTTAGAAATGTGTTTTTAGGTTACAATATTTGTTACTATTGTTTTTTATTATCATATGCACAGTGAGAGAACATGATCTCATAAAATGACTTTTAAAATAATTTTAGAACAGATTTGAGCCTAATGTATGATTAATTCTTATAACTGCTTTATGTATACAGTAGATAATGTGTATTCTCTGATTATTGCCTGTAGAAATCAACCTTGTTGATCCTGTTGTACAGATCTCTGTACTAATTTTTGATGGTTTGAATTGTCAATAATTGAGTGGAATTTGTTGAAATTTCTCCCCCCGATGATGGATTTGATAATTCTTTCCTTTTCTTCAATATATTCTTGCTTCCTATATTTTAAGATTAATTTTTTTCCACAGGGATCTGAGTTTAGATTTGTTGGATCTTCTTGATAAATTCAAACTTTATCATTATTTTATGATATTTTTAAATCTTTAACAATGGTTTGATTTTAAAGTCAATTTTGTCTGATAGAAACCTAGCTACCCTACCTTTCTTTTGATAATATTGGTGTATTTTTATTGTAGCCATCCTTCAAGATGGCCCCAACTTCTAGTAATCAGATTCTTGAATAGTGCCCTCCCACAATGAATAGAGTTGACCTGCATAGTCACTAGGATATTACATAAATGGCAGTGTGTAGCTTCAGGCCCAGGTAACAAAAGACACCATGGTTTTGTGGATCACCTACTCTGAGGGAAGCCAGGTGCCATGTTGTGAGGGTATATCTTTCAGCCCCAGAGAGGCCTTGAGATAACTGCAGGCCTAGCCTGCATCTTGACTGCAATTCTGTGGGAGACCCTGAGTCAGAATCAGGCAGTTCAGCCACTTCTGGATTCCTGATCTTTAGAATTTGTGAAATAAGCATGCTTGTTTTAAACCATTAAGTTTGGGGGTTTTGGTTTTTTTTTTTTTTTAAGATTTATTTATTTATTTGAGAGACAGAGAAAGAGAGAGAGAGAGCAGGGGAAGAGGAAGAGGGAGGCCCCACCACACACCAATTTTAAGACATCTGACTCCCAGACCTATAATATAATAACTTGCATTTTTTTCAAACTACTAAGTTAGTGATAATTTGTTACAACAGCTGTAGAAAATTTATGCATAGGTGTTATATGTTCTGTATCTAACTACTTCACTCTCTAAAGTCCTTAAGAGTCAAAGACAATTGTTTCCCACCTCTGCTGGACATTGCTTTTGTGATTTATTTATTCTTCTTTATTTAAATTTTATTTGTTTATTTATTTATTTTGAAAGAGAGAAAGAGAGAGAGAGATAGCCAGGGAAGGGGCAGAGGGAGAGGGAAAGAGAGAATCTCAAGCAGGCTCCCTGCCAAGTGCAAAGCTCTATTCCACAACTGTGAGATCATGACGTGAGCAAAAATCAAGAGTCTTAACGCTTAACCAATGGAGCCACCCAGGCATCTTGATTTATTTCTTCTTATGCTTGGTGATCTTTTATTTCGAACTTATATTTTCTTGATTGTAACTTGTAAAGATTCTGTAGGCTTCACTGGACATGTTTTATTCTGCTTCTACCAGGGGTCTAAAGGCAATAAAAACCTGAAAATTAATTTAATTCTCAGGACAATTGATTTTTATATGCAGATAAAACTATCAATGATTTCTTAAAAATTTAAGGGAAAAAATAATACACACACATATATATATATCATTTGAAAAAAAAATGCTTTAACTCTGTGACCCAGTTTCACACTGTAATGATCAGAGGCAAAAACAAAAAAATTTTCTCTTTGGTTGTAATGTTCATGCAAACATGATTATGGATTGTTATCTTTGTCTATAGCATGTTTATATATCAAAAGGAAAGCTTGAATGAATTGGAAATGTTGACCATGTGTATAATTATTGAGAGATCTTGTGTATGCTTATGAATATTTTTATTTTATTTTTTTTAAAGGTTTCACTTACTTCTTTGAGAGAGAGACTGCAAGTAGGGGCAAAAGCAGAGAGAGAGAAGAAGCAGATTCTCTGCTGAACAGAGAGCCCGATGCTGGGCTTGATCCCAGGACTCAGAGATCATGACCTGAGCTGAAGACAGATGCTTTAAGCTACTGAGAAACTCAGGCGCACCCCCCACCCCATTTGTGAATCTTTTTAGTTGGGACTTAATGCTACAGGACCTGTTTATCTAAATTATAGATACCTATTTATTCAATTTTAGTCAGTTGTTTTCATTCGTAATTCCATGAGATTTAGGTAATCGAAAGCGAAAACATGAAAAGAGACATAAGTCAATGAGTTTTGCCATCACAAACTTGGATGAAAAACTTGGAAGGGGAAAGAATTTAAAGCCAATGATGGAAGCTAGATTTTATTACTTTCACTTAGTACTTTCACTTATTACTCTTTATTATTGATGACTTTCGCCAACCCAAGTTCTTCATGTATCTTCTTCACAAATAAGGTAGAATTTTTTATATTTCATATCAAATGATTGTATGACTAATTCTTAAATGTATTTCTCTAGCTGTATTTAATTGCCTTATGGGAAACACATTAAAATTGTCAGCACCATCTCTTTTTACTTATGCTATGGTCTATTGCAAATGCAAATGTGGGCGTCTGTGGGAACTAATTTATAAGTGTATGAGCTAGAATTTACCTTATTTATTTTAAAGTACATGAATTCACATTAAGAATGAAATCATCCAGTTTATTTCTCTTCAAGATTTAAGTATGATGTTTAATTTGCCCTCCCTTTTATTAGTCATAGCACATGTGAGCATGACGGATAAACCTTCCAACAACTGGGTCAGAATCCGAGGCAGAATGTATATGTAAATGTATGTTATGTGCATATATGACTATCAGACAGAATTATCTTTTAGAAATCCATGATGATTTTGGCCTCTGCAGTTGACATTTTGGAACAGTCTTGCATCTCTGCCTCTCTTGCGTGACTCAGAATGCCTTCTACAAATATCCTGACGTCTCACCTACACTGACTAAACAATAAAAAAATTCACTAATTTTTTATAATAGGACTTCAAAAGGTCAGGCAAACTTCCAGGATGGTTGATTCAGCGCTCACCAAGGTCA
This sequence comes from Procyon lotor, assembly GCA_028646535.1. Lineage (NCBI taxonomy): Eukaryota > Metazoa > Chordata > Mammalia > Carnivora > Procyonidae > Procyon > Procyon lotor. The sequence goes on from CM053604.1 coordinate 119,510,402, forward strand.
TCAAAGACCAAGGTTCTTTCACCCCTTGTGTCTGACACCTTTACTTTCAGCTTCCTCTTAAAGTGCTGGGAAACTGCCTGCAGCTGTTCCAGATACCCCTTTTGAACATGAAAATTTCAGGAGGAAGAAGAGGAATGAGATTTCCTGTGATTTTCTCCCAGGATAGAGGGAATATTTCTTAGAAGGCAGAAATCCTTCTTATCTAATTGGCAAGATAAAGCAAACTGCCCATTCCTGAATTGGCAGTTGGCAAGATTAGTGTTAACCTTGAAACAATGAGGCTCACTCTGAAATCAGAGGGTGGGGTCAGTTTTCACTGAAGCACTTGCATGACTGGAAGGTCCTATTAGGAAAGAAAAAGAGAGAGAGCAGTAATGAGCGGGAACAAAGTGTCAACTACATCACTAAAATACTTGATTTATGTTTTTGGATTTCTGATTATTACAAGAAGGTCACTTAATCTTTAAATTAAAACTTCTGATTTATATTCTTTTATTTTTTTAAGATTTTATTTATTTATTTGACAGAGAGAGATCACAGGTAGGCAGAGAGGCAGGCAGAGAGAGAGGGGGAAGGAGGCTCCCCGCTGAGCAGGGAGCCCGATGCGGGGTTCGATCCCAGGACCCTGAGACCATGACCTGAGCTGAAGGCTGAGGCTTTAACCCACTGAGCCACCCAGGCGCCCCTGATTTATATTCTTAATAAAGGTTTATAAATGGCCAGTATCTGAACTGCTGCTCTCTTGCTATATGATTGAAATAAGTTCTTATGGCTGAAAAAGAGGGTGAATTGGTCAACCAAGCAATTACGCAGTGAATAAAATCAGGAGAATGAAACACCAGAAGTATATCAGCACTCCTGACCATTTCTGTCATTGTCCAGGCAAATGTTCAGATGCAACTGGAACTAAAAACAACCTTATTTTCAAAACAGAGTATTGATTCTTCTGGAGGAGGGAATAAGGCAGCCGTTTTTAAAGGTGAGGTAGTGTTTGTTTCAGGTCATTAACATCCCTCACAGTCTGCACTGGAAAGTAACTTAGAAACTGTGTCTTAAACTACTTACTGAATGACAGAATATGAACAAAGAAAAAGCACGAAAGTCAAAGGAATGGTTGAAAAAATATGTCCAGACAATGGAATAAGAGCAGCTTCTAAAGTCACATTTTAAGGAATACTAAATGACATGGAGGAAAATATATAATGCAACATGAGTTAAGAAATAGAATATAAACTATTTATATTATGATCCCATTAGTAAACTAATTGGGAAGATGTAGAGACTTTTTTAGTATTTTCTCTATGCATTTTATGCTTGCCAAAATTTCAAACTTGTGGTAGACTGTCGAGGTACCATGTATTCTCTGCCCTCCTTATCAAAGGATTGTGCTTGTGTACCCATCTCCTGGATGACTTGCTTTGATCAATTAAACGTGTGTTGAGAGATGTCCACCAAGCTTGAGCAGAAGCTCAGGACTCTTGTGAGCCTGTCGCTGCCCTCATCTTCCTGCTCTGAGCACAACAGGACCAAATAGGGGTCATTTGTTATTCTGCATCCATGAATTAAGAACACATATGGAGGGGGCGCCTGGGTGGCTCAGTGGGTTAAAGCCTCTGCCTTCGGCTCAGGTCATGATCTCAGGGTCCTGGGATGGAGCCCAGCATCCATCGGGCTCTCTGCTCAGCAGGGACCCTGCTTCCCCCTCTCTCTCTGCCTGCCTCTCTGCCTACTTGTGATCTTTCTCTCTGTCAAATAAATAAATAAAATCTTTTAAAAGAGAACACATATGGAGCTCACATGTAATGTAGAAAAGATATAAATCTTTGTCATTAGAAGCCATTGACATTTGGAGGCTTTTTATTACATCAGACTAACCCAGCAAAAGCTACCCAATACAGAGGTCATGGGCTCTGTGTTTCAATTTAGAAAAATAATAAGTATAAAATCACACTATAAAATATGAACGTTAGTTAAAATTACACCATAAACCCTCTCAGGAGAAGGAACATGAATATGCCATTGCATGCTGGCCCTCAGGGAGAATAAGAGGAAGAAGATTTGTTCTAAATCCATTTGCACACTCCTACTAGGCAACGTTGAAGTTTTCCTTTCTGTTTGATGTGAGCGTCCTTTATTCTTTTGATTCCATTCTTCCTTATGAATGCTCCTACTGTCCTTAAGCAAGTACGAATAATCCAGCAAAGTATCTAGATTACCACTCGTTCCTTTACATGTCATCCCCCATTCTTTCCTACTCATTTCCATCTCTGATTAGGAAGGTCACCGTCACTGTCAAATCTAATGGCCTTATTTAGTGCTCATTTTCTTGGTTTCCCTTCCCCTTCCCCTTCCCCTTCCCCTTCCCCTTCCCCTTCCCTTCCCCTTCCCCTGCCCCTTCCCTTCCCTTCCCTTCTTCTTTCCTAGCCTTTGATTCAGGTGTGTGTCTCTGTCCTTACTGAACTTTTCCTTACTTGGTTCATGAGACACTGGAATGTTCTGTCGCTTCTTATTCTGTTTGGAGCACTCCTCTCTATTCAGTTGGCATTTCCTTATTTTGTCTTCTCTCATATGAATGTGTGCTTTAAGCCCTGCCTTTTTACTTCTTTTCTCTTCCTTTTCTGACAATATCTTCTTTGTCACACATATCTTTTTGTCTTGGAGACGCACAGAGGAATGAGCAATGTATTTGTGAGTTGCTTTGGTCTATTTCACCAGGAAACAGTGGCATGGCTATCGTGCATAAATGCTTGGGAAGATTGTATTGCGTTTTGAGATTTGTATAAAATTACACTACAGGAGTTAAACCTGTCTTCATTCATTAGTGAAAAATCTGCTCATTGTTGAAATTATTCTAAAAATTGTCCCATGGCAATTTTAATATCTAACTTCATTTTCTGGGGGCTTTCCTGGTATGATATATGATCACTATTTTTCATAAACCACACTCAACAACAAGAAATAGTACTGATCTTGGCAAGATTTAATAAGTTATGTAATTGCTTGGGATTCCAAATATGAGTTCATGGACTGTTACGTTCATATAGAAAAAGAGCCAAAATCTAAGCTAACAATTTTCTAGAGCCTGCAGTATGCTAAGAGATGTTTATTTTCTGTGAAGCAATGAAAGCTTCTGTAAAACTTTGCTTGTTTTCCCAGTTGCTCTATTGGAATCTAATTAATTATGATTTTCCCATCATAAGTATTTTTGAAGAAATAAAAATCTTTCCCGTAGTCACAAAAATTCATATTCACCCTGAAATCATGTATTGTGGTCATCCATCTTCACACACGAAGCTATCCTGAAGATATGAAATATTTCATGTTTTGAGGACCCCAGGAGAAAAAGATTTTAGAGCTTACTTTCAGTGACTTAGTCCAATGACGGAATCCCCTCAGGAAATTATTTCTCATCTAACCTGAGTATTTCACAATATGCTTAGATGTTTCCTTTTCCTATGTCGTCACTGGAAATATCTGCAAAGGAACGTCCCTAAGCTGAAAAACCATTTTTTAAGTTACTCCCTGCCAACTTTCTTTAATCTAACTCAAGTCATTTTTAAAAATAATAAATCCTAAGTCATTTCTGAGATACTCTGAATGCTTTCCAATTAAGGTTCTCATTGAATCTCCAATTTTAAAGTTATGTGTGAGATACGTTTGTTTTCTTAACTTACAGTCCTATCATTCAGGTTATCGAGTACTATGTCCATTTAAATACACATTATCATACAATGACTGCTTTTAGTCAGGCATACAAAGAAATGCTTTTTGAACAAACAGACCCTCCATCAAGTTCACACTAATAATTGTCAAAACAAAATGGTCTAAGAAAAAAAAAATTTTTTCTGTTAATTTTTTTTAACTTCCTGACTTTTGTGGCTACTGCTCTTCTTAGGCAGGATTATCACAGTGTAACATAAATAGGAGATTAACTTTACAGTCACTCTCCATTCACCATAAAACTCCTTGACCTACTCAAGTCCAGTAGGGTCAGCGTTTTCTTTGGCCAGCTCGAATCTTTGGCTGTGGTACCGTGGGGCTCACGCCATGGAATACTGTCAGCACAAGGGATATCCTTTGGAAAACAACGCAAACTTGCTCTCTTTTTTTTGTTGCATACAACTGTAGGGAAACTCTCATTCCTCAATTCATTAATGTCAAAGAGTCTAAAGAAATTTGTAAGGACAAAGAAAAGCCTTGCTAATTAACCATTGTGTTGTAATCATAATCAAGATTTACAAAGTACTCTTTGTGCCAGGTAGCACAGAGATTGCACAAAAGACAATTTCTGCTGACAAATTTTCTGCCAGCCCTGTGTCTCAGGTCTCAATAGTTGGACTCTTTGAGCCAAAGCCTTCTGATTAATTAGGAAAATTCAACAAGCAATTATGAAAATAACGCTCCGAGTCGTTTAGGCACTAGGTAGTGTTTTCCTGTTAGATTTCAAGTAAACAAAGGGATATCGGTTGATTGTTGGAGAGAAGTTGATTATAACCTTTGACCCTAAATAATGAGTCTGTTTCTTAATTCCGTTTAATGGTTTAGAATTCCAAAGCTATGGAGTTCATTAGGGAAGCAGAGGAAGTAAACACGCGGAAAACAGGGAAGGGACCCATTGACTCCCAACTGGCTTCTTTTCCCTAACCTTAATTGGCAAGTGGACTAAATCCATAGCCACTTCTCATCAACATACAGACGAACTAACAACTTTTAGCTGTCCCATGCTATTTTTCATCCTAGAAGCTGGTTGTATATGTGGTCAAATGAATTGCTGATGGGAGCCATGCTGAGGGACTTGGGGTACATATGAGTGGAATTACCGAGACGCTAATAGAGACGGATGTTTTCAGTTACGGTTTTAACTGGACACAATGGTTTCCCCACAGGAAAGCTCATGGACCTATAAACCTAGTCCACTGCTCCCTTACAGGAAAGGAGCTGTTTATTACTCTGGCCCATGCCACCTGCTCAGCTATCAAATGTACATTTGTTCTCTTGGGAAGATAGGGTGGGGTAGTTACTAGAAACAGGGTTGAGAGCCAGCAGTATTCCACTTCCAGATTCTGGCTGGCTCCTCCAGTGACCTCTGTCTAGTCCTCTCAATAAAACTAACCACTGCTTGTTTAGAACTGGAGCCAGATACATGGTGCCTTGGGAAATATCCACACTTCACTGGTACTTTTCGGGCACAGAATGCTTACAAAATTATCCTTGTCGCCAACAGATATTTACTGGGCATCTTCTATTAATGTGTGATAGATGAGTTAAAAAGACATATGTTAATATACATGGATTTACATAATATGCCTCTAAAAACCAAGTTTGTTATAAAGGGATTATTTTGTACATTGTTTTGTAAAGCTTGGTTTTTTGTTAAAAGAATTTATGTAAAGTAGCGTAAAACTCCAAAATGTACATTTATATAAATCTAACGTTTCCGAAAATTGAATTGGTCCTGTCATAGCTAATTATTAGGCATTGTCTATGCTACACAAACTCAATTTTAGAGATAACCATCAGTGACCAAAATAAAGTCCAAAAGTTCTCCCCACAAAGAATCAGAATGCTACCATACAAAATAATTTTTCTTTTACTGTGGCTGTTAAAATAGAGTAAGAAAAAGGTTGCTGTCCTTCACACCATACGTTTGTACAGTTAGAATCCTGATGAAAAAAAAAAAAAAGGAGGGCCTGGGTGGCTCAGTGGGTTAAAATCTCTGCCTTCAGCTCAGGTCATGATCTCAGGGTCCTGAGATCGAGCCCCGCATGGGGCTCTCTGCTCAGCAGGGAGCCTGCTTCCCCCTCTCTCTCTGCCTGCCTCCCTGCCTACTTGTGATCTCTCTCTCTGTCAAATAAATAAATAAAATCTTTAAAAATAAATAAATAAATAAAGTGGGTGATAGCTCCTGGGAACAGTGATACTCCATAAATGGCCCAAGTCGCAGAATACCCCTAATGGGAGAAATCACTGGGTGCTGACAATTGGATGTACTATCCTTGATTCCTGCAGCTGGCAGAGAGAGAGAAAACAATGTTCCAGAAATTAAGGTTGTTGAAAGTCTGGGTGTCCGGAAATGCTATGTAGGGAAAGAGAAATCTCCTTTCACACTTTAGTAAGCTTTGGAAATAATTAAGTGGTCTCTCCAGAGGTCCCCAATGTTTTAGAAACCCAAAAACCAACAAAACCTCCTAGTGTTTTATTTTATTATTTTATAATTAATTCTTTTTTAATGTAAATTCAAATACCCAACGTATAGAACATCATTAGTTGGAGATGCAGAGTTCAGTAATTCATCAGTGGCATATCACACCCACCTCCCCTCCAGCAATATATTTTAAAATGCAAATCTTAGACTTAAGATTTAGACTTAAGTTCTGCTCTCTTAGATTTTTTTTGGTATTTATTTACTTGAGAGAGAAAGAGAGAGCGTGAGTTGGGTGGAAGGGCAGAGGGAGAGGGAGAAGCAGACTCTCCACTCAGCAGGGAGCCCAATGCGGAGCTAGATCCCAGGATCCTGAGATCATGGACCTGAGCTGAAGGCAGCCGTTTAACCAACTGAGCCACGCAGGCGCCCCCAGCTTCGATTCTTTTTGAGAATTTTAGTGTTATTGTACAATGCAAGAAAAACAAATGCAGTAATAGTGAAACACGGTTGGAACCTCATAAAAACTCCATTCATTAAAACTCTTAGTACAAGAAGCAAGAAGTTAAATCCTGCCGAGGTAGCTAGCTGTGCACGGTAGCACTCAGCCAGAGCACTACCACCACCCCAAACCCCCAGGCCTGCCCACTGCTGTAGGAGTCCCTAGTTTTTTCCAATGCTTCATGAAGTAATTACTTAGTAGGAGTTGAAGGGAGCACAGAAGGTGACAGGGTGCTGTTAGAGTCTCGGCTACCTCACAGCTGGTTGTTTTTTGTGGTATTTTTTTATGACTCAGTTCCACATTTTAAGCATGAGAGCACCCAAAATATTTTTTTTTATCACAACTATCTTGCTATAGACAGCCTCAGGGCAAAGTAGGCAACAGATGAGCCAAAGAAATAGCTCTGAATTGATTCAAAAGGCATACCAGTCTTGGGGCGCCTGGGTGGCTCAGTCGTTAAGCATCTGCCTTCAGCTCAGGTCATGATCCCAGGGTCCTGGGATCGAGCCCCACATCAGGCTCCTTGCTCGGCAGGAAGCCTGCTTCTCCCACTACCATTCCCTCTGCTTATGTTCCCTCTCTCGCTGTGTTTCTCTTAGTCAAATAAATAAATCTTAAAAAAAAAAAAAAAGGCATACCAGTCTTTTCCAGTCATTTTTCAGGAATGCACATAAGGTGCAGGTTATCTGAGAGAGCTCTCAGTCCTGCCCTACACATGCAAACCTTTGTTTTCATGATTTTGCACATGCATGATCATTGTTCTTTGATGTCATCAAATCCTCATCAAGAATGATATGTTAGTTAGGCTTGTGCTATCTGTCACAACAAAGTACCACAGAGTGAGTGGCCCAAACAACAGAAATTTCTTTTCTCACGTTTCTGGAGTTCAAGATCAAGGTGTCTCCAGGTTTGGTTTTCAGTGAAGACCCTTGCGGCTCTGGGATGGCTTCCTTCTCACTGTGTGCTCATTGTGTGCTCACATGACCTCTCTTCATGCCCACTCTGGAGGAGAAACCAAGAGAGAGGGAGATCTTTGGTGTCTCCTTCTCTTTTTATAAGGATACCAATCCTTTTGGATTAGAGCCCCAGCTTTATGTCCTTATTAACCTTAATTCTCTCCTTAAAGGTCCTATCTCCAAATAGAGCCATATTGGGGCTTGGGCTTCAACATATGAATTTAGGGGAGACACAGTTCTATCTAAAGCAGATGATAAATATTGATTAGTATCAATCAAGCATATACAAAGGCCACTAGTATTGTTTGATTAAATTACTAATACTAGGTAATAATTGTGTAGATTAAACTAAAAGCCAATTGAGAGCATTATACTAAGTAAAATAAGTCACGTGGAAAAAGTCAAACACTGTATGATCTCTCTTATGTGTGGAATTTAAAAACAAACAAAAATAGAGCAGACTGGTGACTCCTAGAGGCAGGGACTCGATTGGGGAGAAGTGTAAAAGTGATCAATGGGTACAAAATTCCAGTTATAAGATAAGTTTTGGGGTTGTAATGGACAGCATAGTGACTATAGTTAATAATACTGTATTGTATATCTAGAAGTTGCTAAGAGAGTAGACTTAAGAATTCTTACCCTAAGAAAAGAAGTTTTGTAACTATGTGATGTGATTGATGATAACTAAACTTCCAGTAGTAATCATTTTGCAATATGTTATATCAAATCATGTTGTACGACCTATATTAATACAATGTTATATGTCTCATTATATCTCAATAAAGCTGGAAAAAAAAAGAAACTTAGCAAATAAGATCTCACTTTATGCCATAGACAAATGTAATAGGAGATACCTCATGGTATTGATTTGAATCAAACAGACTGATTTAGAATCCCAATTCCTTTACTTCCTAGTCATAGGAACTTGGGCAAACAGCTTGAAGTCTTTGAACCCTGGATCTTTAGTATGAGAGAGGGTTACTATAAGGATTAATATAAGGGACTTTATATTAAGTAGTTAGCACAATAGCTGACACATAATATATAATCAGTAGATGTTAGCTAATATAAATTATCATTCCTATTATGCTAGTGCAAATATCAAAATCAAGTTAACTTTATTAACAAGTGGACATTTGTCAGAATTCTCTGGTAAGTCACTACTTTTGTATTCTTCACACTGACAAGAAGGAATTTTCCAAATCTGCTTTAGGGTTGTAATTCAGGGCAATGTTGTTCTCTCGGGTGTATCTAAAACCCCCAAAAGGTTTAATAACCTTCCTTAGGCTCAGAGATGGCACCTGGTACAAATCGCACAAGATGTTCACTGCTCAGGTGCCTTCTTGAGGTTGCACTGTGAGAGAAGAGTCACGGGCGGTGAGAAACCGGAGTCCCTAGAGACCGGTCGGTGGAAAGCATCGAACTAGTGACTGATGTGTTCTTCCTTGCCTCGCCTAAAATCACATGGGCGTCTCACAGCTCAAAACACTACCTTAGCCCATAGACCAATATTTGCTTAGACATGTAAGTGAAGATGGATGTTTTGATTTTCAGCTATAAACCTTCTATTTTTGGCCACATTGGCTTCAGGGCGTTTAGATCTTAGGAGCAAAGCCCTAGACGATTTGACGTGATTATTTTTTAATTACTACTTTTCACACAGCTTTTGACATTTATAAGCAATTCGGTTCTTTCCTAAACATGGTTTTATAGATTTTTCTAGGTTTGGCATTGCCCTTGGTTCTTGGCACAGCTTTATGTTACTATTTTTAAAAATGAGCATGACAGTGTAGATACTAAAATGGAAACTTTGAGCCAAAACAAAGATTGCATTCAATTGGAAGAACCAAGAGGTTGACATTCAAATGTCAATGGATTCCCCTACTCACTTTTTTTTTTTCACATTGTAAGATTTATTTTAAAAATCTGGATTGCTATCACATTACACGATGTCAGTTTGATTTCCATTACAGTGAATATTTATAAGTGCACTTAATTTTAATTTCAGTTGCCTCTTAATGACTTTATTTTTGAACATATCCTTAAAAATTATGCTATTCAAATAATTTTTCTCCTCTTAACCTTCCTCTTCATGAAAAATTTAAGAGCAGGAGACATTTGTAAAACCCTGTGCTACATAAGGGTGTGGTGGTTATTATTACATTAAATTAATGAAGATATTTTATTCCTAAGTTACCATTGCAATCTGGATATCGATATTTGCTTTTCCTGAAGCTAAACTTCATCTCCCTTTACTGCCTCTCATGGACATTATTATTTAACACGTAACCAAATGATATTCCAGTTATTTTTTTCCTCTTCTAAAACCTGATTTTTTTCTTCTGCTAAAACCCAATAAGGTTAACAGTTGTATCTGAGCTTGTTGGGTTCACACTCAGGGAATTTACTTTCTGAAAAGAGGAAAATAAATATCAGATCCCTTGGAAATGAATGCAGTGAAATTTTGGCTGGTCATCTTTTGAGAGACCAAGAAAAATGCTATCAACCATCATGCTAAATTTGGAAGTGCAATGTCGTGCCAATGGGTATTTCAGCAAGGCTGATGCTATCCTTGGGCATTTGTCAAGTACATAAATAATATTTCATAGCACATTTGGCTGTGTGCAAAGTAGATACAGAATTTATTCTTCACCCTAACAACGAGAAATACCACACATTTAAAAATGTATTAGGGAGAGTTCCTCCATTCTGTTCTATTTATTTTCAGGGTGTTCATTAAGGAAGCACCTAAGCTTCTTTCAAAATGTCATATCTTAGCTGACACCATGGGGTTTTGCCCACCACGTGAACTTTAGTTCTGTTCATACAGCTAATGGAAAAATAAATAATTTAATCTGTACTCCTGGACAGCAAATCCTGCGGGTTAAACCAGCTGCAGGCTGGTGAAGCGAAGTTTTTTTTTTTTTCTTTTCCAACCGGCTGTCCTTAAAAACTCACTCAGCTCTTGTCCTACTAGCTATTGTCCTTCCGGAACCTTTGGTGAAGACAAGGGCAAATGTGTGAAGATAATTGAATGCATGATTAGGTCTATGGTGGAAATAAAAATCCACTGAGGAACAGCATTCTATTATTCCTAAAGATTCAGCATTTTGGAGCTCAGAAGTACCTTGGAAGAACAATTCTGACCAGGCTTGCAGGAAAAGACACAGATTCTTAGGCAAGTTAAATCAGACCCCGATTGTCTAATCCAGAGTCCTTTCCATTGCATCACAATGCTTCTTGCCTGCAAATGGGTTATTTTAATTTCCATGTTGACAAAGACCTATCATAATTTATGGATATTTGCATGAGTTTGTGTATACCTAACCTTTTGGGTTTTGGCACTAATGATTAAAAAACGGGTGGAGGGCCCTGTTGTTTCCCACACACCCAGAGATTTCAGCTTTTGAGAAGGGGTCACTTATTTTTTATTTATTTTAAAGATTTTATATATTTATTTGCCAGAGAGAGAGAGAGAGAGAGAGAGAGGGAGAGGGAGTGAAAGAACAAACAGGGGGAGCGGCAGGCAGAGGGAGAAGCAGACACCTTGCTGAGCAAGGAGCCCGATGCAGGACCGGATCCCAGGACCCTGGGATTATGACCTGAATCAAAAGCAGATGTTTAACTGACTGAGCCACTCAGGCGTCCCAGGAGAAGGGGTTACTTTTTAAGGGGAGAACATTTTATTCCTCTGAAGACCAGAAGAAGTTCTAGATTTGAGGTCTCAGATACCCAGTAAGGACCCCCGATAATGCTGTCAGGACTGTCCTCCACATTCCCATTTTGGAAACCAGGAAAGCCCCCCTGAGTGCCATTATGCCAGGACAAGCCTGGCAAGCAGGGGTATGAGAGCTGTCCATGGCAGACATCCGAGTCACTTCTCACTCATTTGACCATAAAATTTATTGAGTATTTTGTCCATTTTAAGCCTTCCAATAACCCATGGCTGTTATCATCCTTATTTCACAGGGAAACTGAGTAAATTGTCCAAAAATCATACAGCAAGTACACCTGAAAGTCAGATATTGACCTAGGAAACGTTGTGGAGCCTAAGCTTTTAATTGTTTCTTTACCCCTTGTCTTTTCTCTCCAGAATTAGTGGCATCAAAGGGCCAGCCATGTTCTAAGTAATGTTGATTAGTACCTTTTACGTTTTAACATCTCTCCTAATAAGGAAAGGAGTTTTCCAGTAGGTTTGATTTATGATTCTCACTAAATAAACCACCACTTTATAATTTTATGGAATTTAAGCAAAGAAGTTGATTGTAATCCTTCATTTATAACACATTATAATAATTTGTCCGTGTAGGGCTCTATTTTTTGTTTAATTAATTTAAAGTTTTCTGATTATCTGGGGACATATTACTCAAGAACTAGGATTTCTCACTTTTGTAGAATATTTAATTTAAATATACTAAAATTTATTTATCCATTCTTCTACTGATGGATATTTGAAATGTTTCCAGGTTTTGTTTTTTAATGATATGGTGGTATAAATATTCTCATATGTTTTCTGGCGCACATATGTCTTCTAAGTTATAAATCTAGGAGAGAGAATGCTGGGTTACAGGATAAGAAAATGTTAAAATTTACAAGAAAATGCCAAATTGTTTTTTAAAGGAGTTGTACCAATTTAAACTCCCAGTAGTAATTTATAAGCAATACCATTGACTTATTTTTTCTTTAACATTTTTTGTTGTTAAACTTTTTATGATAGTCAAATAAATGGTCGCTCACTGTGGCCTTGATTGGAATTTTGCTAATTACTAAGAAGTTGAAAACTATATTTTAATTAGGGCTCTATGTGTTTACTTTTAAGATAAATGCTCCTATCTCTTCCCATTCTCCCACTGAGTTGGTTGTCTGATTTTCTTTTAAATCTCTTGAATTGTAAGAATTCAATATGAAATCTATGCCAATAATTTTGTGTTGGTTATCGATTTTTCAAAATCACCTTAGTTATTGTTTTGCCCCTTTGAAATCTTTTCCAATGAACAGTTAGTTTTCATGTAGTCTAGTTTGCCATTATTTCACGGTTAGCAGCTTTTAGAACTTATGTAAGATTGGATACCTTTTCTCTAATTTTTTAAAAAAAATTGCTTTTCATATTTAAGTCAAAATTTATTTAGAGTTAATTTCTGTGTAAGCAATAAGGGCACATTTTGATTTTCCCCTTTCACTGTTAACTCTTTTCTAAGCTTAGTTTTTTCAATAGTCTCTCCTTTCTTCACTGATGTTCCATGGCATCTCTAACAATAGTAATATTCTTTATATTTTTAATTCTCTTAGGGGCTCTCTAGTATCTTCCACTGGTTAATTTTTTTTCGTTTCTGTGCTTGTTCTACACTTCCTTAATTCTTGTAGTTTATAATGGTGCTTGCTATCTGTTAGGAAGTCTCTATTTCATTTCCTCCCCTATTTTAGGTATATTTTGGCAAACTTAACTATTTGCTTTTCCATATAATTTTTAAAAAAACCAAAACATGGCCAATTCCATGAAAAATACTTTGGAATTTTCATTGGAGTTACTATGGGTTCCCAAATCAATTGGGAGAATTGGCACCTTTTATATATCACTTTCCTAGTCATGAACATGAGCCACCTCCCTACTTTTTAAGGTGTCCTTTAATTTCTTTAGGTAAAATTTTATCCTTTACTTCATCAAGATCTTGCAACTCTTTTGTTAGGTATGTTCTTTGATGCTTGGTAGCTTCTGTTGCTAATGTAAATGGTGTTATTTTAAATTATATTTTGTATTTTTTTCTGTTGCATAAAAATGTATCACATTTTTATTGATCACAAATGACATTTGTGTATCAGTTTTATATCTGGCTATCTTGCTGACCTGTATTATTATGTGTAATGATTTTTAAAGACTTTGTTGATATATAAAAATATCAATGGATACTAAATGGTAACAACTTTTTTGGCCCTCATTTAATAAGATAATCTTACGTACTTTTCTCCTTTAATCTGTTAATCTGGTTGAAGATATTTATAGATTTCTAAAATTAAACTAACTTTGCCTTCAGAGTATAAACTAACTGTGTCTTGGTTTATTATCTTTGTCCACCCACCTTGCTGGTTTAAGATTGCTATTATTTTGGGGCGCCTGGGTGGCTCAGTCGTTAAGCGTCTGCCTTCGGCTCAGGTCATGATCCCAGGGTCCTGGGATCGAGCCCCGCATCGGGCTCAGGTCATGCTCCCAGGGTCCTGGGATCGAGCCCCGCATCGAGCCCCGCATCGAGCCCCGCATCGAGCCCCGCATCGAGCCCCGCATCGGGCTCCCTGCTCGGCAGGACGCCTGCTTCTCCCTCTCCTGCTCTTCCTATTTGTTGTGTTCCTTCTTTTGCTGTGTCCTTCTCTGTCAAATAAATACATAAAATCTTTTTTAAAAAATTGCTTTTATTTTGTGAAGCTTTTCTTCAACAATTGTTATGAATACATTAAGCTTTCAGATTTCCTTTTTAGTTCTCTCCTCATTGAATACCTGTGGACATATTCCTAGTTTGTGCTCTAGAGAGCTCATCCCAGGTTAGAATAATCTACTCCTTGAAAGTAGTAAAAGTATCCTATGAAATAGTTTGATCCTGATGTTTTCTTTGTGGAAAGGTTTTAATTACTGTCTCAAATTTATTAACAATTACAGCACTGTCCAAGTTTTCTGTTTATTCTTAAATCAATTTTAATGTCATATTTTTCTATAAATTTATTCGTTTCATCTAAGCCTTCAAATTTATTGATTATATTTTAACTTAGCCTTTTAAATCTCTTATATCTGTATATTCTTCTTTTAACCGTAGTCTCATTCATTTATACCTGTGTTCCAGAGTTTAGCCAAGCTACTCCATGGCATCGCTGCCTCAGCATCCATTTTGTTTGGCCAAGGGTCTTGCAGGGGCCTTGAATTGACACTAGCCCCTGGATAGCAACCACAGAGTCATAAGCAAATGTAAATTCCTAATATGACTTCCTCCAGGACCCTGTGATCCATCAACAGTTTCCCCTGCCTCCCAACACCTGACTTCTCATGCCTCCCTTATCTAAGACTCCTGTGGAGCTTACCACACCCCCACTCGTTTGTTTCAAAGTCACCAAATCCTAATAAAAGGCATGTGTCCCAAATCTTGCCCCTCTCTCTGTCTACAGTCTGCTTTCACCTCTCTGAGTTGTACCTTGAAGGGTGGTATGCATTTCCTCCAGGACCTGTGAGTAATAAACTGCTCTATTTTAACTCTTCTTGTGGTCTGCCCACCATCTGGCAACCTGTGCTCCACTTAACAAATGCTAATTTAATAAAGTCATAACATTGTATATTTTTCCTGAGGCGTCTGAGAAAAATCACCATTTTATTTTCGTTGATCTTTTATAATGTATTTTTTGTTTTCTTTTTCATGCATTTCTCAACAACATATCGTTGCTATTTCCTTCCTTCAAACTGCTCTGGGTTTTCTTTATTGCCTTACTCCCCTGACTTCTTAAGTTGGACAGCTTATTAATTTACAGTTTTTGCTACTTTAAGTACTTAATGTTGTATTTTTCCTTTATATCACAACTTTCACTGTACCCCCTCAAGTTTTTATATATAATTTTTAATTTATTCAATTATAAGTAGGTTTAGGTATCTATTATATTTCCTTCAACACATGTGTTTTGGAAGTATATTTCCTAATTTTAGATTTCCAGGGATTTTAATAATTTTATCTTTTTTATTATTTTCTAACAAAATTGCCTTGTGATCAGAGTGCATGACCTTTTTGAAATCAATTATCTGATATTTGGTTGAGACTAACCTATGTTACACTCCTACATGATGAATTTTGGAGACTTTTCATAAATGCTTAAGAAGAATGTACATTCTCTAAACATGACATGCAGAATTTTAAATATGCCCATTAGGTCAAATTTCTTATTTGTGCTATTTAAATCTTCTTCATTCTTGCTGATTTGTTTGTTTAACCCATTAAGAATTCAGAGGTGTATTGACTTTTTTCAGTTTGATAGCAGATATGTCAATTTCTTCTTTAAGTTTCTAGCAATTTTTGTTTTGCAAATTTCAAGTTTATTTTACCAAGTATAGAGAGTTTTTAGAATTATATTTTCTTAGTGAATTGCATTTCTAGCATTATGTAGTATACACACTTAAAAAGTACTGGAGGATTTTTTGGCTTTGGTTCAGTTTTACATAGAAGTAAAATAAATATGCTCTGGTTTTTTCTTGGTATTTGCAAGATACATTTTTTTCAATTTTTATGCATATATTTTATGTATATTTCTTGAAATAGACAAGAAATCCAACACAGAATTGGACTTTTCAGAATCAAATCTGAAAAATTCTGTCTTACCTCCTTGACTATATTTGAGCTTTTTTCTATGTCCTTGCTTTTGATTTCCATTTCTCCAGATTATTATGTTTTTTTCTCTTTTTCTTCCATTATAAAGTATGACTGATATTTTTTGTTGTACTTCTCCCCATTTTCATTGTTTTTGTTGTTATCGTACTTGCTTGAAATGTGTAACTCCATTTCTATTCTTTGTGTGTGTATGTGGTCACTTTTGAAATTTCACCAAGAATTTTAGCCTGAGAAAACCTAAAATCCAAAACAAATAAAATAAAAAAGACCCAACTGCATTAACAACAAGAAATTTTACAGAATTTTAGCTTCAGCATTTCAGTGTGCTTTCTTTTCTTTCTTTCTTTTTTTTTAATAGAGTGCAAGGCTGGGGAAGGGGCAGAGGAAGAGAAAATTTTAAGCAGGCTCCATGTTCAGGCAGAGCCTGACCCAGGGCTTTGTCTCATAACCCTGAGATCATGATCTGAGCCAGAGTCGAGAGTCAGACCACTTAACCAACTGAGCCATTCAGGTGCCCCTCAGCGTGCACTGATACAGAAAATATTGTTTGGACCTTTCTTTCTTTCTCTCTTTCTTCCTTCCTTTCTTTTTTTCTTTCTTCCTCTCTCTCTCTCTCTTTCTTTCTTTACTTTAAATGCATTTTTTAGAAGTTTCTTCAGAGCAGTTCTCTTGAGGGTTAGTTCTTACATTTTTTATTTAACTATAAATGTCTTTATTCTGCCCTCTGAAGTTTCTGTTGAAAATAGATATTAAAAGGACAAGAATGGCAGCTAGCAGGAAATCAGGTAGAGGCTCATGTCAATAATTCAGGCAAGGGAGGATGGTAGATTGGATAAGTTGATAAGGG
Source organism: Procyon lotor (assembly GCA_028646535.1). NCBI lineage: Eukaryota > Metazoa > Chordata > Mammalia > Carnivora > Procyonidae > Procyon > Procyon lotor. Next base: position 119,527,203 of record CM053604.1, read on the forward strand.
TGGAGCTTGTGAGAAGTGTATTTGTTCTAGATGTATTCTCAAGGTCTAGCCACCGACAGTGCCTGATTGGATGCAGCCTGTGATAGAAAGGGAAGAGTCGAATTTGAGAAGGAGTCAGAAGGACGTGAGAAACTGAAAAGATGGATATGCTATTAACCAAGATGAGGGATTGCAGGTGAGTAACATTTGGGGAAATGATCAGGATTTCAGTTTGGGCTATTTTTATGTCATACTTACTAGAAACTCAAGGGAAATTTTAAATATGTGAGCCTGGAGTTCAGGAGAAAAATCTATATTTTCCAGTTCATGTACACATATATTTGACATTTAAAACAATGAAACTGGGGGTGCCTGGATGGCTCAGTTGGGTAAACATCTGCTTTCAGTTCAGTTCATGATTTCAGGGTCCAAGACTGAGTCCCACATTGGGCTCTCTGCTCAGTAGGGAGCCTCCTTCTCCCTCTCCCTCTGCTGCTCCCCTTGCTTGTGCTCTCTCTCTCTCTCTCTCTCTCAAATTATAAATAAAATCTCTTTAAAAATTAAAAAAATAAATAAATAAAACAATGAAACTGGACCAGACTATCAAAGGAGTGAGTACATAGAGAGGAAAGGATTAAGATCTGAGTCTTAGGAAACTTATGTTAAAAGAGGCAAGAAAAAGGTAGAGGAATCAGCCAAGGAGATAAAAAAGGTGTAACCAGTGAGGTAGGACAGAAAGCATCCTTGAATCCAAGTGAAGAGAGTAGATAAAGAAGGATTTCAGGATCTGTGCTTCATGCTACTGATAAGACAAATATGTGGAGAGCAGAGAAGGGACCATTGATTTAATAATATGGGTGAAACTATTGGTGACTTTGACCCTGGTTGAACAGTAGAAGTAAAAGACTAATTGGATTAAATTAAAGTGGTAGAGAGTAAATGGGAACAGCAATTTGTGAGAAAATTTTCTCAAACTGACAACAAATCTGAGAGAAAACAATCCCATTTTAAGGACTTTCCCAGCTCAAAGGGGAATAGATCAATATCTGACAGGAAAGTAGGTAGAGATTTCAATCCTCTTCTGAACTGAGTAGTATAGTAATCACTCGCCACAGTAACTGTTGAGACCCTGAAATGTGATTAGTGCTGAGATGTGCTGTAAGTATAAAATATATATTAGATTTCAAAGATTTTTCACCAAAGAAAAGGTAAAATACCTCATTAATTTTCATGTTGATTACATGTTGAAATGATAATATTTTGGATGTATTAGATTAAAAACATTATTAAAATTAATTTCATCTGCTTTTGAGTGTTATTTGAAATGCAGATACTAGAACATTTAAAAGTACATAGTGGCTCACACTCTATTTCTGCTGGACAGTGCTTGTCCAAACCATCATCAGAGGTACTCATCTAAGCAACCTCTGTGCCCAAGGGTATGAGATGTGAGAGATGCAAAAATTAAGGAACTCCTATCCACTAGGGATTTAGACTCTTGGTAAGTAAGCGACTTTATCTAAAATCTTCTTTTCTGGGACTCTATAATATTAATTTATGCATAGTTAAGGATAGTAAATGAAAACCTTTAGGATAGGGAAGATATTTGAAACAGCAATGAAAAAGCCTCCTTTCAAGACTTTGAAATGTTTGTTTTAAGGCCATCAGCAGGGTTTCATGGAATGGAGTTTACACGGACTTCATTTTCTCAAGGTCTCATGGAAATTAGTAGAATTTCACAAAAGTGTTAGTTGCTATAAAATTTTATAAACATTGATTCCTTTTAAATACATGAATGCATAAATATGAAACATTTCAGCTAATAAATCCCTGAATATTTGTGCCATTGATATTTTGAAATTAATTTGATTTCATGGTACTTCAAGCATGAAAGGAATGCAATTTTCACTAGAAACTGCTTAATCTAGTTATTATCTGACTATTCGTATTCTCATTGGATATTTGATGAATGCTTGCTAAAGATACGGCTTCATCTCCTGCCCAGTAATTATATAATTACTAAGGATGGAGGAACCCAGCTGTGTTTTGGTTTCATTGAACATCTTGACCTATTATTCAAACATTTTGGGTAAAATAAAATCTAAGACGCATTTTGCCAAGGACTTTTTCCATTTATTTTTAAACCCACGTACATTTCAGAAGGAATTTAATCCATATGTTTCTGATTCATTTATAATTAACTCATCAAAGTTTTTGCTAAGTAAGAACTGTATGATGTTCAAGAAGCCTGGATAAGCCTTTAATGATGTTTATTTGTCCATTTTTTCCCCATTCTCTAACACAATGTCATCTTTGTGAGACAAACACCACTTTAAACCATTTGTCATAAAACAAAATCTACAGTGTTTTAGTTGTTTTTAAATGCGTCCAACATGAAGTCCTCCTTTATTATTATAAAAACTTTTTGGAAAGCTGAATTATCATTAGTTTAAAAGAAAAACTAAAAAGCCTAGCGATAAAAGCTTCGAACATTGTGCAATATTCCTTTCACTGGCAAGATTAAACAGGGATTGAATATTTGCTAAGTGACTATTTTGTATACTGGTTTTAATTTATATAGAGTAGGCAATGGCTATCACAAAGTCTGTTGTAGAGTAGGTAGTTAAGAAATATTTTCAAATGGTTGAATGAAAAAAATGACAAATGAATGATTGAATATATTAAACTCAACTGAAAAATATCCTGGACCTATGCTAAATGGATATTACATTCCTTTTAATAGGACTGTTACATACACAGAACAATGTAATAATCTCATACTGATAATTTTTTTGAATTGATCAAATGTTTAAACAAAATACATTTGTGTAAAATGAAAAATGTATACATTCATTTGCTCAATTATCTTTTTTGTTTTGTTTTGTTTTTCATTTGCTCAATTATCTTGAGTGAGGCACACATATATGCACATATTATACAATATGCATAATATATAAGCATATATATCATATATGTTATAAATATATTACATATATCCATGTTATACTATATAAGCAAAATGTGTACATATATACACATACTAGATATACACATATTAGATTTATATATACTATATACTCTTATATGTAATTATTTATTATATAATTGTATGTAGACATATATTCTTACACTATCTCTTCTGATTATCACAGAGATACCATTATGTATTCGTCTGGTTTTCTAGAGAAAAATGCAGAAGAAAGAGGCTACCTTGTATTTGTAAATAATTGAAATATATCTGGAAAATGTGGTCTTTTTTTGAAAAAACTATATCCCAAAATATATATTCTCTATATCCCAAAATATATATTCTCTATATCCCAAAATATATATTCTCTAGACATTTCTAGATTCTGCAGAAGATTTACACCTTCACAAGGTTTACAACATACAAGAGATAAGAAAATGGAAGTCATATAAGACTTGAAATCTTGCTGCGCCCAATTCTTGAGACCACTAATGTAGGGTGCTTTCTCCACCACTGAGCTATCTCAGATCTTCCTTGTCCTTTCCTAGCTCTTTCTGGCCTTTCTTAATTCACAAATTATTGTTGTATAACTGCTGCAATAGGTTTATTCGCCCTTCAATTACTTTACAATTAAATAGTATAATAAGAAAAAAAATCCTGTAAGGTTATAAATAAATAAATCTCAGGACATTTGTATCTAACTTTGCTTTGTCTGTGTCCAGTAGCCTGAAATAAGCAATTTTTGGTATTCTTGGATCTTTGCACCCAAGGTTAAATTGTCCTTGAACTCCCAGAAGAATGACTATTTTGCAGAAGCTTGTGCTGCCTGGTTTGTTTTCTAAGTTGGAGGACACGGAGGTTAGATATTCTTAGAAGAGTTTTTGTCATTTTCCTTTATAGTCTGTGGGTAATACACTTCGGGTGCATTGAAAGACCCAATTTATCCAAACTGAGCTCCCACTCTGATTCATCAAAAGCCCAGATCTTTTCTTAATTCATCGTAACACATTATTTTTTTGTTGAAAATGTGCCCAGAGACATATGCATTGTATGCTTTATCTTGAACTAAAAAATAAACAAATAAAGAGTGAATTCTGTTAAGTGAGCAGCTGCCGAAATTCCACATTCTGTATCTATCGCCAGACTGTGAAATCCTCATCTCCTTCTGAGTACCATTAGAACTTCAGTTCTGGTTTCCAGTGATGGGTTACTGGCAGACTTGAACGTGCCAGATGAATTTTATGTACACATGTGAAGCGTGGGCTGCGGTTCTGCTGTCAGAAAATGAACTCTTCAAAGCCATCGTCAATTTTTGAGGCTGACAGCATACAGATTGGCTTTCTGTATACATAGCGTCATATGTAATGCTGTTCCATCTGACATCTCTTTTTAAGACTGAGATCCTGTTAATTTACTCCAGACTATATGCTCAAGACAAATAGCCTGACTCTTCTCAGTTTCTTCAGGTTAGGATTCCACTTCAGACGAACCTCTGTAACAGGTGTAATGTCTCTTGGTTTTGTACAGCAAACTGTTGGCAATTTCTTTGCCAACCTTTGCTAGAGTATTAGCAGTGAGCTCTGTCTTGTTAAGGGTCCCTTCAAAGCCCGAAGATCAAGTCCCGCCCGCTTTTCTTCCAGTCACCTGAAGCTATCCATGTGAAGAACTCACCCATACAGAAAATTAATCTAGCACACATTGGCCACACACATGCTAATTAGGTAGCTTTTCTTTTTAAAATAAACATTTCATTGTGCTCTTTCGGGTTTCAGTGAAGAGCTGCCCAAGCACACACAGAGCTAAGTTGAAACTAACCTTTCCACTCAACTCCAACAAAAGGGCAACCGTGCCTGCCCAGATAGTGATGTGCACCACCGTGAGCAATCCGTTTCTATGTCAGTGGGCATTCTAAACTTTTTAGAAGCAATTTCGAATGTACTTTAAGATAGAAAATGATGCAATGGATTGTGCTCTAAGTGTTTGCATTAGGCGGAAAACTCTTTTCTTTTTTTCCTGCTTTAAGAGCTAACAAAAATTAGGGAAGTGAAATCAAGTTATAAAATAATATTTTGTGCTTTGTGTGTATGTGGTGTGTGTGGGGGTAGATTTTAGCCTAAATAGTAGAAAAGTTTTAATGAGCTTCCAGTTTTAATTTGTGAGATAAGAAAATGTGATGACAAAACTATCTCATAAGAAGATATGTTAGCTGTTATATAAAGTATTAGTCAGAAAAGAAGAAGTAAAAAAAATCACTAGACAAAAACAAAATCTATAATTTCTAGTTATGTCTTTGCCATTACTCAGCCACTTAATTCCTCTGGCCTTTAATTCTATCACATAAAATAAGGGTTCAATTTATACAGGCACTTCTAAAATAAGCTTCTTGGAACACAGCTCCTCACGATCCACCGTAAAAAGAGTTTTAAGATCAAACACGTTCAAGAAATTTAGATACTGGATTCTCTCCTTGACAAATTTAGGAACACATGAGGAAATCTGCATTTGAAAAAACTGAGAATTCCAGCAGTCAGGAACCATGTAATGTTGTTTGACTCAGTATTTCTGAATCTTATTTGACCATGAAACATTGTACTACTAAAATACTAGGAGACATACCCTGGGAATCATTGTTTTAAGTACTTTCTAAAACTCTGTTGTTACATTTTACCACCGAGTTGCTAGCAATATTTAAAAAATTGATATTTTTAATTAACATAGCAGTGATTTGATAGTTTATCATTTTGATTTCACTGTCTTATGTACTGACTATCTTATAGCTCAGAAATGAATGTGAATGGCATTGAGATAAACAAGCTCTGATCTTCAGATTCCATGATCATGTTCTTTATCCCTGTAAATTTGTGCTTTTTGTTTTTTTGGTTTTTTTTTTTTTAAAGATTTTATTTATTTGACAGAGAAAGAGAGATCACAAGTAGGCAGAGAGGCAGGCAGAGAGAGGGGGAAGCAGGCTCCCTGCTGAGCAGAGAGCCAGATGTGGGGCTCGATCCCAGGACCCTGAGATCATGACCTGAGCCCAAGGCAGAGGCTTTAACCCGCTGAGCCACCCAGGCGCCCCTAAATTTGTGTTTTTATCTCTTTGGTCTTCTGATCAATTGGCCACGTAGGGGAGCAAATTTGACACCCTCAAAATGTGTCTATTTGGAATATGGATTATTTTAGGCTGATTATTTTTAAGAAACAGAAGGATCAGAAAAAAACCTCTGACCTCCCTCCACTGAAGGCCTAAAATTTAGATAAAAGATCTGCTCCAGAAAGGAGTTATCAACACAGACAACTACAGTGTAATATAAAATGGGGTGGTAGACAGGGAAGAATTTAGCAGTTTTTTTGTTAAAATTCCTCTCCATGGCCTATTGTTTCTGGATGGCCCAGCAAACACTTGTGTTTACCGAACATTTACTCTTTCCATTCTTTCTATAAATTGCCTTCCTTCCCTGTGAAGCTCCAGACCCCTACCCCTTCTCCTTAGTCTAGAATGACATTTATACCTCATTTCACCTGCCTGTCTTTGGAGCCTCTCAGGTTTGTGTGGATTCTCATATGTACATAATTACATTTGATTTTCTCCTGTTAATCTGTCTCCAGTTTTAGTTTAAGTCTTAAACCAGTAAGATAAACCTTGAAGAGTAGAGCAAAATTTTTCCTTCCCAACAATCACTTTAAACTTACATGCCTATTTAAAGACACTTTGAACATTGTTAATTTCACTATTGTATTCTTAAATGTCAAAAGAACTTAAGGTCCAGTGAATACTTGTCAAAGTTAGAACTCAAAGTTCAAATTCTTTGCTGTGTGGCTTAACTTACTGAACTCTGTACCATCCAAATGACTGACGTGAGCCAAACACTTTAAAAGAAAGTAATAGATAGCTTCTATTTAGTACTCTAGACAAATCACCCTGATGCTTGGTTCATGGGCAAAGTTTGCAGGGGAGGAATTGAGGAAATACTGTGGGATATGATTAAGTGCAGCTTAAGAATGGTACTCTCTATACATGACAAGAGAAAGAAAAATATTTGGGAACACCCAGATCACATCAGATGCCACATAGCTTTGCTACCTTGAAATGACTCAAGCAATAATTTATCAGCTGCCACACTCGGCGCCATGTGTCTGGTGATCTCACGAAGCTGAGATATTGTCTTCTGAATCTGTTTCATAACTGTGATTCATAATATTTATACCAGAAGGGCTAATAAATGAACAGAGAATACCTACCTTACTCCTCATACAAGTTTCAGAAAACCATAGTTCATTGAAGAGACAATATTTGACTAATTTTGTCATTGTACTTTAAGGTAATACTAATTCTAAACTGTCTCCAGCACCCCAATAATACAAAGTGCTAACTTTCATTGAATACAGCCTATGTCTTGAAGAAAATGCTACTCATCTGCTATGAATTTTCTGCTATAACTGTCAAGACAACACTAGAATTGCTTTACAGATAAACATGGAGTTTACATCATAAAGCTAGTAAGTATCAGAGTTGGAAATAGACACTGTCTGCTCTACCACGAAACTCTCCTTTCCATGGTTGCTCACTTTCAGAAAAGGAAGTTTCTACAGCTTCTCAAATAAGGCCAAACACATTTCTTAGTCATTTGATTACTACCTGTGTTTTTCTCCACATCAAGGATTCAGTGCAGGAAGTAGTAATATCAACAACCAACAAAACTACATAGTGTTGAAATGAATGTTTAGGAGTAAATGGGTATATATTAGAGTAAAAAGTCAGGATTAATTCATGGAAATAGAACTTCCTTTTCTTTTGCATCAAATGTACACTGAAAGGTATACATAATGATCAAGTTGAAATAAGTCTATGGATTCTTCTTTTCAACATTACACCTAGAATTCAGTCATTACTGTTTAAATGAGTCTATATAGAGACTTACAGAGATATAGTTTATTCCATCTCTGAATAGTTACCAATATTCTAGTGATACAAATTGACATGAGTGTATTACTACTAGCACCAAGTAGGCATTTTCTCATATGTATTGGCTAAAGCCAACTGTTGGCAATAGAATATTATAAAACCTCTCATTTAACCTGATGTTCATACCTATTATTGGGAAAAGGAGTCATGCCTTAGCTGTGGTCTTGACCACTTTTAGGTGGAAAAAGTAAACATTATTATACATAATCTTTCCATAAAAAGAAGATTCTGATTTTAAATTGTATCAGATTGGAAATATCAGTCCCATGAATGCAAGTAAAGCAGGAAAAAAATGTGAAGTAAGAAATGAGGACATTAAAAACTAGATTGATAATCCGATACAATAAATAGAGCTAAGTTAACAAAACATTTCCCAGATTTTACCTCACAGAACAGCCAGATTTCAATTCATGATGCAATCTAGTTTTTGACGCATTTTAACTGTTATGCATTTCACTATTATAGAAGCGGTAAATTTTGAGGCAGCTAAAAATGTGTGCCAAAATCCCACCCACTCTATTCCCACCCCACACCACTGCCAGGAGCTTTGCACATGTATACATACACATGTCAGAAACTCCAATAAAGCATCTGAACACCAAACGGGGGATGGGGACGGAAGAGTCCATCCAGGACACCTTATATCTTGAAATGTCTAGTTTCAGTAGAAGCAGTTTCAGTAGAAGCAGTAGAAGTTTTTGGTCACATAGGAGATAGGAAGAACCTGGGAGTGCAAGCTGGGAGTCCCAGCACTTTACATGCAACTTTGAACTGTCAGAAAAACATGTTGTAGGTTGGTAAGAAGCAATAGCAAAATACAGCACACTATCAAATAATGAATGTCTGTATTGAGGACTATGCATATTGATAATTTCTCCAGTGAAAATTTTGAGGTTTGGATATCAAACAGTCTAATCATAAGTCACACTCTTTAATAGCTGATGAACAATTAGCCTGGGTAAGATTAACCTTGATAAACACAGGAAAAAAATAAACCACTTTAGAACCTACAAAGAGTCTGAGAAATAGTAAAATAAAGTGAAAAGGGTTATATTCTAGAGCTCAAAGAAAGAACATATCTCTGAATGTGTGAATGTGATTTTTACACATCAAGAAAAATTTTCAGTCAACTCTTAGGCATTCACAAAAAATACAAGAAGATACGGTTTTGAAGAAATAGTATGTTGAACAGTGAAAAAGGCTGAGTTAGAAAAGAAGATGAAGGATAATAGAATGAAAAGGAAATGAAAACTAATAGATGACTAACAATCGTAAGAAGAATAGAATGTAAAAGCAAATTAAAACCTACAAGATAGGGGCGCCTGGGTGGCTCAGGCGTTGTGCGTCTGCCTTCGGCCCAGGTCAGATCCCAGAGTCCTGGGATCGAGCCCCGCATCGGGCTCTCCACTCTGCGGGAAGCCTGCTTCTCCCGCTACCATTCCCTCTGCTTGTGTTCCCTCTCTCGCTGTGTTTCTCTCTGTCAAAAAAATAAAATCTTTAAAAAAAAAAAAAAAAAAAACCCTACAAGATAGGCGGTAAAGAGAAGAATTGATATTTCAGGAAACTCTGGTAACTTAAAGGGGGCAAACATAAAATGATCTATAAAGTATGATATGTGAGAGTATTAAACTAAACGGATAACCATGTGGAAAATGACAATTCCTTAAGGCATACATCAGGATAAATACCAAGTAGCTCAGAGAACCAAATGGGAAAATAAAAACACACAAGGACCAGAAGGCATGGTTATATTTCTCCATAATCTCAGAGTGGGGCAAATTTTCCCAACTATGACTCAAAATCTAAAAGCAATAAAACTCTATAAGCAATGAGCTCAGGCCGTCTCAGTCAGTAGAGCATGCAACTCTTTGGGTCATCAGTTCAAGGCTCACATTGGGTGTACTTTAAAAAAGAAAAGCAATAAATAAAATAAATAAATGAAGCAAAAACATCACTAGTTTAATTACATAGACTTTTTTTTTAAAAATCTGTGTGTGACAAAAAAATAAGTCAAATAAAATAACAAAAGACACCGTGAGAAATAATGTTTGCAAGTTATACTGGAAGCATAGGATTGATGTTCTTATTATACAAAGTTTCTAAGAAATAGAGTGAGAAAAAGACCAATCATTCTATTTTTTATAAAGGGCACTGGAGATGTTAAACTGACAGGTCACATGGAAAAAAGCAAGTGACTTTTAAGTGTATGAAAATATTCTCAAGTCTTGTCTAGGGAATGCTACAACTAATGTTGTAGCACTTGTGTAATGCTATAGCTGCCGTAGATAGTGATTCCTGCGGTGGACCTGGGCAAAGTTCATTGAGAATCTTCTCAATGAGAATCTTCTCAATGAAAAACTGGGCAAAGTTCATTGAGAATCTTCTGGAAAGAATTCACCATTCTAGATGCCATTAAGGACATTTGTGATTCATGGGATGAGGTCAGAATATCAACACTAACACACAAAAGGGATTTAACTCCAAAACTATATCCATTCACAGTTCTGAATGTCACTGATGTTAAGTTGCTAGGGAAAAGAGGATCAGGAGGACCAAACATTAACAGGAGTTTGGAAGAAGATGATTCTGACCCTCACAGAGGTCTTTGAGGAGGAAGTAACTGCAGCTGTGGTGGGAACAGCAAGAGAACTAGAGTTAGAAGTGGAGCTTGAAAGTGTGACTAAATTGAGGCAATCTCATGATCAAACTTGATCGGATGAGGAGTTGCATCTTATGGCTGAGCAAAGAAAGTGGTTTCTTGAGATGGAATCTACTGCTGGTGAAGATGCTGCGAAGATTGTTGAAATGATGACAAAAGGTTTAGAAGATGACATAAACAGAGTTGCTAAGGCAGTGGTGGGGTTTGAGAAGATTGACTCCAATTTTGGAAGGTCTGCTGTAAGTCAAATGTGATCGTATAGCACCACATGCCACAGAGAAATCATTCACGAAAGGGTCACTGGATGCACCAGACTTCATTGTCTTATTTGAAGAAATTGCCACAGCCACCCCAGCCTTCAACAACCACCACCCTGATCAATCAGAAGCCGTCAACATAGTGCAAGACCTTCCACCAACAAAAAGATTACAATTCACTGCAGATGCACCTGGTTAACAATTTTTAGCAATGATTTTTTTTTTTGTATTAGAAGAAGTACATTGCTTTTTTAAACAGAATGCTATAACACACTTAATAGATTGCAGTAGAGTATAAACAACTTTTATATGGCAAAGTTATGGGAAACCAAAAAATTCATTTGACTCACTATTGCAACATTTGCTTTATTGTGATGGTCTGGAACCAAATCCACAAAGCCTATGATATATGCCTGTGCATCACCTTACTGGTTCCATCATTACTTATTGAGTAAAACAAAACCAACAATGTATTCATTTTACATATGTATGAGTTACAATTTCATCTTTATTTAAAAATTATTCTTTAGGGGTGCCTGGGTGGCTCAGTGGGTTAAAGCCTCTGCCTTCGGCTCAGGTCATGATCCCAGGGTCCTGGGATGAGTCCTGCATTGGGCTCTACGCTCAGCGGGGAGCCTGCTTCTCCCTCTCTCTCTGCCTGCCTCTCTGTCTACTTGTGATCTCTCTCTCTGTCAAATAAATAAAATCTTTTTAAAAAATTATTCTTTAACATAAGTTTCTATGATTTTTTTTCTTCAGCAAACTATTTTGGATATGAGTTAACTTGGCTAAAATAATTTTTTAAGCAACAGAAAATATTTAGTGACACGTAAAGTCTACAGAACAAGTTAAGTGAAAAAATTGGTTATTAAACAAAATGCACAGTTCTTTTTCTTTTTCTGCATGTTCCACAAATTTAACAGGGTTATCTCTTTTTATCTCTGCCTTCTGGTTGCTGCCTTGGGCCTTTTTGTTAGTTGACTTTTGCACTTTTTTTAATATGTCTCCTTGATTGACGTCATTCCAAATGTACACAAGTACTCTTTCCTTATTCTTTCCCAAACCTACCTAACAATAGGCATAGAGTTTGGCAAAATGTTGTTGAATCTTTGTGTGAAAACAGAGGGGGAATTAAAATGCAAAGAAAAGGAGACAAGTTTTTTGGGTTTTGGTGGGTTTTTTTTTTTTTTTTTTTTGAGAGACAGAGGGAGAGAGAGAGAGAGAGCAAAAGAGTGTGGGGAGGGGAGAAAGAGAAGAGGGAGAGAGAGAGAGAATCTAAGCCAAGCTCTATGCCCAGCATGGAGCCCAATGGGAGGTTGCATCTCACAACTCTAAGATCACAACACTTAACTGATAGAGCCACTCAGGTGCCCCAAAAGGTGACAGGTCTTAATGTTAAAGATTCTATATCACTGTACATAGAGTCCACTAAGAACAATGCTTCAAGGAGGGCCATTCACCATTGGTCCTTTATCTTCTCAGCTGTATCCTGCTGCAATGTTGCAGACTCTCCCACTTTCTTAGGAGAAAATGCTGCTTTCATAATAAACTCTATAAAGGTTTAATTGTGTTTCTAAAGAATAGGTTCCTTAGCATTTCAGTGAGAATCCTCTACATTTAGATTTCTTTGTTACTGAGATAGTCAGGAGGAGCCAATCTCACACTTTCATGTCTAGTATCTCCTAGAACTAGTAGTGATAATGCCCCAAACACCAGGTCTATCTTTCAAACTAAGAAGAAACAATTTAAAGCTTTTATTTATTTATTTATTTATTTGAGAGAGAGCAAGAGTGAAAGGGCACAAACAGGGAAGTGGCAGAGGGAGAAGGAGAAGCAAGCTCCCCGCTGAGCAGGGAGCCTGATGTGGGACTAGATCCCAGGACCCTGGGATCATGACCTGAGCTGAAGGCAGATGCTTAACTGACAGTCATCTAGGAGTCCAAGACAGAAATAATTTATCGTGTCCCTAATGGCTGTTTTTTGTCTTCTACAGAGTTTAATCTCCACTTACCACATTCTGGAACAGCAAGTAATTTTTGACAACAAAAAAAAACAGCAGCTTCTCAAAGTTTCATCCTTTTTTTTTTATATTTTCTTCAAGCTCCCAATAATAATAATAATAATAATAGCAACAAGAACAAAAACTACAGCCATGATAGTGATTACAGTGGAAACAAAGAACAAATACAAGTGAAAGAATATTTAAATGAAAGGGTTTGAGTGATCCTGACAAGATTTCCATATAACAAAACACAATATTTAGTAAAAATTGCTTAGTTTTTATCAGTTATTATTTTTCTTATAGCAATATATTCTCAAAAAAGTATGACTTAGGCTATAAATCATCTGATGATCATTTCAACTGAATAAGTGTATGTTTTATTTACAAATAAAGATAAAATACAAATCCATGTATTAATATTTTATTTTCTGGTGAATATTTTTCCTCAACAACTATTTTCTAAGCTCTGGAGGGAGAGTCCTGAGACTGCCAGGATGGTGATTGTTTCCCAGCATGTTAGGTTAGAAATGAGCTAAATGATCTAACAAAATTGTAGCTAAGTTTTAGCTAGCATATTTGAGCTTCCATTAAAATGCTTTGATGGATTGAGATCTTAGCATATAGTGAGGCCTTAAAATCATACACACACACACACACACACAATTTTTACTTACACTTTCCAATTTTTTGTCCTTTTTTTTTTTTTTTTATAATAGCAAAGTGGTCCCATAGCTGTGTTTAATCTTGTTCGGATGTCCTCAATTTCTCTGACTGGCAGTACATGGTTTGGTTTGCTTAGTCACTATGAATGACTCAACTTTCTTAACTCAAAGATACAATGATTTATTTTTCTTAACGTGTAATATTGAGATTTCCTTGATTTAGCAGGTGGATATTTATCAAATCCTACTTGAAGATCCATCTTTTGGAAAATCATTAGCCAAGATGGCTTTTTTGCCTTTGTTACTTAGAAGCACCCTCCTCTAGGGGTGCCTGGGTGGCTCAGTAAGACGAACATCTGACTCTTGGTTTCAGCTCAGGTTGTGATCTCATGGGTCCTGGCATCTAGTCCCACCTGGGGCTTCACCCTCAGTGAGGAATCTGCTTGGAAATTCTCTTCTGTGCCTCCCCCCACTTGCACTCTCTCTCTTTCTCTTTCTCCTTCTCTCTGAAATAAACAAAAATAAACCTTTAAAAAAAAAGAAGTACTGTCCTTTGGAGCAACTGAAGGGTCTGGAGCAATCTTGGGAAAAAAAGTCTTTTAGTTCCAACTATCATTTTAATAGAAAGTTATGAAAATTAAATCGGTAGCAGGTTTACAAAATAGAGAGTTTACACAGAGCTCCATTCTGCTTTTGAATGATAAGAAAAGGGGTAATTTACTTTGTATTTTAAGGAACTATATGAACAGTTTCATTTTTGGTCCCTGTCCACGGAAGGCAAACAGTGTCAAATTTGTTCATTTTTATTTTACAAAATGAACAATAGAAAATGAGAATTTGATGCAATAATATGAGATGATACAGTAGGGATTAAAGCTTTTGACTTCTGTGTTTGATGATTTGTTCTGTTTCTTGCCTGGTGTTTTACACACACACACACACACACACACACACACACACGACACTAACAATATGATTTATGAAATCCAGTTGTTGATGAGGAAAGTACTAAACCCAATGAAAATTCAACTTTTTCTCCCAGGACACTCAAGCAGTGTTTACTATGAAAATATCAGTTCTAAGCTTAGCGCTTTTTATCATATTTGTATTTACTTATTTAGGCAACCTACTTCTTATTTAATCTCTACTTCAGGAGCAGAAATACTTCTCTAACTTTATATTGCTCTTCTCTCACTCCAGAAAGATCTTCAAATATTTAGAGTTTAGAAAGATTGCAACTAACATGTTGGGTGGTGATGTAGTTTTTTCAAAAAGTTTTAAATTTAGAAAATTCTTTGTTGTACAAGCAATGAATACAATTGTATGCAGTTTGATAGACAAAAAAAGCTTACACATTATGAACACAAGAGCATTGAAGGATTCAATGTATTTAATACTCTTTGCAATGAAAAATACAATTTTTATCTTGTGGAACTCCGTGTTTCTTGTTTTTCACAAATTGCTATTTGATTGCCTTCTTTTAATTTGATAATACAAATAAATGCAAAATAGGGAATGTAGACTATCCTGATAACTTATTCTATTACACAGTCCTTTCTCTTCCTTTATTTTGTACTTTTTTGTTTGTAATTATGTACCTGATGGAGCATTTGGAAAACATCTTTTTTGGAGATAATGACCTGCTTGGGGTAAGAATACTCTTTAGGAAAATATTAGGCTTAGGCACTAGTTTTGTGGGCTTCTATAAAATGAAACAAATAATAAGAAAACTTTTTGATGAACTTTTTCCCTCAGTGACTTCTTCCATCTAAAAGGTGGCCCATAAGTAAACAATGTATTTCTCATAGCTGATGCTACTATAAAGATAAAAATGTGTGTATTATCAAAGTATAGGCTTGTGAAAGGATGTGCTAACAAATCCATGTGCAACGTATTCATTACTGGTCCACATAAGGCTAGCACTGAGGGATTCAGTCATATTCTCTAACAATCTGGATTTAAAACAGATGTACATGTGTGTATCATTGTCATTATTTGCTCACTGTTGACAGCAGAACATTGTCTGAAAGGCAATTTTATTTTTAGTTTATTTACATCACAGGCCTATTCTTTTCTGATTTGGCAAGCTCTTAGCATCCCACACAACTGAAATATTCGACTTGACATTTCACAGATAAACTATTATTTGAAGCAAATACTGTAGCATTCTTATGAAAGACATTTTTTATAACTCAAAGACGCTTGAACTTTTTCACATTCTAAAAACAGAATTACCTTTGTGTAGATTGGTCAAGGATTTAATATTATTTTATATGAGTGTTCTAAAAGTTACAATCATTTGAAAATATATACTATATAGAAATTGTGTGGAAGATTTTATCCTATCATATACATTGTCACTTTAAATAATATGGTTTACAATTGTAATAGTAATGAAAAGTAAGACTTAATCTTTATTGTCATAAATCAGTTTTTCACAGTGGTGGAGGAGTGGGAAAGGGTTCAAGAACTAATACCCGGTAGGTGAAGGAACTGAGATTGAGCGAGAGTAGACTGTTTGTCTATTGTCTTGAAAGATAATTATGTAAAGCAACTACAATTCCAGGGCGGATCTGTTTGACACCAAGATCCACGCCCCTGGGATGCTTGGATGACTCAGTCATTCAAGTATCTGCTCTCAGCTCAGGTCATGATCCCAAGGTCCTGGATGGAACCCTGCATCCAGCTCCCTGCTCAGTGGGGAGTCTGCTTGTCCCTCTCCCAGTGCCCCTCTCCACCCTCTGCTCACTTGCTCTTTCCTGTGCACTCTCTCTGCCTCTCTCTCTCTCAAATAAATAAATAAAATCTTTAACAAATAATAAAAAAATAAAATCCATGCCCCTAAGTGGCAGACAATTCAGCACTGGAAGGCACCATGTTTTAACCACTTGGGAATATGTTCAAATGCAATAGGACTCACCAGGTCAAGAATTGGGTCTAGAAAGCATTTAGCACGTAAAGCTTTTTTTTTTTTTTTTTAAAGATTATCTATCTATCTATCTATCTATCTATCTATCTATCTATCTATCTACCTACCTACCTACCTATCTATTTGTTTTAGAGTGAGAGCATAAGCAGGTGGGGCAGGGAGAGGGAGAGAGAATCTCAAGCAGACTCCACACTGAGTGCAGAACCTGATGTGGGGGCTGGATTTCAGGACACTGAGGTCATAACCTGAGCCAAAACCAAGAGTTGGATGCTAAACTAACTGCATCACTCAAGCACCCCCCACTTTATAGCTTTAATGCACTTCATTTAATTCGAGTATTTAGTGTTCCCTTCCATGTGCACAATACCAAGAGTGCCTTCTAGCACAATTCCAGGGACCCCATGCACATTGCATTTTATGCCATGTGAAATCCTAGAAGTACATCTCCTTCAGTGTCATTGACCTTATGGGAAATACACAAAAATCACCACAGATGTTTGCTTAAAGATGCTTCTAATCTTTGCTAATACAGTTTTTCCATAAACAATACAGTTTTTCCATAAACAAACAAACAAAACCATGGAGAATTGAAAAGAATTAAAATAATTTATCATAAGTTAAACAAGAGGTGAAGGCAGTTTTTAGCAAATTGTGGTGCAGGGTTTTTCCTTGATGGCTTCCATTTTCCCTTTTCTCTACTTGCTCTACATGTATGCCCATGAGTCATCACTGGATTCCACAACTGTTCAGCATTGCAGTTGTGTTATAGCTTCTAATACTCTTCCTTCTGCCTGTGATCCTATTAGAATTCTCATCCTTTCATCTAGCCTTTTTGGTGCGGAGCATATTAGGGAAGGGAGTGATATCTGATTTACCCAAAAGACTAGGAGATCTCATCCTTTCCAGAAATGTCTGAATGTCAAGAAGAGAAAAGACTTTAGTTCTGGATAGGCTTCCTAAGAAGAAATGAGCTTGATCTGGAAGACTGAATTTGATCTCAGAGGCAAAGGAGGAGAAAAATGCTTTTCTGGAAGTTGGGAAGAAACAGATGAACAAACTTCTTAAATGGGAAAACAGTAACTATTTAGGCTTACAGGATATACTGTTTCTGTCACAACTACTCAACTATGTTGTGTAGCTCAAAAGCCAAAAGACAATATATAAATAAATGGCTGTAGCTCTGTTCCAATAAAACTTTATTTACAAAAACAGCTGACAAGTTCATTGGCTGCAGTTTGCTAACCCCTGCTGAGGTCTTTAAAACCATAAATGGCCCGTGTTTTTCTTTATTATTAATATCTTAATAGAATAGAAGTTTACAATAATAAATAAACCAACTTTTAAAAATGGAGTCTATACCTTTCTTCTAAGTTAAATTCTCTGTGCCTCTGAGCTCTTCTGAAGCTCTTTTAGGACCTAGAACCTGGCTGATGCAGAATGCCAGCTTGAAATTGTTTAGTTATAGAGTATTTTCATGTGCTGAGTGTTTTATACATATCATTTCATTATGTCCTCACCTCACCCTGAAAAACTGAGTCATAGTGGTCTTGGATTAGGAACATGCCCAAGACTGCATAGTCAATAAGTAACAGAGCTAAACTCTATCTCTGAAACCCAAGGTGTCTACTGTGCTGGTATTAAAAATACAGACTTTAAGTAGGAAATTTAGATGCCACCAGAAACATTTCTAGAATAATATAAGACAAAATGACAAATGCCCAATCCTTAATTTTTAACATTAGTATATGTGCTGCCGAAGCGAGCACTTTAATTTTTAACATTAAAATACTCTATTATCCAACCACGTCTAGAACACTGGTTAGGGCAACTTCGATTTCAGGGTTACTAATCACTGAATCAGAAAGCGTCACCTGAAACTGCTCCATTCTCACTCAGTACGGATTCTTAGTTAATCCTTTTATCCTCTTCAATAAAACTTGTTGTGACAACACAAAATAGTAATAAAGAGAAAACTGTCGAAATTATGATGCAGTTCAAAAGGCATCTTTTATTTTGTTTTTCCATCAAATATCTAGCAAAATTTTTTAAATAGTTCTATTTCACAGGCAACCTTGTAAAATGATGAAAACCCAGTAGTTTTCTTTTTTTTTTTTT
>CM053604.1:119546236-119581291 GCA_028646535.1 Procyon lotor
TTCCTTCTCCAGCTCTTTTAGGTGTAGTGTTAGGTTGTGTATTTGAGATCTTTCTTGTTTCTTGAGAAAGGCTTGTATTGCTATATACTTTCCTCTCAGGACTGCCTTTGCTGTGTCCCAAAGATTTTGGACAGTTGTGTAAAACCCAGTAGTTTTCTACACCGGTGGTATCTCATCTAGAACTTGAGGGGCTAACAGAAAAATGTATTTTCCACTTTTTATTTTATAGAAGAGTTTAAATATAGAACTCTATTTTATTTTTTTACAACTTAATTTTCTTTTTCATTTTCCTTCAAGTAGGAAAGTGCCTGAGCAAGGCAGAGAAACAAGAAAATCCCAAATCTTTTTGGTTTTCGTGCTTTAAATCTAGTGATGGGAAAGTATCTCTAAAAGATGATAAACTGGGGCTCCTGGGTGGCTCAGTTGGTTAACCGTCTGCCTTCAGCTCAGGTCATGATCCCAGGGTCCTGGGATCCAGCCCCACATTGTACTCCCTGCTCTGCGGGAAGCCTGCTCCTCCCTCTCCCACTTCCCCTGCTTGTGTTTCCTCTCTCTCTGTGTCTCTCTCTGTCAAATAATTAAATAAAATCTTAAAAAAAAATGATAAACCCTAGTTTTCCCATAAGACTGAACAAGGGAAAGAGATGAAAGGACCCGAATAAAGGGTCAGGAACACAGAGGGTCAGGCAGGCTGGATTCTATCTCAACCTTGCCATTCACAGTTAATCTGAGCTCCTTTGCTTTTTAATTTAAAACCTTTTGGTTTTTAAAAGTGTTTCTTTGTAAGCTTTCCTTTACCTCATTTTGATCGGTTTGATTATTCCAGGACCCATGTCCATTTTTCCTGTATCTCTTTTAGAGTTTTGTGAACAACAAACATACACAAAGGACATTGATGTTGGCTACTAGCAATGCTGGAAAATGTAAGGCATGCAGATGCCCCTTACTTTAAGAGTATGCACTTAGAATATTGTGGACTGTTTTGTTTTCATTTAAAAAATTTTTTATAAATATAATATCAAGTAATTAACATATGGTGTATTATTAGTTTCAGAGGTAGAGTTCAGTGAATCATCAGTGACATGTAACACCCAGTGCTCATTACATCAAGTGCCCTCCTTAATGCCCATCACCCAGTTACCTCATCCCCCGACCCACTGCCCCCCCCAGCAACTCTCGGTTGGTTTCCAATAGTTAAGAGTCTCTTATGGTTTGTCTCCCTCTCTGATTTCATCTTATTTTCTTTTTCCATCTCTTCCCTTATGATCCTCTGTTTTGTTTCTTAAATTCCACAATGAGTGAAATCATATGATAATTGTCTTTCTCTGATCGACTTATTTCGATTAACATAATATCCTCTAGTTCCATCCATGTCTTTGCAAATGGTAAGATTTTTTTTTTTTTTGATGGCTGAGTAATATTGCATTGTGTACATATATCACATCTTCTTTATCCATTCATCTGTCAATGGACATCTGGACAAACTTTCCATAGTTTGGACATTGCTGCTATAAAAATTGGGGTGCAGGTGCCCCCTCAGATCAATACGTTCGTACCTTTGGAGTAGATACCTAGTGGTGCAATTGCTCAGTCATAGGGTAGCTCTACTTTTAATGTCTTGAGTAACCTCCATACTGTTTTCCGGGGTGACTGTACCAATCTGCCTTCCTATCAGTTTTATTTTCATTTTGATTAGATGTTCTATTTTCTTCTTATCCTAAAGTGGTCTTTGTCAATTTTTTATGATGTTGTCTTTATAAAATAATTTGGAGTTCATTTTACAATCCAGAAATCTATGCATCACCAGTTACACATTAAAACTATATTTTCTGTACTTATGGGTTACTTTTTCTTTAATTTTGGTGTATTTTTTTCCTGAATGGTTTGTACTTTTTGGGTTTAAATAATCTTTTCTTATTCCAATGTTATAATGATATTCTCCTGTATGACTTTGAGAAAATTCATAGATTTATTTTTTTTTAATTTAGGTCTTGAATCCACTTGAGATTGATTTTGTGTATACGGAAAGGCAGTGATCCATTTTTTTCCCATTTGCATGACAATTGACCTAACCAATTATTAAAAAGTTGTGCCTTTCCCCAGTGACCTGACAGTTTTTCTTATACTAAATTTATATGAGTTAATCTGTGACAATACCATAAATATTAATTAGCTTAATTAGTTTATAATATGCATATTATATTTTGATATCTGATAGGGTCAATCTCCTTAGTTTGTTCTTAATATTTAGGAGTTTCTTCAATTCTGAGTTTTTCTTCTTCCATAAAATTTTATTTTATTTTATTTTTTTAAAGATTTTATTTATTTATTTGACAGAGAGAGAGAGATCACAAGTAGGCAGAGAGACAGGCAGAGAGAGAGGAGGAAGCAGGCTCCCTGCTTAGCAGAGAGCCTGATGCGGGACTCAATCCCAGGACCCTGAGACCATGACCTGAGCTGAAGGCAGAGGTTTAACCAACTGAGCCACCCGGATGCCCCTCTTCCATAAAATTTTAGAATCATTTTTCAAAAATAACTTATTAGAAGTCCACTCATAATTATATAGAATCTATAGATCAATTTGAAGAGGATTGAGAAATTAGCAATATTTAATAATCTCAATAATAATATGAATAATGTTCATATTCAGTGCTAAATATTTCCATTTACTTAGGCCTGTTGTTAAAGGCTTTCAAGAAGTTTCACGATTATTTGCATATCTTTTATTAAAATTATTCCACAATATTATGTGTTTTATAGTAAATTTTTGTATCTTTTTGTACATTGCACTTTTTGAATGTTTGCTGGTTGACTGAAACACAATTGATTTTTCATATTAAATTTGTCCTATGCAAACTTGCCGGACTTTGTTAGTAATTCTAATTATTTTTCTGTATATTTCTTTGATTTTCTTTGTAAATAGTCACATCATTTGCAAATGATAATTGGTTTTTTCCTTTTTTATTTTTTAAAATCTTAATTTCTTTTTATTTTCTTAATGTTTTTATTTGGCTAGAGTAGTGATAGTAGTTATTCTTAATCTTATCTCTGACTTTCAAAGGAATTATTTTGTTGCATTAAGTATTATGGTTGCTATAGATTTTTCACTGATCTACTTCTTAAGGCTTAGAAATTTGTTTTCTGTTCAATGATCTTTAAACATGTTTTTACCATGAATAGATTTGAATTTAATGAACACTTTTTGAACTGTTGAGATGATTATATAGTTATATTCTAATATGTTAATGTGGTTAATTTATCAATTTATCATTTAACAATTTTCTGATTTTTTTATAAAGGATTTTCTTAAAGATTTTATTTATTTATTTGACAGGGAGAGAGAGAGATTACAAGTAGGCAGAGAGGCAAGCAGAGAAAGAGGGGGCAGCAGGTTCCCTGCTGAGCAAGGATTTCCCCATGAGGGGCTGGATATGGGGCTCAATCCCTGGACCCTGAGATCATGACCTGAGCAGAAGGCAGAGGCTCTAACCTACTGAGCCACGCCGGCACCCAGCAATTTTCTAATAAAGAAACAACTTCAATCCTGGGGAAGTTTCCAGTTTTTCTACCTAGTTTTTTTTTTTAAGATTTTATTTATTTGACAGAGAGAAACAGTGAGAGAGGGAACACAAGCAGAGGGAATGGTAGCGGGAGAAGCAGGCTTCCTGCAGAGCAAGGAGCCCGATGCGGGGCTCGATCCCACGATCCTGGGATCATGACCTGGGCGGAAGGCAGACGCTTAACGACTGAGCCACCCAGGCACCCCTCTACCTAGTTTTGATTTGCAAATAATTGGTTTAATTTTTTGCATCTATGTTTTCTGAATGAGAATGGTCTATTCTTTACTTTTATTGTAAAGTCCTTGTTTTTATACTAAACTTGGGTCAGACTTGTGGAAACTGTATTTGGAGAGAGTTGTCATTTTTTCTATATTTTTTAATGTTTTTTATAACTTTAGGATAATTATTTCCTTGAGTGGTAGTGTATACCTAGAAAACAATCTGGTATTATATATTTTTGTGTGTGTGTATGGGATTACTTTAGTGGTTACAGAGTTTTTTATTCAGGTTTTCTATTTTTTTTTTCAGTTAATCAAAAATTCTCAGAATTTTACAATTTTTAGATTGTTTGCCATTTCATTTACTGTTTTAAATTTACTGGTATAAAAGTATTCATAATATACCTTTTGTTATCTCTTTACTCTCTTAGAGTCTATAGTTACATACATTTTTATTTCTTTTGTTGCTTATTTTATGTCTTATCTTCTTTTTCTTCATCCATCTTGATAAAGTTTGTCATAGAGCCAACCTGAGGCTTCCTTGATCCTTTCTGTTATATGTTACTGGCCTGTATTACTGTTTATATCTTTATTTCCTCAATTTTGAGGTTGATTCTGTCTTTTTTCTTATAAATTGAGTGATTACTTTAATAATTTAATAATTCTTTCTCCTTTTCTAGAAGTGGACATGTTTAAGGTTACAAATGTCCCTTTAAAATTACATTAGAAATTCTTTCTCAATTTTTGGTATTTTTTGTTCATTTTTAATGTATGCTATGAATATTCCTTTTTCCAACATTTCTTCTTCATCCACAAGGTGTTTAGAATTCTTTCCCCTCTTTTTTTAGTATTGTTTATCCCAACTCAGAGGATTGACCTCCTTGATCAGTTATGGAAATTTGACCATTTAATCTGTTCATTGGCTAACCTTTATTCTTTCTTTCTGTTACAACTAATTTTGTACATGTAATTGATTTTTAATTGGATTGTGGCAAATAGCATAATATGAAATATACTAGTCCTTTGATATTTGTTAGTGTTGTTGGTGGCTCAGGACATGTTAATCATTTGTATGTTGTAAAGGGTATGTTTTATTTAACTGTTAAGCACAATATATACATATATCTTTAGATAAAGCTTGTTTATTGTACTATTTAATAGTACATTGCAAACAATACTATTGTACTATTAAATTCTGAGATATCTTCACAAAATATATTTTTTATTGCTTTGCCTACCAATTACTGAAAGAAGTGTTTGAGATATCCTACTATGAAGGTTTTGTCAAATTTCTCTTTTATTTCTATAAATTTTTGCCTAAATATTTGGTGCTATATTATTTTAAAAGTTATACATAAAAGTTCAAAATACAATATACCTTATAAATTAATTATTTTTCATACAGGTATGTGTATCTAGTTTTTTTTTTGTCTTAAAGTCTAACTAGTATTGTATTACTATTAAGTGTTTTTTTTTTAGGATTTGCTTAATCTATATCTTTCCGTGTTTTACTTTAAAGAATTATTGAAAGTGAAACATAAAAAAGATAAATAGGCAAATATATATTCTTTAGGTGTTACCCTTGAAGCTTTCTTTTCTACTTTTTTTTTTACCAACTTTACTGAGGTATAATTGAAAAATAAAATTATATATATTTAGATATGCAGTGTGATTATTTAATATATGTAGTGTACTTATATACACATTGTGAAATTATCACCACGATCAAATTAATTAACACATCCATTACCCTATGTTGTTATCGTTAAAACATTTTTTTCTTATAGGTGTCTTTGATTTTTCTTTCTCTTTTGCCTTTAAAATCCAGTTTGAAATTTTTGCTTTTCAGTGGAAGAACTAATGCAAATACAACTGTTGTGATTACTGACATAATTGAATTTATTTTTACCATTCTTACTTTTTGAGCTTAGTATTTGTTCTAATTTTTATGTTTATTTTATTTCTCCTTATTTGACTTCTTTTGGATTATTTTCTCCCAATTACTTTTTATCCTTATAGTAGTTTGCAAATTTAATAGTTTATTTTTATTCCTTTTAGGTTTGTATTATAAAATTTAACAAGCATATTTTTAAAAGTTTAATGTTAATAATTTTGCCCTATTCTTGGACTCTCATTACTCCCTCTATTTTATATTCTATTCTTGTCTATTTTTTAATTCATTAAATTAAGCATTAATGTTACATTTTACACAGGTATTTTTAACTTAAAATTTACCCACATTGATCATCATTTCCCTTATGTAGCTCAGGCCATTTGCTTGGAATCACATTTGTTTTCCTAGAATCATCCAAAGTTTCCTTTAGTAAGAATCTGTTGGTGTCAAATTGTCTCTGTTTTTCTGAAATGGTTATATTTTGCTTTCAGTGTTGAAAAGTAATTTAACCACTTGTTTGACAATTGATTTCTCTCAGTCCTTCTAGTTTTGATAGTTGTCAAGGAGACAGATATCACTTAAAATATCATTTCTCTGTAAGTAATTTGCCTTTGTCTCTGGTGGCTCTTAAGACCCTTTCTTTGCCTTTGGTGCTTTGTGGTTTCCCATGATGAGTCTGGGTATGATTTCAACTGTGCTGGGCTCTCCGAGTCTGAGCATTGCTGTCTTTCGACAATTTGGAAAACACCTTTGTCATTATAGCTTCATAATTTCCTGTCTCCATTCTTTCTCTTCTCTCTTCGTTTTATCTTCTACACCTCTTTAATTTGTATTTTTCTCTCTCTATACCACATTCTAACAGTTTCTTCAGATTAATCTTCTCATTTACCAATTCTCTTTTTACAATAGTGTGATCTGCTTTTAATCCAAGAATCAATTTTTTAGTTACATTTTTGTTTTTAAAAGTTCTGATTAGCTCTTTTCCAAAACTACTTGTTCCATTTTCATAATTTCTTTCTGGTTGTATGTGTGTATATATTTTCAGAGTCTTGTTTCATTTTTTTAAGCATAAATAGATACTATTATTTTAAATATTTTTTAAAAGGTAGATTTGTTTATTTATTTATTTAATTGAGAGAGAGAGTGTACACCTCAGGTGGGGGAAGGAGCAAAGGGAGAGAGGAAATCTCAAGCAGACTGCCCACTGGGCACAGAGCCTGCCATGGAACTGGATCGCTGGGCCCTGAGATGATGACCTGAGCCAAAATCAAGAGTCTGATGATTAACTGACTCAGCTGTCTAGGCACTCTAATAGTATTATTTTATATTCTTATCTAATTACTTCAATATCTGGAGTTTCCGAAGTCTATGCCTTCAGTCTTGTTTCTACTGCTTCTTTTTAGACATTTTGTGATATTTTACTGTACACTCACGTGTTTTGAGAATTTACCTGTGAGGATTGTTTAAGACTTTGACTGAGGGTGAGTTTGCCCTAAGAAGATTATATTTATTTATTTTTTTTCTAAGATTTTATTTTTATGTCAGAGAGAGAGAGAGAGCACAAGCAGGCAGAGAGGCAGAGGCAGAGAGAGAAGCAGGCTCCCTCCTGAGCAAGGAGCCCAATGTGGGACCTGATCCCAGGACCCTGGGATCATGACCTGAGCCAAAGGCAGTGACTTAACCAATTGAGCCACTCCAGGCATCCTGATTATATTTATTCATACCAAGCATTTGAGGGCACTTTCAGCTTAAGACCAATTTAAAATAAATTTTTGACTTGAGGTTTTAGAGATCTGCTAGTGAATTCTGGCCACAAACATAGGTGAGTCCTATGTTATGGTTCTTAGTTATCAGGATTTTTTTTTTTCTTTTTACCCAGACAGGACAATCAAGTTTTCTTGTGTTTGACTCTGGACTTCCTTTATACTGAGGACATAACTCTTTGCATTCCCCACTTTAGTTAGGTGTTCCTATTAGCTTTCCCGCCCTAAGAAATCTGCTGATCTTGTTTTCTTAGCCTCTTGACACAATTAAAATTGACCAAAAAACTCCAAGTTTTGGTGAATGCCCTCGGGTTAGAAGCCATCTTCAGTGGGGTCTTACCTCTCTGGGCCCCTGCTTTTTTTTTTTTAAAGATTTATTTATTTATTTGACAGAGAGAGATTACAAGTAGGCAGAGAGGCAGGCAGAGAGAGAGGGGGAAGCAGGCTCCCCACTGAGAAGAGAGCCTGATGCGGGGCTTGATCCCAGGACCCTGAGATCATGGCCTGAGCCGAAGGCAGAGGCTTAATCCTCTGAGCCACCCAGGCGCCCCTGGGCCCCTGCTTTTATCTCGTTTTTGTCTTCTTACATTTCCTTCCTTTTTGTAGGCATAAAAATAAATTTAAAAAATTTTAAAAATATTTGTCACAAGCAGCACTTAAATAAGAAAGAAAGAAGCAAGAAAATAAAAGGCAAATGCCTTTAGCATTTTTTTCAGGGGAGAGACTGAAATGACTGGCTAGAAAATAAAGGGCAAATGCTAGAGGTAAATATCCTCTCCATATTTATTTAGAGGCAAATATCTGTTTCAAAGAGGAATTTAAGTACCCAAAGGAGAGAAATGATGAAGTGCCAAAGGAAAATTTGTTTGGTTGTTACTATAAATATGTCTGTGGAATATCAAGTAGCAGTGTTCTGTAATCTGTCCTATTTCACAGTGGAGGAATATTCCTCATGAGTGGCATTGACCAGCTTCTGGTACCATTTTTTTTTTCCACTTGCAAGACTGACATAATTTGTGTGTCACATCAGTGTCCTCCTATCTTGTGCCTGGGGCACACCTCTGAGAGCCCACAAAGCTTGTGGTCCTTCTACCTCTCCACCATTTTTTTCTCCTGTCAGCCCTGTATCATTGGGTCTACTAAGGAAGAAGAAGGATGATGGGGAAGGAGTGGAGGTGGAGATGCTAATAGGAAGGAGAAAACAAGTCCCATGGAAGTTCTAAACCTCTGTACTATATTTATTATTTTGCCATAATATTCCTTCCTACACCCCCTCCCACTCCATATTCTCCATATTCTCTTTGAACTCTAGTTCCAAGGATTAGTTTCTTGTCTAAATCTCAATTTGAGTTCATTGTAGCAATTCTAATCCATCCAGAGAAACACAGGCTGTTTTTAAATTTCTTTTTTTAAGGTAAATTCTATACAGGATGTTGGGCTCGAACTCATGACCCTGAGATCAAGAGTGGGATGTTCTATTGACTGAGACAGCCAGGTGCCCCTCATACATGCTGTTTTTAAAAATTAACACATTGTTGTTTCTGTTTCCCTATGAGGTCCTATAATTTTTGTAGTTGTAAATATTTATGCTGAAACAGGAAACAAATGTAGAGGTATTTGTATCAATTTACATTCCCTGCCTAGTTTTCAGTTTTATTTATATGGGATGTATAATGTTTAATAAATAAAAGAGCCGTATTTATTTATTTTTTTAAAAAGATTTTATTTATTTGGGGCACCTGGGTGGCTCAGTGGGTTGAAGCCTTTGCCTTCGGCTCAGATCGTGATCTCAGGGATCTCTGCTCACAGGGCGCGCCTGCTTCCCCGTCTCTCTCTGCCTGCCTCTCTGCCTACTTGTGATCTCTGTCAAATAAATAAATTAAAAAAAAAGATTTTATTTATTTATTTGACAGAGAGAGAGAGCACAAGCAGAGGGAGCAGTAGGCAGAGAGAGAGAGGGAGATGCAGCCTCCCCTCTGAGCAGGGAGCCCAGTGTAGGAATTGATTCCAGGACCCTGGGATCATGACCTGAGTGGAAGGCAGATGCTGAACGACTGAGCCACTCAGGCTTCCCAGGAGCCGTATTTATTGTTAACAATTCTAAAAGATTCTGACTATCAATTTTAGGTCTGGCAACAAGGTTTTCAGGAACTCTAATTCTCTATATTGCTAGAATTGGAGGTCCCCATTGTTTTTCTCTCAATAATAGTACTGATCTTCTCAAAAAATTGACTCCCTCAGATGTGGTTTTGATGAACACCTTGACACATTTATAAGGAACCTAGCAGTTGGCAAATAATAGAGACGTAATTCCTGAAAACACTGACTCAGAGATTCCTACCTGGCAATTCGTTAGAACTTAGAAAGGCCCTCGATAAATCTAGTCCTGTCAGAATCTCCCCATTTTTCTGAAGAAACCTTCCCATTAGAAACAAAAGTGCCTTGAAATCAGTTGAGAGCCCCAACGATGCTGAGCTGTCTAATGTCAGACAGTCGGCTAAGAAACAGAGACGTGATCTCAGTGGGTCCTTTTTGGGCATAGTCTCATGCAGGAAAGTTGCAGCTAGTTTCTCTGTTTCCCTTCACTTCTTCACATGTAACAGAGACTTGTTACAGGGAATAAATAAAAGAATTGATTAAAAGGACTTTGGAAAGGCAAAAAATGTCACAGAATTGTACAACACGAAACTTGTTAAAAATGTTCACAGGCTCCCTTGAGACTATTTTTCCCCTTGCTTTTATTGTCCTTGTGACTAAACCGGTGCTGGTGCCTGAGGAATTCAAACAGCACAAGGGAGACTGACCCAGGGCACTGGCTCAGGGCAGCCGCTCCTTATCAGTGGCCTGAAGTGCATCAAATCCTTCTTGCTGTTCTGTTACCTTTTCTGGTGAGCTGGGGGTATTAGGCCAAATAAATTGTAAGTGTTAGTTTCTTTTCTTTTCTTTCTTTCGTTTTTCTTTCTTTCTTTTTTTTATAAAGAGAGAGCGCACATGCATAAGAGTGAGCTAGAATGGGGGACTGGTGGGCTAAGGAATCTCCAGCAGACTCCCTGCTGAGCACAGAGCCCATACCCAGGCTCAATCTCATGACCTTGGGATCATGACCCGAGCTCAAATCAAGGGTTGGATGATGCTCAACTGACTCAGCCACTCAGGCACCCTTAAGAGTTCATTTTAAAAATGGCAAGAACAAAGTCATGATTACTATTTATTCCACCAACAGAATGGTTTCATTTTTTTTTTTTTAAGATTTTATTTATTTGACAGAGAGAAACACAGCGAGAGAGGGAACACAAGCAGAGGGAATGGCAGCGGGAGAAGCAGGCTTCCCGCAGAGTGGAGAGCCCCATGCGGGGCTCGATCCTAGGCCCCCGGGATCTGACCTGGGCCGAAGGCAGATGCTTAACGACTGAGCCACCCAGGAGCCCCCAGAATGGTGTCATTTTAATGCCCTTTGTTCTTGATTCCTTTCTCAGTATCATCCAGGATGGACCTCAAGCAGAGCACCATGTAACAAGAGCATTCCCGGGGCACTTCCCAGAAGGTGCTCTAGTATTACAACTGTCACTCAAGGATTCTAGATTTTGGTTAAAAAGGAGTTCCTGGAAAAACTGTGGTTTGCACAGCAAAAACATTCAACTTGCCAATAGTCTTGTTTTTATTTAGTTACTGTGTACACAGATATAGAAAGAGGTGGAAAGAACATGGTGCTGAGGAAAGGGATGCCTTCCCAATAGTGAGGAAATTGCCAATAATTCACAAAGGCGGAGCCTTAAAAAGTTGAAAAGGTCACGTTCCCAGCTGTGACAACAGTAAGCATTTGTTTTATACAGAAGTTATTCTCAGTGTTATCTGCTATATATTATCTGTATAAATCATTTTGACCGTGTCGCTTCTTAAATAAAATTATCTACTTTACAGTTGCTTCCTATCCATATGTCATCAATATTTATAGCTTTTTTTTAAGTTAAAGGTGCAGCATAGTTTTACTATACTATTGTTGAAAGTAGAACTTTTACTAGTGACATTTTGATGGGATATGTGAATTGTAAGGCAAAGTCAAAAGTTTTATGAAGCCAGATTTTAGGAATAGGAGACTTCAACTGTTCTGTGAACAAAATAAAAATAGAAGCTTTCTAAAGCTTCTGTAGTTATTAAGGTATTAAAATATTAATTCTATGATGAGTTAATTTTAAACTCATAAAAGTAAGCACGGCTCAAATTAAACACTTGAAAAGCCTTAAAAATTATGATTTCTGGTAAAAGTCACTTACTGTGAAACAGTATCCTTCCCATATGATGCATTTATAAAGAGCTGTTTATTAATTTAGAAGTTTCTGGATTTTTTTTTTTTTTTTATCAAATAGCCCTTTTGAAAAAAAAAGTGTCTGATATGCAGATTTGATTATCTTAATACCAAAAGAGGAACTGAAAAAGAAGAAAACAGAACTGTAGCAATTCTATAGTAATCATTTTCTCTGATTGTGGGTCTGTAAATTGTTTCTAATATATCATGAATGACAATGAAACATATGTCACAAAGGACACTTGATCAGTGCCTCCCACAGTAGTGCACAATAAAAGCAAGTGATAAGCACATTTTTGCAAAGTAGCAAGGTATTGCCTAAATTGCTTCTTTTAGAACTAACTAATAGAAATTGGGTATTCTCTTCAAACGTTAAGAGTAAACAAATGTAAGTTCTTGTTATC
This sequence comes from Procyon lotor, assembly GCA_028646535.1. Taxonomy (NCBI): domain Eukaryota; kingdom Metazoa; phylum Chordata; class Mammalia; order Carnivora; family Procyonidae; genus Procyon; species Procyon lotor. The sequence goes on from CM053604.1 coordinate 119,558,382, forward strand.
CATTTTCTTTTTGTATTCCCATTAAGCTGCTCCCCAGAACTTTACTGTGGATAATATTCTTCCTGCATAGAATTTAACCAGGTGCCACATTCTTGAGCATGCTCTGACATATTTGAAAATGCTTTCTGATCTATCAAGGCATTGAGTTGGTTTAATAAGGATTATTGGGTAAGTGTTCATTTTTATGTTTGTTTCTTTTCTGTCTATGACAGATAATTTACATGTTATTCATTAGACCACAAGTGAAAATAATGTGATTTCTGGTATGATTAATTTTTTTTTCACATGCTATGTTCAATGTCCTTTAAGGAGTATAAATCAAGTGGTAGGCTTCAAATGCTTCCTTTGATTTTTTTTTTCTCTCTCATCTTTTTTTTTTTTTATTTTTTTTTATTTTTTTAAAGATTTTTTTTATTTATTGGACAGAGAGAAACACAGCGAGAGAGGGAACACAAGCAGAGGGAATGGTAGCGGGAGAAGCAGGCTTCCTGCCGAGGAAGGAGCCCGATGCGGGGCTCGATCCCAGAACGCTGAGATCATGACCTGAGCCGAAGGCAGACGCTTAACGCCTGAGCCACTCAGGTGCCCCTCTCTCTCATCTTTTTATATCTTAAGGCTTCCTTTCAAGCATAATATGAGTAGGTGAAAAATTGGGCCATGTATTAATAACATAATAAAGTAACAGTATTGATAATAAAGTAATGCTATTGTTGTTATAGTGATAAGGAAAACACTGTACTCTAAGATGGCCGAGCAAACCAGCAAGGGAACTCCAGTCCCCATCTCAAAGCCCTTCCGGGTTCTTCTTTCTTACTCTGCTTCCCATGCCGCCAAAATACCAAGTATGTGGAATTAGGAGGGTATAAATTATCCTCCCTGCTTGTGCTTGGGGCTCAGACTTCTGGAGAAGAGTCTTTGGGCCCACCAGTGTTTAAATAAATCTCCAATCCTTCTCAGTCTCCGAGTGCCGCTTGGTTCTTCTGCCAGGATCCAGTCCAGGTTCTGCAACAATAGTTCTTTGTTTCCATTGTGTTCTCAAATCTTCTGCCTTTTCTAAGTAATTTCTGTCACAAAGTTTACAATATGTACTTGCATATGTGAATATAGATAAATGTGTCTGAGAAAGAAATGAAGAGAATGCTAGTAGCATTTAAAGACCTACTCTTTGATCTAGATCAGTGAGACCTCTTAATAAGTCTGAGATAAAAAATGGGAGGAAAAAAATCCATTACAGTGTCTTATCGGGATCATTATTTATCTGTTGAAAATGAGGAATTATTTAGGTCATAATATCTATCTTGTCCTTCTCCATCTTCCTTCTCCTGAGAATTTATTCAGTTTACTTTGTCCTCAGCAAAACATGCACATGCAACTTGAAGTAAATCTGCTTGACGAAAATTACCAGAAGGGAGAGATTTGGATTACTGCTTATATACTACCATCCAAACTTAAATCTAACAGAAAGGATTGTCTCTGCTGGTTTTATTTGCTTCAGGTTGGTTTGTGGGGGCAAGCCAAATAGAAATGAAATATTTATGGCTGATAAAAATAAAGCATTTATCTGAAAAACAGAGGCAAATGGAAGACTAACAGAAGCATTATATTTCAAATGACCGCATTATCAGACCAAGTTACACTGCCCCATGCTGTGATCAGCAAGAAGATAAGGTCTCCACCATCTGTTCTCAGAAGGTCCTGAGTTTAAATCTCAATGGGAGACTGTTGCAGAATGCCAGCGGAAAAGGAAAGGTAATTTGTAAGTTTTGCTTTCTTTATGCCACAGCAATAATGATTCTTGCATACATTTGTTTATAAAAGGATAGTATCACTAATTTTAAACAAATTAATATTTAATAAAAAATTGAGATCCATTTTAGCTTACCCCTGTATGTTTCAATGATCCCTTACAATATCTGGGACATGCTGTACATGTAAGAAAAGTGTCAATAATTATACCCACACTGTTTAGTTTGTCTCACCATGAATGCTTTTGGATTCCAGCATTGTTTAAATTTGATTTGGATGATGAAATTTTAAAGTATTTAAAAATTCCATCAAGTGAAATCCTGTATTTCTTCCAAATGTCTGGCAATGTAATAAGTTAAAAGACCACAGTTAGGTTGACGTTGCTGTAGTATTAAAACAAAACAACGTTAGTCTTAGAGGGATGTTTGTATGTTTGGAAATAACGGGACAGGTGTTGGCATCTGTTGCTCTCTAGACTGGAATGCAGTGTAGCTGCAGGTAATCTGCAATGGTTGTTAGAACTTCTCAAGGGGAGAGGGGTCATACATCAAGTTTCTGTATCATGTCTATTTTAATTTCCTATTTCTCCTGGTCTCTTGTTCCCATCTCCTGGTCTCAACATTTATGTCTCAAAACATTTTCAATACTGAGAGCATCTAGAGAAAATAAAACATTTTTTTCCTCAAAATAAATGTCTTCAAAATACAAAAGCTGCTTCTCTATTTCCTCTCCTTTATTTCCCTCTATTTCCTCTCCTTTGTTTCCCTCTATTTCTTCTCCTTCGTTTCCCTCCATTTCCTCTCCTTTATTTCCTTCTATTTCCTCTCCTTTCACGGCTCACTCCACCCATGTATGCTTCTCTCCTACCTCCCATGCTACTAGTAGCCATCTTATAATGAATAAAGAATTATGTCCAGACAATCACATTGGATCTTTTTTTTTTTAAAGATTTTATTTATTTATTTGACACCTAGAGAGAGAGATCACAAGTAGGCAGAGAGGCAGGCAGAGAGAGGGGGAAGCAGGCTGCCCGCTGAGATCAAGACCTGAGCCAAAAGGCAGAGGCTTTAACCCACTGAGCCACCCAGGCGCCCCTCACATTGGATCTTTTAAAGGAAATATTTGTTGTCTGTACCATCCAGCACATAATTCAGCTCCCCACATAAGGACTCTAAAGGAAAGTTTCGATTCTTCCTTTCTTCTGGACACTACAACCAAAACAACCTTGATAGCTCTATAGTATGTTACTCTTTGGTCAAAGCCTTCCTTCCTCATTGCCCACAAGTGTGGACGTTCAAAGCCTTTCACAATCTGGCTTCCCTCATCTCTTCCGGGCTTATTTCTAACTACATATACTACACTCCTGCCAACCACCCATCATTTTGATAACAAGTCATGCCTTTTCCTGCATTTGTGTTTTGGTTGAAATTTGTTCTTCCTAGAACATTCTCTGGAACTTTCTAACAGTTCTGTCAATTGATTTTGTGATAATTTTTCAAGGTGTAGGCCAAATACCACTTCATTCATAAATACTTTTCAGATACCACCAATGGGAAATATCTTCTCCCTTCTCAGTATTTTGCAACTATTATTTAAAGATTACCTTATTTCAATGATATTAAACTGTAATGACCAATTACATTAGGCAGGAGTTATATCATTCAACTTAACAAATTGCTTTATTTCTATTATCTTACATACTCCCTTATAGGTATAAAGTATTCAATGATTAAGAACCAAATTTACCAAAGATCAAATAAATACTCTTATGTAAATCTAAATGCTAAAGGTATATAGAGCAGTCCTGGTTTTCTTGCCTTGGTTTTCACTCACACATTAATATAACAAATATTTATCTTATGCCTGCCTATCACTTTGTAAAGCACTGTAGATAAGAATTAACGAAACAGACTTGGTTCCTGCTCTCATAGACCACCATTCTCCAGATTTGTGGCTTTTATGGGGTTTCAACTTCTTTATCTGTAAAATGAAAGGCTTAGATTATATAACCTCATAGGTTACTTCCAATTTTAAAATTATGAAGACCCATAAGCAAAAGACACTTTGTAAGATTGAATATCTTTATTAAAAAGAGATGAACTGGGGTGCCTGGGTGGCTCAGTTGGTTGATCATCAGACTGGATCTCAGCTCAGATCATAGTCTCAGGGTCTTGAGTTCAAGTCCCTTATTGGCGCTTATGCCTAACTTAAAATAAAAAGACATAAACTATTATGCATTTTATATATTTATACATAAAATACATACACATTTTTTTCCATAGGTAATATGTCATAAAAACATGACAGTCATAAAAAATTGGATTTGGGGGGTAGAAAAATTGTCACTGATAATTAAGTATGGTAGTCAAAGAGGTTATCAAATATATCCTCCACCTTTTTTGGATTTTGGATGAAAATATTGTCCTTCCTTCTTTTAGGAATCAGGAACTAGAATGACCTCAGAAGATATAAGAATTTGTGTATTGTATATACTTTTTGTCAGATGACTGTGATCTTTCTATATGTCAACTTCATCATTATGTTAAAATTCCCCTTTTACTAATATGTATTTTACAAGCATCACTGGGAAGATTTCTAAAAGAAAATACGGTGATGTTCTTGATATAGTGGGGTCTGGTTTAATTAGTTCTTAAATCACTATTTTAAGTAGAAATTATGTATGCTACCAAGTGTGCAATCTGAGAAAACTTTGTAAATTTCCTTCAGACACTCGTTGACAGAAGATACCTGTACCGTGAACCCAGGAAAATGGTTAGAAATAGCCCCGCAGCTATGAGATTTTCTTTCACCTGTTAAACGTTGTATAATACAATGACAGTTAATCCTTTTAAGTCCTTTAAAGCACTTTAAAATAAAAAAGACACAGTATTTTTCCAGCTATACTAATGCTGATTATCTCTGTTGTTTTAAAAACCTTTAGAAAACTCCAATATATTAGAAATGAATAAAAATATTCTGTGTTCTTTGAGCAAGGAAAGATGTAGAAGTAAGTAAGGTCCGGAAATGTGACTTCCTGATTATTTGATTGAGGAATGTTTTTGAGAGATCTACGTTTGCTTTTGATTGGATAATCTGGATACAACATATTCTCGGCATAAGTGAGGCAAAGAGGGTAGAATAGAGAAGTAGAAAGGGTCAAGCGGAAGAATTGCTTAAAACCAAAATAAGATCAAGATAATAATTACTTTGTTATCACTTAAATAGAACCCTTATTCTCTTATGAGAAATTATCAGACTGAGTTTACGAAGTGATTATATGCTTATGCGGACGTGAAACTGCTGTCTAGGCTCATTATCCCATCATGATTCCGTTAAATCATGCTCTCAGAGGAGAGTGATTTGTTCCATTTGTGAACAGGTGGCAGCTTCATCTACTCAGAGACCAATTAGGTAAAGCAGCATGAAAAGAGCCAGGGTGCCAATGCTGGCACAGAGAGAGAGAGGAAGAGAAAAGAGAGCAAACCTGTCACATGTTACAAAAGCAATACTGATTTGATTTTTCAACAAGGAAGGTTTTTTTTTTTCCTTAAGTGAAATAACTTAATAACTTCTTGTATGAATGAATGTCCATGATTGTAACAGCCATCAGAGTACTTGGTAGTGATTCTATTGGTGCAGGTGGGAGGAATGAAACTCACCCCCATTATATTTCCATGATAATTTGCTTCAGGATATGCTGCTACTAGAACTCATTTCAAAGAATGGATGACCCTTAAAAGACAGACTTCCTGTTAAAATTTAAAAAATACTGACAGAGCAATTTGCAGCCACAAGAATCCAGGCTGCAGGTAGCGTCCTTCCTTTGGTTAAAACATTGCCTATCAGAGCTATTATTTACATGCCGATGTATCCATTAAGTACAGATTTGCTTATTGAATTAACTAGTCATCTCTCAGAAATGTTAGAGAGAAGATTCCTAGAGAAATAGGGGACAAACTTGATTAATTTTGAAGAGAATGAAATGATCAGAGAAGTGTCTGGAGATTGCGTTTCTAGGAACAAGGGCAGCATGAATGAATGTGAGAGTAAATGTGCCTGGAGGAGGAAACAGTCAGCTGTTTGTCAAACAATGAGTAGGTCTACCCACGATTTATAAATGCCTTTCTCCATCCAATACTTCTTGGTAAAAGCCTTTTATACCAAAGCTTGTAAGTTTTGGTGGGCGACGAATTTCTTTAATAGCTTAATGAAAATGCCCACAAGCCCAAAGATAAGCTGAAGAAAAGCTATTATCCCTTAAGCCTAGAAATGACTTAGATGGTGGTAAACAAGTTAAAAATGTAAACCAAACCTGTTTAGACTATTGAACTTTAACCTGACTTTTTGTTTTTTATATTGGCAAACCTTGCCTTCGGGAAGTGAAAACATTAATAATAATCAAAGGCACTGTGTTTGTTGTAAGCACGGGGAAATGATGAAGTCTCTTTGTTTTAAAATAAGTATTTGTTTTCAGTATATGTTTCAGATTCAAATTCTCTGCAAAATATATTGCTTTAGTAGAATTAGCATCACTAGATAGGGGTCAATAAGACACAAGCATGTAGGATATTTAAAATTTGTTGGGAACCATTTTAATTGAGCTCATCTTGGCTTTACAGTGCTGCTGTATATAAAGTGAATTTCTTAGGTTTGGGAAAAATTGACTTTCTAATTCTTTGCGATTTGACATTTCTTTGCAAAATGACAATTTCAAGTCTCTGATGGTAGGTAGTATCTTTTGGCATTTGGGAGTGTGGTAAGGCTAAAAACGAGAGTAAATAATCAGCTACACCTGTCTGAATACCTAAGTTGCCTGAAAGGTCTTCACTGTAGTCTGCATTAACTGAATGTTTTGTGTTATACTTGATGTTGATTGGATCGTTAATGTCTTATGTGAAGTTAAGCCTTCTAATAAGCAATTAGTAAAGTTTCTTGACTGTACACAAAACTTAGATTATAGCCTACATTCATGTTTAATTTGTATCTCTTTGAATGAATCAAAATTTCTATCTATATTTGGCTTAGATTTAGATAAATTTTCCTAACCTCCATGGTCTTAACATTTGTGTCTGCTTTTCCAAGAAGCTTAGCCAAGTCTCTGGTTTAGCTATTTCCATATAAGTTGGGAAAAGGATTTTTTTAGAGTTATAGGAAAAGAATCTACAGAATTGAGAATTTCTATGGAAATAGAATATTTATCAGTTTTTATAAGCCAGATCAGATATGAATTACTAAAATAGCCCTTTTAATCTATCTGCAGGCTTAGTTGGAGAGGAAATCAAGCTGCAAAACTTTTGAGGTTGTCAGTCCCTCTTAATTCAGTACTACTTGTGAATTTGATTAATAGGTGCCTACATTTTTAGCTAAATTGAAATAAAATCAGGCAGATCTGATCCCTCGGGCAACACATAATCATCTTATCATGTTTTGTTACAGACCCATAAGTCCTTCAACCTGTCTTCAACCTGGTTCCATCCCATCATTGATGATCTAGACAATTTACTTTCATTTTCTTTCAAGTTTCTTTATCTTTCCATTAAATTCCATTTCAAATAATTAAATTTTAGTTACTTTGTATTTGCCAGTTCAGTCTACCAGTTTGTTAATATGTGGACTGTTCCTTTGAATTCTATCCACAGTAGAAAACTATTCTAAATGTGGGGGGAGAAAAGTAACAAATATAACAAATACCTGTCAGAAATATTTTGTGTGGATAACAGCAGAGCAAAAGACTCATGCTCTTGTAGAATATATTTTTTAAAGATTTTATTTATTTATTTGACGCAGAGAGATCACAAGTAGGCAGAGAGGCAGACAGAGTGAGAGAGGGGGAAGTAGGCTCCTTGCTCATGACCTGAGCTGAAGGCAGAGGCTTTAACACACTGAGCCACCCAGGTGCCCCACTTGTAGAATATTTTTTAAAGTGATTGCGAGTGTTAAAGTATTTTTTCAAAATATTTTACATTTCTGTAAACTGCTAACTTTTCTTTTGCACATTCATGTGTGGGGAAGGAAACTAATTACAAAGGAAAAAGGAAGAAGGAAAATCTTATAGGTACAAATATCTTTCCTGACTCTGATCCACTGAACTGGTTTATGTCTTCTGAAGTATATTCAAGGTCTCTACATGGCTTGGCTCAGATTTATAGCTGGATTCTGCTGTGGGGACAAATGTTGAAATTTAACCCCTTTTTAATATAATATAGAAATTTAACCCTTTTTTAAATGCAGAAAATGGTAATGGGCTTTATTAATAAATGAAAGATTTTACTATGTCTTTCACACTCTTTCGGGATTGATAAGGCAGTACTTCATATGTTAATGTTGTTTATCTCCTCAAGTAAAATTTATACATCTGCAAGTTACATTTTCCTATCATTCCCTAAATTAAGATTTCCTTCCTAATATCATGATTCCTTTTCTCAACAAGAATTAATTGAATGAACAGCCTGTAAGGGACTTTATTACTTTTTACACACGAGTAGAATTAAAAAATACGTAAATGACAGGATTTTACATCAGAGATAAAAGACAATTTCCACCTAGGAAAACAGCAATTTGAAAAATCCTAGTTATCAAAGAACCTAGGATCTAATCAGTCATGAACTAAATATATCAATGTCTACAAATTCAGTGACTAAATCTATCTAGAAACCATGTTGTATTTAAAGGGACATTATCTTATTAAAATATTATGTTAAAACAACATTCTTGACAACATCTAGGATCTCTGAGGACACCATGATTTCATAAAGACAGGGACTGTAGCTCACTTTCTCAGGCAGCCTCATCTGTAAGCTGCCTTCTCAGCCAAACAGGGTAACCGAGCTCCATTATCAGCTCATTTCTCATAATTATTTATATCTATAATATGGAAGAGCACATCTTCCCAATATCTTAATTTCTACAATTTATTTCTAGCCTCCTCTCCAACTTTTCACTTTTCCAGAGCAGCAAAAATGTCTAGTATTGGGTGGGATATGGACATATGTATATATGTGATTACACACACACACAGAGCACTCTAAAATGTTTCTACTTCAGTGTTTTTTGTGTGTACATATATCTCGCCCGATTTCTCAATAGATACCTAAAACTTTCATGAAAAACAAAAGCTGATTTAAGAACTTACTATTTACTGCACAGTAGAATCTATCTCATAATGAAAGTCACTTTCAGTTCATTTAAATGAGACAATTCCTTTCTTTACTCAGTCTGGATAGGATATACTACCATGGAAGGCAGCCAACTGATTGTGCCAGAGAATTCTATCTCCATGGTCATTGGAAATTTCTCACATAGAGATAGTGGTATCCCTGGTGAGGACAATGATGACCCTGCTTAAAAAAACACTATCAATGATTGGTCAGATTTGGAATAGATCAAGCTGTTTACAAATTGTCCTACTAATATATCTTCCATGAGTATAACTGGGAAGGAAGTTACGCAGGCTAATAGAAGTTTCCAGGATTTCCCTGTTCTCTTTGTTTGGCATTTACCTCCATATTTATTTTTCTTTCGTTGTTCTGACACCTGCTTTGGTTTCTTTTTAAGCTTATTTTTAAATCCTGTTAAAAACATTAGGTTGTTACCTTTGCTTAAAATTCCCATTTTTCACTTCTCTATACCAAAATAAAACAAATTATATTTCACTATATTTGTGAAGTTCTTTTATATTCCATTATCAACCCAGGGATCATCTTTGTACTATCATCTGCAGTTTAAGCTGGTTTACATTCCTTAATTTACACATTCTACCCCTTTCTAGTCCAAAATAACTATATATATATATATATATATATATATATTTTAAATTGCTTACAACATATCTACCCATCCTTTGTTATTATCACATTAATATCAATAATTTATATTTCTGGAACACTTAATAGGTATAATGCTAAATGCTTTGCATTACTTCACTCAGTCTTAACAACTGTCTCATTTGGGTACCATTTTAAAGATGAGGAAATTGAGGCACACAGCAAAATTAATCCACCCCACATTTTCAGTTACTCTGCAGTTCACCTCTTCATTGGCTTGCCTTATGCCAAATCTCTCTTTTAAACAATGACCCTTAAACCCTGCAGCTGTCTGGAGCTCCTTTTCCTTTGCTGGCTCCCCTCTATCTTTTTCCTGCACTGGCTTTTCCTGACATGATTCTGTAGTTAGGCTAAGTTCCTTCCCAATCGCCTTTCCATTTCAATTGAGAGTTCTTTTTCACCTCATAAATCCCTAGGCATTATCTGAGAGTCAGCAGTAAATCTGGGAATACACAAGGCCCTGTTTACAGGTGTACTCTTAGATGGCAAGATAACTTAGGAGCTGGGAAATTCGTCATAATGAGTGTTTCTGTCAGTAGAGGGCAGGAAAGCATACTCCCTCTGTCATGTGGATTAGAGTTGATTATAACTGTTTAGACTTCTTGCTGGAACACATGATGGCAAAAATAATAACTCGGCATTTGATTCATCTTCTTGGGAAGCCAGAGTTTTATTCCATTGAAAATGTTTGTTATATATAAGTCTTCTCTGTTGTTTGGTAAAGGGTGGGAATAGGGTGAAGAGAGGGGAAGTACATTCACTTTGTTGTCTTTCCCTTTCTCCAAACCTGGTGTGAAATTCCACTTGGCATACTTTCTAAAATTTGGCCTGAGTAGCACACACAATGATACACAGTGTATACAGGAAGCAAAATTCAACAGAACACCTTTGGCTACCACCCATGCTTATACAAAAGAGGAAATGGGCCATTATCCCACTCTCTACTTGCTGAACTTTGGCTACCATTGCTGTGAGGACAATATTTATTCTCATCTCACTTCATTGAAACTACTGTATTGTTTTCAAGGCACAGTATGAGGCAGCAGGAAGAAAACCCAAGCAAAACAAAACCTTACCTACCACAGCCAAACAGCTACTAAGTCTAAAAGAAAATAACTTTACAAAACTAGATACACGTAAATGTTTGTGGTATTTGGATATAAAGTAGTTTTTAAGATGGCAGCTGAGAAACCGCTAAGATTTACTTCCTTGAAGGCATTTACACTTTCTCAAATCAGAGAATCTGTAAGTGGGAAGGACATTAGGAGTTGTCTGATTTAGAATCAATTTATTGATTTTACAGATGTTCAGAATACAAGTGTACAGATATTCAGAATCAAAAAGAATAAATCCATTGCCCTGTGTTACATAACTAGTTAAGGAGAGAATCAAGTTGTGGATGAGGACCCCTGGATTTTCTGACTAACGTGTACTACATGCTTACATATTGCTCATAGATTTGATTATAGTCAAATGTATATATGCATATGCGCATGTAATATATCCTATTTATAAATTTTCTACCACAAAAATGTAATCAATCTTCTGTTTGTTTTCTTTACAGTGGAGCACACATCATGCCACCTCCAACTTTATTTATAGTGATATTCTTCCATTGTAACTAAATACTATCATTATACTCCTATAACAGAAGTACAAAGGGATTTGATTCTGTCTGGAGGAAACTGGGGAAGCCCTCACAGAGGACTTTTAGGTCAGGACTCGAGAAGAGAGGAAGTTTACTAGAATAAGAAAGAGGGAAACATTGACTGAGTCAGCAGTCTGTGTGCTTTGCACCAAGGACAATGCTTGGCCCATTGTAGGTGTTAATTGGAAAAAGGCAGAGTTGTAAAAACTTACATCACTGGAGGGAGGGAGAAAGGAAGGAAAGAAGGAGGAGAGATAGAGAGAAACAGATGATGAGAGGGAGAGACAGGGAAGGGGAGGAAAGGAAAGAGGAGAGGAAGGAAGAAGGGAGAAGGAAAAGGGAGGAGGAGGAGGAGGGCAAAGATAGGAAGAGAGAAATTAATTTTAACAGAATCGCTCAGTGAGAAATAGGTTTCGTTTGTTAGTATATTTCTGCATTATGAAACATTTAATGAGTCATTGAAGTGAGACAGGATAGGCCTTTGAGGCTAGAAGGAACTGGCATAACAATATATTAAAAATAGGTGTAATTACACTGCATTAAAAAAGGAGAAAAAAATAGTATAAGCAAAACAGAGCCTTAGAGACATCTGATTTTTAATTTATGTGATGGAATCAGCCCCAGAAATGAGCTTTGACAAAAAATAGTATTTGAGAGACACGTCCTTTGTGCTTATTAATACAACAATATTATAAAATGAGGCACTCTAACACTGTCATCAAATCAGTGTTATTTAAATTCCCATTTAGCCAAAAAGACTGAATCATTTTGAGTCACAAATGTAGCTCACATCTAGGATTAGGATGCTGAAACCCTTATTCACATACTTAATGCTCATTTTGTCGAGTCAGAACTGTAGCATCTCACTTCATGGTAGCCTGGAAATAGCAAGTAGTTGTTTTTGTGGGTTTATACAATATGACCCAATGGAGAGAGCTTTTGAGATCCATCAGAATGGATTCTAATAGAAGCTTTTTAAATTTAAAATGCTGTAATCTTGTACAAATAACTTTCTCTATAAGTCTTTATTTATACATAAAATGGAGATTATAATGTTTATAGGTTTCTTTTTTGAGAATTAAATCAAAATAGAGATAGAAAGCATCTAACACAATGCCTGGTACACATAGGCTATGTTCAAGTGTAAGTTCTCTTTCCTCCTGCCTGCCTAATCTAAGACCTGATATGTGCTTTTTACCCCTCAGGAAGGAATAAACAAAACAAAACAAACAATTCAAAAGACAGGAAACTGAGTTATCTAGTAAATCTGGGCTGGAGAAATATACTTCTTTAAATTTAAGGTAATTACATTTTTTTCCCGAGTGCTAAAAAAATCACTGCTTAATATACAATTATCTTGATGCTGAATAAATGCTTAGATCATTTCTCCCAACAATTCTGAAGTCATTAGACATTGATGCAGTCTTCTTTGTGAATGAGACAACTTGTCCCTGGATTAATGCACCTAATGAGTTTAAGCAACGAGGGAGCGAAAGGAAAACAAATAAAAGTAAAAAGCTAAAGCAAATGGTAACTCCAATGCCCTACCTTACCTCTCTTTCTAAACAAAAAATTCTAAATATATAGGCCTATGTTGACTTATTGTTCATTCTATGTAAAATCTTGATCAGGAAACACTAAAAAAAGATTCAGGTCGGTCCTATTTACAAAGTTTCTCTTTTAAATGGACATTTCAAAAATTAAATAAATAAATAAGTACATAAACAAACAAATAAATGGACATTTCATAAAATTTTCACTCCTCTCCTATCTCTAGTTCCTAAAAGAACAACAAAAGAAAAAAAACAGCCAACCTTGCTATTATTTTCCTAAGATTTATTTTATTTCTCACTATTAATTCAGCCTAGATGAATTAAATGGGTTGTCAGGAGGTTAATGTCACACAAGGACACCCTCGATCTCCGAACACCTCCCAACACTGTTAAAAAAGAAGTATCCTCGTGGAGGGTGACATTTTAGCTGTCTTGAGGTGTTTTGATTCTAAATTCAATTATCTCTAGGACAGAAAGAGGGTATTAAATTTCTCTCTACAGCAGACCATGTAATGCTAGGTGTTTTATCGATAATGTTGTAGAGTTTCTGGTTAGTTACCATTTTATGAGAAGCTGAACTCAAACTATGGCTGTTCATTGGCTCAAGTTTCCCTGTAACAATCAAACTTCTCTTTTTCTTTATGTACAAGTTTATAATGAAAAATCAATCATGGTAACGATACTCATACTGGAAATGCTATTAAATTAACACATTTCCTCTGTATTTTTTCAAGTGTGACACAGTGGATGAATTTATTTTATAAATTATTTTTTTAAAGATTTTTATTTATTTTTTTGACAGAGAGAGATCACAAGTAGGCAGAGAGGCAGGCAGAGAGAGGGGGAAGCAGGCTCCCTGCTGAGCAGAGAGCCCGATGCGGGGCTCGATCCCAGAACCCTGAGATCATGACCTGAGCTGAAGGCAGATGCTTAACCCACTGAGCCACCCAGGCACCCCTGACTTTATAAATTATTTTAAGAAACAAAATGCTTTGGTTTTGGCTGACTAAACTACCTTTTAACAAACCAAGTTGGGAAACAAGAGTCACAAGAAATATTACTATATTAAGAATGGAAGTTAGTATTGAAAAGATATGTAGAGGCAATTCATAGTGTATGTTTTACATTACGGTTTGATTTATCGTCATATCCCCAGAACTATTTACATATACAAATATACCCTCTTCCTTATCCCATCTGCCTTACTGTGAACCAGGACCAAACACCCTCTCAGATTCACAGACCATCCCATTTTTTTCTCACAGAAGCATCCCTCTATGATGGGCAAACTCCTCTCCTGGGTAACATGATGTGTGTGCCACTAACAGTGTGCTTACTATCCTCCAGGACATTCTGTATCCTTGGAGCTCCCTTACCTAAAGTTGCATTTTTCTGGATTATGCAAAAAACAGTGCTATGTTAGGAGCAAAAGCAAACTCTAGGTACCTTTTTTTTTTTTCCTTTCCTTTTTTTTTTAATGGTACTTGCTATTTAAAAAAAAAATCAAAAGTTCTTTAGAAACTTAAAAACTTTAATGAATATACTTATAATCTATTTCTTGTTTAGTGTTAACATTTAGTCTTTCTAGCCCCTTATCCCACCCTACCTCTGCCCTTGAATGCCAGAGAAGCTCTTATCCTGTTACTTCAACTTCAAGTTCTTTCCTATTGAGAATGTCCCATCTTTTTGTGTAAACCCCATTGGACTCCCTTCCTATGCGCCTCTTTGCCTCCCATTATTGCCTCCCCCCCTTTTTTTGATTTACACTGTATTGTAGCTATGTAAAATAGAAGGATTTAATTGTATTAGATACTAATTTATTTGTATTATACACACATTGCTTGAATAACACTTTCTTTCAGGTTTAGACAGTTTGGAACATTTCTCAATAAAACTTAAACAATTGTCTAAATGTCAGATTTTAGCTTCTGTGCATCCTTTTTATCTAATGTGGAAGATATCACGCATGTTTTCTGACTTGTGTCTGGCCCTCTGAATAAAACCATGTTTGACTCTGCACTTTAATTAATGGAGTTCATTTTCCGGCCAGGTCTCTATTGGCAGCACAGGATGGACCAGAGCCAAATTTCTGAGGTTGGTCGCTCACTGAGTAGCCTAAACACACATGCACACACATACTCACAGCATCAGCAATGGAGGCTTAAGGTGGTCCTTCTGGAACAGCATTGCAAATTTGCAAAATTGCAAAAAAGGGGAATTTCTTCTCCCCTTCTTTCCAAAACTTCCACTTCATTTTTTAAATTTTTTAAGATTTTATTTATTTAGTTGAGAGAGAGAAAGAACAAAGCAGGGGGAGCGGCAGAGAGAGGGAGAGGGAGAAGCAGGCTCCCTGCCAAGCAGAGAGCTGAACGCAGGACTTGATCCCAGGTCCCTGGGATCATGACCTGAGCTACAGACACTTAAATGACTGAGTCACCCAGGTGCCTCAAAAACTTCTACTTTAAATTATATTTGGGCGTAAAAACGTGCTTACTTTGTCTTGAGCGAACATGCCCAATTACGAGATAATGAGAACTCTCAGTGCATCTTCTCTCACTTTTCCAGATATTTAAAAGTTAATAGTTCTGGACTGTAAGTTAATCTAAAGCCATCTACAATGGGAAACATGCGAAGTATAGGGTGGTGGTAAAGACTACACAGTCTCTGGAATGAACAAGATTAGATCGTGGCTCAACGATTTATAACTGGATGACTAGGACTATTGCTCAACCTAGGACTTTTTCTTATTTAGAAAATGGGAAAATTTTAGTACCCATCTAATGGTGCTGTTGTATGATTAAATGAGATATAGTATAGTGTCTAAATGGTAGCTATTGCCATCATTTAAATTATTAGAATTTTCTCCACAGTGACTAAGGCTATAATTAAGTGTGATCTGTTTTAACTTGGTTAAAAGTGATAACAGTCTCATCTGACTTGGGGATATTTTAGCTTGCAGAAGCTCTGAAATATTTATAGCAGCTAAGGGACATTCTATCCAGGCTTTATAGTAGATGGGAGCACAGCTCAATATGTCTCTGACAGATACAATACCCTGGGATTCTCTTTTTTTTTTTTAAGTTTGAAAAAGACTATGTTCTAAGAATAAAAATATTTAAATATAATTTTACAAGGTGAAACATTTTCTCTTTGAGCAGAAGGAAAAAGTATTGGAAAGATTACAAATAAATGAAGGGCTTCAGTAGATAACATTATTTTGAATTAGACCCAGAGAAGTATAGGTCCTTGAGGAAAACGTCTTATGTAATCTTATGGAATAATGTTTCTGTAGCAACACAGGCAAACAAGCAAATGTGCAGCTCCAAAAGCTTCCAAAGACACTGAATTTAGGTAACATGTTTGCAGACAGAATGGCACAGAAGACTGGGGCTTCCAAGAGTTCAATACAGTTTTTTGCATAAAACTTTGAAATTGAAACAGTCTACCAACAGATGAAAGTATAAAAATATATATGGAGACTTCTGAGATACACAATTTTATTGATTTCTCTTCCCTAGGGAACACTCAAAATGATCAGATGGAACTAATGCTTTGAAAATTGCTTTCTCATGAAGGAAGGCAAAGTTCTGAGACTTAGTCTTCCTCATTTATACTCAGCCTTTATTTAAAAATACTTCTGTCTCTGGAGTGTCTAACTTGAGGTTTTGGAACAGCAAAAATATCATATCACTTGATTATAAAATGATAAAAATAACTTGTTCTATTTTAAGAACACGCGGTAGGATGAAAAACAGAAGAACCTGACTGTGAGTTTATCTTAGATTTCAGTATTTAAGCATTCTCAAAATGTAACAAAAAATAAATTTGTTTAGAAGTCCCAGGCAACAGAATTTTCTACGAAAATACTTCTTCCCTGCTTTTTTACTTGTCAGTCAGAGTTCTAAAACATGAGTATGATCAAGAAAAGAGGTATATTAAAATTGTATTCAAATTACAGGACTACTAGGAATTCCAAATTCTATCTTCCATAACTTCAATTCAATCTCTCTCTCCTTATTTATCTATTTACTTGAGAGAGAGAGAGAGCAGAGGGGAGAGGCAGACAGAGAGGGAGAGAGAGTCTCAAGCACACTCCTTGCTGAGCATGGATGCTGACGCTAGGTTCAACTTCACAGCCCTGAGATCATGACCTGAGCCAAAACCAAGTCAGGCATGTAACAGACAGCACCACTCAGGTTCCCGCAATTCAATACCTCTTTGAGAAATCACACATCCTGTATATATATATATATACACATATATATAAAATCTGAGTAGCACATTGATATGTAAACTATTAACTCAGGGATGGTCGTTTACAAAAAGCAATAAAAAATAAAACAAATAAAACACTGGGTTTTATCAAAAGTAATAAATACAAAGTCAAGACTTTCAACCTAAAGGGAGATGCTTTGTACTTAAAAAAATAACTTACTGATCAATAAAACATAATCTCATGAATCACTGCCACTACTATTTGATTTTTTATTCTAGTAAATGAAATTTTTAAACAATGTATATTTTTTTCTTAAGAATAATTCATATAGGTACTTGTCAAATCATTCATACCACTAATCTAGGTCAGACTGATAACCTCTAATAAAACAGTAACAATTCAAGACCATAGGCTAAAAGAAATGGCATTTAACATTTGCTAAAGCTTGACATTTTGCCACAGATAGTAAGATAAAAAAGTACTTATAAATTAATTGCTTTTCTTTCCAATAGCATCAGGAAATTGTACTCTGTAGTGTTACCTCCATCTGGGCTTTAGGCTTCCAAGCCCATTAATTAAAAAAAAACAAAAAACAAAGAAAACTCAACTTTTCCTGTTGCAAGATGATCCGTCCTAAAAAATATTAGATAAAGAGCAATTTAAAAAAAATGGTTTTATGATTGGAGGTGGGAAGAGTGGACATAACTGGTACAAAAGATTTTTCAAGTGCTAGAGTCTGTGATACCTCTCATTTGCTTCTCATGCCTGACCTGGGTCTGTTTCATGAATGGTTTGTTATCACTGGCTGTGTCCTCAGGACAAACTCAGTGTGTTCAAGTTATCTGGGAGCCAAATATACATGAGGATTTTATTTCCGGGGCCAAATATGCCCTAAGATTTTATCTGCTGGCTTAAATCATTTGTGGGTTTTGACTACTTGAGAAAAAAAAAAGAAATGAATTCAATATGCTTTGCACAGCATTCTTTTTTTTTTTTTTTAAGGTGTCTACATTTATTTGGATACTGTTTTGTTAACAGATCTTCCTGGACCAAAATGAAACCATTGATCTCAGAACAAAAATATCCTTTTGAAAACTCTAGAGGAGTTAGGGAAGTTAGTGAGAATTGCCTGAAGACTAAGTGCTGTCTTCTCTAGGTCAACCATATAACTCTTCTTGACAAGTCTTTTTGCCACACACACACACACACACACACACACACACACACACCCTAATATGAGCATATACGGGCACATACATTTTCAAATTTACATAGATGATTAGCCATGGGAATCTGCTGTTCTCTTTTCTACGGATCACACACATGAAAATGTCTGCTTTCTTATAATGAATGAAAAGTTAGCATTGCTATTATTCCTTAAAAGACCTATAAATTAGGGCACTTGGGCGGTTCAGTCGTTAAGCATCTGCCTTTGGCTCGGGTCATGATCCTGGAGTCCCAGGATGGAGTCCCACATTGGGACTCTGAGAAGGATCTGCCTCTCCCTCTGACCCTCACCCTACTTGCGCTCACTCTCTCTCTCAAATAAATAAATCTTTAAAAAAAAAAGACCTATAAATTATATAGGTTAGATAACGGAATGAATTAAGAAATAAGTATACTTGACATTGTTCTTTCAACGAGTTAACCAAATACAATGTGTGATGCCACAGTCACATGGTGTGGATTCATGATCAGTTAGTATTCATTGCATGCCTACCAAATAGGTGGTATTATTACAAATTATTTTTCTCCAGGGTGTGGTTCCTAAGGATGACCCTTAAGAATTTAATAAACAACCGCAAAAAAGAAACTAAATAATACTCACTCAAGAAATCTTAATTAGTGATGAGTCTTGAGAAAATCTTTTGCCAGAAAAATTTCAATTAATGTAGAATTGAAATCCCTTATACTTTTTCAAAAATTGCCAATCTTATTTTTATCAGTTTATGCATCTCTATTTTTTCAAGTACCAATAAAAAAGTCCGTTTCGAAAATGGGTTTCTATGATGCCAAAACTTCCTCTATCAGGGTCTTTGTGTCTCTCTCTGTCTCTCTTTACACATCACACATCTACTTACAATGAATTAGTCATTGTCTTTAAGGAGGTTAGAAGCTCCTGGTTTCAAATTTGCCAGTTTTGGAGCAATAATTTGGATCAGTTCTTCCAACAGATAGTCAGTTTTTGTTACCAGAAAAACAGCGTATTTCTATCATAATCTAAAAAATTTCATAAATTGTGAAGATGAACTGGAATTCGCTATTAGATATTCATATTAATTAGACAGAAAGCTTTTTCTTAGCAAGAACTTAGCCATGTATGTGGAAATTGAGTAGAGTACAGTAATTTGAAGAAGCCCCAGCTCTTCAAAATGAATTAAATGAAACTTAAAAACAGAGAGAAAGCGACAACTTACCTGGTTGAAAAATCTTGTGCTTTTTTTTTTTTTACATAGAAGAAATAGGTTTTTTTGTATTTATTAAATTAAAACAAAATTGCTTTTCTTGTATCAGGCTACTAAGTTACAGCAAACTTTGAGACATTTTTTTAAATATATAAATACACAGAAAAATGCTATATCGATATACATACGAATATAATGGGCAATACAATTAATATTATAAATGTTGGTGTGCATATTGATATAATCACAGTCCATATTATGAGAAAAATTCCTACTTCTTCAAAATGTCAGAGGAGCTTTCCAATCTTTTCTTACCAGCCTATTAAGAGCAAGGCATTATTCAGTATATTTGCAGCAGATTTATATAATGCCAGTTGATATAAGGCATACATATAACAAATGATTGTCTAACTGTCTAGAAAATTTAGGCTTAAAGTGCCTTACTTGGAGGAGAATTCTGGAAACAATGTCACCTTCTTAGCTCTCAGTTTATAGTATCTATCTCTCCCAAGCTAACCAATGATCTGTCCTCAAGGGCTCCAGATAATCAGGAGCCATTGGAGTCTCTGAGGAAACGCCAGGGAGGACAAAAATGAAACCAGGTCTTCTCTCCCTGACCTCCTGGGATCCTGGGGTCCACTGATGGGAGCAGAAGGGTATGAGCACAAGAGCAAATCCTGGGAGAAGCTACACTTGTGTGAGTCTCAGGAATTTAAGATAGAGGCTAACGTTGGCCATTCCCAAGTATGTCAGGACTTCCAGAAAGACCATAGGGAGATATAAGGGAAGGCCTAAGGTGTATATATATTTTAAATATCTTAAAGTCTTAATAATTATGATATTAATGAAATTATCAAGATAACTATATAGTTCCTACTCAAGAATCTCTTAGATAGTGCTATAATAATCTTGTCTTAGTTTTTTTATGCCTTACCTAATCTTGACACTTAGCCAGATTAAGGTCTGCTCTTTCATATTAGTGTTCATCTTCATAATTAGTTTATAGTTTTAAAAATGTTATGAGAGTTAAAGAACGCTGAAAGTGGTGCAGACCAATACTGGGCAACAATCTCACAAAACAGCACACTTTGGAGATGTCAGGGCATTTGTGTGATGCCTTATTTTCTGAGCCAAAAAAATGAAGGAAATGTCACAGGCCATTCAATGGCATAGTTTTGCTTGTTCATTTTAACTTTCATGTTTATCCTCTTTGAATTTAGGGAGGTTGAGTCTCACTATCTCCTTGAGCTGTGAAGTTCCACAAGCTTACCTCCTCCTTTCATCTCAAATTTTCATTTACTCATATGGTCTCTAATGTTTGACATGATTAAGTTTGCT
This sequence comes from Procyon lotor, assembly GCA_028646535.1. NCBI lineage: Eukaryota > Metazoa > Chordata > Mammalia > Carnivora > Procyonidae > Procyon > Procyon lotor. The sequence goes on from CM053604.1 coordinate 119,579,111, forward strand.
ATGACTCGATAAAGAATTGATGTTTTGCATTGAATACAATTTTGACTCTAAGACATTTAATTTTTCTTATGTTTCTAATTGAACTCCAAAAATCATGTAGACCTCCAGTTGAGCTTTTCATCTTAACATGGTACCCCTCAAATGAAACTTTTTGACCATGAATTTTCTTCATAAGAAAAATTACATACGTATTTTTTTCTTATCTGAAGATATATTTACCAAGAATATTATTACACTTTAACATTCTAACTGGATTCATTTTCTCTGCCATAAACTTTTATCTTTTAGTTCAAAGGACATTTTTTTCCCTCTTAAATCATTTCTTGCCCTGTGAGCTGCCATGGTGGTTAGGTTGGCAAGAGTCATTCAGATATGAATGTGGTTGAAGCCTGCTTTTCTTTCTTTCTCTTTCACACAAGCACACAGCTACATACAGCCACAAACAACACACACACCACTTACCGTGTACACAAACATATACCACACACACACACACATACACACACTCACACGCACACACCACATCACATACATATGCACTGAGAAACACTGTTGATCTGTAGCAATCAAGGAGAATTCTAAGTAGAAGAGTCCTTGGACTTCCCACAGGAAAGTGCATCTTTTGTTAAAGAACATTTGTGCCAAGATGTCTGTGACTGCTAAGATGTGCACCATGGTCATACAGGAAGAAAAAAAATGCTCCTTTGCCAGAGCTCAGTTAGCAAATTAGTACTATAATTATTATCAACAGTCATATAATATCCAGAAACAATAGAGAGATCATTTTTCTCTCTTGTATTGTCAGAACAGTGTGTGATTGCATATGGCTTTGTGAATTACTCTTTGCTATTAACTTTGATCATCCCCAAACCACAAGTGAAATAAGTCAAGATTATAAGCTCAAATAATATGCTTTGTAAAAAATAATTTATTACTAATTTTTAAATATTCCTGACACAGAGGCTGATGTAAACGAGCTATTTTTACTGTTCTGCCAACTGGCTGAAGACTATGGCCAATGTTTGAAAGCTCTTTCAACTCAGAACTCCCTCAGATGTTCTTTCATGATAAGGAAAAAAGGAGAAAGCAGAACAGCTTGGTGTTCTGTGGTAATGAAGGAAGGTCAGAAACCACAGCATATAGATTTTTGGAAACGAGTCAGATCTTTCTAGAGAGAAAAGATAAAGATTATTAGCAACATTGACCTTGCAATCCCATATAACCATTCCTAAGGCTAAATTGAAACCTTTGTAGAACAAACAACATGTTGACCCTCAAAATAACCTCATTGTGACTATGAACAATAATGGAGCAGCTAGGTAGAGGTGACAAGGGATTCAGTTTTAAATTACAGCAGCAACATCAGACTCACACAGCAAACTGTAAACAGGGTTTCATCCCTATTTTATCTTTTGTTTATAGTATCTTTTTCGTATGGGGGATTGTAAATACTATATTTTTTATTGCAATATTACTATAGTAATCATATCAGTTACCATCTAAACTGAGATACTTTCGAGGACTGTACTGGAGCAATAGAAATAAACTGGGACTAACTGGGAGAAACAAGGACTCACGGTTATCCATAAGAACACACTTGTGGTAGAGAAAATATTTTATTATCACAGGATATGCATTCGTACCTACCATACAGAACCTTGCTAGTAGCTTCTTATTATTTGAGGCAACCTCAAAATAAACCAGTTCAACTGAGATATGTTGCCAGGAGGAAAAATGAGTTTTACTCAAATTTTAATCACTTTAAGAAAAGTGTTCAATAGACAATGAAAATATGGTCTAGTAAATATTAGAAATGAAAGTCTCGTGTATGAATTGCAAATATGATGTGAAACATCAGTCTAAGTATAGGTTGATCAGTGAAATATTCCTACAATGTGGTTTTTGCTTTAAGTACCAATGGAACATTGTGGAAATTTCTATAAAATATATGAATCATCACACAGAAATTCCATTATGTTTTTATTTTGTGGAAGGATGTTTATAATTAACATCTTTCCCAAAGACTGAAGTAGTTAAAACCAAAAATACTGAAAAATTCTTTAAGAAAAAGTCTGTGTTGAAAATAGTATTACAATATACATAAACACAAAGGATTAAGTTAAATTTAGTAACTTCCCCCACTTACCCAACTGAATTTTTAAGGCTGCTTTTATGTAAAAA